>CM065702.1:18857664-18885164 GCA_017654935.2 Phymorhynchus buccinoides | reverse complement strand
CAGTTTTATTTATTAAACAGTTTGAATAGTTTTATTTGAGCTTTGGCCCCAGGGGGCTTTTAAGCTAATACATAGATAACAACAAACACAATGGCAGACACTGGTGAGTCAAAAAAGAAAATAAGAAAACATACATTCAAATATGAATAACAACAAAAAGACTTAATGATCTAGGAAATAAAATTCACAACAAAAAGACTTATAATCTAAGAAATAAAATTCAAACTAAAAGTATCCCATACAAACTACCTACTATTTTTCAAAACAAAACAAAAAAACAGAAAAAGAATAACAAAAACATAGGTTACAGAGCGATCGACGAACAAGAAGAACATCTATACAAACAGACTTAAATGCCGACCTAGCTCGCTCGCTCGCTCTCTCTCTCTCTCTCTCTCTCTCTCTCTCTCTCTCTCTCTCTCTCTCTCTCTCTCTCTCTCTCTCTCTCTCTCTCCCCCTTCTCTCTCCCTCTCTCTCTCTCTCTCCCCCCCTCTCTCTCTCTCTCTCATCTCTCTCTCTCTCTCTCTCTCTCTCTCTCTCTCTCTCTCTCTCTCTCTCTCTCTCTCTCTCTCTCTCTCTCCCCCCCTCTCTCTCTCTCTCTCTCTCTCTCTCTCTCTCTCTCTCTCTCTCTCTCTCTCTCTCTCTCTCTCTCTCTCTCTCTCTCTCTCTCTCTCTCTCTCTCTCTCTCTCTCTCTCTCTCTCTCTCAGTCTCAGTAAACTGGACAGTGCGGCGCAGGTCTTCTGCAGTTCCCCACAGCTTGCTGGCGGTTGGCACCTCCTGCGGCCAGATCTGCTCCCTCTGCACCGCCAACAAAGGACAGTCCTGGAGGACATGGTGAACTGTCTATTCTGCCCCTACAGTCACAGGAGCTTGATGGGCTGACGCCAATATCTTCAGGTGGGCACGCAGACTTTCCATAAAGGCCTAGCTACACTACATAGGGTCAAATCTCAATGCGATGCGATTTTGACATTATTAGACATGATACACGTGAAACTCTACTGTCTATATCTAAATAAATCTGATGAAATCCTACTAGTTATGTTCACTATGTTTGTAGTCTCTCGTACACGAATCTGATGAAACATCTTATTTTTGTATCGGACATTTTTATTTGATTCGTGTACTGCGATCCACCTGAATACAGTGAACGAAAACAGTAGGGTTTTTTTTTTAGACGGACGTATTTCACGTGAATCCTGACTCACAGACATAGTCAGAATCGCATCGTGTTGAGGTCAAATCGTATGCAGTGTGGGGGCGCCGGCTTTACTGTAGAAAGTTGTTTTTGTGTGCAGCTCTCACCTTACTGTTACCAAATCACGAAATTTCAACAATACAAGCCTTTTTATTTACAGTTTACCAAAACGGAGTTTCGCTCACAACAAAGGAAATAGCTCCATTGTTTTTGTTACTGCACTACAAAGAAGAAACAAGCTTCAACCGCTCGAGTGGTCTCCAGCCGCACCATCCAAAATGGCTTCTCTCTCCGGCAACTACGCCAAGGAGGAATCGCCGTTTGGACGGTTTGATTTCTAGGAAACCATAGCAAAGTGAGTGTTCCGATCCTTGAAAAGCCTGTCTTTCTGGTGATCTCGACGTATTTCTTACAAAAGCTCATCCGTCAGGGTCCACCTTTAACATACAGACCTGTTTCATGTCTTCATAAGAAACGTTGAAGACAGGTAAGCGCGGATCGCTCTTGATGTGCTGGTCCATTTGCTTCATGTAACTGAAATAGTTCCCTGTGGGCACTGGGAACAGAAAGGGAAACGATAAGTCAGAGAGAGAGAGAGAGAGAGAGAGAGAGAGAGAGAGAGAGAGAGAGAGAGAGAGAGAGAGAGAGAGAGAGAGAGAGAGAGAGAGAGAGAGAGAGTATCCATTTGTGTATGTGCAAGTGAGTGAGTGTGGCAACCTTAGATAAAATTAAGCAACAACAATGACAGCAACAACAACAATAAGCATAATGAACAAGTAAACCTGAATCTCTGGAACTAACAAGAAATCCCCTTACCACACTCAGCCAAACAGCAGCATAATAATAGGCCTATCAGTAACAACAACGACAAGAAATGGAATCAAAACAGTCAGTTCCCGAAACTGTCCAAACTTCAAAACACCCCTCACCACACCCACAGCCTCTCAGACAAAATACATGTTATCACAGCCACAACGGCAACTTCTAGGGGGTGGGTAGGGAGGGGCATCAATTCTCTGAAACCGTCAAGACATGAATTTGTTTTACAGCCTCAGACAAGCACACTTCAAGTAAAACAACAGCAATAATAGCAGCATGGAGATGACCTCCCAGATCCAGTGAGTGCCTGGAGGTGGGGGGTGTGGGGTACTCTCAATCAGTCAATCAAGCAAGCAAGCAAAACTAAAACTATCCCAACAGTTCTCTTACCATCCTCAGACATGAACACTTTCTCGAAATGATCGAAATCCAAATCCTCCGATCCGGGCAACTGGTTCAGATGGAAGAACATGGAGACGAAGACGTCCTTGACATTGCGGTACACGTGCACGACCTTGACCTTCTTCTCCGCCACGATCTGGTGGGGAAGCAGGCGGAAGGGGAGGTGAGAGTTGAGCACCCTGGGCGTAGGCTCTGACTGGAGGGTTTCGATGGAAACGGCTTCCATCATGAGGTGTTCTTTGGCGCGTTCCTCGTATTGGGCTTTGCCGGACACCAGCATGGAGAGGATCTCCCACGTCCAGTGAGTGCCTGGGGAGAAATACAATCAATCAATCGATCAATCGATCAAACAATCAATCGATCAATCAATCAATCAGTCAGCCGATCAATCATTCAACCAACTACTAATCAATCGGCCAGTCACTCATCTAACACGATCAATTTGTCGATCAAGAGATGCGTGGATACATGCTTACAGTCGAACCTCAGTCCTGCGACCAGCCTACAGACTGGTCAAAACTCTCCGTTTGGGGAGGTGGTCGTTATACTGGAGACTGTTTTAGCAATAGATGAGAAGGGAAGAGACTGAATACCGGGGTGTCCGCGATACCGGGGTGCCTTGTCCAGGAGACATCCCCACTCTGTTGGCCCAAAGTACATCGTTGAGACGGTTAGCGTTGGAGTAGCCTACGTGCAACGAGTCTTCAAGGCTGCAGAAAACCTAGCCTACCGGTACGCGGTAGTAAAAGTCAGTTTGTCTTCTTCTTTCGCGCTCCCAGGCGATATGGCCATAGTGGATAAGGCACGTATGTGTCCCGTTTTCAGTTTTCACTGGTCTCCCCGCTGCATACAGCTGATACATTCCGATTACGGTGGAGCTCAAAGGAGAAAACTATTTGGATTTTTTTTTTTTTTTTTGGGGGGGGCAGGAGAATGGGCCAATATCTCAGAAAGATAGTAGATGATAGAAAGCAAAGGAGATTTTTTTTTAAAAAGGCAGAGTCAAAGAGAGTGGCAGATTAGAGGAATTACAAGCACGGAACTTCCAGAAGGTGGGGGAACTATTTTTACGAAAAGATTCTCCCCCTCCGGTATCCCCACGGGGAGAGAGCCAGTTTGAGAGTCACGACCATTCACAACAGACTGAGCCGAAACAGGATGTTGAATACTGTAGACAATCAGTTGGACTACAGCTCTCAATGACACCTTTGTTTCTGTTGGCCTCACATTGGACGCCAGTGTGAACCAATGATGAAAGCCACCCCTCATTTTTCTGTAAAAAAAATAATGTTTGCAAGTCGCTGACTCGCATCCTGCGGTTTCAAGCTTCGACGCCATGGTTGCTATGGTTTGTCTGCCTGGGTCAGGGTAAACGACTCTAATTTTCACGAAGTGCTGTCACCTCGGGTGTGGTTTTTTTCGAAAATCGTATATTGGGTCTCTTTCATATCGATTAAGTGATCTAAACAATAGCATTAAACTGAGTCTCTACTACAAGCTTTAAGCTTGTTGTTGCTCTTATTGTGTTATTATATTGCGAGAGCTTGACTTTGAATCAATTTATTTGAATCAAACGGAGTCTTTTCCACTCCGCTAATGCTCTTAGTATGGATTCCTTTTTGTTTTTAAATGCATGAATGAATGAGTGAATGAATCTTTAATTTAATGTCTGTATCTTAGTACAGCATTCGACAGAATGACTGGTTCGCAGCGTATCTAAGTAGGTTTTTACATTTAAACTAATGTTTTATTCAAGCAACGTGGTATTCAATGCATTTTCCATAATTTGACCGAAGCATGCATACATCAACAAAATGTAGGTGCAAAAACAATGGCCAACTTAGGACCATAATTTAACCGCCAGGGGGGGCAGTCAACCCGGTAGAGGCTTAGCGCGTGATATTCTTAGTTGGGCGTAGTGAACGAGAGAGAGAGGGAGCGGCTCATGCCCATTGCAAATGTTTCTATTTCATTTCAATGCAGACTATAACCAAAAAAAAGGTATACCCCACCTGCCTTGCAGTAGGTCATGAGCATGACGTCATCCTCGCGCATCTCGAGGGATTTCAGACATTGCACGTGCTCGGTCAAAGGTCGGTTGGTTTGGTAAGTTTTGGGTAGAAAGACTCCCTCCACCTTGACGCCTTCCATGACAGCTTTCAGGGTATCGCCCTTGAAGCATGTGGATGACATTTGAAGACGTTTGAACAATCAGCGATATTTCTTGTTAAAGGTGGACCCTGACGGATGAGGTTTTGTAAGAAACACGTCGAGATCACAAGAATGACAGCCTTTTCGAGGATCAGAACACTCACTTTGCTCTGGTTTCCTATCAATCAAACCGTCAAAACGGCGATTCCTCCTTGGCGGAGATGCCGGAGAGAGAAGCCACTTTGGACGGGGTGGGTGGAGGTCACTCATTGTGGTTGAAGCTTTTTTTTTGTAGTGCAGTAAAAAAATTAAAAAAAGGAAAAAAAAGCTATTTTCTTTGTTGTGAGCAAAACTCCTTTAAGTAAACTGTATGCAATTTTAAATAAAATAAATAAAACGGCTTGTATTGTGAAAATGTCGCACAGACGATTTGGCTTAAACTCAGGCGGCCATTACAAAAGAGAAGGCACATACCTTCTCTTTCGCTGAAATAATTTGATTTCCAGCACCACCGCCAATGAAGAATCGCCGATTTGACTTTGATTTCTGGGAAACCAGAGCAAAGTGAGTGTTGCGATCTCTGTAAAGGGTGTTTTCCTGGTGATCTACATGTATTTCTTGCCCAAAAAACTCATACGTCAGAGTGCCCCTTTAAGTTTTTATCTCAAAATGAAGTTTAGCAAATTATGTACAACTGGTTAACAATCTTATGCAAATATAAAAAAGTACATATTTTGTTTTAAATAATCGCTTGCTACGGCATTAGCTTTCAATTAAAAGGGAACACAAGACGTGTTTAAAAACATTTTAAACCTGTCAGGGCCAACCATTTTTAGCAAAAACAAACAGCAAAACATTAAAATTAACTGGGTAGAGAAAACATATATCTGCAATATTGGGGATTCGTCTGTGACATGTACAACATGAGGCCTATCTTCACCTCCCTATAAAAAAAAAATATGGTCTTCGGATAACAATTCGTGATGCCTTTTAGTGGCATGTATGTGTTAAACCTTTCGCCGCCAGCCATTTTTCAGCCAAAAAATGCTATTATTAAACTTACCAGTGTAGAGAACAAAAATCTGCAATACTGCGAATTCCTCTATGACATGTATAACATCAGGCCTATCCTTACCTTCCACAATTACGAAAATAGGGTCTTTAGATAATTTGATGCTTTTTAGTGACATAGGTGTTAAACCATTGTGGTGCAAAAATGCGACATTGGCGGTGAAAGGGTTAAACCATTGTGGTGCAATGTTTAATCCACATTCTCTCTCTCTCTCTCTCTCTCTCTCTCTCTCTCTCTCTCTCTCTCTCTCTCTCTCTCTCTCTCTCTCTCTCTCTCTCTCTCTCTCTCTCTCTCTGAAACGGCAAGTATGAAAAATGGCTACTCTATGTCAATTCTTTTACCGTTGTAAAATAAAGGCTCATTATCATTATCATTATCTCTCTCTCTCTCTCTCTCTCTCTCTCTCTCTCTCTCTCTCTCTCTCTCTCTCTCTCTCTCTCTCTCTCTCTCTCTGAAACGGCAAGTATGAAAAATGGCTACTCTATGTCAATTCTTTTACCGTTGTAAAATAAAGGCTCATTATCATTATCATTATCATTCTCTCTCATCTCTCTCTCTCTCTCTCTCTCTCTCTCTCTCTCTCTCTCTCTCTCTCTCTCTCTCTCTCTCTGAAAATCGAATACCTACCATGACTATGTTGCACCTTGTAGAACAAAATAAATAGTACATACAGTTCCCAGTAGTAACGTTTGTTCTCGAGCGTTGAAAATGACATGCACACTCCTGTAACGAATGCAGTTGTAAAGTAGACTGCCACGTTGCTGTCCTATGTCAAAGATACAACAGCTATAGAGCAGTTATCTTCTTTCTTATGCTGAGCTGCATATAATACGTCAATTAACTTAGGTCGATATTAAAATGCACGAAGTGGGCTCTTGAAAGATACTAAGAACAGACGTTATGTGGAAACTATTTTCGTCGAATCAGCCAGTCTTCTCGACTTAACCAATTGTGTCGACCCTTTTATAACTATCTTCTTCTTCTTCGTACATGCGTACAGGCATGTGTGTGTAGATGTGTGTGAGTGTGTCTGCGTGTATATATGAGTACGTGCGCGCGTGTGTGTATGCGTGCCTGTGTGTATGTGTGTATATTGAGAGAGAGAGAGAGAGAGAGAGAGAGAGAGAGAGAGAGAGAGAGAGAGAGAGAGAGAGAGAGAGAGAGAGAGAGACACACACACAGAGAGAGACAGAGAGAGACAGAGAGAGAGAGAGAGAGAGAGAGAGAGAGAGAGAGAGAGAGAGAGAGAGAGAGAGAGAGAGAGAGAGAGACAGAGAGAGAGACAGAGAGAGAGACAGAGAGAGAGACAGAGAGAGAGACAGAGAGAGAGAGAGAGAGAGAGAGAGAGAGAGACACACACAGAGAGAGTTCCTTGTTTGGTTATTTGCATGAATTGTTATTAATATTTCATTTCATTTATTATTTGTTTTTGTTTTTTCCTTGTTACGTTTCATTTCCATTATTTAAATGGGCGGATTTGTAAAAAGGCCTTCAATGTGCCTAAATCTTTACCCATTAAAAAGTTCAATCAATCAATCAATCAATCAATCAATCAATCTTTTTCTTCTTTTTCTACGTTCCCAGGCCATACGGCCATAATGGGTGGGATATGTATGTGTCCGGTTTTCAGTTTTCATTGGTCTCCCCTGCTGCGTTTAGTCGACACATTCCGATTTCGGAGGAGAACATTATTTGGAAGATTATGTTTTGAAAAAAGGCAGGAGAATTGGGCCAATAAGTCAGAAAGGTTGTAGATGACGTCAAGGCAAAGGGAAAAGGCAGAGTCAAAGAGCGTGACAGATTAGAGGAAGCTATAATAAAATCAGAGCTTCCATAAGGTGAGGGAACTGTTTGTGCGAAAGACTCCCCCCACCCCCCCACCCCCTGTATCCCCACAGTGAGAGACTCGTGGAGGGGGCGGGGGGGCGTCCAGCTCCCCGTTGGGAGGCACGAGGCATCTACGACTTGCTTTTCGTCAATCTTCGTAAGATTTCGGGGATCTACGACCCGCTTTTCGTCAATCTTCTCTCTCTCTCTCTCTCTCTCTCTCTCTCTCTCTCTCTCTCTCTCTCTCTCTCTCTCTCTGTTTATTTATTGATAAATTATCATGTAATATTTATTTTCTCCTGTGGCCTCGCTCTGTGCTCTTCGTTTCCCATACATCGGCAAAATCTTCAACCAGATGAAGGTGGCCGATTTGCAGGAGTGGCCCGGAGCGCGGGTTTGTTACGTACGAGCTCGAATTCATCAAAAGTCATAGTGAAAGTTAATTTTATTCCCCCCCCCCCCCCCCCCCCCCCCCCTTTCCCCCTATCCAAAAGTAAACCACCAATGCCCCACATAGTCGAAAGGCCGAAGAGGGCGTAAAACCCTATTATCACGGTGGCCGATTAAAAGAAAGAAAGAAGAAGAAGAAGAAGAAGAAGAAGAAGAAGAAGAAGAAGAAGGGAGGAGAAGAAGAGCTATGACCCGCTTTTCGTCAATCTTCGTAGGATTGTCGGAAACTCACGAACATCAGTGAGATGTCGTCATCAACCCAGTCACTCCGAGGAAGTCCACAGGAGTGGACACAACTGTGAATCAGGTATATCAAACCTTGTGTGTTGTGTAAAGAAGAAATATTTTTTGTAAGCATTGCATCTACACACACGTTCAAGGATATTCAACATAAGTGGTTGGTCGACAACAGTGGTCGATTCGACAGAAGTGGGCTATATACAGAGCAACGTTCTGTAACGAGGGTACAACTAAGTACGGCAACAAGCCCTCCACTACAGCTGGCCAACCTACCTTGTCGGGGCATACATCAGCTTCATGTAATACAGCACTATTTGGGTGGCGCTGCGTTTGCGGCGACGCGCTCTCCAGGTGGGAGCAGCCCGAATTTCACAGAGATAAGTCTCTGTGGCTATAATGTACCAAATACTAAACCGTACCAATATTTAAAATTTGAAGTGATTTTTTTGGTGGTAGTTCACAATGTATTTGTTCCAACTTTTTATTCCGTTACGTAGACAGGGGGGGAATTACAATATCATTCCCGACAAAATGAGACGGAAGGCTAATAAGTGTGCAATCTTCTTTCACTACACTCTGTGGCCATAGTCCATGAATCACATAACCACATATTACTCTTGATCGGTATCACCCTGACGAATGGAGTGGTTGGAGACATTTTACGAAAGCTGCTTGACCTTGACCTTTGATGTTGGACATATCTAAATAGAAATGAGAGCAGAGCAGTAGCTGTAGGCCACACAGTGTAAACCAAACATCCCTATAATTATAACCATAATTATTGTTCTGGTATTTTAGTATATTCAGAGACTTGTCTGTGAAATTTGGGCTGTTCTCACCTGGAGAGCGCATCGCCGCAAGCGCAGCGCCACCCTTTTTTCCGGATGGGTGGGTGGGTGGGGGTGAGGAGGGCGGGGCGGACTTGAGAAACATTAGCTATCAGTTTGGTCATACCGGGCAGTGGGATTTCTCCCCACTCTTAGGCCTACCGACGTTTAACTGCCGTAGGATTTGTACGTGCGTAAAGCGCACGAGTCAGACGATTTTTTACGTGCGTAAAGCGCACGAGTCAGACTTGATTTAAGTTCCCATCCGAAGGACTCGACGTTCAGTTCGATTTTCCCGTCAAAGTAGAAAGAAAGAGTGAGGCCAGAATTGGAACCGGGGTCACTCACGCATTGAAATTGGCAGGCGAACTTCTTAACCCCTCCGCGGCCACCTTCCTTCCGATATAATTATCGTTGACGATATAACCCATACTATTATTATCACCCAAAAGGACGCTAAGAGGGTGTGGAATACAGTGTAGGAGAGGGGAGGGGGTAATGTGGGCAACAGGGCAAAAGACATGTCTGCCGCTCGGCGACATCTTTGTTATTATTATTATTATTATTATTATTATTATTATTATTATTATTATTATTATCACTACTATGACAGGAAGGATTTAGAGGTGGAAGGGGGGGGAGTGTATTATTGCATGCCAACATTTATTTATTACGCTTTTAACTGCGTTTGTTCAGTTGTGGTTATGTAATAATAAATATTAATAATAATAGGGGTACTTATATAACCGTCTTATATGAACCACCGTTACAGCCGAACGCATGGTTGATTTAGTGTTTCTTTTTTTTTCGGTGTGTGTGTGTGTGTGTGTGTGTGTGTGTGTGTGTGTGTTTGTGTTGTGTGTGCGTGCGGTGCGTGCGTGTACACACACACACACACACACACACACACACACACACACACACACACACACACACACACACACACAACATTTGGAATGTTTAGTTCTTTAATTTTTCTTTACATCATTTTTTATGGATGGCTTGTTGAAAACAAAAAGCATGTTTTTGCTTATACAATGTTCCCATCTGGAAATAAAATTTGGACTTGACTTGACTTGACACACGCACACGCACACGCGCACGCGCGCGCGCACACACACACACACACACACACACACACACACACACACACACACACACACACACACACACACACACACAAAACACAACAAAACAAGCAACAAAAAAAACACTAGCCGAGTTAAACACAGTCACGTTCATGTTAATGTCTTTATTATATGCTGAACTACTCCCAGCTCGGATTAGGTCAAACAGTAAAGGGTCAGCCACACTGCATACGATGCGATGCCATTGCGATCTGATTGTGACGATGCCTGTGAGTCGCGAGTCACGTGAAATAATTCCGTCTAAAAATAATTGTAGTATTTTTAGGTATTAGGTACTTTATAGTCACATATGCATCTCTGTGAAATTCGGGTTGCCAATTTAAAAAAAAACCAATTGCATGCGATTTTTGTGTGACTGATTAGGAAGGAGAGGGGGGAGGGGGGTAAATTTGGACCAAATGACAACTTTTTCGTTGCCACTGGGTTTAACGTGTGCTAAGTGCATGGGCACAATGCACCTCGGTTTATCGTCTCATCCGAAAGACTCCACGTTCAGACCGTAAGGCCTAGTGCAAAATGAGAGGAACAATCCCCTGTACCCAGGTTCGAACTCGGGTTTACTTGACACGAGGCGAACGCGCTACCACTGTGCCACTCTACACATGAACATAATGTGGTTATACGGGTGGACAACCAGTGGTTTTTTTTCGTTCACTATACTCATGTTGACCCCCAATACACGAATCAAACAAAATGTCTGATACAAAAATATTGATATTTCATTAGATTCATATACGGGGGGACTACAAATAGAGTGGACACAACTAGTAGGGGATTTCATCAGATTCATTTAGACAGTCTAATTTCACATGAATCACGCCTCACAAATGTCAAATCGCATCGCATCGTATGTAGTGTAGCTGCCCCTTAAAGCCAAGTGCAACGATGACACACAGAGAAAAAAACAACTCCTCGGTTCAGCCCTATCTCCGCCTAGGATGTCCTTTTTTTTAATCTTCCTGGATCGATATTTCTGTGCGTGTACTATAAGCAACTTTAAGTGAATAAATTTGAACGGACGCAACAAATTTAGAGTCGGGCCAGTTAAAGTATTACCCTGAAAACATTTCAACACACGTACAGGTCATTCTAAATGGACAATAATGGGAGGCACCCGTATTTTCGTTTCTTTCAAGTCAAGTCAAGTCAAAATCATCTTTACTGAGGGTTAACGATTAAGCTGCCCTCAGTAACTTTCATTACAGTGTGTGCGTTTTTATATTTGTTGGTCTGTTCGTGTGTAAAGGAAGGTGCTTTGCACAATATGAACGATTATGAAGTGGTTGGTTTTTTAAACTTGAACAGTTAAAAGGCCAGGCTATATGATCACCAAACTGCTACCTCAATCACGTCAATTTAAGTGTGTCAGTACAAGATCGTTACGTAGAAGCCATGTCAGAATGGGATTCCAACCATTTTAGTAGCTTTGCTTCACTTGCTTGTTTCCACTTTTCTGAAAGCTTGTTGAAAGTGTACATGAAAGGGTTAACTGCAGAGTTTAGAGGCAAGATGAAAACAGCCAGAGCAACGTTGGCCTCTGCGGGGATGGGAACACCAGCCAGGGCAACAATACCACAGATTCCTATTGGAAACCAACACATGAAGTCCGTTACAGCAACAGTGATAAGCCTCCGTGCGACAGCCATGTCACGTAACTGCTTCGTTGTGTTGGTTTTCAGCGTATTCCTTTGAATAGTCCAGTAAATAAGACCCTGGCCGGTAGAAATGAATAAAAACAGGATGAAATTCAAGACAATCAAAATGCTGAAAGAGTAATGTTTTCCTTTGAATTCTCCACTCATAACTGGTAAAGGCATACAGATACTAGTTTTGCTGTAAAAATTCCAGTTTGATGCAAAGGGAAATAAAGGAATCGAGGATAAAAACCAGCCGACTATCCACGCCAGGAGACAAGTTATTGAGGATGATGTTCTGTCAAATCGTAGCAAGCTGAACGGAAAGTGAAGAACCAGAAACCGATCCAGTGTGATCAACCAGATAATCATTGCTGACACCTCGCTAGAAACTAACGCCAGAAAACCGGCCATCTTGCAGAAAACACTGCTCTTCCAGGTGTCATCATTGTGGAGGTATGTGCCACGAAATCGTTCATCAGCCGCCCCAATGATCACAATGTACACGGCCATCAGAAAATCGGCGATGTTGAGATTGATAACAAAAATTCCAAAGCTGTTGGAAGAGCTCATGTTCCTTGTAAAAAGACGAGCACAGCAACAGAACACGTTACCAATCAAAGACAAACAGGCGACGAGCCACAAGAACCCTCGGTAACTCCACGAATGTAGCAAATCATCACACGAGGAAATGGCGTCTTTTGGGGCGTAGCAGTTTGCTTCGTCAAAATCGTATGGGAGAATTTGACGGCAGCAAAGCTTGTAATTTTGTGTGACAATAGTGTGTAAGCTGAACAGATCATCGAATACATTCTTTTGAAATACTTTTACAGGGCTACCATCAAGGTACAGTTCAGTCAAACTTTGTGTGAAGTGAAAGCCATTTGGGCTGATGGTGTGCATTGATGTGGAAGTTAGATTCAACTTCTGAAGTCCAGAGAAGGTGGAGAAAACTTGCGAATCTAACACTTCTAGGGATGTATACGACAAGTCTAACACAGTCAACGCACGTTGTTGTGTCACGGAAGAAAGATCAGCAGACAGAAATGTGATTGGATTATTAGACAGTGATAATATGTGGAGATTTTCAAGACCGATAAACCAAGTCATATTGACACGCTTAAAATGGTTGCCACTTAGGTCCAGGTTCCTTAAATTCGCCATTGTCATTTGATGCAGGAGAGTTAGGGAACATTTGGCAAGAACCACAGAAAAGAGAAGACTGTTCGTTTTTAAGTCAGAAAGCGTCATTCCAGATCCTGTAGCGTCGAGGTAGCGGAGTTGAGGAAACAACGCGCTGGTGAATGACTGGAAACACCGGAACATATGACCTTGACACAGACAATCTACTGGACATACGTCACACAACAATTCGTCATCATGCTGAGGGCAGTGTGGCCAGTCATCACACAGATGGTCATTGTGAACACAGATGGAGGACGCTCGACATTTAAAAAACCCTGGGCATATAAGGTTCTCACATCCGTGTTCGTCCTGATGCTGAATACAGTCGTACATTCCATTGCAGCGAGTGTAGACAGGCAGACAGTCATTGAACTCGCCTGGACATCGATAATGACTGTCAGGACAAGGATCACTGAAATTCATCGCCACAGCTACGAATTTATTGAGTCCGTCAAAATCCACCACAGTGGGAAATGGTAGATGCATATACTGAATTGTTACTCCAACCCCAAATCCACAGTCCTCATCCGAATTATCATGACAATGCGGGACTGTGTCGCACACTTTGCTGTAAGGCACACATTGTTTGTTGTCACAGGTGAATTCATTGACACATGAAGGGTGATGGCACAGCTCTTCATCGCTATTGTCCTGGCAGTCTGAGAGGAAGTCACAGAGCAGAGTGTAAGACAGGGTGGTGAAGGAGTCTCCACATATGAATGTTGGAAAAATAAATGCATCGCTTGCATGAGTACCTGTAACTGGCACAGGCAAGTTAGAGGAACACTTTCCTAACACGCTTTCATTTTGACATATCGTGTACGAGTTAGTCCCGCATAGCAGAAACGTATAGGTGACATGACCATCGTCACATTTGGTCATCGTAGGATTATTTGGCCAAACGTGCGAGCTGATCAAGGATATAGCACGTAAATGGTGAGCATGTCTGTTTGTTTTATTGGGTCTGAACTCGCACACTGTTTTAGGCGCGAAACTATGAAAAGAAGAGCAAAAATATGAAGACATACTTGAATTCGGTTCAAAATGATAACACCACTTGGACTCACCAGCCATTTTCCAGACTCCAGATGTAAAGTGATGGAAAAACACTGAACGCTCTTTTAACATTTCGAGCCAGTACATGACGGGCATTGATATATCATGCGAGTAGTAGCCAATAGAAGCCGGCCAAAGATAATCCTTATAATTCGTCAAGTTGTTCAGTGCATCAGGACGGTGGGTTATACACAATGGGAAATTTACTTCACCGCCTAAAGATTCGCAATACTTGTTCTGTGTGTCTTCAACGGAGTGTAACTTGCTGAACTGTCCTTCATGACTGCTGCCAAAGTGATAACAGCTGTCACACAGAGCCACTAAGCCATCACACTGTGCACTGCTGAAGGGACAATGTTCGTTTTCATCCCGCCCATCTTCACACTCTGTCTTCAGGTTACAGTCAAGGGCATGCTCGAACCGGGAGTAGTCAGCCACAGAGCAGTTCCATAACCCACTAGGCAGCTTTACGAGGGAAGCATCTTAACGTAACAAAGAGAAGAAGAAGAAAGGCAAATTGCTAAACCATATAAAGGTACTCACAATGAGGTGGTGTATATATTTTAATCTTTCTGTTTTTCCTTTTGTCGCATAAACCTGTTGACAGGTCAGAGCCAACCACATTCAGATTGTGACTGCTTGGAAAGCCCATGCGTTATCTCAAAAAGGTTTTTCTTAGCACTGGGCTTTGATTTTCCAAACAGTCACAATCTGAATATTTCGTTGCATTCTTATGCTAGCTGTTTATGCTCGCAAAACACTAGGGGGGATGGGGGCTTACCTTCGTTGGTGTATTAATGCATACACAAAGGCTGCAGCACTCAAGACATCAATTCATGGTCTTTTCTAAATGCTTGATACTTCAGGCCTACTGGTGGATGGTGAGCATAAAACTCTGCTGCTGTGACGGACTTCATTACGAGAGAGAGAGAGAGAGAGAGAGAGAGAGAGAGAGAGAGAGAGAGAGAGAGAGAGAGAGAGAGAGAGAGAGAGAGAGAGAGAGAGAGAGAGAGAGAGAGAGAGAGAGAGAGAGACTTGCATTCGCATTGAAAACATAAGCAACACTGAATTCTTATAATGGATCCTAGGATAAAGTGAGGTCATGACTATTGCTATGAAACACGCAGAAATGGAGGTGTCCTAACTTACATCCTTGTGTGACACCAATTTTAACGATATTTTCAGCTGAATTTGGGCCACTGAGCTAGACGCGCTTGTGCCTGCATTCTTAAATATTAAAAGGAAAATCGTGAGGACTGTTAACTATTCAAAATGAACAGAACGTCATAGTCTATAACCTTAAAACCCTTTTCATGATCAGTTAACTGATATTCGTTTACAGCGGAGCGCATAGCTTGTCAGCCTAGTCAGAAATGTTCATCTTAAATTTTAAAATTGATAGAAAATCACACGAAGCGAATTTATCTGTGAAATGGACACGGTGATAGCTCAGTGTATTGAAAGTTCATCTGCATCCTCAAATCATTCAACCAGTTGATATGCTAGGGTGTGGAGGCTGTCAAATCAGTAGGGTGCGACCGCCTTGAACAGCAACAAGTGCCTGGGACATCCTGCGCATTGGACTCAATCAGACGGCGGATGTCTTGCAGTGTCTCGATGGTGTCCCACTCCTCCTGCTGTGCATTCAGCAACTCGATCACAGTGATTTGCCAGCACGTCTTATCGGCTATGTATGCATTAACCCAGTTCATCCCAAAGGTGTTCTATGGGATTCATTTATGGTGACATGGTTGGCCTGGGAAGCACATGGATGTACCAGAATGAAGTGGCACATGTCTGGGAAATGAACGTCCGGGACAGATATTTTGTCAGATATAATAACAATCAAAACGCACAAGATGCATACATTATTTTGCCTTGCTTCAAAAACTTGTTTCTACCCCTGCAATGCCTAGGTATAGCTTATTTTGCTACAAACCAAAGAAAGGGATGCCCGCGTTCACCGTGCCAAATTTCAAGCAGATATCTTGAAAACAAATGTGGTGTAAAAAGTCAGAAAAATCAGCTTTTAAAAAAAGGAAATCAGACATAAAAATTGTTTTTAAAAATAGTGAAATATTCCTCAATAATCATCTGCAGGAAGGACTCACTTTTTTTTGGTATCAGTTTGTCAACTTAACATACCCATTTTAGGTATTTCTCTTCTTCTAAATCTCCATCCTTACAATAATAATCAAAACTAAGAAAATTATGAAACAAATTAAACTAAATAATCAGAATTAGACCCATTAGAATTACTGCAAATTGTTCTTCATATTATATAAATTATGAATTTTCACATGAGAACAGGTGGGCATGGCACTTTCGCTTTGCATATTTGTAAGAATAGCAATGATTCAGTGCTACTTTCGTTTTCAGTTCCATTGAGTTCACATTCTAAGTCCCTTTCAGGCTTTTTGGTGTACTAATATCCATACAATCTTGGGGGCGGGGGGGGGGGGGGGGGGGGGGGGGGGGGGGGGGGGGGGGGGGGGGGGGGGGGGGGGGGGGGGGGGGGGGGGGGGGGGGGGGGGGGGGGGGGGGGGGGGGGGGGGGGGGGGGGGGGGGGGGGGGGGGGGGGGGGGGGGGGGGGGGGGGGGGGGGGGGGGGGCTTTGTGCCTTTCCGTTTATTGTAAAAAGGTATACCAATGAGCTTATTGTGTCACTTGTCAATAATCGATAGACAATGAGAGACTTAGTGCGATATTTTTTCACGCCAGAGGGCATGACGCTCGTGTGGGGCTAATCCTCTCTATATTCTTAGTTGGGGATAAAGAAAATGAGAGTAAGAGTGAGTAGTCCTACCATCTCTCTCTCTCTTACTACGCTCAAGTAAGAAAATCGCGTGATAAGCCCCTAGTGCATTGACTGCCCTCTGGCGTGACAAATATCGCCAAAGGTCGACCATTCTACACACAAAACACCTGAACACACAAGAAGGCAGCCATTTGCAAATAATTCAGAGTTATCGTTCTTAGCCAAGCTTTTGGGGGATAAGTTATTTTTTTGGTGCAGCAGACTAATAATAATAACAATAATAATTGTATTTGCTATAGCGCTAACAATCCACAATATGAGCATGCTCTGTGCGCTTTACAAATTGAAATATAAATAAAACATCAGACATGATGCATTTGTTGGCATATAAAGGTTGAATTTTCAGAAAACTGCGGGGGGGGGGGGGGGGGGGGGGGGGGGGTTCGACTCCAGGACACCCCCTACGCACTTCTAACAAGCATAACATATTTTTTTAAAAACACCTACCCAACTTAGCGACGTTATTCAAAATGTACTTAAAAAATATAGATATTGAGCTATCACAGAATAGCTAAAAACCATTTTACGTTGCGCAAAGCCTTGAAGATAACATGCTACCTTGACGGCTTTTATTCAACTAACTTAAGCTACATGTCACAAAATAGCACAAGAGGCAAGACTAATCTAAAGGACTGATATAGATGCTTTCATGGTGTACAAAACATGTATCGTAGGCGGTAGGTCTATAACCAACAGAAATGGTTTTCACAAATAGGCTACCTAAAACATGGAATATTCATTCATACACATGAGTTTTGCGCTCTCGCGCTCACACACACACACACACACACACACACACACACACACACACACACACACACACACACACACACACGCCCCCCCCCCCTCTCCCCCCACCACACACACACACACACACACACATACACACACACAGAGGCATGTACACGCACACGCACATCCGCACAGTGATTTATGAGTCTTAACCACAGACAGACAGACAGACACAGACAGACAGACAGACATACGGAGACATAGACATACAGAGGAGCAGAAAAGAGAGAAGTCAGAAATACTCATGCTAAGTGATTTATGAGTCTTAACCACGGAGAGAGAGAGAGAGAGAGAGAGAGAGAGAGAGAGAGAGAGAGAGAGAGAGAGAGAGAGAGAGAGAGAGAGAGAGAGAGAGAGAGAGAGAGAGAGAGAGAGACAGAGACAGACAGACAGACAGACAGACAGACAGACAGAAAACATACGGAGACATAGACATACAGAGGAGCAGAAAAGAGAGAAGTCAGAAATACTCATGCTAAGTGATTTATGAGTCTTAACCACGGAGGGAGAGAGAGAGAGAGAGAGAGAGAGAGAGAGAGAGAGAGAGAGAGAGAGAGAGAGAGAGAGAGAGAGAGAGAGAGAGAGACAGACAGACAGACAGAGACAGACAGACAGACAGACAGACAGACAGACATAAAAACATACGGAGACATAGACATACAGAGGAGCAGAAAAGAGAGAAGTCAGAAATACTCATGCTAAGTGATTTATGAGTCTTAACCACGGAGTACCGAACAACGATATTCTCGGATTCGCCTATGCAAACCAAACATACCTTTTCGTAAAATTACGCTAGTTTCGATTTTTTCAATCCTATCCGCATGTTGCTAGCTTCGATTTTTTCAATGCTACCCGCATATTTTGATGTTATATGTGTGGAGTACGCGCAATAAAAAAAAACCCACGTTTGTTTTTTCATCTGTATTTGTTCAATCTAAAAAAGAGAGCTTCCATTAAATAGTCCTATTCTTGGAGGCTTCGTAGCTTGTTTGGAAAACATTGCATTGGGCATGTGCAAATTGTGAATCTCTATTTCTCTCTTTCAGTTTCATGCACAACTTTGAAATTATCTTTCTGTATACTTATATATATTATGTATGTTTAAATTAGTAACTGTGTGAACTTGAATAAATTGCCTAATCGTTGAAGTAAGCGAGCAAAGTGATTTATTTATAAAATTGAGCCAGTCTAGCACAAACTCAAAAAAACGAGCAGAATAATTTGTGCTAACTGCTTCAGATTTTGCATTTATCATTACCCAAAGTCAAGTGTGAGCATTGGGTCACTACAGTGCTACATAAAATATGCAACTCGGGGGGGGGAGAGAGAGAGAGAGAGAGAGAGAGAGAGAGAGAGAGAGAGAGAGAGAGAGAGAGAGAGAGAGAGAGAGAGAGAGAGAGAGAGAGAGAGAGAGAGAGAGAGAGAGAGAGACGTTGAGAGAGAGAGAGAGAGAGAGAGAGAGAAAACGAAAACGAAAACGAAATTTTATTTAACCAGGGAACATGAGATAAGCAAGTTACATGCTTTTTTCCACCCAGCCCTGGGGAAAAATGAAATAAATCAAACAAGAAAGCTAAATAATATATGTACATGCAGAAATGAGAATAAAAGGGAGGGAGGATGGGGGGAAGAGGCACAGAGGGGGATAAGGATGGGGACATTTTGGAATTTAAAGTACAGGGAAAAAAAAGAAAAAAAAGTCACATCATGCAAACATAAAAACAGCAAAGGATAACACTCCTCATCATTATCAGTAATAGTAAGATAGTAATAAACAAATCAAGTTATATCATACAAAAGTATCAAACACATATATGTTATCACATTTTATAAGAAAATCAGCAATCATAAATATTATTATTCACATGTTTTCTTTTAATCTCTGAAATAGAATATTTTGATTCGCGTTTTTGAAAGAAGTAATGCTGCTTTTCTGCTTAAGATTAGTTGTTAAGGAATTCCAAAGAGTACCACCTGAGTATGTTAAGCTTGTTTTGAAAAGATCAGTTCTAGGTTTTGGAATAACAATATTGTTAGTATATCTAGATTGGTTGATTGGAGAGAGAGAGAGAGAGAGAGAGAGAGAGAGAGAGAGAGAGAGAGAGAGAGAGAGAGAGAGAGAGAGAGAGAGAGAGAGAGAGAGAGAGAGAGAGAGAGAGAGAGAGAGAGAGAGAGAGATTGCTTGAAGTTGATTCTCGATTCAAATAACAGAACTGATACAAAAATTATTCAACAGTACTTTGATTATGTTTTGCGACATTCCTGCCAACTTACTTTAAGCAATAGATAACAAGAGGGCTTATATTTGCCTTTCAGAGCAAACATGGGAAGATTCCTTTTCCACCGTCCCGCACCTATTCTCTCCTTCTCCTGTGTCACTTCCGACTGATACCTCAAAGGTTTTGTGTAGTGTCCTGCAAATTTCCACGAATTTCGGCGAAATTTGAAAAAGAACAAAACAAAATAAGAAAGCCTGAAGATTGAAATCAATCTATGCGACACAAATATTTAACATAATTATCATCAGCAAATTCCTGTCAGACCGGGGGGCCTGAATAAAGGCAACAAAACGCGAAATTTAGTTTTGTGACGTCACTTCCAGCTTGAGCTATGCTGTGAGCCAAATGAAAGCAGCATGACCCTGGCTGGGGGACTTCCAGTGAGAACTTTTGGTTTGATTTTATAATGGAAGTGTTGGAAATGTACTTTTTTTAAACTTAGTTTTCACATATTCTATTTCCCCTCTCACATCCTCCCACTTCATAATTCCTTCGGGGTTTTTTGGGGTTTTTTTTTTTGTGATTGACTCATGTATTAAGACTTAAGCATAAATGCTACTAATATGTATCTAAAACTTAAATATACATGTGTGTGTGTGTGTGTGTGTGTGTGTGTGTGTGTGTGTGTGTGTGTGTGTGTGTGTGTGTGTGTGTGTGTGTGTGAATGAAGAAATAATAATAATAATGGATGGCATTTCTATAGCGCCTTTCTATAATTAATTTACACTCAATGCGCTTCCATTCACTGATACGCATGCTGTCACACAAAACCACTCTCGCCCATTCATTCAACCAGATACAAAAACAAGAGTGAACAACTTAGAACCTGAATGAGCATTGAATGAATTGGGTCTTCAGTTTAGCCTTGAAACCAGATATAGATTGTTCATGATGGAGATCAACTGGGAGAGAATTTCAAACAGCAGAGGCACTAAAACTGAAACTGCAGTCACCAAATAACTTTAGAATTGTTTTAGGAACTTTTAGAAGTTTTGTATTTGAGGACCTAAGGCAGCAGGAAGGAGTGTAGTGTGAAGATCACTGGACAGGTAAGGCAGAAGGGTCTGTTCAAAGTGACGGAAGGATAGGACAGCCAGCTTATACTGAAGGCGGAACTGCACAGGGAGCCAATGGAGCTCCTTCACGCAGTATGAGGCGAGCTACACTGTTTTGAACTCGCTGTAGGCGAGCAGTTTCTTCTGTTGGAAGGCCAAAGAGAATGGAATTGCAGAAATCTAGACGTGAAGAAACGAAAGCTGTAATAAGGCACTTGCATGAGTTGGCTGAAAGAAAACGCCGAACGGATGCAATGCACCTGAGCTCAAAGAAACAAGAGCGGCAACTGTTGCTGATATGCTCATGCATAAAAAGAGTCTGGTCAATCGTGACCCTGAGGTACTTGACGGATGGTTTGAACTGAACAGCACTAGCTCCAATCTCAAATATGAACGCATTCCATCACGCTGTTTGGGGGTTATTTAAGACTGAAATTTGGTTGAACTTTGCCAGGTTGTTTTTGTTTGTTTGTATGGGGCGTTTTTGCAAACATTCGGCCAAATCATTTTATATTGCACATTTGTTATACCTAAATGGTCCTGCATCATTTCTTAAACTTTCAGCCAAATCAAAGGGGGAAAGGAGGAAGGAAAAGAAGAATAAAACTCTTACAAATACGATAGTGTTCCCCCTAAAACAAAGAATCGTAAATAAATGTAGTAAATTAAATGTCTACGTCCATGAGTAACAATGTAGTTTCATAAACTGTTATCCTAGATCTATAATATCAAAAACATTTATTTAAGTCCATGTTTTAGTGTAGCTATTGACAAACAAAACACAATTAGACAACCAGCAAAAATAATAAAACAAAAACCTTTTTTGGATATACACACACGCGCGCGCGCGTGCAGACATCCCAGTCATGACTATGTTGCTATAACCATCTTATGGCCATTGTTTCCTTTAATTCACAATTGGAATATATGTATCCTGGAGCCGTTGCCAATGAATCCCAATAGATTCGCGTTTACACTGTTACGTATATTGTATGCATGACATTTACACAAACATACACATGAATATGCATTCTTTGCTTCTAGAAAACTGTTTTTCCAAATGTTTTAATTTACAAACCTCAAAAAAATCCTAATAATTTATAATGAAGTATGAACTTTGAATTTTGACCTGTGCCCTGAAAGAAAATAAACTAAGGAGTGTGATGCCTTGGTTTCTTTCAAGGTCTCAAAGTCGTGTCTGTTCCCTCCTTCCTTGGTAGGTTTTTGTTTTTATTCACGTCCATGTTGTTCTTGCATACGATGTCATTGTTGCTACTGTTTTGTCGTAGGCGCTGCTGTTGTTGCCGCCATTGTTGTTTTAAACTTCTGCACATTCCTTATTATGAGTTTCATAATATGCCAAACTCACAGGTTCAAAGGAAGAAAGTGAGTGTTACTGTACTATGTGTTATGGGTTATCTCCCAAAAAGAATGTCTTTATTGCGCTTCGAATGAAGAGAACATCTTTATTTTCTTTGAACGGATTTTCAGTTGACGAAATAAAAGCAATAGGAGTAGGCCTATTTTGAAAAGGGGGAGATGACTTGAAAAACAAATTGAGGTGACTTTAGCAAATGACATTTTCGTGCACTATGGTATGTTTTCTGTGTTTTTTGTTGTTGTTTTACACTCTCAAATATACACAAGCATTTTCATTCCGTTCTTTTGTCATGCCTAAAGGCAAGGATCAAGAAACAAAAAGTTACATCTTAGACGTTCCTCCTGCACCCTCCGATGTAAACGATCTATGCCCATATAAAGATAATGTCACAAGACAAACAAGCCAAAATGTCACAATCATTCAGACTAAAGATTCCTTATGCTACACTGTGTGGGACACGAGGTACACTGCTTTGATTGTTTGGGGAAGGTGCACTGCTGCTGATAGGTTTTGTAAACTGAGAGTACAGGGACCAACTGGTACAAGGATACTTGTCCGGATCACAAGATTTTCCTATTGGTGTGAATCTAGTAGAATGAACACATGGGTGTCAGTTCTAAAACAATGTCACTCTTATTCATGGAGATTGTACATTGCTTGCAATGATCATAACCCTGAAGAAACTTACATATATTATGATTCAGACTGTATCGAGGTCAAAAATGACAATTATCCTGATGTTCAAATCTATATCAAAATAACTGGAACCGCTACTTTGCTCATACAATATGTTTCTGTAAATAGTGGATACATTATAATACCCAAGCAGACCGATATATACATCAATGAAAAGTTAAAAGTTCCACCAGAAAGTGCTATCCTGGTAAGCATATATCAAGCATTTCAGTTTCATCACTGCTCTGAAGACTGGAAAATAAAGCTGGTTTATGGGATGTCAAATTCATCTAAACATCATGTTACCAGTCTGTGCATTGATTGTTTTGCTCCAGCGTCTGTCTTTGTCACGTCACAGCTGCAAATAACGTTTCACTTCATTGAAGACGTTCACAGCAATCTCCGAATGTACTTTGGAACTATCTCAGTCAAAGATCGGCCTAACGTATTGCCCAGTGGTTTGTTTAACTGTTCAGCCCCGCATTACTCTGAATTCCGCAACTATGTCCACTGCAATCAAAAACTGGAGTGTGAGGATGGACGCGATGAGACAGGACACTGTCCCTTCAGTAGTCATGCCTGCAAGGGTCTGGTGGCTTCACACGGTAAATGTTTCAAATTACTTCCAGTGAAAGCTCAGCCGTTGCGTCCATTGTATCTGCGGTATGAATGCCAGGCATATGGAGGGACTCTGGCCTCGTTAAAAACTAGGCAGGAACAAGAAGACTCGTTAATGATTTTGAACAGATTCACATGGTTCAAAGTACTGATTGGTTTAATGGTTGGATGGAATAAGGTTCCTTTCAGCTACAGAATGTTTCGCTGGTGGTCTGACAACACAATAATTTACTTCATGCCTCATTTCATTACATACACTGGACAAAATCGCTTTCCACCATACAGTCCAGGAAGACCTGACATGACTCTAGAACTGCATTCTTCCATTATGTTTCTAAACCTAATTTACCGTTCTCGTGGGTATTCCAAAAGTGCACTGTGTGAGATACCAGTGCTACAGAGCTCTGTTCCTTCAAAACGTCTACTAACTCATATGTATTCTGTCCAAATTCTTGCTACAAGAACATTGCAGACAGCTTTGGTATGTTCACAAAACCACATCACTCATACATTTTTGTCATGCGATCCCAAAGCTTATTGCAACCAATTCAGCTATTCCTTGACTTGTTCCTTCTTCAATAAGACTGGCGATGGGAACAAAAGCAAAGCACTGTACGAGAAGTCAACCATTAGAAAATACTTTATGTTTAAATGTGATGACGGTTCGACCCTGCAACACACTTTGGTGTGTGATTTTCAACAGGATTGTCCAGATTACAGTGATGAGTCGTTTTGTGAGCATCCTACAAGAAAGGGGTTTCTTTGCTCTAATGGTCAGTATGCATTACACAGCCAAGAATGTAACCAGGTATCAGACTGTCTAGATCATTCAGATGAGAAGGTCTACTGTGATTATGATATGTGGGATCCATCGCCATATGCCTCAATCAGGAATGAAAAAGAAAGAGTTTACGTTAATCTTGATGGCAACGGGTATTTCACCTTTCACAGAATGGAAGCTTTCCAACCTTGCCCAGAAAGTCATTATGAGTGTAAAGCTGGTTTGGTAAGCTGTCTGCCTGTCTACACGCGATGCAACGAATTGCCTGACTGCACTTACGGAGAAGATGAACAAAACTGTGATGATGTAATGTGTGTGGGATTCTATCGATGTCGATCTTCCAAAGTGTGTGTGCATGGAGATCATCTGTGTGATGGCTGGGGACAGTGTCCACAGCGAGATGATGAGCTCATGTGTGACTTATTCTGCCCTCAACACTGTATATGTGAAGGTCACACCTTCCTGTGCACCAATCGTTTTCCTGCTGAACATTTTTTTTATCTACGGTATGTTCATGCAGCAGGTTCAAGAATGTTGTTTACAGATTTTGTTTCCAATCAGTATCTTATTTATGTAAGTTTGCCAATGTGTACTATTGCAAACATTTCCAATTTACCATTAAGCAACTTGCAGTTTCTTGACCTCGCCAATAATCAAATTAAGTTTATTGAGATGTCTTCTTTAAATAGATTACATAATCTAAAAACGTTGAAAGTAAGAAACAACCCACTAACTCATTTTGTCAACAGGAATCAGAAGCGTAGAATGCATTACACGCTTCAAAACATGGATTTGTCACAAACACAAATTAACACGCTGCATGATGAACTGACTATATATCTGCCTTCTGTAAAGTTTATAAATTTATCATTTTCCACCATTGAAACTATTGGCGATTTAGGCTTTAAAAATGCCAGACAGTTGGTAGAACTAGACATTCAAGGTAGCCAGATTTTGAATTTTCCATTGGATATATTCTCACGGTCTAACCATTTAGCTATAATTTCTTCATCAAACTACCGTCTATGCTGTCCAAATGTGCTTCCAAACAATCCCCAGCCAACAAAATGTTCAGCACCTCAGGTTGCCTTTCCTTCGTGTGCTATATTGATACCCACCAAACTGTACAGGATTCTATTCTGGTTGCTAAGTGTGTTTTGCCTGTTAGGAAATGTGATTTGCTTCAGAGCTTCGTACGTGTTCGCAGTGCAAAGTATATTTGGCAGCAGTTTTGTGACGACCAACGCCCATCTCCATTTTGGCCATGCTGCTATGGGGTGTCATATGAGCATCATCTTGGTAGCTGACCATGCATTTGATGACAGTTACCTGCAATCTGAACAGGCATGGACCGGCAGTGGCACTTGCAAGCTGGCTGGTTTTCTGTGCATTCTGTCCTGCGAAGTGTCATCAATGATTATGTGGTTTATCATTGTGGACCATGTCGTCCTTTTCTGTCATAATCAACCGTCAGTAAATTGCAGTTGTAATTTCACTTACGTGTCTTGTGCGCTGAGCTGGTTGATTGGAGTTGTGTTGTCGGTCATACCTTTTCTTCCTGGTTTGTCCAGCTGGGGTCTGTCTGGTCAGTCCGGTCTCTGTCGTCTGGCTTTACATGACCACCATGGTGCGGGTCAAGACTTCAGATGGTTCACGGTGATTCTGGTCATCAATGTCATTCTGTGCTTAATGGCAATCACCGGACAAACTATTGTATATGCTCGAACACCAAGGTACAGAATAGCACTAAACCCTACGAAAAGGGCCTATTATTCTTCAGTTCATTTGATGGGGAAACTGGTGTTTGTTGATGCTGCTAGTTGGCTGTTATTTGCAATAGTGGCCGTGGTGGCTTCACACAACGTTACAGCTTCTAACAAGGTTTATGGCGGGTTGGTGGTGTTCATGCTACCTCTGAAATCTGCTCTTCATCCCCTTTTGTATATGTGGACTGTGGCCATGAACCAAACGAGACTGGCTAAAGAAAAGAAACTATTACAGCTGTTGAGACTACGCCTTGCCAGGCCTGGAAAGGTAACCCATATATAGATATAGACAGTTCTGTGTCTAGGAGTTTTATATGGCATTAAACTGGTGATGTGAGAGTTTTGTGTTACCACTTCCATTTACACGAAAATAAGGGTTTTTTAATAGAATACAGAATAGCAGTAGCAGTATTTCAAATAACTGAACCTAAAATATATTGTTTTGAGTGTCGCACATTACCTGATAAACATGGTTTTGCTAAACACCCAGTTTAACAAAGATACTCCTTTAATAACATAAACAATTAAATATGCATACCACAAGCACAATAAACATTAACTTTGTATTCCATGCATGTGATATTAATCCCGTTATTATATTTATTTGTAGACCAGGTACGAATATTAACAAAACGTGTCAACGAGAGCTGGGTATTATAGCAATACATTGTCACAATTTTAGGATACATGATGAGAAAGGTGAAATCTGTTACGCGTCGTGCAGTTTCTCTGTAGGGTACGTGTGAGAACAGAGCTGTTTTTCATGCTTATCATGTGCACAGGTCACATTCATGCTGAGTTTTATTTAGGTCCAGTGTTATAGTGTGTGTCTTGTACGTTTATTGTAACATAAGATTGTCCTGCAGAAGGTCTTATTGTTAAAACGTTCTAATCTTGACCGAGCTGACACTGATTTTTACCTGTCCTTTAGGGACTTGTTGTACATGTGATGGTGTCTTAAAAATGTCTTTGTGTCTCCATGCATCTTTGTATGGGTTTGTGCGTGCTTGTGTGCATTATAATGTCTTTATAAGGAAGAAGAAATGCAAAGACATACGTACATTGTTTTTATGAAAAGTAGATTCCAGTGTCACATATTTCATATAATCGTTAGCAACACTTCACTTTTAATACGATTATCAACCCATGATTCCAAAATGTTGCAAAACATTGAATGTTTCTCCCTTTGAATAAATGTGTATGCACTTTTTGTTTCATATCTGTTCCATATTTTGCAAAGCTTTGTTTATTAGTCTTGCCTCCCTGTGGAGATATACCGAGGGTTCTTTTGTACAAATAGTTCCACCATCTTCTTGAAGTTCTGTG
>CM065702.1:18847664-18852664 GCA_017654935.2 Phymorhynchus buccinoides | reverse complement strand
TAAACCTTGGCCACAGTAGCTTTTCTCAGCTCCTTTCAGTTCATGCCTTTTGTTAACACTCGTCACCAGCATAAACCAATTTAAAGTGTTTTATCCATTAGGCGTACATTGTTTTATGGTGGCATACCACTTGTAAGGTCTTTTCCTATCCCTAACCAAAATCAATGATAAGAATATTTGCCTCTGTTAAAATAAATAACTTGAAACAAACAGCTCTCTGTGGAAAACTGAAAGGAGCTAGAATGAGGGGAATTAGTGTACTGTGTGGCATAGACTCAACATCATTGGGATTGTGTAGACACAGAGTGTCACTGTAGTCCACAGGTAAAGTCCCATAACCCTTTGCAACAGGAGTCTTGGCGTGGACTCGACATCATCGGAATTGTGTAGACACAGAGTGTCGATGTAGTCCACAGGTAAAGTCCCATAACCCTTTGCAACAGGAGTCTTGGCGTGGACTCGACATCATCGGAATTGTGTAGACACAGAGTGTCGCTGTAGTCCACAGGTAAAGTCCCATGAACCTTTGCAACAGGAGTCTTGGCGTAGACTCGACATCATTGGGATTGTGTAGACACAGAGTGTCACTGTAGTCCACAGGTAAAGTCCCATGAACCTTTGCAACAGGAGTCTTGGCGTAGACTCGACATCATCGGGATTGTGTAGACACAGAGTGTCAATGTAGTCCACAGGTAAAGTCCCATGAACCTTTGCAACAGGAGTCTTGGCGTAGACTCGACATCATTGTGATTGTGTAGACACATAGTGTCGCTGCAGTCCACAGGTGAAGTCCGGGGCTTGTCTCGGCCTTCTTCGTGCTCAGGTACTGCCAGCCCTCCATTCCTCCAGCCCTCTAGTAGTAGTTGTTGTATTAGTAGCAGCAGCAGCAGCAGGAGCAGCAGCAGCAGTAGTAGTTGTTGTTGTTGTATTAGTAACAGCAGAAGTAGTAGTAGTAGGGGAGGAGGAGGAGAGAGAGAAGAAGATAAGGTGAAGGTGGAGGAGGAAGAGAAATATGTGTTTGTGTGTCTGTCTGTGTCTGTGTGTATGTCTGTGCACGCATCTGTGTGTATGACATGTATAAAGTGTATATCTGAATTGTGCTTCTTTTTTTCTTAAAGACTAAAGTAAAAAATAGTTTTAAAAAATATGTAACAAAAACCAGACACTCAAAATAACACACGTCATTCATGTTCTCTGTATTTGGGGTTGACAAAACAAATTTGCTACAAGAACCTTGTATGCTTCTTTATATTATTTGTCAACTTACTTCTTTTCCTTACAGTAATTAATTACCAAAAAATATACAAGGAGTGTATTTTCGATATTATAGCCTTCTAAAAAAAATACAAATAAGCAGTCTGCAACAACTGAAAACAAGGTACGAAAATGTAATTTATATCTCACTGTTTTCATACACTGTCGCAAGTACACGTTTAAGAATAGGGCTCATTTTTTATCTTGTCAGTTATAATAAGCTAACCAACTGACAGCATCTGCTTCAATGTCCTTTCAGTTTTCTTAGGTACACTTAGATTGCTTCTGACAGTGCGTTTGGTGGCCCTTGTTGTCTCTCTGATCCCTCAGAAGGCCTGTAAACCAGTTCAAGTTCGCGAAAACCACTGCACCCCCCTATTCTGTTTGTGGTAGTGTACCCTTTTCTATTCACAGGTGGACAATTTGCGCTGTTGAGTGTATCGTTATTCACTGGACCAGAATCGACGTTATCATGATTCATTAGAGCAGAATCGACTTGATGATTTTTTGATGAAAAGGAATCAACTTCTTCGTAATTCATTGGAGCATAGTCGACTTCATCGAAACCCCTTTGGCTTGAGCTGGAACGTTTGCTTACTGGAGCAGAGTCCACTTCATCGAAACCCCTTTGGCTTGAGCTGGAACGTTCGCTTACTGGAGCAGAGTCCACTTCATCGAAACCCCTTTGGCTTGAGCTGGAACGTTCGCTTACTGGAGCAGAGTCCACTTCATCAAAACCCCTTTGGCTTGAGCTGGAACGTTTGCTTACTGGAGCAGAGTCCACTTCATCGAAACCCCTTTGGCTTGAGCTGGAACGTTCGCTTACTGGAGCAGAGTCCACTTCATCGAAACCCCTTTGGCTTGAGCTGGAACGTTCGCTTACTGGAGCAGAGTCCACTTCATCGAAACCCCTTTGGCTTGAGCTGGAACGTTTGCTTACTGGAGCAGAGTCCACTTCATCGAAACCCCTTTGGCTTGAGCTGGAACGTTTGCTTACTGGAGCAGAGTCCACTTCATCGAAACCCCTTTGGCTTGAGCTGGCATGCTTGCCTCTTTCCTCTTTTCCATCGCGCTGCTTTTGTTCTGATCTCTGCGCCAAGAGGGGAGTCTTCGTCTCGGCATCTTCGTCGTTTTTCCAGGACACTGGATAACCTTGAGAGGTGATCTGTTTGACGTCCTCGTTAGACTCGTCGACGTCACTTCCGGAAGAGTCGCTGTTGTTGTGGTCCCACCAGACTACCGCCTCTGCTTTGATCACGTCCATGGACATTACCCGTCCCTCTTTCTGCACCTATTATACAGACACTTTCGAACGAAAAGTTTGCTTTACGTCCTCCCGACCGAAGCCATGTGGGACATTTCTTTATATAAAGTTCTGGGAATTTTTTTATTTTATTTTAATAAAGTTGTTTGTTTTTAATAAATTTATAAAGTTATAAAGTGTTTTTATCGCCATGGCTCGAAGTTTGACCCACATTTTTGCTAGCTGGTTAATATGAAGTTTATAGTATTGATAAAAGTTATAATAAAATTTTCTTTTGTACTGAGCATCTTCATTAATTAAAATTTCCAGGACCACTTTTAAAAAGATCACTAACTATTTAAAAATCGCTAAAGGTCTGTCCCCGGAAGTGGGGAATAGTCTATATACATATACTTTTATTTCCAAAGAGAAATTTAAAAGTTAACATACTTCATTCATTGACCGTGGGGCAACCGGTCAGACACATTCATAATACAGATGTATTTATAGGGGAAGGTGGGGAAGATAAGGTCAAGGGGCAGGTAGGGGCGGCTTAAAGGGGCACCCTGACGGATGAGTATTTGCAAGAAACACGTCGAGATCACGAGGAAAATACCCTTTACAGAGATCGCAACACTCACTTTGCTCTGGTTTCCTGGAAATCAAACCGTCAAATCGGCGATTCATCCTTGGCGGAGGTGCTGGATGTCAAATGCTTTCAGTGAAAGAGAAGGCACACCTTCTCTTTTCTAATGGCCGCCTGAGTCTAGACCAAATCGTTTGCACGAAATGTCCACAATGCAAGCCATTTTATTTTTTTAATTTCTTAAATTTTATGCAGTTTCCCTAAAGAAGTTTCGCTCACAACAAAGGAAATAGCTCCTTTATTTTTACTGCACTCAAAAAAGAAAAAGCTTCAACCACCGCCTCTACCCACCCCATCCAAAATGGCTTCTCTCTCCGGCATCTCCGCCAAGGAGGAAACGCCGTTTAGACGGTTTGATTTCTAGGAAACCAGACCAAATTGAGCGTTCCGATCCTTAAAAAGGCTGTCTTTCTGATTATGGTAAGTGAAAGTCTGCAGCAGTGAATGACACTGAAATGTTGCTGCAAGTAGTTGTTTTCACCAGTCGCGAAGCGAGACTGGTATTGTTTTCAGTTTGTCCGTCCGTCCGTCCGTGTTCAAATTTGCTCAAAATGCATATTTCGATGTAAAATGGCCTCACATAGAGTTATCAGTGTGTTTCAACAACAAAAAACAAAGGTTTGTTTGTCTGTCTGTCTGTTTGTCTGTTTGTCTGGGACAGCGATAACTCAAGAACGCTTGAATATATCAACATGAACATTTACAGGTGGATACTAGGGGTCAAAAGCTTGGACAAGTTCGAATTTGAGCAAATGGTGTGTGTGCTTGTGTGTGTGTGTGTGTGCGCGCGCGCGTGTGCGTGCGTGCGTATATGTATTTTATATGTGTGTGTGTGTGTGTGTGTGTGTGTGTGTGTGTGTGTGTGTGTGTGTGTGTGTGTGTGTGTGTGTGTGTTTGCTGGTATGTGTGTGTGTGTGTGTGTGTGTGTGTGTTTGCTGTGTGTGTGTGTGTGTGTCTGCACGCGCGTATGTATGTGTGTGTGTGCTCGTGCGTGTGTGTCCGCGCGCACGCGCGTGTGCGTGTGCGAATCAAGTCTGGAATTTCAGCCCACATATTTGCACTCACAAACGTTTGCTTTTTTGCTAACATGATAGGAGACAGCAGAGTCTGTAGCCCAAGAAGAAGCACCGATTCCCAGAATGGCTGGAAGGGAGGATCTGGCAGAAGCTCTTGCCATGGACACCCACCAAGCGATGACTGGTTATAAGGAAGGGTTGAAGGATACTCAAGAGTAGAGGGGGGGGGGGGGGGGGGGGGAACCGGTTTGAACCAACAAACCGGTGCTAACCTTTCGCGGTTCGAAAAACCGGTTCGAGTTGCTGTGAACCGGGTGTTTTTTTAACAGCAAACTGAAACTAAGTTTTTCTTACAATAACGCATTCTTTTCGAAGAACAACACTGATTCTCAGCACAGATTGGGCGTTTGTAAACCAAGAGTAGCTGTTTCTAGTTTGTGGTGGTGTATGGCTTTGACTTTGACTGAGTGTTAAGTTGAGTGTGAGTGTGTCATAAGTTTCTTTAGTGCGTGTGTGTGTGTGTGTGTGTGTGTGTGTGTGTGCGCGCGCGTGCGTGCGTGCGTGCGTCCGTGTGTGCGTGCGTGCGTGCGTGCGTGCGTGCGTGCGTGCGTGCGTGTGCGCGCGTGCTTGCGGTTCGAAGAGGGAAAACCGGTTTAACACTGGTTCGGATTTTTGAACCGGTTCTCAACTCTACTCTATATATACTGACTAGTTCCTGACAGACAAGGGCGGTAATGTTAAGTAGGGGGCGTTTAACAAACAAACAACTACACGACGAGTGTAAAGTGACGTTATGTTATTCACAAGAGACAAAACAAGACTACGGGACATTTCCAGAGTC
>CM065702.1:18840164-18842664 GCA_017654935.2 Phymorhynchus buccinoides | reverse complement strand
AGTTTATCTGATGTTGATAATCTTTCTTCTTTTTTTTTTTTTTTTTTAAACCCTCCACTGTCCTCGCCTTTCTTTTCATTTTCTTTTCTTCTTTTTTAATGATTTTTTTTTTTTGAGGCGGCTCTTCTGGGTTTTTTGTGGGGGGGGGGGTAACATATTTTTTATCTCTCTCTCCCTCTCTCTCTCCCTCTCTCTCTCCCTCTCTCTCTTACATTTTTATGTGTGTGAACTACTACAATGGGCATGATTTTGTGGCGAACATTTAGTGTTATTTTTCATACAAAAATGTCTGGGTTTTTATTCTGTCTGATATAGTGTGTGGTGTATTGACTCATTCTCAAAACACGTCTTTGTGTCATTAAAAACAATTAAATACTTCCAAATAAATAATACAATGCAGTTTTTATTCCATCGCTAAAATCTTCTCCTTTTCAATTGTTTGTATGTTGTTGTTTTTTCTCTGAAGACCCTCAGTCTGTTATCCAGCTCTCTCGGGAGTTTCTTTGCTTTCTCCTTTCAGCTGTTCGTTTGCGAGTTCTTTTTTAAATTATTATTCCATTAGAGTACCTGTGACCAACAGCATGCCTATTTTGTTAGGAATCGAACCAAGAACATCTATTAACCCTTTCACCGCCAAAGTCGCATTTTAGCACCACAGTGATTTAATACATATGTCACTAAAAGGCATCAAATTGGGGTCTATTATCCAAAGACCCTATTGTCTTAGTTTTGCCAAGTAAGGATAGACCTTATTTTATATATGTCACAGAAGAATCCCCAATACGGCAGATGGATTTTGTTCTCTACCCAGGTAAATCTAATGGACATTTTTGGCTGAAATATGGCTGGCGGTGAAGGTCAACCACCGTGTCGTACAAAACTGACTCCAAAACGTCTTACGGCTTTAGTTAAAATATATTTGTTCAGTGGAACCTCCGTATTAAGACTTTGAAAAAATCATCCACTAAAAGGAGGTAGACACAAGAAGTCCGGATATGAAAGGGGGAACATCGGTGGGAAAAAAAATTTGGGTCATATCTTAGAAGGAATCGGATGTGCCACTGTTCTTCATTTAACCCTTTCACCGCCAAAGTCGCATTTTAGCACCACAGTGATTTAACACCTATGTCACTAAAAGGCATCAAATTGGGGTCTATTATCCAAAGACCCTATTGTCTTAGTTTTGGGAAGTGAGGGTAGGCCTTATTTTTATACATGTCAGAACAATCCCCAATACTGCAGATGGATTTTATTCTCTACCCAGGTAAATTTAATGGACATTTTTTGCTGAAATATGTCTGGCGGTGAAAGGGTTAAGCAGGTGTATGAACCAGTGCATAATACATATTCGTAGGCAGGGCATGTGTGTTTTTGAGTGAAAGTTGTGGTGACGAACTTCATTACTCACACACACAGGCGGATACACACACAGACACCACGCACAAACATCACACACACACACACGACCGATACCCCCCACCCCCCATGTCCTTCCCCCACCCATTTCCTCTGCTCATACATGCACACCCCACATCAAAGATCTAAAATGAACTATGTCAATCCGAAACGCTGGCGTTCGAGACCCAGTTCAGCATCGGTGACGTCGTCTCATGCATAGTCATGACAGGAGACGAGCCATTCAGCAGCGAGCCGGTCACGTTCTGCACGCCAGTGGGCGTGGCCATCCCCAGGTATGTCGCCCAATCAGGGACGTGATCGAGGCCGAAGTAGGCGGAGCCAAAAGTGTTGATGGCCACTGTCAGCACTCCTATGCAAATCAGGTTGAGGGCCAGCCCTGTTTTGATCTGAAAAACGAGTATGTATCTATAAAGAACATTTACGCGTACCTTTTATACGCGTTACAAAATCACTAGAAAGTTTAGGCCAAAACGAATTTGTTTTAATTGGACATAGAACAGGTACCGTATTTTTCGGACTATAAATTTTAAAATCACTAGAAAGTTTAGTTAAAGACCCACCAGATCACGTGTCAAAATCACGGGTTTCACGTATTGTCCCTCTTATAGCTGGAAATAAATCTTGTTTTGACCAGGTCTCACTACCATACAAATGCCCCCAAATTCAAAGCGCAACATCATGTTAAAGAGCAGCCTCAATTTGAACATGGGGACATTTCTATGTGGGTCACAGCTACCCAGAAAAAAACAAGGGACTTAATCGTGGCGCGTCAGTGTATCTTTAAAGACCCCGTGACGCGCCACGGTTACGTCCCTTGGTTTTTTCTGGGTTGCTGTGACCCACATTCGAATTTCCCCATATTCAAATTGAGGCTGCTCTTTAAAGCAAAGGTAAAGATGTGCCCCCCCCTGCATCTCTCGGTTAATTCCATTTTTCCATTTTTGCCTTTCTTACCAAACATGAAGCTGAATTTTATGAACATTTTCAGCTAATTATCTTTTTGGAATGATAACCCTAACCCTAACCCTAAACCTACTCACCCACCCACCCTATGTACTGCAGTACACCGCACATTTGTCAC
>CM065702.1:18832664-18835164 GCA_017654935.2 Phymorhynchus buccinoides | reverse complement strand
CGCCGTTTCTTTCTGGTTCGACGGGAAAATCGAACTGAACGCCGAGTCCTTCGAGTGGGGACTTAAAGCTAGTCTGACCCGTGCGCTTTACGCACGTAAAAATCCCACAGCAGTTAAAGGGCAATAAGAGCAAGGAATAACCCCGCTGCCTGGTATGACCAAATTGATATTTATGTTTCCCAAGTCCGCCCCCACCCCACCCACCCCCCTCCACACAAAAATTAAAGGTGGTGCTGCGCTTGCGGCGATGCGCTCTCCAGGTGGGGGGAGCAGCCCGAATTTCACAGAATTTCACAGTGACTGAAATACCAATACTCTGGCTTTTTACACATCGCTTAGGTGAAGACGGGGTAAAAAGCCCATGGGCGGGTAAGAAGCCCATGCCAATTATCTCATGAAATGAAGTAATTTTCAGTCAAATTTGCCCATGAGACGAATGCTAAACATTAAGAATCGTCTCATGGGGAAAATGTGACTGAAATTTTGCCTCATTTCATGAGAAAATTGGCATGGGCTTTTTACCCCGTCTTCACCGTCTAGCTTTAAGCCCACAGACGTACGAACGAACCACTTGAGCGAGGATGGGCAGGAGGAGGGTGGCGATGACGGTGTTGGAGGTGATCTCCGTGGTGACGGACGTGACCAGGACTACCACCACACAGGCCGCCCACGGCGGGAACCTCCCGATGACCATCAGCTGGTCTGCGATGATGCTCGACAACCCCGACACCTGCAAAGGGAACATGACGCCGTCTGCAGAGTTCGTTTCCTTAGAGTTTCTCCAGAGTTAGTTTTCTTTGCGTTTCACTTGAGTTTCTCCGTACTTCTCAGCTGGTCTGCTATGATGCTCGACAGTTTAGATACCTGCAAATGGAACATGACGCCGTCTGCAGAGTTAGTGTTCTTTGCGCTTCCCATCGCCATCAGCTGGTCTGCGATGATGCTCGACAGCCCCGACACCTGCCAGAAAGGGAGAGAAGGAAGGAAGGTTGGTTTTACGTCCGATTAGTGGGTACAGTCTCTGAAAAAGCCGCCTCACACTATCCAACCTATCAAAAACTCAGTTGTGAAACCCTATTACCCTATTCTACTACTTCTGGCCGCGTGCTGTCTTCACTTATCCGCAAGCGATTGCTGTATTCACACAACTGCCTGAGTGAATTTGGAAGCAAACGGTGCAGTGGCCAATTCCTTCCGACCTGGTTGGAAAAGTTTCATCCGTCCAAAATTTACATTTATGATTTCTACTCACTCTGTCAAAAGAAAGGAAAACTGTGGGAAGGTCGCAACCATTTTCACCCGACAAGCACATTCTGGGGTGAGTTTCTCTAGATAACGGTCGCCACACGAATAACACTTACGCCAAACGGGGCCTAAGAAACACTTTAGAAAACGTTTGCAGAAGAATATTACAAGCTCTTGTCTGATTGGTCCAAACAAATCTTATTTTAAGCAAACTTTAATGGACCAATCAACAACAAGAAATGTATTCACCCCCTACTAGTTCCGGATAGTTCGCCGCTTGCTCGGTGTTTGGCAAGAACAAAACGCCACGCGAACTATCGGCAAACGAAGGGTGTTTCTTAGACCGTTTTTGCCGATTTGCGCTCACGATACGTAACGTTAGCCCTTGTGAAAAGGCCCCCAGATGTATCTTTCTCGATAACTATACGGAGGGTGGAGAAGATTGAGAAAAATACATCTGAAGGTGCTTGTGAAACCCAGAGAATAAGCACTGACCCCATCCATCCACCCTACCAACACAAGAGCAGCCATTGTAGAGTGGCACAGTGGTAGCGCGTTCGCTTCGTGTCAAGTAAACCCGAGTTCGAACCTGGGTACAGGGGATTTTTTCCCTCTCATTCTGCACTAGGCCTTAACGGTCTGAACGTGGAGTCTTTCGGATGAGACGATAAAACCGAGGTCCCGTGTGCCCATGCACTTAGCATACGTTAAACCCAGTGGCAACGAAAAAGTTGTCAGTTGGTACAAAATTTACTCCCCCCCCCCCCCCCCCCCCCCCCTCATCAGTGACAAAAATCGCATGCAAAAAACAAAACAAAAAAAATGGGTGGTGCGCCTCTGGCTGCGACGCGCTCTCCGGGTGGGAGCAACCCGAATTTCACAGAGACGCCTCTGTGACTATAAAGTACCTAATACCAAATACCTAATACCTAATAGGGCCGAACCCTGGGAGCTCCGTTAGTTGCGTTACAAGAGGGTATGCAAACAAGGGACATTCATTTCTGTAGACAATTATTTATTGTACAGCTCCCAATTTACTATTGGCCCCAACTATAGGGTTATGTCAGGTTGTGTTAGATGCTTCTTCTTATTCTTATTCTTCTTCGATGACTCAGTCTCCTGTCATATGAGTACAGATGCGTCATGCTGCCGTTATGCGCCTAGGTCAGCTTGGGGTCTATGAAGGGGGGGGGGGGGGGGGAATGGGGGGGGGGGGGGGGGTAGTGTGAGAAAATGCCTTTTGCGTGGAAAACGC
>CM065702.1:18827664-18830164 GCA_017654935.2 Phymorhynchus buccinoides | reverse complement strand
TCTTTGGATAATAGACCCAATTTGATGCCTTTTAGTGACATAGGTGTTAAATCACTGTGGTGCTAAAATGCGACTTTGGCGGTGAAAGGGTTAAAGAAACCCCACACATTTCGATGCAACCAAATAAGAGTTTAAAAGGTATAGATGATAGGGGAAGACGGGGTAAAAAGCGCATGGGCGGGTAAGAAGCCCACCCCAATTATCTCATGAAATGAAGCAAATTTCAGTCTCATTTTGCCCATGAGACGAGCGTTAATGTCTAGCATTCGTCTCATGGGCAAATTTGACTGAAATTTTCTTTATTTCATGAGATAATTGGGGTGGGCTTCTTACCCGCCCATGCGCTTTTTACCCCGTCTTCCCCTAGGCCTACACGCAGAGATGGAAAGAGATGGAAGGGGAGGCAGAGAAAGAGGGGAGAGTGGGAGGGAGAGAGGAATATACTAAGACCGAGAAACACATACAATTTCATATGATAAATGCATGCATGTGCCAACAGAACAAACAATCGAATGTTGATAATGGGTAAAGGTAAAGATGTGCCCCCCCCCCCTGCATTTCTCGGTTAATTGTATTTTTCCGTTTTTGCCTTTCTTACCATACATAAAGCTGTATTTTAGGAACATTTTCAGCTAATTCTCTTTTTGGAATACTAACCCTAACCCTAACCCTAGCCCTAATATTTGTTGTTGTTGTTGGGGGGTTTTCAGCAAATTAAAATGATAGTTACAGCAACATGCACGTACACCGTTCGTTCTGTCCCTTCCTCTTGCAGCAAAAGATGGCGGGCTTTTCCCGCGGGAAAACGAAGAGGCTGAGAGAGACCAGGACCGCTGGGACCCCGTCACTCACGTACCTGTCACATAAATGATGTCATCACCATCATTATCGTCGTCATCTTCGTCATTATCATTATCATCATCGTTGTCGTCAATATTCGTCGTCGTTGTCGTCGTCGTCGTCGTCGTCACCATCATCATCGTCGTCATCATCACCATCATTACCATCATCATCGTGGGTTGCGTCATTGTCATTTTGTTGTTGTTGTAAGTTGGGGGTGGGGAAAGTGGCGTACATTCTTACCTTATTGTCCCGCGTTACTGGGCTTTCCACCTTTCAATACGCCAGATTCGATTAACTTCATAACTTCATAAGTATACTTACTCTTTAAGCATAGGGGAAGACGGGGTAAAAAGCGCATGGGCGGGTAAGAAGCCCACCCCAATTATCTCATGAAATGAAGCAAATTTCAGTCTCATTTTGCCCATGAGACGAGCGTTAATGTCTAGCATTCGTCTCATGGGCAAATTTGACTGAAATTTTCTTTATTTCATGAGATAATTGGGGTGGGCTTCTTACCCGCCCATGCGCTTTTTACCCCGTCTTCCCCTACTTAACTTCATAACTTCATGAGTATACTTATTCTTTAAGCATACTTAACTCCATAATTCCATGAGTATACTTATTCTTTAAGTATGCTTAACCAATAATATTCCAAACGGAGCCGTCAATCAACCCCAACACATCTAACCTCAACTCAACAATCCTTTAATTCTCGAAAGAGAAATTCATTCAGAAATACAGCGGAGGTTCAATGTACAGTAAACCCCAACTTATGAAATCTATCGTGTAGTTTGGTCCGAAAAACAAGAACACAGTAACGAGATACAGATTAGGTGATCGGCTTACAGGTGGCTCAACGTGCTCGTCATGGTTCATTTCGATGTCCCAAAATATATCGTTTAAATCGCGTTCCTCTTCGTTACTATTTTCAGTTTCATGCTCATTGTCAATGTTATTGTCAACAGCTGGGGGATCTTCGCCCAACTGATGATCGTTGCTATAATACAATGAGCTTATTGAGACCCAGATGCTCATATGATAGCTACTTGTGGTGGTACCATAGCCGATGAGGTTTGACCGAGGCGTGGTTGCTGCTACACATATCTGTATGATTAAAAATCGGGACTTTACTGGTTTAGCACTGCCTCCGGGCATGGCCTCCAGTGTTGTTCCCACCATCTTTGTATTAACGCTGCTGCTGCCAGGGTTGTGCTCAGAAAGCGTAAGACTGATTCAGCGACACCCCTGCTGAGACAGCTGCACTGGCTCCCTGTTGACGCTAGATTAGAGTACAAAGTGGCCACTCTTGCCTATCGCTACTTCGAAGGCTCTCTTCCAGACTACCTCTCCTCTCTTCTCTCTGCCTACACACCAGAACGCAACCTCAGATCAAGTAGCCTCAAACTTCTTTGTACACCTGTCACCAAATACAAAACAGTTGGAAACAGAGCTTTCCGTTTCCAAGCACCACACATCTGGAACAACCTCCCTTCCTCTCTTCGCAGCTCTCCATCTTTGTCTTCTTTCAAAACTGGCCTGAAAACTGTTCTCTTCAAAAAATACCTATGTTGATCTCCTGTGTCTTCTCCCCTTCAGTTCACCCTCTGTGAGTTTTTGCTGAGTTGGATTATGTGTGAGTGCAGTGCGATAATGGGCT
>CM065702.1:18809876-18814664 GCA_017654935.2 Phymorhynchus buccinoides | reverse complement strand
AATCTGCTGTCTGTTCTGTCTGCTGGTCTGTCTGTCTGTTTGTCTGTCTGTCTGTCTCTCTCTCTCTCTCTCTCTCTCTCTCTCTCTCTTCTCTCTCTCTCTCTATGTATCTCTCTCTCTCTATCTTCTCTCTCTCTCTCTCGCTCTCTCTCTCTCTCTCTCTCTCTCTCTTCTCTCGTTAAATTCGCCATACAGGCCAGTTGGCCCTTGTATAAACCATTTCAGTGTTCAGTGTTCCTCTCCCTCTTCTCTCTCTCTCTCTTCTCTCTCTCTCACACACAACCACCACACACACAGACACACACACACACAACACACACACACACACACACACACACACACACACGCACGCACGCGCACGCACACGCACACACACACACATCAAAACTAAACAAAGAGCACACGCAACAACACACACATCTGCGCGCGCATGCACACACACACTCACTAACTCACACACAGGCGCGCGCACATGTGCGCACGCATCCACGCATCCACGAGAGAGAGAGAGAGATGAGGTGACAGACAGAGATGAGAGTGTGAGAGAGAGAGAGGAGAAAAGGAGTGTGAGGATGTGAGAGAGAGAGAGAGAGAGAGAGAGACAGATACAGAGAGAGAGATGAGACTGCGAGAGAGAGGCAGAGAGAGAGAGAGAGAAGAGAGAGAGAGAGAGAGAGAGAGATTGAGAGAGAGAGACGATGACGAGCGAGAGAGAAGAGAGAGAAGAGAGACAGGACAGAGAATCGCAACAACAACGCATCGTATGACAGCTCTTTAATTTTCCGACATAGAAAAATATATAAACGTCCAAAATATATCAAAACCCCCCACCCCCCCCCACCCCCCCAAAAGTAATAGTAGGCTATAAAGAAAAAGCGTAGTCTATTTTATAAAAGTTTAACGGGGATCTTTTTAAACGTGAGCGTGTTTATCTATATATATATATATATATTATATATATATTACTTCTAAATAGAATTGTTTCATGGCCATTATTGTTCTACCTTTATTGACGTTTCAGAGGCAGGTGTGTATAGCACTGACGTTGATGTCTTTGTGAGGGTACATTGCCAAGATGAGAATGCGTGCAGGTGTGTGTGTGTGTGGTGTGTGTTGTGTGTGTGTGGTGTGGTGTGTGTGTGGTGTGTGTGTTGTGTGTGAACGTGGTGAGAGAGAGAGGGGGGGAGAGAGGACAGGACAGAGAGTGAGAGAGAGAGACCGAGAAGAAAGAGAGAGACACAAAACAAACAGAGAGTGAGAGAGAGAGAGGAGAGAGAGAGATAGAGGGAGGAGAGAAGAGAGAGAGAGAGAGAAAACAGAACAGAAAGGTGAGAAAGAGAGACGGAGAGAAGAGAGAGGGGGGGGGGGGCAGAGAGATACAGAGACAAATTGGAAAAGCAGATTACACAGAGCACACCTCAGTTGAGAACAACTGAAGGTATTTTGTGAACATAAAATATAACGCGCGCGCGCACGCACACACACTCACACACACACACACAAATACATATGTACACATGTACGCGCTGCACACATGCCCCCGAGTAAGTCTCTCTCTCTCTCTCTCTCCTCTCTCTCTCTCTCTCTCTCTCTCTCTCTTCTATCTCTCTCTCTCTCTCTCTCCTCTCACACACACACACACACACACACACCACACACACAACGCACACATAGCACGCACGCACACGAACACACACACACACACAGCCAGCGACCGCACATAATTATTCAGGACTCAAATCCCCGATTGATTGTCATCAATTTTATTGCTGCACGTGACGTCATAGCTCTTGTCGATCATGGTTCTGTGAAGTGGCCGGTTCAGATATGAAATGACTAGTTTTCATGGACGAAGAAAGTTGGCGAACAGATAGCGTGTAAAACATCCCAAGGCTCCGATACCCAGACCGGATTTTGTGAGATTAAAGCATCCATATATCAAAGAAGAAGAAAACACGTTTATCTAAACACAAGTTTAAAGTAGTAGATGCTAGAGAGCCATGGCTAAAAATACCAAAAAACAAAATATCTCAGTCTAAGTAAAATAAAATATCTAAAGTACTCAGAAAGGTTTTCCCCTAATTTCTTCCCAACTTTTTTTTTATTAAAAAAGAAAAACTTAACTCTATTGAAGAAAGTCCCACGTGGCTTTGTGCCGCGGAGGCACGTAAAACAAACTTCAGCAAAACAGATGATGAAAACGATGTTTTAGTCCTCTCGGTCAAAGACAAATATGGGAAATTTGTAGATACAAAGATGTTGGGAACAATACTGCTGCAATGCCCGGAGGCGTTGCAACACCAGTAAAGTCCGAGTTTAACAAATAGATAGGTTGTATCGGTAAACCATTGCCTCGGTTAAACCTCATCGGCCTATGGTACCGCACATGGACAACACATAACTTTGAAACTTCCAGCAAACGTTTATACAGACCCTATTTGTAACATGCCAATGTGGTAGTTGACTCCCACGATTTGCAAACATATTTTGACCTCTGTTTAAAAGGGTCCTGGAATATTAATCTTTAACAGCTCCAGGGAGCCAGAAACATTCTGTGCATTTTGAAACCAAACATTCTCAACTAAATAGATTATATTTTTTACGCAGCTTCTAGGTCGAGCCATGAAAAAAAAATAACCTATTTTTCAAGTAACCCTTTCACCGTCAAAGTAGCAATTTTCGCACCACAGTGAATTTAACACCTAGTCTAGTCACTAAAAGCATCAAATTGGGGGTCTATTATCCAAAGACCCTATGGTCTATTTTTGGGAAGTTAGGATAGACCTTATTTCATATATGTCAAAGGAGAATCCCTAATACGACAGATGAATTTTTGTTCTCTACCCAGGTAAATTTACTGGGAATTTTTGGGTGAAATATGGCTGCGGTGAAAGGGTAAACTATAAATCAACAGTATTTTCATAATCATTCCCCCTAATTCTCCCAACTGTATTAAAGAAATGTTCCATATGGTTTCTCGTGAACGAGAGGACATTAAAACATTAACCATCGTTTATACAGAAATACAACGAAACATCATACATAATATTAAATGGTGTGCTTTGTAAATATTAACGTTCATGTTCAACAGTAGTCACGGAACAGTGTGTGTGTGTGTGTGTGTGTGTGTGTGTGTGTGTGTGTGTGTGTGTGTGTGTGTGTGTGTGTGTGTGTGTCGGTGGTATTGTGGGTGGTATACATATGTGTGTGTGTGTGGTGTGCGTGTGTGTGTGTCTTGTGTGGTTGTGTGCATGTGTGGTGTTAAGCCTGTGGGTCTGTGCATGGAGTGTAGTGGTATATATAAGGTGTGTGTGTGTCGTGTGTGTGCGTTGTGTGTGTGTCTGTGTGTGTGTTATGTTTGTGTGTGGTCTAAGCCGTGTGTCTGTGCAGAGTGTGTGCATGTGTGCGTGCGCTGCATGTAAGCATTGCTTAGTGTGTGTGAATGTGTGAACGCATGCACGCGAACATGCACACGCGCTAAAGTGTTAGCATGTGTGTGTGGGTGGTGTGGTGTGTGTGTGTGTGTGTGTGTAGTGTGTGTTGTGTGTGTTGGGTAAGCCTGTGTGTCTGTACATGGTGGTGCATGCGTGCATGTAGGCCTATGCTTAGTGTAGTGAATGTAGTGAAAGCAATGCTCGCGACAGCGAACATGCCAACGCACGGATAGTTGTAGCATGTGTGTGTGTGTGCGACTGTGCGTGTGCGCGGTGTAAGCCTGTTGTGTCGGTGCATGAGTGTGTGATGTGTGGCGCGAGTGCATGTAGGCCTATGCTTAGGTGGCTGTTGAAGTGTGAACGCATGTACGCGCAGCGAACATGCCCACGCGCTAGTTTAAGTTTTGTGTGTGTGTGTGGTGTGGCGCGCGGCGCGGCAGCGTGCGCGTGAGTTAGTGGTGGCGTGTGATACACCTTGCATACGTCGTTCACGTAGTAGTTTCTTCTGGTTGCAGCTTTCGCGAACACAAGAAACACGGGACAGGACAACAACAAAAGGACAACAACATGCAGGCTATATAAAACATCGAATAGAATCTCAAGCTAAACGATATTTCATTTAGGTTTCGAAGAGCTCACTCTTTAATTCCCATAGGAACTACACGGGTCGACCAGAGGACGTTTAAAAATAAAACACCAAAATTTTCAGGTTTTCGAGTCAATGCCCGCACAAGTTATGATTTTTCATACGGGTCCATTTGAGTACAGGGTCGAAAGTTGCGAGTTTTCCTCAGATTAACGGTCTTCCGCGAAGAGCGAATAACGCTCTCACGCCAAACGGGACTAAACTAAACACTTAAGAGAAAGCGTTTGTTTGGTTTGCGAAGAATAATTACAAGGCTCTTGTCTGATTCCGCGAAAAAACTGTTATTATTTAGCAAACATTAAGGACCAATCAAAAACAAGCAAAACGTATTTACTCCATGCAGTCACTGATATTCCCATTACTCCTTTCAAATAGTTACGTGGCTCGCTCAGCTAGATGACAGCCACAAACAAACGGTTTTTTTTTGGCGAACTTCGGCGAAAAAAAAAGAGGTGTATTTTAGTACCGTTTTTTTGCGCCGACGAATTTGCGCTCACGCTACGTAACGTTTTAGCCCTTGTGAATGAATAATCAACCCAACAGGCCATACACAACAACACATACATTTTTGATACCAATTCCGTCGTCAACATGTTCGCGAGCATAGGGGTTCAAAATCCATAATTCGGCACGCCAAGCACGGACCCGGAAACAAACCCAAGCTGGTGATTTTTTTCATAGTGTGTACATTGGAGAACCATTCTGACA
>CM065702.1:18799876-18804876 GCA_017654935.2 Phymorhynchus buccinoides | reverse complement strand
GATGAATGAATGAATGAATGGATGAATTTTATTTATAGAGGGTTATAGAGTAAGCAATAACATGCTTTTTTACATCCAGCCCTCTGGACAAAATACATATATAAAAGTAGAACAAGACAGGAGAGAGAGAGAGAGAGAGAGGAGAGAGAGAGAGAGCGGCAGAGATCGCGACGCGATAGAGAGTCAGAGAGAGAGAGAGAGATGAGAGAGAGAGAGATGAGAGAGAGAGAGAGAGAGAGAGAGATGTATATGTTACGCCCAGAGAGCCAATCCATGGTGTGAAATTGCCTATTTCATGAAATGGGCAAAATTGTTTGCCCAATTCATGAAATGGACAATGTATATAAAAACATTCAATTCCCAGCCACACAGGCATTGATTAAGGTTGATTCAACAGTTGCACATTTATTAGTAGATTTTATTTTCACCCCCATCATACCCCCCAAACTCTACCAAATGCTACTCTGTGGCATGCCTGAGCCACTTGTATCAAACGTTTTATCAAACTAAGTCTGAATAAAATACTTTTAACTCATCTACAGGTGTGGTTTCTCATTCGTTTGAACCCATTCTTGCTCTGTGTGTGTTTATGAATAGAAAATGTTTTTATTTCATACTGCTTTTCTAAATAGCAAGTTGTAAATTGGCTATTTCACGAACTGGGCAAAGCATTTTGCCCATTTCAATGAAATGGGCAATTTCACAGATTGGGCGTAGCATAATTATATACAGTATATATACAATATTTTTCTTAAGAGTTTATATTACAGCATCAAGTTATTCTCATTCCAAGACAACAAGACTTGTGTGCTTGGCTATATAATCTAAATCGAATTGTGTTATATCTGATGACAAGGAGTCATGTAAATGCCATTGGCCGGAACATATCAACGTTTAGGAGGAGGTGGGAATTATATCACATTCTCTCTTGTTCATGAAAGACGTGAAATGTAAGCCAGCTTTTTTGTCCTAATGAAACAATTTTTCATTTTTTTAATTTTTTTTTAGTTTAGCGTGAAGATGCTTGTCTAGGACACACGCATATTATTCTCACTCTCTCTGTCTCTCTCTCTCTCTCTCTTCTCTCTCTCTCTCTCTCTCTCTCTCTCTCCTCTCTCCCTCTCTCTCTCTCTCTCTCTCTCTCTCACTCTCTCTCTGTCTGTCTGTCTCACTCTCTGTCTCTCTCTGTCTCTGTCTCTCTCTCTGTGTCTGTGTCTCTCTCTATTTCTGTCTTTCTGTCTCTGTCTCTGTCTCTGTCTCTGTCTCTCTCTCTCTCTCTCTCTACAGAGAGAGAGAGAGAGAGAGAGAGAGAGAGAGAGGAGACGGGAGAGAGAGAGAGAGAGAGAGAGAGAGAGAGAGAGAGAGAGAGTATGTTTGCCAACGTTTTTTGTTTCTTAAATTTGTTTTTCTTTTATCCAAGGACAGATTGTAAGAATAGGCATCGCCTAAAATCTTTATCCTTGTCAAATAAAGTTTTCCAGTGTCCAGTGTCCAGTGTCTCTCTCTCTCCCCCCCACACCTCTCTCTCTCTCCCCCCCCCCTCTCTCTCTCTCTCTCTCTCTATCTCTCTCTCGCCACACATAGCATATCTGTTTGATACGTTTGTATGATATAACTTGATTTGTTTAGTACTATCATATTATTACCGATAATAATAATGCTGATGGTTGTTATCCTTTGCTGATTTTATGTTTGCATGATGCGACATTTGGGGGGTATTTTTTGCCTGTACTTAATTCCCACATTTTCCCATCATTATCCCCCTATATGCCTCTTCCCATCCCCCCTCTCCTCACTCCCTTTTCTTTATATATATATTATTTAGCTTTCTTGTTTGATTTACTTTATTTTTTCCCCAGGGCTGGGTGGAAAAAGCATGTAACTTGCTTTATCTCATGTTCCCTGGTTAAAAACATTCGTTTTCGTGTTCGTTTCTCTCTCTCTCTCTCTCTCTCTCTCTCTCTCTCTCTCTCTCTCTCTCTCTCTCTCTCTCTCTCTCTCTCTCTCTCTCTCTCTCTCTCTCTCTCTCTCTCATTTGTATGCGCTTTTTCAAAATGCTACTTTTTTAAATGAAATTCTGCTTAACGTCCTCCGGTCTGGAATAGACACATGGATGGAAGTTCAGTTTAACGTCGCGTATCGGCTTTCGCCATGTACGACAGGCTGAACAAACCAACCAGGATATAACAATTTTTTTATGTTCCTGAATCACTGTCTTAGCCAAAAGGCCGAGAAGCGATCAGAATATGAACATGTCGTTGTTAGGAATAGACACATATGGGACATTAATGAATATAAAGATGGTGGGAGCGATCCTGGAGGCAATGCAATGTCCCGAGGTAGTGCAACACCAGGGAAGTCCCGAATGTTTTTTACCAATACAGATAGAATACTTTTTGAAATGCTTAGTAGTCCTATATAAATATTAAATATTTACACACACACGCACACACACACATAATAAAATAAAGTGGATAGACGTTAAATGAAAGACGCACGCACACGCGCGCGCACACGCACACGCACGCACACACACACACACACACACACACACACACACACACACACACACACACACACACACACACACACACTCACACACACACACACACACACACACGGTGCGGTTGGGCGCAAAGAGCGAATGGTGCGTGAAGGATCATGTTGTGGGGAATGGGGAAGACTCAAAAGTATCCTGGCTCTGTGTGTTACCTAATTTTGTTCATACTTTGTACCAATGTGGGAGGGGGCGGATTGAAGTGGATTGGGTAGAATGGTTGGGGGTGTGAAGAGGATGGGAAAGAGGGGGGGGGGGGGGTACATTCGTTGAGTATGAATAAGGTTGTTGTTTTATTGCTAAGATGAACTTTGCTTTTTTGGTGTGTGTGTGTGTGTGTGTGTGTGTGTGTGTGTGTGTGTGTGTGTGTGTGTGTGTGTGTGTGTACCTTGATTTGTGTTCTCTGTTCCCTTTAGTTTTGTTCAAATGCATGGATATTTTGTTTTCTGTTGCCCTTGTTGTACGTATCATGAGACCACAATGTAATTTCTCTTGTAGAGATAATAAAGTAATTTTTGACTTTGACACACACACACACACACACCTTTTGAATGAAGCTGAAGTAGAGCAGCTGGTGCGTCACGGCGTAGTTGCACGTGCGTCCCTGGGTCATCATGACCCAGCAGAACTGGGTCACGTTGCACTTCTCCACCGTCCTTCAAAAGCAATCAACCAATCACAAACACTTAAAGAGCCACCCGATCACGTGTCAAAATCACGGGATTCACGTGTTTTCCCTCTTATAACTGGAAAGAAATCTCGTTTTGACCTGGTCTGACTCCCATATAAATGGCCCCAAATTGAAAGCGACACATCAGTTTAAAGAGCAGCCTCAATTTGAATATGGGGAAATTCGAATGTGGGTCACAGCAACCCAGAAAAAAAAAAACAAGGGACGTAACCCGTGGCGCGTCACGAGGTCTTTAAGGGCCAGCCACACACATGCGAATCGTATCTGAATGCGATGCGATCTTTTACGATGCGAGTCCTGAATAACGTCCCCCCCCCCCCCCCCCCCCCCCCCACCCCCCCCCCCCCCCCCCCCCCCCCCCCCCCCCCCCCCCCCCCCCCCCCCACCTGGGGATACGTCTTTTGTATAAATAGCTCCCCCACCTTCTGGAAGTTCTGTGCTTGTAACTTCCTCTAATCTGTATCACTCTCTTTGACTCTGCCTTTTCCCTATTGCTTTCTGTCATCTACTATCTTTCTGCCTTTAACCGGTCCATTCTCCTGCCTTTTTTTTTTTTTTTCACGAAACACTTTCAAAAACGATTTCCTCCAGCCGAAGTCGGACATGCTGGGCCTAACTTATTTCTTTAGTTAGGCGCATAACGGCAGCATGACGCATCTGCGCTCATGATTGACAGGAAACTGAGCGATCGGAGGAGAGGAATAACGTGATATTCATGCATTGGGTCTGCTTGGATTGTTAGCAGGATTGTTTCTAGCGGTGCGCCACGGTTCGCATATTGCCGTTTCGCATACTGCCGCTTCGCATAAAGTCGATTCACATACTGCCGCTTCGCATACATAGCTTTGTGGACATGGCATTTCGCATAAAACTCAGAAAGTTAGGGATAGGGTTAGGGATAGGGTTAAGGATAGGGTTAGGGATAGGGTTAGGGATAGGGTTAGGGAGCAGGTTAGGGATAGGGTTAGGGATAGGCTTAGGGATAGGGTTAGGGATAGGGTTAGGGATAGTAAGAAAGTAACAGAAAGTCACGTAAAACTCAGAAAGTTAGGGATAGGTTAGGCATAGGGTTAAGGATAGGGTTAGGGATAGGTTAGGGATAGGGTTAGGGATAAGGTTATCGAGTCCTTGCAATGCTTCAAATCAGCTCTCAAGACCCACCTATTCAAGCTACATCACAACCTTTAGGCCACATTACTTTTCGACTCTAGTGCGCGAGTGAGTGTGTGTGTATATGTATATGTGCGTACGTGCGTGCCTGCGTGGGTGGGTGTGTGGGGGGGGGGGGGGGGGGGGGGGGGTATGTGTATGCCTATTAGCATGTGTGTGAGCGATTATTTGTTTTGATGTTGAATTTCTTGCTTTTTAATTTTGTCGTTGTTAAGCGCATAGAGCTCCACATTTGGTGGAGGAGTGCGCTATATAAATGATTCACTATTATTATTATTATTATTATTATTATTAAGGTTAGGGATAGGGTTAGGGATAGGTTAGGGATAGGGTTAGGGATAGGGTTAGGGATAGGGGGTTAGGGATAGGGTTAGGGATAGGTTAGGGATAGGGTTATGGATAGTAAGAAAGTAACAGAAAGTCACGTAGAGTGCATTAGAACCTGCAAGAGTGCATAATATGCGAAATGACAAACCCGTTTATGTGAACTGCCAGGTTTTTTGGGAAGAGACACTCGACTTGCGCCCGCGGCTCTGATCAAAGGATTATGCGAAACGCATTATGCGAAACGGTGGGCACCCG
>CM065702.1:18789876-18794876 GCA_017654935.2 Phymorhynchus buccinoides | reverse complement strand
AGAGAGAGAGAGAGAGAGAGAGAGAGAGAGTGAGAGAGAGGCAGGCAGATAAAGAGAGAGAGAGAGGAGAGAGAGAACGAGAGAGAGAGAGAGAGAGAGAGAGAGAGAGAGAGAGAGAGAGAGAGAGGGGGAGAGAGAGGCAAGCAGGCAGACAAAGAGAGAGAGAAAAGAGAGAAAGAGAGAGAGAGAGAGACGAGAGAGAGAGAGAGAGAGAATGAGAGAGAGAGAGAGAGAGAGAGAGAAGAGAGAGAGAGAGATCTGAATATGAATAAATCAGTTTATTAACAAGCATGATAATTGCATGCGCATGCACAACAATTTAATTTTGGTTCACTTATTTCACCTGACCTTGACATAGCCTAACGCCGCTTCAGCCGCCATGTCGATTTTCCTCCCCATGGCCGCCAGGCGGCGCTGCAGTGTGGAGGGGCAAGAACGAGCACTCTGGCAGTGCTTCCGCGCTTCTTCCAGCTGGCCTGTGGGACAATGACAAAACAAAAGGGTAAGGCCGTGTACACACATAAGCGGATCTTCCGTGCGGAAACCCGTGCGCAATCCATAAATAAGTGAAACAAAGAAGGGAAAAGATTTGCGCACGTGTCCGAATTTCCCATATTTGCGTACACGTCTATCCTTCTTTCTTCCACTTACTTAGGGTTTTCCGTACGGAACTTACGCGTCTCTGAATGTGAGCCCGGCCTAACGGTAAAAACTGCAGATTAGGTAAACTTGGATTTTAAGACAGTAATGATGATGAAAACAGACTGACTGAATGAATGAAGGAAGGAAGGAATTAAATGAATGATGATGCAATTCTGCTTAACGTCCTCCGGTCTGGAACAGACACATATGGGACATAAAGACATGGGACATAAAGATGGTGGGAACGATCCTGGAGGCAATGCCCGGAGGCAGTGCAATACCATGAAAGTCCCGATTTGTTAACAATACAGATGCATAGTCTGAACTACTTGGATTTTAAGACAAAGAGCAGTAATGATGGTGAAAACGACTGACTGAATGAATGAGAAAAAATATATATAAAAGACAGACAAATAAGAAAACAAGCGCGGATTCGCAATCGTTTGTGGCGTGCGACAATTGAAAAAGAAACATCATTTTAAAGAGCAGCCTCGATTTGAAGTGCGGTCTATTTTTACCACTGCAATCATTATATACACTGAGTCGCCTCCCCTGGCTCTTCAATAATTTTAATCTGTAAACCAGAATGGTATCTCTGCACCATTTCGTAACTTTTTATATCTTTTGGAAAACATTTAAAACTATGTATCCTACTTATACTCATCGAAAGAAGCACCGCATACTCGTCGTGTCTGTTGCAGTGTCTATATTACATATGTTTATTATTTTGTACGCTTTAAAATGAAGATTCATGTGCTCTGTTCAGTATACAATGCTTTCCATACCTAAAGACTGTAGATATCAAGTTATATATAATATTCTGATCGCTTCTCGGCCTTTTGGCTAAGACAGTGATTCAGGAACATAATTTTTTTGTTTATACCCTGGTTGGTTTGTTCAGCCCGTCGTACATGGCGAAAGCCGATACGCGACGTTAAACTGAACTTCCATCCAAGTTATATATAAAACTGTGGCGGTGAGGTTTTACCGAGGCGTGGTTACCGCTACACATATCTGTATTATTTTTAAAAATCGGGACTTTACTGGTGTGGCACTGCCTCTGGGCATTGTCCCCAGTAATGTTCCCACCATCTTTGTATTTACAAATGTCCCATATGTGTCTATGACCGAGAGGACGTAAAACACCATTTTTCATTCATTCATTCATTCAGGACTGTAGATATGACAACTGAAATGTTACTTTATGCCCAAGTATGTTTTTTTCTCTTTTACAATATGTGCGACAATTTTGTCAATATGTGCGACAATTTTGGACCGACCGACCGACCGACACACAGACCGACAAAGTGAGTTATAGGTTTGTGGCTTGAGCTTAGATGTGTGTGTTTTGGGGGGTGTTTTGTTCAACACAGTGACTACGGTTACGGGGTTGTTAAACACTCGGACCATACTCAGGGATAGTAATTCTTCCTAGTCATTTTTTGGGTCAACAAATGCACTTTCTTATTTCGTATATTTAAGGCATCAAGGTTTCGTTAAAATAAGGAATAGGGTTAGGGATAGGGTTAGGAACGTGATAGAGTCGATGTTAGTAGTTTTTCAAGACAATTGCGTTCAATGTTTTCAAGAATTATTCACTAAAATGCCCCAAAGAAAACCAAAAACCCAGTTGTAATAATTATCATGAAGGTTGAGAAACGCGAGCGCACAAAGATCATCATATCAATTTATAAATTAATGTTAAGCAATGCAAAGCCCGCTGAAAATATGAGAAAGCAATAACCAGTTTTAATACTGAAAAGGAAGAATACAAAAAGAAAAAGTAACGGTACCATTCTGAAACAAAAGAAAAGAGAAAACGTTTGGAATAAAAATAATCGAACTTGAAGAATGAGAGAGAAAGAGAGAGAGAGAGAGAGAGAGAGAGAGAGAGAGAGAGAGAGAGAGAGAGAAGAGAGAGAGAGAGAGAGAGAGAGAAGGAAGAGAGAGAGAGAGTATGAGTTAAAGAGAAAGCATAGAAAAGAGGATACGAAAGTCAATAGTAAAACACAGAGAGAGAGAGAGAGAGAGAGAGAGAGAGAGAGAGAGAGAGAGAGAGAGAGAGAGAGAGAGAGAGAGAGACTCATACATGATACATACACAGAGCGTATGAGTTAAAGATAAAGCATAAAAAAGAGGATGAGGGAGTTAATAATAAAAGACAGAGAGAGAGAGAGAGAGAGAGAGAGAGAGAGAGAGAGAGAGAGAGAGAGAGAGAGAGAGAGAAGATGCAAGACTCAAGATGGTTAATCATTAAGTATTGGGCAACAGAGAACAAAATGCACTTCCATCTTCTTCTTCTTGCGTACATAAAGGACAAATCAAATCATTATCTCTATAATTTTTGTACCTGAAATGATGTATTGCTAACTCAGAAATTCCTAATCTAAATCTAGTTGTAATGTGCCTTAATTGTCTATCTAAGTAAAGCTGTAAATAAGATTTTAAACTATACTCACTGCAAAAAGCTCTGTAAAGACTGAACCTATCACTAGTTTCCATATGTTCATACCATATTTGCCACCTGCAGTCAATTAATCGTTGTCTTAAAACACGCAAAAATGGTTTAACATGTCCAACTGATTGGTTCATCCAAACAAAAGCAAATCCATAATTACATAAACACACGTGAACATTTGTTACCCAGTTTTTCTTTCCACGTTCATCCAAATTGTATAACATATATGATCTTCGGGGAATTCTTTGATTTTCCATGTTTAATAACTTAAACCAATAACTAACACATCTAATAGTAGAATTCACATGTGATGGATACCGGCTAGTCTCACCATATACTAAATCGTTAGGGGTACGCCTATCCACTCCCAAGAACTTTTTTTTAAAGCAAACAAATGTACAGACTCACAATGGGAAACAGCATTATCTAATCCCCATATTTCAGATCCGTAGAGAACAATGGGCTGAATTTGTGAGTCAAACAATGTTATGAACAATTGAAAAAAGTTATTATTTAGAGAATTTAACCTTCTTAACAAATATATTAAAGCATTTTTTGCTCTGCTTGCAAGGTCCTTACATGCAGCAGTGAAGCTTAAGCGAGTTGAGAAGAGGATTCCCAGGTATTTATAAGCATTGACTACAGGCATTGGAACACCATCATATACCCATTTTTCTTTAGCACTTAAGTACCCACCCTTCCAGAATACTATGATATCAGTTGTATTCATATTTACTTTCAATTGAAGGGATGATGCAGCACAGTGTAAACTATTCAATTGTGTTTGTAGTCCTATTACTGTTTCCGACAACAGGATTATGTCATCACCTAGTAGTAAAATAAAATGTTCAAAAGCATCAAGAGTGAAACTAGCACCGTGTTTTCCATTATTCATTACTTCTATAGCTAATTCGTTTATGAAAAGAGAGAACAAAACTGGGCTACAAGCATCTCCTTGTCTTAAACCTGAAGTGCAAGCAATAAGATCAGTCAGTTTAAATCCACAGCGAATTCTAGCATTTACATTGCTATACATACTTTTAATGCATCTATATAATTTACCTCTAATGTTATTTTTCAACAGAATAGGCCAGAGAAGATTACGGTTAATAGTGTCAAAGGCTTTTTCAAAATCTATGAAAGCAACGTAAAGTTTTCGGTTAAGACAAAACTGTTTCTGTACAAACGCTAGCAAAGAAAACATATGGTCAACTGTAGAGTAGCCTTTCTTAAATCCAGCCTGATAATCACCGGTAATATTATTTTCCTCCACCCATTCTTGTATTCTGTTATTAATCACTGTCCCGTATATTTTACTACTTATATCACTCAAAGCAATTCCTCTGTAATTGTTGGGATTGTTGGTATCACCTTTCTTAAAAATTGGCTGAATAATGGCCTCAGAACAATTGTTTGGAAACGTACCATTATCAAACAGTTTATGGAATAGTTTTAGAAAAAAGTCTACAATTTGGTCATTAGAATATTTGAATAACTCTCCAATTATACTGTCTGGACCAGCATCTTTATTCTTTTTTAGCTTCCTAAGAGCAAGTAGCACTTCTTCCCTACTGATAGGACGGTTCATATACCTGTTTGTCTCATCTTCTACTGGGTCTTCATCCTCACTCAAAGTGTTAGTGTTCTTTTCTAACAATGATGGAACCATGTATCAACTGCAATATTGTTCTGTGTGTGTGTGTGTGTGTGTGTGTGTGTGTGCGTGTGCGTGTGCGTGTGCGTGCGTGCGCGCGCGTGCGCGTGCGTGTGTGTATGTGTGTGCAAAGTACAACGAATGGCACAAACCGGATTGTGCTGTTAGGAGGACCCAGGCATTCAGAGCACCGGCAAAGCTCTGCCGTACAGCGCTCTATTACGGTGTGTATGAGCTGGCATAGAA
>CM065702.1:18769876-18787376 GCA_017654935.2 Phymorhynchus buccinoides | reverse complement strand
CCTTGCTTTTTGAATTCACAAAGTTAAAATGTCTGGCATTAATTCTGTTTTTTATGGCTCCGCGGTTTTGTTGTTGTTAGGGGAAGACGGGGTAAAAAGCGCATGGGCGGGTAAGAAGCCCACCCCAATTATCTCATGAAATGAAGCAAATTTCAGTCTCATTTTGCCCATGAGACGAGCGTTAATGTCTAGCATTCGTCTCATGGGCAAATTTGACTGAAATTTTCTTTATTTCATGAAATAATTGGGGTGGGCTTCTTACCCGCCCATGCGCTTTTTACCCCGTCTTCCCCTAGTTGTGAAGGTGTTAAATTAGAATGTTTTGGAATAAATATCGCGCGTGTTCGTTGGTTACCGTGTGCTGACATAGAATAGCTTTGTAAGGCTTGGGGGGTAGTAAAAATTGAAGGGAGAGAGAGAGAGAGAGAGAGAGAGAGAGAGAGAGAGAGAGAGAGAGAGAGAGAGAGAGATGAGAGAGAGAGAGAGAACAGCAACAACAACAAATTGTTTAAGGATTAGGCCTTTGGCCCATATCACTGGAGGTGAGATACAAAAAAAGTGACAGGAAAAATTGTAGTTGTCATAAATTAAAAAAATGACATAATACACAAAGACATGAATAACGAAAGAACTCAGATCAACAATAACTAGTTACGTCATTAACGATAACCGTCTTAACTGCAATGATTTATGGACATAAGTGGCAAAATGATTGACGATTATGCTGTTCTCATGAGAGAGAGAGAGAGAGAGAGAGAGAGAGAGAGAGAGAGAGAGAGAGAGAGAGAGAGAGAGAGAGAGAGGGGGGAGTAGAGAGAGAGAGAGAGGAGGGAGAGAGAGAGGAGGAGAGAGAGAGAGAGGGGGAGAGAGAGAGAGAGAGAGAGGGAGGGGGAGAGAGAGAGAGAGAGGGTGTGACGTAAGTGTCCCGCGCGACCCCTCTTTCTTATCTACACCCCCCCCCCCCCCCTCTCCTTTTCATTTCTCGGTCTGGCCGCCACTTTAATTGCCATCCTCCATCAAAAGAACGCCGATTAAGGCATTTGTCTCTTTGAACCCCGATTTACCTCCCCTGTCAGCATGTACCACCTACAGAGGTTATCTCCCTTTAACCCCACCCCCCCACCCCCGTTTATCTCCGTTCCCCATCACGAGATAGTGATATCAACAGTCGGCTCCCTTTGAAGACAACTATTCCTTCCCTATCACGAGCAAGATAGGAATGTCGGCGAGTGATTGTTCGGTACTAGTATGCATAAAATTATAGCATCATCTTGTGACGTGTCGACTGCTATAAACCAATGACAGGCTTTCATTGTTTGAAAGTGAAGGCTATAATTGGAGTAGTGAGAAAAAGTTTTCACAATGCGTTGACTTTTATGATGTTCATATTCTGATCGCTTCTCGGCCTTTTGGCTAAGACAGTGATTCAGGAACATAAATTTTTGTTTATACCATGGTTGGTTTGTTCAGCCCGTCGTACATGGCGAAAGCCGATACGCGACGTTAAACTGAACTTCCAAAAGTTTTCACACAAGACGCTGAAACGTAGCTAGAGCCACACTCCCAGCCAGTCATAATAAGCCCACTAGTAAGTATTATTGATGGCTGGTGATTGAGATCTGGTTTGTTTGATCCTAGTTTTGATCTAGATCCTATGTTCAATGATGAATAAGGAGTAGATAGATATGTTATGGAAAAGAAGTGGTAAACATTCTGTTCTATTTATGTGCACTGATTATTTGTGTGTGTGTGTTTTTGACTTGAACACTTTTGGTACCAGAACCGGAGTTTATGCCTACTAAACCTTTTGTCTATTTTTAGTAGGAAACCTGTGGGTTGCAATCTTGCACTTTATGATACCATTCCTTTCCAGGTGTTGGATGGAGAGTGATGTTGGCTTGATCACCTTTTATGTTTTACTGATCTCAGTTTGTTAACTGAAATTCAGATTATGTGTTCTTAGTGCTATTGTACAAGGGCAGCCTTCTAGCCGGTTGGGATTCACTAATTCCCTGCCGACTGAAGCCCCTTGTACTCTAAGCCATAAAGAACTACATCCACCTTCTCCTGTGATTATCAGCAGGGCATCGTGGGCAGAGACGATTCATCCCTGACTCACAAGCACCAAGACGGGACTCGTCGCCAAGACGCCCCGCACCCAGAATCCGCGAAGAGACCACGCCTGAACCGTGCCATCCCGCGAAGCCGTAACCGGAACGACTGGGAGCTACTCTCACCTGACTCAAAAATAATCAAGAGCAAGCCCAGCCAACCCAGCACTCGCCGATCACAATACGGAGGAACTTGACAACAGCTAAGTCCAGCGGACCGCGCCAATCATTTGAACTTTCCTCCGGACACTGAAAATATGATTAGTGACCCTTCCCATCTCGACTTGGGGCTAACCTTCTAGAAAGACAAAAGTCTTGTAAATCCTTTCGGATTTCATTGTTTTTCATTCATATTTTGTTTTGGCGCCATTGAGCTGCTTTATTATTATTGTTGCATAATCTTATGCAGATTTTGTGAGTAAATAAAATACAAGTGTCAAATAATCCTGAACCCTTTGGTCAGACTGATGAGAGTGGGAGTCTTGTAATTTTCATGTAAAACCCTACTTCTCTCTGTCTGCCATTAAGAGCAAATCAACCACTTGTATTTCTTACAATCATACGAGCCAGAACCCGGGCACAAATATAAATTTATTAGATGAAAAGGGGCCCGGAAAGTTGCTCATCTCCCATACCCTAGAGAAGTGGGCTAAAGGCAAATTTTCTACTTGAAAATTTAACACACTAAAAGTCTTCCCTAGAGGCTTAGCCTTTTAACCATTACCTCGTCACAGAGGGGAGAGAGAGAGGGGGGGGAGAGAGAGAGAGAGAGAGAGAGAGAGAAAGAGAGAGAGAGAGAGAGAGAGAGAGAGAGAATAGTGGATAGCATGGTTATTACATTGACAACTGGGTTGATAGATCAGTGAGTCCTTTTCGTTGCTCATATTGTTTGAAACATTTCAAAATGCCGATAGGGGAAGACGGGGTAAAAAGCGTATGGGCGGGTAAGAAGCCCACCCCAATTATCTCATGAAATAAAGAAGCATTTCAGTCAAATTTGCCCATGAGACGAATGCTAGACATTAACGCTCGTCTCATGGGCAAAATGAGACTGAAATTTGCTTCATTTCATGAGATAATTGGGGTGGGCTTTCTTACCCGCCCATGCGCTTTTTACCCCGTCTTCCCCTATGTTGCTTTGGTTCAAGACTTGACATGTGTTTTTGATCTATTTTGTTTGATGCTTATCGATTTATGGAAAATGGCAATTTCTGTTTACAACTCCAACCACTCCCCTCATAATGTATTGTGGCCTAAGGCCATTGTACATTAAAACATTTTTAGAGAGAGAGAGAGAGAGAGAGGGGGGGGGGTAGGGAGAGAGAGAGAGAGAGAGGGGGGAGAGAGAGAACACGAACAGGAACAGGAACACGAGACAGAGAGAGAGAGAGAATGAGAGAGAGAGAGAGAGAGAGATGAGAGAGAGATAGAGAGAGAGAGAGAGAAAGAGAGAGAGATAGAGAGAGAGAGAGAGGGAGAGAGATGAGAGAGAGAGAGAGAGAGAGAGATGAGAGAGAGGAGAGAGAGAGGAGACGAGAGAGGAGAGAGAGAGAGAGAGAGAGACGAGAATGCGAATGCGAATGCGAATGCGAATGGTTTAATGAGTCAGACCTCGGCCCATATCATGAGTTGACATTTTACATCAAGTTCTACATTTCAATAATCGGATAGGGGGGGGTGGGTGGTGGGTGTGGCACAATATAGAACGACAAGAAAACAGATCAAACATATATCATACAAATTAATTATACAGGGAACAAAGGAACAAATATAATCAGTTACACAATCTTAATTGTTTTTCTCTTTTTCATTTGTCTCTAATCTGAAGGGCTTTAAAGATAAACCAACCCAACTGCCGAATCAAATGTTCATTTCCAGTTGCCATCAAGAGAGAGAGAGAGAGAGACAGAAGTCGGAAGTCGGAAGTCAGAAGTTTAATGAATATGGGCCTACAGCCCCTTTCATGGGGGGAACACATAATACAATAACCATGAGCAATGTAACGACAAACACAATTATCCATGATAACATTATCTGAAATTTGAAAGGAACATAGATACATTCACAACAATATGCATAGACTGTCACAAACAGAAACACTAACTGAATCATCATAAGTGTATTGACAAGAAACAGAGATGTAAACATTATGTAACGTTACTATTTGCATAATTGTCTATGAAATGTTCCCTTATCTTAAAGGCTGCCAGTAAATATTTGGCTAGATTTACTATTTCTGTCTTTGAAACGTTTGATAACACCTGAACCAATCTACTGTCATAGTTTTCAACAACATTTGCATTCACCTTTACAAGAATTTGATTTCGGATTTGGTCATACAAAGGGCAATGGAAGAGAAAATGAAGAGAGAGAGAGAGAGAGAGAGAGAGGAGAGAGAGAGAGAGAGAGAGAGAGAGAGAGAGAGAGAGAGAGAGAGATAGGAGAGCGAGAGAGAGAGATGAGAGAGAGAGAGAGAGAGAGTATGAGTTAAAGAGAATGAAAATGATCTAGGCTTTAATTTTCTCTGCATCGCTGAGTTTTGACACCGCGCACACAATTAATTTTTGTAATCAGATTCGATTTGTTTTTGTTTCCTGTTGTGGATATGGGCTTGAATTTAGATCCCTGATTGTTTTAAGCTTTCTTTTTAGCATAAAAGCAATATTTTATTTTAATTATTCACGTGGGCGTGTGATATGCGTGTAAATATGGCTGACTGTCTATGCTTGGTGTAAATATGGCTGACTGTCTATGCTTGGTGTAAATATGGCTGACTGTCTATGCTTGGTGTAAATATGGCTGACTGTCTATGCTTGGTGTAAATATGGCTGACTGTCTATGCTTGGTGTAAATATGGCTGACTGTCTATGCTTGGTGTAAGTATGGCTGACTGTCTATGCTTGGTGTAAATATGGCTGACTGTCTATGCTTGGTGTAAATATGGCTGACTGTCTATGCTTGGTGTAAATATGGCTGACTGTCTATGCTTGGTGTAAATATGGCTGACTGTCTATGCTTGGTGTAAATATGGCTGACTGTCTATGCTTGGTGTAAATATGGCTGACTGTCTATGCTTGACAGTGTCTCATCGATCTGTCTCTCTATCTGATTGTGCGCTGGTTAATGTTTCTTGTGCTGCACTGATCTGTCTGTCATGTCTGTCTGGTCTGTCCTGTCTGTCTATCATCAGCTCTGCCATGTCTATCTGTCTAGCTGTGTCTGAGTCTGCGGCTGTCTGTACTAAGTGAGGCCCTTACTGTCTGTTTGGTCCCTCGTGTCTTCGCTGCCTCTAGATTTCTGTTTCTCTCTCTTCTCTTCTCTCTCTCCATCTCTCCATCCTCTCATCTCTCTCTTCTCTTCCTAAAGAAAAATCTCTCTCGTCCTCTCTCTCTCTCTCTGGCTACTATGTGTGGTAGTGGCGTGTGCGTGGTGTGTATTGTGTGTGTGTGATGCGGCATGCGTTGTGTGCGTGTGCGTGTGTGTGTGTGCCTCTGTGTGTGTTACCTCATGTGGCGTGTTGATTGTTCTTATGTGGTTTTTCTGGGGGGTAGGCCTATATGTGTATAAGTGCTATAAAAGAATGGTATGAATAGTTCTTAAGCCGTCTTGAGCCATGGGCTTCTTACCCGCCCATGGGCGTTTTACCCCGTGTTCCCTTAATTAAGAGGCCGACCCACTGCGCACGATCCAATCCAGCTTCGATCATATAATCGTGACGATGTCTGTGGGGCATGCTTCTCATGAAATACTTCCGTCAAAAAAATAAATTCTACTATTTTCGTTCATACTTCCGTCTAAAAAATAAAGTCTACTATTTTCGTTAATACTTCCGTCTGAAAAATGAATTCTACTATTTTCGTTCATACTTCCGTCTAAAAAATAGTCTACTATTTTCGTCTAAAAAATAAATTCTACTATTTCCGTTCATACTTCCGTCTGAAAAATAAATTCTACTATTTTCGTTCATACTTCCGTCTAAAAAATAAAGTCTACTATTTTCGTTCATACTTCCGTCTGAAAAATAAATTATACTATTTTCGTTCATACTTCCGTCTAAAAAATAAAGTTTACTATTTTCGTTCATACTTCCGTCTAAAAAATAAAGTTTACTATTTTCGTTCATACTTCCGTCTCAAAAAATAAATTCTACTATTTTCGTTCATACTTCCGTCTAAAAAATAAAGTTTACTATTTTCGTTCATACTTCCGTCTAAAAAATAAAGTTTACTATTTTCGTTCATACTTCCGTCTAAAAAATAAAGTTTACTATTTTCGTTCATACTTCCGTCTAAAAAATAAAGTCTACTATTTTCGTTCATACTTCCGTCTCAAAAATAAAGTCTACTATTTTCGTTCATACTTCCGTCTCAAAAATAAATTCGTACTATTTTCGTTCATACTTCCGTCTCAAAAATAAAGTTCACTATTTTCGTTCATACTTCGCGTCTCAAAAATAAAGTTTACTATTTTCGTTCATACTTCTCTCTTGTCTGCTAATTAGTAAAGTTTACTATTTTCGTTCATACTTCCGTCTAAAAAATAAAGTTTACTATTTTCGTTCATACTTCCGTCTAAAAAATAAAGTTTACTATTTTCGTTCATACTTCCGTCTAAAAAATAAAGTTTACTATTTTCGTTCATACTTCCGTCTAAAAAATAAAGTTTACTATTTTCGTTCATACTTCCGTCTAAAAAGTAAATTCTACTATTTTCGTTCATACTTCCGTCTGAAAAATAAATTATACTATTTTCGTTCACTACTTCCGTCTCATTAAATATAAATTCTACTATTTTTCGTTTCATACTTCGTCTCATAAATTATAAATTACTACTATTTTTCGTTCATACCTTCCGTCTGAAAAATAAAGTTCTACTATTTTCGTTCATACTTCCGTCAAAAAATAATTCTATACTATTTTCGTTTTCTACTTTCCGTTTCATAATAAACTAAATTCTTACTATTCTTCGTTCATACTCTTCTGTCTAAAAAATAATTCTACTATTTTCGTTCGCACATCCGTCTAAAAAATAAATTCTACTATTTTCGTTCATACTTCCGGATTCCGTCTGAAAATTAAATTCTACTATTTTCGTTCATACTTCCGTCTCAAAAGTAAAGTACTATTTTCGTTCATACTTCCGTCTCAAAAGTAAAGTACTATTTTCGTTCATACGTCCGTCTAAAAAATAATTCTACTACTTTCGGCATATACTGTACTCATGTAGACCCTAATACACTTGATTGCAATCAAATGTCTGATTACAAAATGTACATGGATATTTTCATCAGAATCGTGTATCGGGGGACTACACATTTATATAAAGTTGAACAAAACTGGGTAGGATTTCATTTTATTCAGATTCATGGTTAGACTTAGTATATGTCACTTTCAAGTATAATCATGTCTCATTTCTACAAATGTCACATGTAGGATCGCGGCTGGGTTTGAAGTGGTATGTCATTGAGTCGGCCCTGTAATAAGTGCCGATGTATCATCACATACGCTGGATATTCCGTGCCGTGTAAACTTCTCGTGCGCATTCCATATTAGTAAGTGTATTACTAAAGAAGGAAATTTTAGATTTGCTTCTACTGTCTTCCGTAATTTCCCTTATAATTGCGTAACACCTCCATGTATCCTTCTTTCCTTCCTTTTGTTTAGGGTTTTCACTACGACACTCTACGCGTCTAATGTGAACTCCGGCCTAAGTCTCAATGGTTGGCGCGTGGGATGTGTTAGTACTCAACCACTCACGTACTTCCTCCCGTCGTCGTCGTCATTGCTGCCCTCTCTCTGCCGTCGTTATCAACGTCGTTGTCATCATCGTCGCCGTCGATGTCATCAACATCGCCAGCATTATCTTCGTTACCCTTCGTCATCATCATCATCTTAACTTACGGCACTCTCATGCCTAACTATCCATTCATATTGATTCAGGAATAGTTCTCGTTCTTCCTCATCCTCTTACTTCGTCTTCATCATCATCAAAATCATCATCATCATCTTCATCATCGTTGTCGTCGTCGTCGTCAGTCATCATCTTCTTTTTCTCTTCTTTTTTTCTTTTTCTTCTTCTTCTTTTTTTCTTTTTCTTCTTCTTTTTCTTCTGCTTCTTCTTCTTCTTCTTCTTCTTCTTCTTCTTCGCTGCTTCTTCTTCTTCTTCTTCTTCTTCATCATCATCATCGTCATCAACAACAACAACATCGTCATCATCATCATCAACATCATCATCACCATGATCATCATCATCACCATCATCACAATTCATTAGCATCATCATAATTAATTAATCATCATCATCATCATCATCAATCCTTAGCATCATCCAGTCATCATTATCATCATCATCAATCATCACATCATTATTAGACATCACCACCACCACAGCATCTTCCTCTTTCAAACAAAAATTGCCAGTTGTTTGCTTTGGTTTGAATTGAACCGGATGAACCTATCTTCTTCTTTCCCTCTTTCTTTCTTTGTGTTGTCTGTCTATCTGTCCTTTCTTTCTTTCTTCTTCTTTAATGTCTTTCCTTCTTTTTTCTTCTATCTTTCTTCTTACCCTGAGCCAATCTCATGCCAAACAGCCCATCCAGGTGATGATGGAGTAGTCTTCGGGAAGAAGTCCACAGCTTTTCCGTGCTCTCATCATCGGTTCCAGAAGTTTCTTTCGTTCTTCTTCTTCCTTCTTCCTTTCCTCTTCTACGATTCCTTCTCCCTCTTCGTCTCGTCGGATTCTTCTCGTCCACGGACGACTGAAGGACCGAGCAATAGGAAGGAGGAGGACGGAGGACGAGGATCGGGTGACGAGAAGGCGGTGGGTGAGAGGTTCCTCGTGGTTGCGGTCTTGTTGCTGGTGGTGTGAGTTGCCGTCTGGATGCTGTTGGAGCAAACTAAAGGTCAGGTCTTTTTGTTTGTTTCTCGCAAAATATTTCAGTTTGTTCGATGCTCTCTCTCTTCTCTCTCTCTCTCTCTCTCTCTCCTCTTCTCTTATCTCTCTCTCCTCTCTCGCTCTCTCTCTTCTCTCTCTGTCTTGTCTGTCTGTTGTCTCTCTCTCTCTGTGCTGTCTCTCTCTGATCTCTCTCTCCTCCTCTCTCTCTCTCTCTCTCTCTCTCTCTCTCTCTCTCTCTCTCTCTATCTCTTCTCTCTTCTCTCCTCTCCTCTCTCTGTATGCTCCGCTTCAATAACGCGAAGCATTTAACACCATCGTCACTTTAAAAAAAAAATCAAAAAACATCTTAGAAATTTAACATTTCCGCGATCAATAACATGAATGCATTTTACTCCATCGTCACTTTTTTCTTTTTCTTTAAAACCCCCAACTAAAGCGAAGAGAACTATAACCTATAGAAAAAACACTTATTGGAAATGTAAAAATTTCCAAAAGAGTTTGACATTCTATCTCCGACTTGGAACTTTTGTCTTCTTGTTTTGTGATGTTACTCTAGGGAAATTACCAATGACAAAACAAAAAACACTCTGCAAGACAAATGACTGAAATGATCTCCCTTAACGATCTCCATCGGGCAAATTGAGAGGCGAAAAGAGCCCAGTGGGGTTTTTTTTACTGGGTCGTTTCACAAGGCTAACGTACGTTGCCCTCGCTCAATCCCCCCCCCCCCCCCCTGCAAAAACGGTCTAAGAAAAAACCTCGTTTTGCCGAGAGTTCGCGTGGCGTTTTGTTCTTGCCAACCCGAGCAAGCGGCGAAACTATCGGAACTAGTAGGGGGTGAATACATTTTCTTGGTTGTTGGATTGCCATTCAAGTTTGCTTGAATATTTTTTGGGGGGGACCAATCAGACAAGAGCTTTGTAATATTATTCCGCGGATTGGCGTTAGGTTATTCGCGCCGGCGACCGTTATCTAGTGAATCTCGCCCTGTACGCTCACATACTAATGTGTGTGTTTGTGGTGTTTTGGTGTTTGTGTGTGTTTGTGTGTGTGTTCTTTCCGCTGTGTTGTGTGTGGGTGTGTGTGTCCGTGGTGTGTGTGTGTTGTGTGACTTAGTGTGTGGTGTTGTGTTTGTGTGTTTTTGTGTGTGGTTGTGTGTGTGTGTGTGTGTTGGATGTGTCGGTGTGTTTGGTGTGTGTTGTTTGTGTCTGTGTGTGTGTGGTTGTGTGCTGTGTGTCCTGTGTGGTGTGTGTGTGTGTGGGTGAGAAGACTGACTCTGTGTCCGTTCTGTCGTCTGTATGTCATTGAATTTAGGGTCACGTTTAAGCAAAAATGTAAAAAAATGTAATGATCCATTCCATGCGATAATGACCTAGAAGCGCGTCGGCCCAATCTAATCAATTGAATCAGGAATGCAGGGCCACTATATGCTAGTTAAATTAATGTAGTCAGGTACATTAACTTGGCCACATGAAGGACGATAGTCAATGCAGGATATAGACCTATACTAAAAAGCCTTTCAATTAGTCTTATATAACAAGACCATATAAGGTTATAGGAACTACAGCTCCATCAGAAAAGTATACCGTCAGGACCATCCTAGTATTTAGACTGTTTAAATTAGTCGAATTCGAAAACAGATTGCTCACGTGTCATAAGTTTAAAGGGGTACCTAGTATTAGACTGTTAAATAAGTCGATCGAAACAGATTGCCAGTTGGTATTTTGTATTTTTATCGTCACAGAGATCATCTCTCCTCTCTCTCTCTCTCTCTCTCTCTCTCTCTCTCTCTCTCTATCTCTCTACTCTCCCTCTCTCTCGTCTCTCTCTCTATTCTCCCCCTCCTCTCTCGCTGCGCTCTGAATATCTGATCTGGCCTCTACCTCTCAATCTCTCCTCTCTCTATCTTCCTGTATAATCTCCTCTGTCTTCTCTCTCTCTCTCTCTCTCTTCCTCTCTCTCATCCTCTCAAATCTTCTCTCTCTCTCTCTCTCTCTCTCTCTCTCCTCTCGTCTCTCTCTTCCTCTTCTCTCTCTCTCTCTCACTCTCTCTCTGTCATTTGGTCAAAATGTACCCCCCACCTCACCTTTCCTTCCTCATCAGTCACAAAAAATCGCATGCAAATTTTATTATTTTTAATTGTGTGGCGCGCCTCTGGCTGCGCGCGACGCGCTCTCTAGGTGGGAGCAACCAGAATTTCTCAGAGACGCCTCTGTGACTATAAAAATACCTAATACCTAATAAAATACTTTATACTTTTTTATGATAGCTATTCAGGCTTTTACCGGAAAGAATGATAAACTTCTGTGTATTCTTCTTCTTCTTCTTCTTTCTTCTCTTCTTCTTTCATCTGCTTCTTGTTTCTTCTTCTTCTTCTTCTTCTTCTTCTTCTTCTGTGCTGTCTGTCTGTCTTCGTCTTCTTCTTCTCTTCTTCTTCTCTTCTTCTTACTTGTGCCTTCTTCTTCTTCTTCTTCTTCATTCTTCTTCTTCTCCTTCTTCTCTTCTTCCTCTCGTTCTCTCTTCTTCTTTCTTCTTTCTTCTTCTTGCTTCTTCTCTCTTCCTCTTCTTCTTATTCTTCTCATGTTTGTCCGTCTTCTGCTTCTTCTTCTTCCTGGTCATTCTTCTTCTTTCTTTCTTCTTCTTCCTTCTTCTTCTTCTTCTTCTTTTTCTTCTTTCTTCTCTTCTCTTCTTCTTCTTTCTTCTTCTTCACCGTCTTCTCTTCTTCTTCTTCTTCTTCTTCTTCTTTTTTGGTTTCTGCTTCTTCCTCTTCTGCTTTGTTTTCGTCTTGTTCTTCGTCATTCTTCTTCTTCTTCTCTTCTCTTTCTTCTTCTTCTTCTCCTTCTTCTTCTTCTCTTCTTCTTCTTCTTCTTCTTCTTCCTTGTTCAGACTTCTTTCCTTCCTCTCTTTCTTCTTCTTCTTCCTTCCTCCTTTCTTCTTCTTCTTCTTCTACTTCTTCTTCGTCGTCTTCTTCTTCTCCTTCTTCTTCGTTCTTCTCCTACTTCTCCTTCTTCTTTCTCTTCTTCTTCTTCTTCCTCCTCCATCTTCTTCTTCTTCCCTCTCTTCTTCTTTTTCTTGCTTCTTTCTTCTTCTTCTTCTTCTTCTCTTCTCTTCTTCTTCTTCTTCTTTCTTTCCTCTTTCTTCTTCTTCTTCCTTCCTTCTTCTTCTTCTCTTCCTGCTCCTCGTTCTTCTTCTTCTTTCTTTTCTTGCTTCTTCTGCCTCTTCTTCTTCCTCTTCTTCTTCTTCTTCTTCCTTCTGATCTTCTTCTTCTTCTTCCTATCTTAACTTTCTTTCTTCTTTCTTCCTTTTCTTCTTCTTCTTCGTCTTCTTCTTCTCCTTCTTCTTCTTCTTCTCTTTCTCCTTCTTCTTCTTCTTCTTCTTCTTCTTTCTCTTCTTCTTCTTCTTTCTTCTTCTTTCTTCTTCTTTCTCTTCTCTTCTTCTTTTTTTTCTTCTTCTTCGTCTCCTCCTTCTTCTCCTTCGATCACTTGAAACAGCTTCCCGTCATAGGAGCGCAGATGCAGTCATGATGCCGTAAGAAACTAAGAAGAAGAAAAGTTTTGTTTGACGTCCTCCCGGTATTAACCATGTGGAACATTTCTTTTAAATCAAGTTAAACTCTTTTTTTTTAAATACTAAGAAACAGTTAGGCCCAGCATTGTACTACTACCTGTCCGCCTTCGGCTGGAGAAAGACTCTGTAAACGGCCCGCGACGCTGCACACGATTCGGATCTGAATGCGATGCGAATTGCCACAGATGTGAGTCATGATTCACGTCAAATTCGTGTATTGGGTCACCTGGAGTATATAGTTGAGCGAAAAATAGCAGCAGTAGTGAATTCTGATACGGGGGGGGGGCTTCTCGGCCGTTTTTGGCTAAGACAGTGATTCAGGAACAAAACTTTTGGTTTATACCGTGGTTGGTTTGTTCAGCCCGTCGTACATGGCGAAAGCCAATACGCGACCGTTAAACTGAACTTCCATCCAGAATTATTTTTAGATTAATGGAAGTAATGTCACGTGAATCATGACTCACGTGGCCCAGTCGGATCGCATCCCCATACGATTTTACGCGTGTGTGGGGCCAGGCTTAAGAGTTTCTAGAATAATATAATATAAAGACAGGAGAATGAACCAGTAAGGCAGAAAAAAAAAAGATAAAAAAAGGCAGAAAGATAGTCGATGACAGTAAGCGAAGGGAAAAGGCAAGAGTCAAAGAGAATGGTAGAATTAGAGGAAAGTTACAAGCACAGAACCTTCCAGAAGGTGGGGGAACTATATAATATACTTGTGACTGATGAGGAAGGAAAGGGGGTTGGGTAAATTTTGACCAAAATAATGAATGACTTTTTTCGTTGCCACTGGGATTTAACGTGTGCTAAGTGTAATGGGCAACACGGGACCTCGGTTTATCGTCTCATCCGAACGACTCCACGTTCAGACGCGTAAGGCCTAGTGCGAAAGTGAGAGGAAAAATCCGCCTGTACCCAGGTTTCGAAACTCGGGTTTGCTTGACACAAGGCGACCGCGTTACCTGTGTGCCACTCAACACTAGCCTGTTGATACCAAACTAAATTGAAATGCTCTGTAAGTGAATGCTGTGATTGCTCTAAGCGGTGATCAGCACGACATCTACTCGTTATTTTGTCCACATTTGGTATTAAAATTCGTTGCAACGATTAACCGATTTTCAACCATGTGTTACTTAAGTGGTTAACATCTCTCTCTCTCTCCTCTCTCTCCTCTCTTCTCTCTCTCTCCCTTCTTATCTCTCTCTCTCTCTCATCTCTCTCTCTCTCTCTCTTCTCTCTCTCTCTCTCGGTCGGTCTCTCTTCATCTCCATCCCTCTCTCCCTCCCCTCTCTCCCCCCTCTCTCAGCAATTACAATAATTGCCATTAGCTTACAGTAGCCCTTGTGGCAAGGGAGGTTACAATACTAGAGAGAGAGAGATAGAGAGAGAGAGAGAGAGAGAGAAGAGAGAGAGAGAGAGGGAGAGGAGAGAGAGAGAGAGAGAGAGAGAGATATAGAGAGGAGGGAGAGAGAGAGACAATCAACAATCAACAGTATTCATTGCCATTAGCTTACAAAGCCCTTGTCTTTTCTATTCTTTTTTTTTCCCTTGTGGCAAGGGGGGTTAGCAATACTATAGAGAGAGAGATAGAGAGCAGAGAGAGAGTGAGAGAGAGTGGTGAGAGAGAGAGAGAGGGAGAGAGAGAGTTAGAGAGAGAGAGAGAGAGTAAGAGGGAGAGAGAGAGACAATCAACAATCAACAGTATTCATTGCCATTAGCTTACAGAGCCCTTGTGGCAAGGGAGGTTACACAATACTAGTAGAGAGAGAGAGAGAGAGAAGAGAGGAGAGAGAGAGAGAGAGAGAGAGAGGGGAGAGAGAGAGAGAGAGAGAGAGGGGAGAGAGAGAGGAGAGAGAGAGAGAGAGATAAGGAGAGAGAGAGAGAGAGAGAGAGAAGGAGAGACAATCACCATATCAACAGTAGTCCATTGCCATTAGCTTGACAAAGCCCTTGGTGGCAGCAGGGGGTTCCAATAATAGAGAGAGAGGAGAAGAGAGAGAGAGAGAGAGAGAGAGAGAGAGAGAGAGAGAGAGAGAGAGGGAGGAGAGAGAGGGGAGAGAGAGAGACAGTTCACAATCAACAGGATTCATTGCCATTACTTTACAGATCCCTTGTGGCAAGGGAGGTTTACAATACTATAGAGATAGAGAGAGAGAGAGGAGAGAGAGAGAGAGAGAGAGAGGAGAGAGAGGGGAGAGAGAGAGAGGGGAGTAGAGAGAGAGGGAGGAGAGAGAGAGAAAGAGAGAGAAAAAAATAACATCAACAGTATTCAATTGCCATTAGCTTACAGAGCCATTGTGGCAAGGGAGGTTTACAGTACTAGAAGAGAGAGATCGATGAGGAGGAGAGGAGAGAGAGAAGAGAGACGAGGCCCTTTATATAGACACCGGACTGGCCCTTGGAGAGATGAGAGTGATTGAGAGTCTACAGAGATGAGAGAGACGAGAGAGAGGAGAGAGAGGAGAGAAGAGAGAGGGAGAGGGAGAGAGAGAGGAGACAATCATACAATCAACAGTATCTTGCCATTAGCTTACAAAGCCTTGTGGCAAGGAGGTTACAAATATTGAGAGAGAGAGAGTAGAGAGAAGAGAGAGAGGGAGGGAGGAGAGAGACGAGAGAGAGAGAGAAGAGAGAGAGAGAGGGAGAGAGAAGAGACAATCAACAACAACGTTATTCATTGCCATTCGCTACAGAGCCCTTGTGGCAAGGAGGTTACTAATACTAGAGATGAGATTGAGAGAGAAGATAGAGAGAGAGAAAGAGACTTGCCGGAAGAGAGAGAGAGAGAGAGAGAGAGAGAGGGGAGAGAGAGAGAGCGGAGAGAGAGAGAGAGAGAGAGAGAGAGGGAGAGAGAGACGACAATCAAACAGATTCCTTGCCATTAGCTTACAAAGCCCGGTGGCAAGGGAGGGTCTACAATACTAGAGAGAGAGAGAGAGAGCGAGAGAAGAGAGAGGCCCGAGAGAGACGTTTGAGAGGAGAGAGAGGTAGAGAGAGAGAGAGAGAGAGAGAGAGAGGAGAGAGAGGGAGAGAGAGAGAGAGGGGCGAGAGAGGAGGAAAGGGAGAGAGAGGAGAGGAGAGGAGAGAGGGAGAGAGAGAGAGGGAGAGAGAGAGAGAGAGAGAGGAGAGAGAGAGAGGAGAGAGAGATGTGAAATGCGAATTATCCCCCCCCACCTCTCACACTATCTGTCTCTCTGTCTCTGTCTCTCCGTCTCTCTCTCTCTCTCTCTCTCTCTCTCTCTCTCTCTCTCTCTCTCTCTCTCTCTCTCTCTCTCCTCTCTATCAAAAGCATGTATCTTGCTGATAACACATTTAAACCATAATTCATTTACTAACAGGCATTGCATGTCATCTCCTCTGGTGTGTACTCTCTCTGTGTCGCTGTCTCTGTCTCTCTATCTGTCTCTGTTTTTTCTGTTCTCTCTGTATTGGATCTCATGTCACTGTCTGTCGGTCTGTTCCTCTTCTGCTCTATATCTCTCGTATATCTATCTATATTCTCTATCTCTCTCTCTCTCTCTCTCTCCCTCCCCTCATCCTCTGTGTTGGGTTTGTGTTGTGCGTGAATGTGAGGGGGGGGGGGGGGGCGGGAGAATGAATATGATATTTGCTATTCACCAAAATTTGGTTTAAAAATTCGTCTGTAACAATCAATCGATTTAAAATGTCTTACCTCTCGCTCTCCTCTCTCTCTCTCCTCTCTATCTTCGCTCTCTCTCTCTATCTCCATCTCGCGTCTTCTCTCTCTCTCTCTCTCTCTCCTCTCTCTCTCTCTCTCTCTACGCTCTCTCTCCTCTCTCTCTCGCTCTCCTAATCCTCTCTCTCTTTCGTTCTATATTTTTCGTACTCTCTTCTTCTTCTTCTTTTTCACGTCTTTCCGCTTTCGTTTCCTTATTTTTAATATTTTTTTTTTGTATTGACATTTTTTCACGCAATTTGCATAAACATCAACACAACATAACTGAAAAATGAAACATACAGTGTTAATCGCTCACTAATGGTTTCTTTTTTATATTATCTATATACTTTTGTTGAAACATATATTGCAAAAAAACAAACAAAATAAGAAAAAGCGTTACATAATGTCATACAACACAATTGCACAAGCTTTACATACAATTACAGAGAGAGAGAGAGAGAGAGAGAGAGGAGGAGAGAGAGAGAGAAGAAGAAGATAGAGAGGAGAGAGCGAGAGGAGAGAGAGAGATACATAACCAAATCTTTATTTCAAATATGTATAACATTGTGGAGTGGAAAAAGACAACGGTTCAAGCTTAATTTAAAAGGTACACGTGGGGACTATCTTTAACAAAATTGAATGGCCTATTTCAATTTATTGAATCAGGAACAAATAATTAAGAAAACAGAATAAATTAGCAACGGGGCGCGGACAATCACATAAAACCAAAGAGTTGGTATGGGGAACCAGTTATGTCTAAAACATACTATTTTCCATTAACAAATGATCTATATTCTCTATACAGTATCTATGTTTAGATTGCACCAAAGGTTGAAACAATGGGCGTTATTTTGCAATTTAATAATATGAAACATTTCCATACAAAAGGATCAGTTGTATAGTTTTCTTTTGTTACCAAACAAACCAAGCTCTTTATTAAATTGGGAAAATCTTGACATGTTGGCAATTCATATTTAAAAAATTGCTGTAAGTTAACCCAAAACTGTGAACACCTATCGCAATCATATAAATATGGGTATTGTCGGTTCGGGTATTTTACAAAAGTTACAGAGAGCGAGTCGGTTATTGGCAGAGGTAGAGATATTTTTCGGTTGCGGAGAAGCAAGTCTGGTAGAAAGTATGATTTGAACCAATCGTTAATTGTATTATGCATCAGTAATTTGTAGGGAGGGAGAATATTTTAGTCAATTTATGTGGGAGTTGTATAAGTTGTTCATTTTTAGATGCA
>CM065702.1:18732934-18769376 GCA_017654935.2 Phymorhynchus buccinoides | reverse complement strand
AAGCTCAGAGAGGCATTGCGGTGCTGTTCCACAGTAGCTTTTCTCAGCTCCTTTCAGTTCATGCCTTTTATTAACACTCGTCACCAGCATAAACCAAATTAAAGTGCTTTATCCATTAGGCTTACATTGTTTTATGGTAGTATGCCACTTGTAAGGTCTTTTCCTATCCTTAACCAAAATCAATGATAAGAATGTTTGCCTCTGCTAAAAGAAATAACTTGAAACAAACAGCTCTCTGTGGAAAACTGAAAGGAGCTAAAATGAGGGGAATTAGTGTACTGTGGTTCCCGATATGATCTGATAGCAGAGACAGGCATCTTTGTGATTTATTCTTTGTTGAACGGGTAGCCAATGTAACTCTTTAAGTAGAGGTGATGTGTGTTGAAGACGTTTGGCTTTGAAGACCATTCTAGCAGCAGAGTTTTGAAGTTGTTGTAAGGGTTTGAGAAGCGCCTGTGGGCAACCAAGTAGAAGGGAGTTGCAGTAATCTAATCTAGACAAAATGTATGAGCTGACTAGCGTTATACAACATTTTGAATGTTATGCCTACTAACCAAAGACTACTTTGTTAACTCGTGGTTATTGATAAACCCTGTATTGCTTTTCAACACAAGCGTTTTAAAGAGTTGTTTTATAATGCGTTCACGGTGTATAGGAATGGCCGAACAAGTTATTAACGGCTTTTTTATTTTTAATGTTGAGGACTATTAAGATGCCCTGGTCTAAAGAGGCCATTAAGTTTTTGAGTGTTGCGGATAATCGTTTGGATACAATATGTTTTAATTTATCTTTACATTCTCTACTGTGGCAAATTAACAACTGGCTTTCAAAAGGAATAAATTGTTAAAATCAAACCCGATAAAACGGTTTATATTACTAATCACCTTGTTGGATGACTGGTCTGGACCTAGTTGTCTGACAATTGATGATTATAGTTTAAACAAATGTTATTTGACGAAATATGCAGTTGCAAGTGAACATGGTAGCCTAATGCACGAGTACAGCATGCTAATAGATTATAAAACGCACTTCACGCATATAACATAATGTACAAATACAGTCCGCATCACTCATTCATGAAATAAATCGACAGCATGGTATCAGTTTCTGGTAGCATCTGTGAGCCTCAGCCAAATTAAAATTGACATGACACGTTTGGCGGAGACTTGCACCGTATCAGAGTTGTCAGGTTTTGTTTTTGCCCCTCGATAAATGTGTACATAGATAAACTAGCATGACAGGGAGGAACTAAAAGCTTTTTTATTTATTATCCTGACCGCTTTAATTGTATTATATACATAATGCATAGTACTCAGATTACAAAAAAAGCAATGCGTTAAAAGTGTTATATTGCTATAATTTTCTTTTGTCAATACAAATATTTTGCTCTGGAGTTTGTACTGCGTGGTTTGTTTGGTATGAACGGGTGTGGTGGATTGCTATTTTTGTTAAACACTTGTCAATCGTTCTTTTAAAAACAGAGAGAAAGAAAGTGGCAGCAAGCCACGAATAAAATACAACCCCCCACGTTCATCATCACATAATAAAAACACGCATACACCTCTACTAGGCATGGCCATGTGACCCCTCTTCTTTCTGAACTGCACTGGCTGCCTGTCTCTAACAAGATCCACTACAAAATTGCTTTTAATCTGTTTCAGTATAATTTCTAACACCGCTCCTCTATACCTCAGTCAACTCCTTAAACCATACACTCCCTCCAGGTCTCTCCGCTCCTCTACTGACACTGGGATATTGCGTGTTCCATAGTATCACAAGAAGTTCCAGGGAGGGCGTGCTTTCGCTTACATTGGCCCTGTGATCTGGAACAGCCTACCTTTCACTGTCCGTCATGCACAAACTCTGTCCTCTTTCAAATCGAAGCTCAAGACTCCTATGAGCCTTTTAGTTTTTTTTTTTTGTAGTCAGGAACTAATGTCTTTCTCTGTATCATATCCCTAGCTGTCCTTGAATGATCCTACTGGTGTGTTGGGTGCTGAGCCTTGTAGCAGGACTCATGTCTTCTCTGTATCATGTCCCTAGCTGTCCTTGAACAATCCTACTGGTGTGTTGGGTGCTGAGCCTTGTAGCAGGACTCATCTCTTCTCTCTATCATGTCCCTAGCTGTCCTTGAATGACCCTACTGGTGTGTTGGGTGGTGAGCCTTGTAGCAGGACTCATCTCTTGACTCATCTCTATCATATGTCCCTAGCTGTCCTTGAATGATCCTACTGGTGTGTTGGGTGCTGAGCCTTGTAGCAGGACTCATCTCTTCTCTCTATCATATCCCTAGCTGTCCTTGAATGATCCTACTGGTGTGTTGGGTGCTGAGCCTTGTAGCAGGACTCATCTCTTCTCTCTATCATGTCCCTAGCTGTCCTTGAATGATCCTACTGGTGTGTTGGGTGCTGAGCCTTGTAGCAGGACTCATGTCTTCTCTGTATCATGTCCCTAGCTGTCCTTGAATGACCCTACTGGTGTGTTGGGTGCTGAGCCTTGTAGCAGGACACATGTCTTCTCTGTATCATGTCCCTAGCTGTCCTTGAATGATCCTACTGGTGTGTTGGGTGCTGAGCCTTGTAGCAGGACTCATGTCTTCTCTGTATCATGTCCCTAGCTGTCCTTGAATGATCCTACTGGTGTGTTGGGTGCTGAGCCTTGTAGCAGGACTCATCTCTTCTCTCTATCATATCCCTAGCTGTCCTTGAATGACCCTACTGGTGTGTTGGGTGCTGAGCCTTGTAGCAGGACTCATGTCTTCTCTGTATCATGTCCCTAGCTGTCCTTGAATGACCCTACTGGTGTGTTGGGTGCTGAGCCTTGTAGCAGGACTCATGTCTTCTCTGTATCATGTCCCTAGCTGTCCTTGAATGACCCTACTGGTGTGTTGGGTGCTGAGCCTTGTAGCAGGACTCATGTCTTCTCTCTATCATGTCCCTAGCTGTCCTTGAATGATCCTACTGGTGTGTTGGGTGCTGAGCCTTGTAGCAGGACTCATGTCTTCTCTGTATCATGTCCCTAGCTGTCCTTGAATGATCCTACTGGTGTGTTGGGTGCTGAGCCTTGTAGCAGGACTCATGTCTTCTCTGTATCATGTCCCTAGCTGTCCTTGAATGATCCTACTGGTGTGTTGGGTGGTGAGCCTTGTAGCAGGACTCATGTCTTCTCTCCGTCATATCCCTAGCTGTCCTTGAACAATCCTACTGGTGGTGAGCCTTGTAGCAGGACTCATGTCTTCTCTCTATCATGTCCCTAGCTGTCCTTGAATGATCCTACTGGTGTGTTGGGTGGTGAGCCTTGTAGCAGGACTCATGTCTTCTCTCCGTCATATCCCTAGCTGTCCTTGAACAATCCTACTGGTGGTGAGCCTTGTAGCAGGAGGACTGTTTTGTTGTTTTGCCGCGTGTGTTCTTGTACGTGCGCGCGCGTGTGTGGGTGCGTGTGCGCGTGCGTGTGATCGCATTTTTTTATAATGTTTTGATGCGATTGAGCATGGACACTACATTTATCTAGGATTGAGTAAGTTCATGTACGGCTAGCACAATAATCGTGCATGTGCTCTAACACACACGCGATCTCATGCTCACGCGCCTAGGCTCGTATGTGCATTTTTGTTGTTGTCGTACCCTGGCTAAAGACTCCAGGGATCATCCCAACAGCCGAAGCACCTGAACACTATGGTACAAATGCAGCTGTCAGCTAGGGATGAGAACATTACGTGTGTGACCGGTTTTTTTATTACCCCGCCACTAGTGTCCCTGCAGCCACTCACTCCGACTTTGGAGGATTTTGGGATTGATGATGTTATGCTAGGAGCTTGCCATGAGCCTAAAGACAATGTCCTCCCCGCACAACCATGCAGAACATAGCAACATTTTGATGTAGCGCGTGTGTGTGTGTTGCCTTGGTGTTCTAGTTTTTATGTCATTTATCTAGGATTGTAAGTCTGACACAGCCTTAAGCCAAGGGCGAGTACGTGTGTTTTCAGTTTGAATTTGAAATAACCCAGCAACTACAGGAATACTGAAACGAGGACCTTGATGATAGCGTGTAGGGTAAGACGGGGTAAAAAGCCCATGGGCGGGTAAGAAGCCCATGCCAATTATCTCATGAATTTGAAAAATAAAGAAAATGTCAGTCACATTTTTGCCCATGAGACGAGTGTTAATGTTTAGCATTCGTCTCATGGGCAAATTTGACTGAAATTTGCTTTAATTCATGAGATAATTGGCATGGGCTTCTTACCCGCCCATGGGCTTTTTACCCCGTCTTCCCCTATAGCTGCCAAATACATTACATACCTTACAGTATCTGCACCAAAATGGAATAGGTCATCGGATCAAGTATTGTCACCAAAGTTTACAACAGAGGATTCACTCGGCCTAGGGGGTTATGTTTAAAAAAAAATCAATTATTTGTTTATCTGATAACAGCAATGCTCCACTAATCAATAAGAACATATTTTGACAACGTTGTACTTTGAACACCCCCCCCCCCCTCTCATGTTTACGACTCTCGATCTCAAAGTCTGCTCCATTCAGTTTTGTGACAAATAATCCTAGGCTTATCCGAACCCTGTCCCTTTGCCCAGAAAGGCAGAATATAGCTTATCAGTGAACGTTGTTCAATGCTAAAAAATATGATAAGATAATTTATATGCAAGTGCAACTTGACCCAGATTTAATGACAATGTTAGTGGAGGTTAGGTTTTAAGGGCCAGCCACACACATACGAATCGTATCTGGATGCGATGCGATTTTGATGATGTGAGTTAGGTGAAGACGGGTAAAAAGCCCATGGGCGGGTAAGAAGCCCATGCCAATTATCTCATGAAATGAAGCAAATTTCAGTCACATTTTGCCCATGAGACGAGTGTTAATGTTTAGCATTCGTCTCATGGGCAAATTTGACTGAAATTTTCTTTATTTCATGAGATAATTGGCATGGGCTTCTTACCCGCCCATGGGCTTTTTACCCCGTCTTCACTTATGAATCACGTGAAATACTTCTAAAAATAATTCTAGCTATTTTCGCTCACTATGCTCAAGCAAAGACCAATACATGAATTTCACGTGATTCGGGACTCGCATCGTCAAAATCGCATCGCATTCAGATACGATTCGTATGTAGTATGGCTGGTCCTTTAGTGTGAGAGACGATCACGAACATGAGTCGATGACGTCAAGTTGCACAGCGATGGTCGATCTAGCTCGCTCCTTTCACCGCGCGGCGGCGCTGTGGTCGAGTGGGTCCAAACCTAGCAGGTAGCCTTTGTTGCACAGAAGAGAGAGAGAGAGAGAGAGAGAGAGGAGAGAGGGGGAGGGACGCACTCGACCCCAGCGCCGCCGCGAGCTGAAAGGCGTGAGCTAAGTCGCTCATTATACGGGTACATCACAATAGAATTGGATGTTCCACAGAGGCACCAGTGTGGGCTATATATGGTGCACATGGATATGCACAGAACACACAGACACGCGCGCGTACACGCATGCACACGCACTCACAGGAACGCGCAAATACACGTACACATGCACGCACTCACGCACAAATACGCACACGCACGCGCACACACACACGCACACACACGCACACGCACGCACACACACACACACCCACACACACACACACACACACACACACACACACACACACGAAGAATGCTTAAATAAGGAGTTTCCAACTATTCACTCCACACTGGCTATCAAACAACACTCTCTCTCTATCTCTTCTCTCTCTCTCTCTATCTCTCTCTCTCTCTCTCTCTCTCTCCTCTCTCTGTCTGTCTCTCTCTCTCTGTCTGTCTGTCTGTCTGTCTCTCTCTCTCTCTCTCTCTCTCTCTCTCTCTGTGCAAGGTCTGCCACTCTGCTTTGCATACTTATTGCAGTCATAGAGTCATAAGAACAAAATGCGCTGACACGATATGCCTGCAACTGTCGGGGTGTGTGTGTGTGGTGTGGTGTGGGTGTGTGTGTGTGTGTGTGTGTTTGTGTGTGTGTGTGCGTGTGCGTGTGGTGTGCGTGCGTGTGTGTGCGTGTGTGTGCGCGCGTGCGCGCGCGCGTGTGTGTGCACATATGTTTCTGTATACGTGCATATACGCGGTTTCCTACGTGGAATTATGTATGCTTTTGTTTATGCGTGTGTGGGTGCGTGGTGTATGAGCGTAGGGGTACCAACATGAATGCCTGAGCATGCAAGTATGTGTGCGTGTGTGTACATGAATACATAGCGATGCGTGTGTGTGTGCGCGCGCGCGCGCGCGCGCGTGCGCGTGTGTATCGTGTATGTGTGTTTGCATGTGTGTGTGTGATTGTATGTGTGTGCGACTATTATGTATATCTGTGGTGTGTGTGTGTGTGTGTGTGTGTGTGTGTGTGTGTGTGTGTGTGTGTGTGTGTGCATGTGTGTGTGCGTACGCGCATGCATACAAGCAGCAAGTCACATGCTGGTGTGTGTGTGTGTGTGAATATGTATTTGTGTGCGACTATTATGTGTATGTGTGGTGTGTGTGTGTGTGTGTGTTGTGTGTGTGCGCGCGCACGCGCATGCACACATTATGCTATTATGTATATGGTGTGTGTGTGTGTGTGTGTGCGTGTGCGCTCGCGCATGCGCATGCATGCAAGCAGCAAGTCACATGCTGGCTAACAGCATTCTTCGCCAGGCAAAATGCCCCCGCCTCCACTCTCTCTCTCTCTCTCTCTCTCTCTCTCCTCTCTGCGGATGGCTAACACGATTAGCCATCACGCAAATAAACATACTTGTCACCACATTGTTAGACATACACGTGTGAAGGCCAACACCTTCATAAACTGTATAACAGACAATAAGCAACCAAAGTGTGAAAAATGATAAAGAAATAAAGAAAATGAAAGAAAAACTAGGATAAACAGAAAGAATGAAAGAAAGGAAACGAGGATGAAACAAAGAATAAAAGGAAAACAAATAAGTCATACAAACACACAAAAGAAAAGAAATGAAATAATAGAAACAAAAAGAAAGAAAGAAAAAAGCAGTAAAGATTATGTTTGAATAACGGACACTCAGTAGGTCGAACTAAAGCATACAATATGGAGAGAGACACACACAGACAGACAATCAGACATGCAGACACAGAGAGAGAACAAGAAAGTGTTTTGTGTCTGTACTTATTATGTGCAAGCAACAATAAGTACTGAGTATACACACCGCAAATCTGTGTGAGTACAAAGAAGAACAGTACACACACAACATGCAAACACATGCACAATGCACAAGCACACACACATGCACTCGTGCGAGCATGCACGCGCGCGCACACGCAAACACGCGCACTCATGCACGCAGGCACGTGCGCGCACACACACAGACACAACACACATGCACCGCGCACACACACGCGCGCGCGCGCACGCACACGCGCCCACGCACACGCGCCCCACACACACAACCACACAAGCCTGTAGGCCTGCTTGATTTCTTTAGCACACTGCAGATTTTAATCTCAAAATATTTTGGTGGTAAATATTCATGGAAATTTTTTTTCTCCAACATTTTGAAAGAAACAAGCAATCAATCAAACAAAAATACAAACAAATCCTGTTTGAAAACACTGACTGATGTCGATCCTTGTGGGGCAGGGTTGTGTCACCGTGGGGCAGGTTGTGTCAGTGACACAACCTAACCCGGCTCAACCTGCCCCAAAGAAGGGTACCGCACAAAATACCTTCCAGAATCACTCAAATAGCTGTTTTAGCTTTGCATTTAATGTCAATAGACAGAATTATTGTTACATAATGTTCCAGAGTAACTGCAGTCGTACTAAAACAAGATTATATGAAAGAAAAACAAGAACTAAAAGGTCAAAATATTACTTTCCCCCCAATTTTCACCGCCCGCCGTTCAACTTCAGTACTTTCCCAGATCAACGGGGGGAAACAAAGTAGAGAAAATACTACCAAAAGGTCATCTAAAATCCAGGAAAAATACGAAAATAATTAAAATTTAAGTTTTAATACATGTTTTTGGCACTGACACAACCTGCCCCATGACAACCTGCCCCGCCTTACTATATATCAAGCTAAAAAACAAAACACCACAACATCTGCAATGCATTAAAAATGGCAATGACATGTGGGCCCGCCCACCCACCCACCCCCACCCCACCCCCTTCACAACTAGATGGTTTTTTCATTCGAACATCGTTTATAGACCACTAGCCGGTTATCGACCCGCTTCGCGGATAATAGCCACGTTGATTGCTTAACACCCCCCCCCCCCAAAAAAAATAATAAAAAAAATTAAAAAAATGGGACGGAGCCAGGCTCGAACTCGGAACGTTCGTGTGAGAGTGCGACGCCTAACCCACTCGGCTATGGGTTTTCTCTGCCGTGATAGTGGGTACTGCTCGACTGACCCGAACTTTGACTAATTACGCTAATTACGGAGCGTGTTGCAAAATGTAATGTACCCCTACCGTCAGCATGGGTCATCCCTCTGGATAGTGTGAAAGTTTGGCGGCGCTAAAATCACGCTAAATATGGTTGCATAGCGAACTCAGACACACACACACGCTGTTCGTTTATATATTTAGATTCAACAGCAACGGTGTTCCTCTGGACTGTCACCACAGTAAACAACAAACGAGTCAACAACACATCCTACACGTAGTCACTATGCAAACAAACAGAAAGCAGCATGGCATCGTCGAGGCCTGTAAGCAAATACAATTAAGCGATGCTAAGAGCGTCAGCCATTCCGCTTGATGCATCGGTCCTGGGTGACGAAATAAATCGCATAAAATGAACACAAATAAGCAATAGTAAAGGGACACCTTACGAAAGGCATTGAAGACAGTAACGCTACTAAACTTTGGCGACTTTGGCGGTGAAAGGGTTAACAACGTCCAAAAACCTGAAAACAACAACAACAACAAAACAGTACAATTCACGACATGCCATCATAAAGGCTCGTTTACCAGAAAGGCAAAACAACGAAGAGCAGTCAAGGGAAGCCCATTGTTGTAGTTAGTCTGTTAGAGTCCCCTCAACAGATAGGGTTTTCTCAGGACTGTCACCGCGTAAAGTTCAACCACGTATAACAAAACACGCATGATTCTTAACCCTTTCACCGCCAGCCATATTTCAGCCAAAATATTTCCATTAAATTTACCTGGGTAGAGAACAAAATCCATCTGCAGTATTGGGGATTCTTCTGCGACATATATAAAATTAGGTCTACCCTTACTTCCTAAAACTAAAACAGGGTCTTTGGATAATAGACCCCTTTTAGTTACACAGAAGTTAAATCATTGTGGTGCTAAAATGAGACTTTGGCGGTGAAAGGGTTAACAACGTCCCAAAACCTGAAAACAACAAACAAACAAAAACAGTACAATTCACGACATGCCATCTTCATCATTGTACCCTATAGCTAATAATTTCACACAGTGCTTGAAACGTCCGATTATTGTAACATTAATGGAAGACGAAACTAAAATGAAAGGGCAATATTTAGTGAAAATGGTATGCTTGTACGATTTAAAAAAAAAACCCAACTAAATATGTTAGATAAAAAGTTTAAAAATAAAATAAAAACACAGGTAGGAGAGGTAAACGAAAGCAGGTATAAATGGAGTTTGGCAGTCAAATTATTGGTATTCCAGTGAACATGATAACTATCGCCCACCAAAGAAGAGATTACAAGTTTATGTTTATATCTTCTATCCCCCATTAGGCCCCACGTGGGTCTTTTCTGCACATGTGACATTGTGGAGAAACGGACAGCATGCAAGATCAACTCTTCCACATAGGAGGAAGAACCAGTCAAACTGTCCGTGTGAATGTAAAGGGTTCACATCCATTCCACTTTTCACACACATCCCCACCACCACCCCATGTTAGTTATCACGCAGAAAAGCGCATCGCAATATTAAATTAAAGCGTTATATCAAGTCTGTACACGTTAACATTCCCAAAATAGCACTATTTTCCCATGGCAACGCAGTGAGTTGTAGGTCATACGAATGAATGACCTAACACTGTGTTGCCATGGGGAAATAGATATATTTTGTGAATAATGTTAACCGCAATACAAATAGGATGTCAGCAAATTTAAAAAAATAGTAGAGATATGGAAGTAAACGCTGAGACACGCTCTCCAGGTGGGGGAAACCCGAATTTCAGAGACGGCTCTGTGACTATAAAGTACCAAATACCAAATAGAATAAGGCGCTTCAGCGATATCAATTTACTTAAACACCTAGGTTAGTCATCAACATGTGGTCATGGGTAAATGGTTACGCCCGTCCCACTTCCCATTCGCACATTAAAAACAAATATTGCTTAATAATAATAATAATAAAATACCAGCCGCCGTGGGTGTAGTGGTTAGCGTCGCGGACTACTGGCTGGGAGGTCTTGGGTTCGAATCCCATCAGAGGCGAGGGTTTTTTCGGTCCTGGACCGACTCCTACCCAGAGTGAGTGGCTATGGGCTCAATGGGAAGACTGAAACCACACAGTCGAGCTTCATCCGCTTAACGGATGCGATTCTGAGAGTGTTGCTCTAATTGCAAGACCAACACTGCAGGTGTCTGTAGTTCTCGGGCCTGGTTAACGCCGGGATATCATTATGAAAGGAAGCGTAGAATACAGCCCTGTCATGCAGTCTCAGACCGATACGGAACTCCATAGCATCATCATAGTCATCCGCCTCATTTTCCATCAATCATAAAATTAAAAAAATGTCTCAAATTCTGTGGCTTTGCATGCCCTGCTCTCATGGTGACCTCAGTTTCGGTTTCCAATCCAGTCTATGCCTTGGTGCGTTTGGGTCAAAGTCATGGGGATCAGTGTGTTCTGGGGAGCTGTCGGTGGACGGTCGTGGTGGCGCCCTCGGAGGAGGACCTCACTCACGCTGGCTCCGCGACTAAGAGAATAGTGTCAGTAGGGGGCTTAGTAGGTGGTGTCCTGAACCAGGCTCCATTGAACTCCACCGAAGTGACTCAGCAGAAGTGCAGTGTCTCCTCGGTTGGTTGCCTCCTGACGGCCTAACATAGATTCGCTCCCCCCCCTTGGACTGCTGGTCTCGGATTCTGCGACTTGAACAAGCCGGGGTGTAGCTGCGAATTGGGATTCGGAACGAGCGGCGTGGGAACAACGCCACTGTACAGCCCAGAAGATGGGACAGCAAAAATAATAAATAAATAATAATGGTTATTTATAGAGCGCTTAACTCCCTTTGCAGGGTGCTCAAAGCGCTGAACAAAGGCCTAAACACTAACATACAGATAAACACCTTATAGTCCCGTCAACAGCTAAGGTTTTATTTTGTTTGTTATTTTGTTACTGTGTGGACAAACAGGTAAAGGCAATATACATGTAGAAGAAAAAAACAAACGTGAACGGACATAGATATGAAATTCATCAGCAACACCAAGCTAGAGGCTTATACTGTGTTCTCTGTACATGGGAAAGTGTGGTTCGACGACTGTTGTGATAAGTCGAATAGAAAACGGCCAAAGGGATCGACTATTCATCCACTACTTCCAACCCCCATGTCTGCCTAGCCCGGTGCGCGTCATGGTCGTCACTGCGCAGACACACAGTGGTCAGGGGAGGAGGCAGAAGGTGGCACCGGTCCTCGGTAGTCCGTGGGTGCTGCCACCTTCTGGCCGTCGTCCCACGAACCCTCGTCAGTAGTGTTGACACGAAACGGAATACACACTCGGGCGGCGATGGGAGGTGGCACGCCCATTTCACCTCCCATTTCCACAGTAGTTCGTTAGTCACGGATAGTCCCGTGGACAGCTTCATTTCCACATTAGTTAGTCATTCCCACATTAGTTCGCTAGTCATGGATAGTCCCGTGGACAGCTTAATTTCCAAATTAGTTAGTCATTTCCACATTAGTTCGTTAGTCATGTATAGTCCCGTGGACAGCTTAATTTCCACATTAGTTCGTTAGTCATGGATAGTCTCGTGGAGAGCTTCATTTCCACATTAGTTAGTCATTTCCACATTAGTTCGTTAGTCATGGATAGTCCCATGGACAGCTTCATTTCCACACAGCCGTCATATCAGCACTGTTGGAACAAACAATGTGAGATAAACGTTTGACACTAATTGTATCAACATGAAACGTAAGACAAAAGAGACTGGAGTGGTGATGAGAAATGACACGTCCATCACATCTCTCATCTCCACAAAATGGAATGTTAGTAATAACGGAGTAAAGGATGTCAGATAAACGTGTGACAACGTATTAATTCATGTTCAAACACAACGCGCATCACACTGAAGTGTCGACGAGAAGTGTCACGTCCATCACACTTCTCGTGTCCACAAAATAGGATGTTAGTAATAACGGAGTAAAATTAATGATGTTAGATAAACGTTTACAATACACATTTTATACAACACACATCGCACCGAAGGAGTGCTGAGACAAGTCAAGTCCTTTACACATGTCCACATAATGGAATGTTAGTAATAACGAGATAATGTCAGATAAACCTGTGACAACGTATTAATTTATTTCAAACACAATGCACATCACACTGAAGTGTCGATGAGAAGTGCCACGTCCATCACACTTCTCATGTCCACAAAATGGGATGTTAGTAATAACGGAGTAAATGTCAGATAAACGTTTACAATACACATTTTAGACAACACACATCGCACTGAAGGAGTGCTGAGACAAGTCAAGTCCTTTACACATGTCCACATAATGGAATGTTAGTAATAACGAGATAATAGATAAACCTGTGACAACGTATTAATTTATTTCAAACACAACACACATCACACTGAAGTGTCGATGAGAAGTGTCACGTCCATCACACTTCTCATGTCCACAAAATGGGATGTTAGTAATAACGGAGTAAAATGTCAGATAAACGTTTACAATACACATTTAAGACAACACACATCGCACTGAAGGTGTGCTGAGATAAGTCAAGTCCTTTACACATGTCCACATAATGGGATGTTAGTAATAACGAGATAATGTTCGCATCTGTGACAACGTATTAATTCATTACAAACACTTCGCACATCAAGCCGAAGTGTCGATGAGAAGTGCCACGTCGCATACACTTCTCATGTGGACAAAATGGGATGTTAGTAATAACGGAGTAAATGTCAGGGAAACGTTTACAATACACATTTTAGACAACACACATCGCACTGAAGGTGTGCTGAGACAAGTTACGTCCTTTACACATGTCCACATAATGGGATGTTAGTAATAACAGAAAGTCACGTAGAGTGCATAAGAACCTGACAAGAGTGCATAATATGCAAACACAAACCCTTTTATGCGAACTGCCAGGGTTTTTTCCGAAGAGAACTCGACTTGCGCCCGCGGCTCTGATCAAACTTATGCGAAATGCATTATGCGAACCGGTGGGCACCCGTTAGTAATAACGGAGTCAATAAAGTCAGATAAACAATTGACAACGTATTAACATTCAAACACAACACATCACACTGAAGTGGCGATGAGAAGTGGCGCATCATTTACACACTTCTCATGTCCACAAACTGGGATGTTGGTAATAACGGAGAAAATGTCAGATAAACAATTAACGTATTAACATTCACACACAACACACTGAAGTGGCGATGACAAGTGGCGCGTCCTTTACACTTCTCATGTCCACAAAATGGGATGTTAGTAATAACGGAGATAATAAAGTCAGAACAATTGACAACATATTAACATTCACACACACATCACATTGAAGTGACGATAACAAGTGGTACGTCATTTACACTTCTCATGTCCACATTATGGGATGTTAGTAATAACGGATATCATGTCAGATAAACAATTGACAACGTATTAACATTCAAACACAACACATCGCACTGAAGGAGCGCTGAGACACGTCACGTCATTTAGACACGTCCACAAAATGGGATGTTAGTAATAACGGAGATCACGTCAGATAAACAATTGACAACGTATTAACATTCACACACAACACACTGAAGTGGCGATGACAAGTGGCGCGTCAATTTACACATTTTCATGTCCACACACGCGTCATGCGTCATGTTAGTAATCAGACTTTATAGCCGATAGGTGATCATTTTATTTGGGTGGCGCGCGCGATTCAGTACACAAGTCGGGTGCAGAGAATTTTCAGTCGAAATGAGGGAACTATTTCTATCCCCCCCCCCCCGATATCCCCACGGGAACACCAAAGGCGTGGAGTGTGGAGGGGGGGTGGGGTGACGTAAATGTAGTTAGTTGTGATTTCGTTTCGTTTAAAAAAAAAAAAAAATTTGCTCCGATTTTTAACTTCTGTGTGAAGCGATTAGAGCCCCGTAAGGAGAATAAGCCCTATATAAATTGTCATTATTATTATTATTATTATTATTATGAAGACGAACGGATGGACTTTAGGGGGCAGTTCAAGTTCAAGTTCAAGTAATCTTTATTATCTCAATACTGAGAAATTAACATTGAGTCAAACACAAAATTACTACATTAAAACAGATATTGAATTAAGGGTAAAAAATGTAAAAAAACATTGCTGAAACGAACGCTCCAACCATATTGCACACACCAAATTAATACAGAAGAATCACCTTGCTAAAAAACAAGAACGCCAGCCAAATTGCAAGCACAAAGTTAACAATTATATGCCAGTTAAGAATACATAAATATTAAATAATTTTACAGGTCATAACAGAGTACATTATTTGAACAACAAAACCGGATAGTGATTACGAACAGCTCAAGTTTAAAGTTGTAAGAACATATCCATCTTTAACCCCACAAAAATCGCATGCAAGTCACACAAAAATCGCATGCATAAATAAAATAAAATAAAAATTAAAAAAATGGGTGGCGCGCCTCTGGCTGCGACGCGCTCTCAAGGTGGGAGCAACCCGAATTTCACAGAGACGCCTCTGTGACTATAATGAACCTAACCTTAACCTTAACCTAACCTTATTATAATTTATAAACAGAGTATGATAAAGAACAGCAGCACAATCTTTTTTTGGAAGTTCAAGACTTCATGCTGGAAAACTCAGAACCCCTTGATGTAAGCAAATCGGCTCAAGAACAGACCACACACCAGACATCGACAGAACATCTTGCACCCGTGTGCCGCCCCTCGTGAAGAGCCAACTAACCGTCTGCCACAGAAAGCTGACATGTCACCGATTGAAACAACGTGTGCACGATGTTCTGGACCAAGTGCAGAGACATTGACGAACAAGGCACACAGAAACAATATTGGACAGAAATTAAAAAGCATGTCACCGATTGAAACAACGTGTGCACGATGTTCTGGACCAAGTGCAGAGACATTGACGAACAAGGCACACAGAAACAATATTGGACAGAAATTAAAAAGCATGTCACCGATTGAAACAACGTGTGCACGATGTTCTGGACCAAGTGCAGAGACATTGACGAACAAGGCACACAGAAACAATATTGGACAGAAATTACAAAGGGCGAGCGGGGTGTTCGGAGAGGAAAAATCAAAGAGTGATACAACAGTTACTCGCACAGTCTTTCAGAAGGCGGCGAACTCTTTGTACTGGAAGACACTTTGTATCCCCACGGGGAGGTGACGTCAGATATGCAATTTGAAACCAGTCCAATCTTGGGCAAATGTCCCGCAATCGTCCAATCTGTCCATCGAGCACACGCTTTTTACCAACAGCCCAAGCACACGCTGATAAGCCGACAACAAGAGGACTGCATACCTTTGACCAATGACAGTTTGTTATCACAATAAATTTGTTTCACAATTCGCATTGGACACGTTCTAAGTTTTTTGGGTGTTTTTTCTTCAATATGCATAATTGGCCCAACTACGTCAAATAGGCAATGCATTTACGACAGGCACAAACATGTACGAATTGTAGACAAAGACAATGCAGCTCCCGCGTCTTACCGACCACACCACAAGTGGCCAGGCGGATGAATTAAACGTAAGGCAAAACCCTCTCCAGACATGGACATACAATGTCCAACAGCAGGTTATAATTGTGAGTACAGTTGTAGGCTTCTAACTTTCCAAAGAACAAATGCTAATAATCATAGCGAAATTTCATGGCGTGACAAAATCATACTATCTACAGCATGACATTCGAGCTATTAAAGTCCCTCCACGTCACGTGTCACATTACCTCTTATGCTTGGAAGATCTAAGATTTCTTACCAGCTATAAGAGGAAAAACCATGATTTTGACACGTGACGTGGTGTGTCTTTAACAAATTAATTTTTTAAAAAGCACATACCAGTTCATGCCGAGAACGCAAGATGTGTTCTTAAAATTTCAAATCCAGAGGGAAAACCAGTTCATTTATTGTATAAAAAAAGCAGCGAATAAAAAACGAAACGGACCTAATTTGTATCACTTGGTTCCGAGAAATCGGTGACAAATAGACAATAAAATATCGTACGTCTAGTTAGTTATTGCATCGTTACATTGTTTATAGTCCTGCCATCAGCAGTGGTCTTCTCAGGACTGTCACCACAGCAAACGTCAAACATGTCAATAACACACCCAACACGTAGTCACTACACAAGCAAACCAAACCAAACAGAAAGCAGCTTGGCATAGCACATTTCTCGTTGAGGCCTATAGCAAATGAAATGAAGCAATGCTAAGAGCGTCAGCCATTCCGCTTGATGTATCAACTCCTAGGTTACAATAAATTAATAAACATATATAAAAAAAGCTTACTGTTTTGGGGTTTCATATCTTAACAGTCTATAATCATAAACGAGAGTTATCAGGGATATAATCGTGGAAGCAAAACAGAACGATGATTATGCTGAAAAAACACCAACACATCAAGCTTAAATTGTCTCCTAGGTTACAATAAATTAAAAAACATATGAAAAAAAGCTTACTGTTTTGGGGTTTCATATCTTAACAGTCTATAATCATAAACGAGAGTTATCAGGGATATAATCGTGGAAGCAAAATAGAACGATGATTATGTTGAAAAACACACCAACACATCAAGATTAAATTGTCAAAAAACAATTAAAAGAAAGAATGCATTACGCACCCAGCATTACTTATTTTTTTATTTTTTTCCATTATAGTCCCGTCAACAGCTATGGTCATCTCAGGACTGTCACCGCGTAAAGTTCAACCACTTATTACAAAACACTCATCAATGTATCTTACCAACGATCAACAACCTGTAAACAATTCATAACATGACACCTCCATCATTGCACCCTATAGCACATAAGTCCACGCAGCGCTGGAAACGTTGCTATCGGATCCAGGTAAAAAAAAGAAAAACAGTAAAAAAAGGATGATCCAGGTAATACAAAACAGTAAAAAAGGATAACAAACACATACTAGGCAAATATGCACTGCAGAATGGACAACAGGTGCCCACTCAAGTGAGCAAGGTCTCACGTGTGGAATAAAAACAACAACTGGCATGTCATAAATTGTCCGATAGCTCAGAGAAAAAAGGAACACTCAAAAGATAGATTTGTAAGGAAAGATGAAAGAACAGATTGAAGATCCGGGGAGACATAAATCAGACGAAATGGAAACTGCAGATCTTGTCGGGAAACTTTATGGGGGAAAAAGAGATAGTAAAAAACATGGTAGGCAGAAAAAAATAGGAAAGGTAAGAAAAAGGGGTTGGCACAGCTTGGTCGAGAACACCCCCGCCACGTGAAGGCTGGCCCACGGGGGCATCCAGCATTAGTCCTTAAGGTGAACATTGTTCACTCTTTCCCCATGGCAACACAGTGATAGGCCAGTCAGAATATGGCTTGCACATCACTGTGTTGCCATGGGGAAGGATTGAAAAAGGTTCATAAATAAACGTGAAAAACATCTCACTCTCCCTATAAAAGTTATTTGGTATTTGGTACTTAGTCACAGAGGCGTCTCTGTGAAGTTCGGGTTGCTCCCACCTGGAGAGCGCGTCGCAGCCAGAGGCGCGCCACCCAATTTTTTGTATTTATTAAAACAAGAGTAGGGCATATACATTTTATGATCATTAAGGGAGCTTGGGAATAGGGGGAGGGAGGGGAGGGGTAGGAAGTTAACTAAGTGATAAAGGACCATCTATATGTGTGTGTTTATAAATCCGATGAGGTTTAACCGAGGCGTGGTTACCGCTACACCTATCTGTATTGCTAAAATAAAATCGGGACTTTACTGGAGTTGCACTGCCTCCGGGTATTGCATCCAGTATTGTTCCCACCATCTTTGTATCTACAAATGTCCCATATGTGTCTGTTCCAGATCGAGAGGACGTAAAACACCATTTTTCGTTCGTTCATCCATTCCGCTTGATTTCTCGCTCCTAGAGTACAACCAATCATATAAAACGAACACAAATAAGTAATACTATTGTTCGTACCCGGGTGTCCCCTTCGTTTTTCCCCAAAAAAATTCTGATCGCTTCTCGGCCTTTTGGCTAAGACAGAGATTCAGGAACATAAATATTTGTTTATACCCTGGTTTGTTTGTTCAGCCCGTCGTACATGGCGAAAGCCGATACGCGACGTTAAACTGAACTTCCATCCAATACTAAAGTTACATGTTTTGTACATGCACAAATGCATAATACATAACCAAAAATACATTAGAAAAAACGTACAGGCTAATACCCACTGCAGAATATGCACATAGTGCCCATTCAAGCGCTTAAAGTATCACTGCCTAACCGCCAGTCCACAAGAAGAAGCCTGGCATGTCATTACTGCAAAGGGAACAAAATGTATACGAAATGTTATGAATAAAGGCAGGAGAACGGACCAATAAGGCAGAACAACTAGACGTCAGAAAGCAAAAGGAAGAGAAAAGGCAGAGTCAAAGAGAGTGATAAGAGTAGGGGAAGTTACTAGCATAGAACTTCCAGACGATGGGGGAACTAGTCCTACTGAAAGACCTCCCGGTATCCCCAAGGGGGCCCTGTCCGTGTGTGCCAGCCGAAGCAGTACCCGCTGCCTCAGGACGATGACGGATTTCCTTCTAAATATATTTGACTGCCATGTCATCAACATGTTTAACATGCCACACATGCCACAGGCAATAGAATATGGAGTTCATGTCTACATACGTTGTTTTACTGCGACACATAGCTATATCGAAAGATGTGATTGGAAACAAACTCGTATTTGTCCTGTTAACCGCAGTTGTTTTATCTTTCCATGTCAAATGCCAACCACACATTAACCCTATCCTACCGACGTTCATATCTTAACTACGTCGCGCAATTTGAAAACATTTGGAAAAATCAAACAATTCATGGCATGTCATTTTCATCATTACAAACTGTAGCCCATAAACCTATGCAGCCCTCAGTCTAAACCTATGCAGACCCCGGTTACATAAACATGTGAAAATTGAGAACAAGCATGTATAATTAAAGTGACATATTTTGTATCTAGCCTACACGGGGAGGGATTTTTTTGGAAATTAAAGAGGATAATATGTGCAATGCACTTGAAAGGCGCCCACTAGAAAAACAGACATTAATGTCGTCTAGAATGTAAGTTAGTTTTTGGCTTAAATAAAATCTTATATATATATTTATCTAGCTTTCTCTCCCCCCCCCCCCCCCCACTCTATCTCTTTCCCTCGCTCTTTCAAATAGCGTGTACACACACACACACACACACACACCACACACACACACACACACACACACACAACCACATGCACATGGCACGTACACACACACACAACCACATGCACTACACACACACGCACGCACATGCAGACACACACACACACACACACACACACACACACACACACACACACACACACGCCACTTAATTTACAACACGCATTCGTTTTCACACAAAGCTCAAAAGGCAAGAAAAAGACACAACATAAAAAACCCTCAAAACTTAGAAACAAAAAGCAAAACGAAAATATAACAACGCCCACGGACTAAAACAGTCTTTAGAAAGCACCAACGTTTAGTTTATTGATTAGGATTTGGGTGACAATTTTGACATTTGTTTTCCGAAACAAAAAGCTCTAAACAAAGGAAGGGTCCATTTACAATTCGGCAGTGCAGAGGGGGGAGTAGGGAGGGAGTGGACGTGGTCTCTCTCCCTGTGCCCCTCTCTCAGCAATGGGCTCAACTCGCCACAACTGAATGTCAACAGTGATTTGGAATAGTATCTAATGTGGGGGGAAAAAAGCTTATGGAATGAAAATGAACTAAATTAAAAACTAAAATAAAAATCTAAGATAAAGTAGGACAGATAAGATATGGGACAGAGGGAGGAGATAGAACCCAAAAGAGTTGAAACAAACGCTTAAAACAAAGTGCCCCCCCCCCTCTCTCTCTCTCTCTCTCTCTCTCTCTCTCACCACACACACACACACCACAACACACACACACACACACACACACACACACACACACACACACACACACACACACACACAACACACACAACACAAAATAAGAAACATTGTATGGAACCTAAATCGACCTTTCACTCTCATTTTCGCTATATTTAACCCTTTATTCTCTAGAACGACGAAGTGTAGTGCCCAATCCATGTCAAAGATTGTAACGGAATATCCGGGTGTTTTCCTTTCGAATATTCTCCAGTATACAGACGACAGTAGAGAGGGGAGGGCCGACTCTAATGAAACACGGTGACGCTCACACTTAATGACGCCACGTCAGTCTTCTTTTTTTAAAAATAAATAAAAGACGTTTAAAAAACGGTAGCGAACTTTCCAAAAAAAAAAACACCGCGAATTTCTCGACAGTTTGGGAGCGTGCAGAAGAGGGTAGGAAGATGAGTGGACGCATCCCATTTTCCCTTGCCCGCCTGATCACTCTGGTTTGGAAAACCACCACAAAGCCAAATAGTGAACGTGAATTAGGTATTCGGTACTTTATAGTCACAGAGGAGTCTCTGTGAAATTCGGGTTGCTCCCAACCTGGAGAGCGAGCGCGTCGCAGCCAGAGGCGCGCCACACTTTTTTTTTTTTGCATGCGATTTTTGTCACTGATGAGGGGGGGGGGGGGGCTAAATTTTGACCAAATGACAACTTTTTCGTTGCCACTGGGTTTAACGTATGCTAAGTGCATGGGCCCACGGGACCTCGGTTTATCGTCTCATCCGAAAGACTCCACGTTCAGACCGTTAAGGCCTAGTGCAGAATGAGAGGAACAAATCCCCTGTAACCCAGGTTCGAACTCGGGTTTTACTTGACACGAAGCGAACGCGATACCACTGTGCCACTCTATGTTCAGAAACCATAGAATGTTCCAGAAAATACCGACGAATTCCTTGTTTTGGGCAGTGTGTAGGAAGGGGGGGGGGGGGGGGTAAGAAGGGGGTGGACGAATCCCTCTTCCATTGCCCGCCCCCGGACAACACTGGTATAAAAATCCAATTAAATACGAAATTGTCGATTAATTTAGCACAACGCATTTTGCTCATATAGACCAAACTATGAATTTTGAATACGTTTGGAATGGCAGCTTTTCTAAACGTGGCCCATTTTAAATTTGAGCATTACGAAATTTGTAATGTACAATATTGAATGCTGGCTTAGTAAATTGGTTGGAAGGCGAAAGGTTCCGCTACGTGTGGAAATGACTATAAGGGAGGTAGGGGGGAGAATGTTGCTAAAGGAGAAGAAAAAAAAGAGGTGCAAACTGCACGCAGAAACACATTTACATCCGCATGCATGCGCACATATTTACATCCGCATGCATGCACACATTTTACATCCGCATGCATGCACACATATTTACATCCGCATGCATGCACACATATTTACATCCGCATGCATGCACACATATTTACATCCGCATGCATGCACACATATTTACATCCGCATGCATGCACACATATTTACATCTCTCTCTCTCTCTCTCTCTCTCTCTCTCTCTCTCTCTCTCTCTCTCTCTCTCTCTGACCATCATACATCCGCACACCATAGTTATGACGTAACATCCCTAATTAACATATTTGGGACAAATCTTAATTGGACAGAAATTCAGTCTGAAATACGTCTATCGATTAACAGCATCATATTTTAAAAGACAGAATAGGGGGGCTTTTGTGGTAAAAACCAGTGTTACGAAAGTATTAATTATGATTTATGTCGACACGCATGTCCCACTGTTCTCCCCTTCGTTTTGCTTAACCCTTTCACCGCCAGACATATTTCAGCCAAACATTTCCATTAAATTTACCTGGGTAGAGAACAAAATCTAACTGCAGTATTGGGGATTCTTCTGCGACATATAAAATAAGGTCTAACCTTACTTCCCAAAACTAAGACAATAGGGTCTTTGGATAATATACCCCAATTTGATGCCTTTTAGTGACATTAGGTGTTAAATCACTGTGGTGCTAAAATGAGACTTTGGCGGTGAAAGGGTTAAGATAGTACGACTATTCTAACATGATCACACTTTGCTGCTAATTGGCCTTACGTTCTCTACAGCTGGAATACAACGTTGCATAAACGCGCAATATTTCCATTTTTAACATTTGATGAAAATTAAAAAAGATTGCAATAAAGGTGCATCAAAGCAATAATTGAACAAGTGGTTAAAATTACCTCGAAGACGGAATGTCACGTGGCGGGGTAATCAAAAACGTCCACACGCGTAATGTTCTCATCCGTAGCCGATGCATTCGCATCATCAAGTGCTTCTGCTGTTGGGATGATTCCTAATCTCTTTCTTTTTTTAGTCAGGATAAGGCAACAACAAAAACTCTTGAACCATTTTCAGTGTTCACCATATTATATTCATCTTTTCTCATAAAGGTCAGCAAAAAAAGAAAGAAAACAAGTGCAACGCCGAGCGGCTGCAAAGTCCCCTCGCAGCATCGCCGAGGTACTCCGAAATCGGAATGGCGTAAATTTGACCTTAATGTAAAACTAAGTACATCAGTGGATAGCTTGCATCTTGTGCAACAAGTATACCAAATTTGACGATAATAGACTGAATAGTTTTTGATATATAGCCTTGGGGTTCGGACCCGTGATTTGAGCGCGCGCGATCATGCGCACACGCGCGCACAGAAAAATTCATGACAACTGTGTTATAGACCATTCATCAAGAAATGTTGTGAAAAAAAACTGCATTAAAATAGATGCAAAACTTCGCGAGATATTAGCGATTATGTGTTTCGGGGTTTGAACCCCGTAACTGGCGCGACCTTGACCTTAATGTAAAACTAAATACATCAGTGGATAGCTTGCATCTTGGCAAACTAGTATACCAAATTTTATGATGATAGACTGAATAGTTTTTGAGAAAAACGGACGAATAGCCGGACGGACGGACACCGGACGGACACCGGACGGACACCGGACGGACACCGGACAACAATAGCTCCCCGAACCTTCGGCTCGGGGACTAAAAAGAAAGCGGTAACTCCATAAAGGCAAACGGCGTGTGTACTACAGATAAGCAGTGCTCGGACAGGTTAAAGAAAGCGGTAACTCCATAAAGGCAAACGGCGTGTGTACTACAGATAAGCAGTGCTCGGACAGGTTAAAGAAAGCGGTAACTCCATAAAGGCAAACGGCGTGTGTACTACAGATAAGCAGTGCTCGGACAGGTTAAAGAAAGCGGTAACTCCATAAAGGCAAACGGCGTGTGTACTACAGATAAGCAGTGCTCGGACAGGTTAAAGAAACCGATTGGTTTCTGTTGCGCACGCTTGTGTTCCGACCCAAATCAAACAGTTGACACGGACTATCGTTTTCATCAGGATGGGACTTCGTAAGCTCAATGGTCCCCTGCGTATGTTAGAATGGGGGCAGTGGGTCGATGCCTCGTGCCTCCATACGGGGAGCTGGACGACCCCTCCCCCTCCACGCGTCTCTCTCCGTGGGGGATACCGGGGGGGGGGGGGGGGGGGTCGTTCGTGAAAATAGTTACACCTTCTTCAAGTTCTGAACTTGTAACTTTCTCTTAACCTGCCACTCTTTGACTCTGCCTTTTACCTTTGTTTTCTAGCTACTATCCTTCTGACTTCATTCTCCTGCCTTTAAAAAAAAACAAATCTTCCAAATAATTTCTCCCCGAGCTCCTCCGAAATCACATTGTGTCGGATGTACGCAGCGGGGAGACCAATGAAAACTGAAAACCGGACACATACGTACCTTATTCATTATGGCCATATGGCCTGGGAACGCAGAAGAAGATCACAACACTACTGAGCTCTGCTTAATTAAGCGACTCAGCAGCTGTGCAGTGTCCTCTCTGGGTGGTTGCCTCCGCCTTCATTGCTGCCTATGAATTGCTGCTACCAGCCACGCCCCGTAATAGGAGGAAAAAACAACAACCCACATAGCAAACCAGAAAACAAAATAAAGCCTACGGACATCAACAAAAGTTAAGGACCACTATTGGTACAAACAAACACTGTTGAAGCCTTTAGTTTCGTTGTTGGATATTTTCTTTTCAGCGGTTTCCTGTGTAACAATGCAACGAAACATCAAATCAAACCAATTAAACTATGGAAGTTCCATACATATCTACATTGCATGCGCAGAATGAAAAAAATGTACGAAAAACCAATCAGCAGGCTTCAGCAATTTTGATTGAAGCCTGCAACTTAAGCACAATTCAGTTTAGCAGCAACAAAAATAAAAGTTTGTTTTACGTCAGTGGTCCTCAATGTTTGTTGATGTCTTGCATTATACAACGCACAAAAGCCATACAAGAACATACACGCAAATGCAACTAAATAAGACAATAACATATTCGGCTCAATGTTTTTGTATTGTCCGTTTTGTGCTTCATTATAACATATTCACAAAGTTATGTTCAGTGAGCAGTTTGAACATCCTTACATACGGTAACATTTTCACCTGTAGAACTGTCTGAAGAAGTAGAGTTGAAGTCTGAAGAAGTAGAGTTGACGTCTGAAGTGAAGAGTTGATGTCTGAAGTGAAGAGGTGACGTCTGAAGTGAAGAGTTGATGTCTGAAGTGAAGAGGTGACGTCTGAAGTGAAGAGGTGACGTCTGCAGTGAGAGCGGACGTCTGAAGTGAAGAGTTGTCCGAAGAAGAGTTGACGTCTGAAGTGAAGAGTTGACGTCTGCAAGTAAAGAGTTGTCTGAAGTGAACAGCTGACGTCTGAAGTGAAGAGTTGACGACTGAAGTGAAGAGCTGACGTCTGAAGTGAACAGCTGACGTCTGAAGTGAAGAGTTGATGACTGAAGTGAACAGCTGACGTCTGAAGTGAAGAGTTGACGACTGAAGTGAACAGCTGACGTCGAAAGTGAAGAAGGGGTGGACCACCTTTAAAAAGAACATTTTGGGAATTATTAGATCCAAATTTTAATGTGACCATTCAGAACTAGCAACAAAGCTCAACGTGCACGCACACGCACAAGCACATACATACATATGCAGGAGCACAAAAACGAACAGGCATTACTGAGACAATTTATGAAGTATGTATGATAAAAAGGTAAACAATTATTCAATGCATGCAAGGCAGAGCAGACATGAGGGAAGAGAGAGAGAGAGAGAGAGAGAGAGAGAGAGAGAGAGAGAGAGGAGAGAGGGAGAGAGGGAAAGAGAGGGGAGAGAGAAACAGAGACAGATACAGAAGCAGAGAGAGAGAGAGACAGAGACACAGAGATACAGAGAGAGACAGAGAGGAGACGGAGAGACACAGAGACACACAGAGAGAGAGCGAGAGAGCGAGAGAGCGAGAGAGAGAGCGAATAGCGAGAGCGAGAGCGAGAGCGAGAGCGAGAGAGAGAGAGAGAGAGAGAGAGATAGAGAGAGAGAGAGAGAGAGAGAGAAGCACTAAAAGAACAACCAAAAAGCTCAACGAAATCAAATGAGAACAATGAGACAATAGACTTACCTTGTAAGCAACGCTGGCTCTACAGATGGTGCAGACATGCTTCAGACGTATAGACGTTCGGCGATGCAGAGAGCACATGGCTACATTGGAGCTCGTAGGAGATGCCAGCGGACATGCTGGTGCTGACTGCAGACGGCTGAGATGCTGATGTGGCTGGATGGACATGGATGAAGAGGGGAGAATCGCTCAGCCGGTCTCGTCTTTGGGCCTGAAATCAAATCCCAATAACTCGATCAAAACGTAATTTCGTCTCACAGAATTAGTACAACTGCATAAATCGGCGAAATCTGGCTTTCCGACATTTTGAGGCTGGTTAAAGATTATCTTTTATATATGTGACCCAGCACCACGAAAGGGACATTAAGTCGCTGGGCTAGTTTCTCACAATTGGCTTGCAAAGTCAAAAATCTCATTTTTTGGTCAATTTTGAGTTATGGGTATTTTATTTTTTTCTCTAACATCTTATCTTTCATATTTCTAAAGGATAATCTTTACTATGGTCTCTAAATGGTCTTATAAGTGCTTTAAATTAGATGCATTTTCTTCAGCTAGGCTAGACTTTAGACTTTTCTCAAAATGGCCAGTGCTCGCCCTACTAACTTTAAGTGCTCATAACTCTGGAAAAGAAAAAAACATACAATAATGGTTCTTGTATTAGTAGGAAGAGCATTGTCTGAAGGTTTCACATGTATAATTCTCTCAGAATGGTCAGTTTGACACTTAATGTCCCTTTCATGCTGCGGGGGGTGTCACACATATGGAAAATAAGAAAATGGTCTTTCCTGACTTGCCTAAACCAACACTCCTGGGCTATGACACCAAAATTTATGACATCAATGACGTTGCACATCCCGTAGGAGACACGGGACCAGGCAGGGTAGGGGTTAATATATTACTGCTCTTACGTGGCTAAACGTGGATATGGCCCCACAGACTATTACAATGGGGTGCATTCTACATCGCGTGAACGAAATACATAGTACTCACCTTCGTCTAGATGAGTACGCTGGCTGTGAAGAGGAAGATGGATGCCGTAGTAAAGTTTGGGGGCGGTCTTGGAGAGTCAAGAGAAGGCTTGCAGAGAGCAAGGCACTGGCGTCAGCTCTGGAGTTGGTGGACAGTTGTTGTCAGGAGAGGGCTTGGGGGACGGCAAACACTCCCACATCCTAGCAGCTGAGGCCTTCCCCCGTGCTGAGATCCGTTCTCCTCGATTGTGGATCCACTTTTCTGGGCAACAAACGTTTTTGCTCCACGTCACTACAGCTGAATTCTTCGTGGCCGTTGTAAGCAGGTCCCTTCGCTTCCTCGCTGTGGCTCCACTTTTCGCGATGACATAGGAGGTGCCCAGGCGACATTCTCCTCCAGAGAATCGTCTGTAAAGATACGAGCAAAGCAGCCGAGGTCTTGTGCGTAATACGAGCAGTTATTTCCCTCCATTGTGGCTCCTCTTTTGAACGGCACAAAGGCCCAGCCAACGACACCCTCCGTCAGAGAGCCGTTCTCTTTTCCAACTTTGTCATGATCTTGATGCTTTGTATTTGAGGGATGGAGACCAGCTGGTCCAGTCTGACATTGGCCAAGGGGTCATTTAGGAGCGACCCATTTCAGGACCCATCAACACGTCGCAGATGTCAATTAGTCACGGCGGAAACTGTCAATGAAACGTCATCCGGAGTTCCGTCGTCTGGACCCCCCTGCAAGCCTGGACAGTTAAGAACAGAAAGCAAGTTTTATTATTTTTAATCAAACCCCACATATTCAAAACAGACCCTCATAGATCCCACCCTTTCCTCCCTCCTTCAGATTATGCAAACACAGCTTACTGTTGGGGTGGAAGGGGAAGGGACGGTTTTATAAATGTTTTTGTATAGAAAGGCGTTGGGGCGTTGAGTGGGTGGGTGGTATATCGTTAAGGACAAGCGCTGTAGCAAAATTGCCTACATAAATAAATATAGCAACGATATCCCAGTTTCAATAACCCTTTAGAGAAAGAAGATGGAGAGGGAATCTCATTGAAGCATTTAAGGTTCATAGCGGTCACTAGCTCTTCCTTCCCGTCCTGCAAAGCAGCGTGGTTTGAACCAATGAGTGGTTGTTCGTTGGAGGTTCGCACTATCACAACGTATGTTCGTTAATTCTTAGGCCGGTGCTAATGGAGATCATGCGGGGAGATAAAGTACAACGTACGTTAATTCTTAGGCTGGTGCTAATGGAGATCATGCGGGGAGACAAAGCACGTTAATTCTTAGGCTGGTGCTAATGGAGATCATGCGGGGAGATAAAGTACAAAGCACGTTAATTCTTAGGCTGGTGCTAATGGAGATCATGTGGGGAGATAAAGTACAACGTACGTTAATTCTTAGGCTGGTGCTAATGGAGATCATGCGGGGAGATAAAGTACGTTCATTCTTAGGCCGGTGCTAATGGAGATCATGCGGGGAGACAAAGCACGTTAATTCTTAGGCTGGTGCTAATGGAGATCATGCGGGGAGATACAGCACAACGTACGTTAATTCTTAGGCTGGTGCTAATGGAGATCATGTGGGGAGATAAAGTACAACGTACGTTAATTCTTAGGCTGGTGCTAATGGAGATCATGCGGGGAGACAAAGCACGTTAATTCTTAGGCTGGTGCTAATGGAGATCATGCGGGGAGATAAAGTACAACGTACGTTAATTCTTAGGCTGGTGCTAATGGAGATCATGCGGGGAGATAAAGTACAACGTACGTTAATTCTTAGGCTGGTGCTAATGGAGATCATGCGGGGAGATACAGCACAACGTACATTAATTCTTAGGCTGGTGCTAATCCAGATCATGCGGGGAGATACAGCACAACGTACGTTAATTCTTAGGCTGGTGCTAATCCAGATCATGCGGGGAGATACAGCACAACGTACGTTAATTCTTAGGCTGGTGCTAATCCAGATCATGCGGGGAGATAAAGTACGTTCATTCTTAGGCCGGTGCTAATGGAGATCATGCGGGGAGATAAAGTACGTTCATTCTTAGGCCGGTGCTAATGGAGATCATGTGGGGAGATAAAGTACGTTAATTCTTAGGCTGGTGCTAATGGAGATCATGTGGGGAGATAAAGCACAATGTTAACTGGTCATTCCCTCTCTGGTGAACGGGCGCTCGTTTTGGCTGAAAAGAACATTTTGTGCTTATTTTCGAGAAAACAACGAACCGACAGATCAGCGAACAGTGGGTTTGTCCCTTAATTTGACCCGAACCGAACAAATCAGCGAACAGTGGGTGTGTCTCTTAATTTGACCCAAACAGATTATTTGATTTGGATGTGAATGTGTTGATCTTCTTCTTCTTCGATCGCTCAGACAGTTTCCTGTCAATTATGAGCGCAGATGCGTCATGCTGCCGTTATGCGCCTAACTAAGAAATGGTTAGGCCCAGCAAGTCCGACATCGGCTGGAGGAAATATTTTTTGAAAGCGTTTCTTGAAAAAAAGGCAGGAGAATGGACCGGTAAAGGCAGAAAGATAGTAGATGACAGTAAGCAAAGGGAAAAGGCCAGAGTCAAAGAGAGTGACAGACTTTAGAGGAAGTTACAAGCACAGAACTTCCAGAAGGTGGGGGAACTATTTATACAAAAGACCCCCCCGGTATCCCCACTGGGGCAAAATGTGTTGATCAATACACAGATATTTAAACCAAAGAAGCAGACCGACCGAGGGTCGTTAGGGGGGGGGGGGGGGGGCGTGAGAAAAACACATTTTGCTGGCACATTATGCACCAGCACCTGATGACAAGTAATAAAGAGAAGAACGTCGGAAGATGAAAACGAAGGCCTTCTGGATCGATAGCTTTGTTCTCCTTAAAGTAGGAAGAGCTCCCTTTCAGTTAAGCTGGACAACTTTCTTCCTTCACGTATGAAGAGTTCTCTTGTTGCTCCGCGAGAAACTTGTTTCAACTTCCACAAGCAACTTTCGAGCCGAACTGTCATGGTTCGGCGAGTAAGCGAACGGTTTCTTGGCGAGCTGTGTGCTCGGGCTCTTTGGGACAAAAGCAGTTCGGGGCGAGCGTGTCGGTTCGGCTAGAACTGGCCTTTCATCCAGCAACTGAGCAGCCAGCTAAGGAAGGAAAGACAATACCGGGAACAGGTACCTGTGGGACATTTCTAAATGTAAAGATAGTGGGCCCCTGGGGGCACAGCAAAACCAGGAATGTCCGAAGTTATAAGGTTATCTTTATGGGTGTAGGTTCAATTGGCTTTGTCCCTACTACTACTACTACTGATGGCCCCCTGCTGCTATAAACTACCACTACTACTACTACTACCACAACTACTTTATTTTGTATTGTGTTTCTTGGGTGGGGTGATTGGTGGTGGATTGTGGTGATGGTAATGGGGTTGTGAGTGTGTGTGTGTATATGTGCGTACTTGCGTGCCTGCGTGTATGTGTGGGTGGGGTGGTGGTGTGTGTATGCATGCCTTTGTTTTTGAATTTCTTATTTCTTGCTTTTACTTTGTGTTGTTGTTAAGCGCATAGAACTCCAAATTTGGTGGAGGAATGCGCTATATAAACGATTCACTATTACTGTTATTATTATTGATTACTTACTACTACCACTAATACTATTACTATACTACTACTACTACTAGTACTACCACCACCACCACTACTTCTGCTATGGACAAATACAACGACAACTACTAACTACTACTTACATACTACTAAACTAAGGTGGAGCCAAAAACGTTAAGCAACCTTTTGCAAAATGCAATTTGTCTGGAGCGATTTGTACATGCTTTGTTGTAGATCAACACACATTCAGCCTATCTATTTACTGACCCGCATGACTACTCTCACTTTGTTTACGTGCAAAACAACGTTGTGGGTAATGTCCGCACCGATGCTAGGGGGTTGCTTAACCTTTTGGGCTCCAGTTTACCACTAACACTGCCGCTATTGACTATACAAACCTACCAGCACAACAGACAGATCCGGGCGTGGTGGTGGTGGTGGTGGCCATCGTACAATTCGACGACACCCCCCGCGGTCAGTCCAGCCTGCGGAGTACACACAGTGGCCACAGGTCGGGTCCATGGTGGAACTGAACCGAATCACAACGACCCCGTGTCTGTGGAATCTGCAACGGGGAGACAGATCAAATGCATTGCAACACCTTGGAACATTTAATGTATATCATGTTTATTGGCCTCCACCCCTACCCCCCACCTGCGTGCGCATCTCAACCCTTCCAACGGAAGTGTCGCCATCTTAGTCAGATTTGTGTGTGACCAGCATCGATCTGGTATTTTTCAAACAAAGTTACTGACTAAAGATGGCGGTCTCCCATGACATGGCGTGCTCCTTGTGGCCGGATATAACGACACGTGGGTACAAGCCATTGTCCTTTGTTTGCCGATCTACGATCGCAAAGGAGTATAAATTCGGTCGTGTACGTTTCTTTGGGTTTTTTGTTGCCCTTTGTCTCTGTGTTAAGGGTGTACACCCCACCAATTATGGGTAAGATGTGAGGGGCAAGGGGAGGTACAGGGCGGGGCAGGTATCAGGGCGTAGCTGGCAAAAGGACATATCTGCCGCTCGGCAATGCCCTTGTTTTAGATGTTTTATTGTCAATGTTGGCTGTTACCCTGGCTTAAAGACTCCAGGGGATCATCTCAACAGCCGAAGCACGTGAACACTATGGGGTTTAAAGGGCAATAAACATTGATTCAGATTCTGATTCTACGGTACAAATGCACCGGCTAGGGATGAAAACATTGAGCGTGTGACAGCTTTTTACTACCCAATCACGTGAGCAGCCACATCGGGACCGACTTCACAGGAATGGCATATTCTTATAGCATCTGGTATTTTATGTACAGCTTTCAGTTTTCTGTAAGAGACAGGATGAGAGAGAGAGAGAGAGAGAGAGAGAGAGGAGAGAGAGAGAGAGAAGATAGACTTGAGGAGAGATGAGAGAGAGAGAGAGAGAGAGAGAAGGGGGAGAGGGAGGAGGGAGAGAGAAAGAGGGGGAGAGAGAGAGAGGGCGAGAGAGAGAGAGAGAGAGATGGGAGAGAAAGAGAGAGAGGGGGAGAGAAAGCACGAGAGAGAGAGAGAGGGAGGGGGAGGGAGGTGAGGGTGGGGGAGAGGGCGGGGGGGGGGGGTTAAAGGCTCGTTACCCATTTCTACAATCATTGATTCAAATGTCTTTTTATCGCCTATAACATTATTAATCAATCTGGTTTGTTGTTTGTTGGTTGCAAACACCACACAATTGTTGGAAAGACAAAATTCACCCATTGCTAGAAAGAAGCATTTTTTTCTTCTTGTTCTTTTGTGTCATTGAATTACCTCCCTTAAATGGTCCTAAATGTGTAAACGGGCAATATTTCCTCTTCAACCCCCTAGGTGTAGAGTGGCACAGAGGTAACGCGTTCACCTCGTATACAATAAACCCGAGTTCGAACCTGGTTACAGGGGATTTTTCCTCTCACTTTTGCACTAGGCCTTATACGGTCTGAACGTGGAGTCTTCTCGGATGAGGTCGATGTCACGTGTGCCCATGTAGTTAGTGCATGTAGTCAGTTATGTCATAGTTGTTCATGTTGATTTGGAAAATAAAACATTTAAACCAGATCCGACAGTTTCCCCTCATATATGTGCGATATGCAAAGCTGTCGTTTATGTGGACAAGGTAGAATGCAACATTCTCTTGAATATTTTAAATGTTTTTTAGAAACAAAAATATTATTCTCCCTCTTCTTCCTCCTCCCTCCTCCAACAATTTTGAAGAATTAATGAAGAAGCAGTAAATAAGCAGTAACTATACCAAATCGTTTCGGTAATGTTCACATTTCTTCCCGTCAAGAACGATAATCTGTTGACTTAAAAAGCAATGGGGTTTTGTTCTTTTCTGCTGCAAATTATCGTTTCGTTTTTGACGGGAAGAAAATGTGAATATTACCCTCCTATACAATATTAAGATTTATTCCACCCTCAACCCAAAACGGTTTCGAGCAGTGTTTTTCTCAACATACGATATGTACCGTTTTAGGAACTGCACTACTAAAATGTTATATCCGTTTCTATAGACGGGAAAATAGTAAAATATAGATTAACATTCACCCCCCCCCCCCCTCAATATTTCATTTGTGAGGGGGAAACAAATGTTTAGTAGTTTGGAGTTAAGTTTCGGTTATTCTGTATGACCTAACTCCATATTGGAAACTTAACTAGGATAGTCAGGTGTCCCCAAAGGGATGCTGTTTGGGGGTATCTCTCTTAGACTTCCGCCCCCTCATATTTACGACTCTCAATCTCAAAAGTCTGCTTCTTTCGGTTTATGAACATCCTTAGGCTTGATCCTCCCATACCTCCTTTGAATGAAAATTATGTTTTAACGTCCCTCTCCGTCATATACAACATATGGGACATTTGCAATACAAAGATGGTGGAACAATTGTGGCTATTTGGCAAGAGTTTCATCCGACCAGAATGTCGATTTTCTTACTAAACGGCTACTATTCACATCTTATGCCCGTCACCCGGGTCAGACGATAATCCTGTTGACTGAAAAGCATCGCTATCTTCTTTTCTGTTACAAATTATCCGTTCTGTGACGCAAGCAGACGGGCCTAAATGTGAATATAGCCGTTGGTACTCACTCTGTCGAAAGAGGGAAACGGTGGAAAGGTACAACATTTTCATCCGACTTGAGGTTTGGACAGTGTGAGGGCTCACTCTGTCAATAAGAAAGGGAAACTGTGGAAAGGTACCACAACCGTTGTTATACTTTCATCCGTATATGGGTTGACAGTGTGAGGACTTTTTAACATTACTATTTAACTGGCCAAGGAACACAACATTATTATTAAAAGTGTGCCCGTGTGCGGGACAAAACAGGAATCTTTCAAATAGTCCAATTTTCATTCGTTTGTATTGATTCATTACCAGTGTTTGTAGTATTGGTATCATGGTAGATAGGCTTGCAAACGCCTAGGCCTAACGCCGGCCTATCATTGTCCCCACATTGCAATCTGTAGGGCCCTATATTCTTTTCCGTCATTCAGCGACTTCATCGCTGAAGATTTTGCGCTATCATTCGAAAAACGTATCGGGAAATTGACGTCAAAATAACTGAAATATTGGTTGCGTTTACGCATACATAATATTCGACCACACAAAGAGAATCATTACTTTGGTACTCATTATTTACTGTTATAACGAACCGCTGTTGTCGACAAATAACACTCCAAAAACGTAACATAGGTCTCGATGCCACAAAATTTTTTAAAGCCATTTTTACATAATGTCGAAGCTATGTCAATACCATACCCCATCTTGATAAGAGATTCGTAAGTGTCGTACGAGCACATGTTGACGTTTCATTGCCGAGGGTTGACCATGCAATGAACAAAGGGTAAAAGTCAAGCAGTTCGGTGAGCACGACTGAGCTGGTGATTTGACAGCTGCGCCGGGCTCAGTTGCAAATGGCCGTAGTCCACTCACGGGGAACTCACAATTCCAACGCCAAGTTGCCATACTACACACACGGAGAGCGGGTTTTCATTGGCACTGTTTTTCGCAGATAAATGCACTGCCTACCCCCCCATCTCGACACCCCCACCCCAGCCTCTCCCCAATCCCCGCTTCCTCATCCCGGCTCTCTTCTAGAAAATGACCTTGATTCATTTGATTTGTTTTCAGTTGTGTGTGTGCTGTGTGTCGTTGTGTGTGTGTGTGCGTGTGGTGCTGGTATAGCGTGCGCGCGTTCAGTAGTGTGCGTGCGTGTGTCGTGCGTGCGTTGTGCGTGAAAGCTCTGCTGTTTGCTACTACTAGGCGTACTTTTTTTCTTCTGCTCTTGTGTAGTCGCACTGCGTTCCAAGCTTACTATGGGGAAAAACAAGTTATCACCCAAGTTGTTAATTAAAAACGCAACAACAAACGTTGATATTGTTTGTATGGTAGTGTTTGTATTGTTTTTCTAGCTCACAGCAAAGTCTCCACAATTCAGTTTTTCCCCATCGCGGCAGAGCGTGTAGTCCGCTAGTGGCATGGCCACTAATATGGCTTTTTAATACATTATTTAAAGTGGACCCTTACGGAGGCGTTTTGCAAGTTACACGCCGAGATCACCAGAAAGAGAGCGCTTTTCAAGGATCGAACACTCACTTTGCTCTGGTTTCCTAGAATATTATAACGTCCAAACGGTCGATTCCTCCTTGGGCGAGATGCCGAGAGAACAGCCATTTGGATGGGTGGTGGAGTCACTCATTGTTAGTTGAGCTTGTCCTCTTTTTTTGTAATGCAGTAAAAACAAAATGGAGCAATGTACCTTTGTATGCGAGCGAAACTCCTTTAGATAAACTGTATACAAATTTAAAAACCATAATAAAAAGGATTGTATTGCAAATATTCGTGGCAACGATTTGTCCTAAACGACAGGCTGCCATTAGAAAAGGGATTGCACACGCCTTCTCTTTGGGGAAACAATTGACTTCCAGCACTCCGCCAAGGAGGAATCGCGAGATACGGTTTTGATGTCTAGGAAACTAAGCAAGTGAGTGTTGCCATCTCTGTAAAGGGTGTTTTCCTGGTGATCTCGACGTTGCTTCTTACAAAAACTCATCCGTCAGGGTGGGCCTTGTAAGCGGGACAGTTTGGGTTATTTTTGTTGTTTTTGTGTGCGCCTAGTTTGCTAGGTTTTTTTAAGGTTAATACGGAAATACAGGTTTTTCTATCGCCTTTTCATTGATTTTAAAGAACATTTACAAACCACTTTCCATCGACATCAAATAACGCCATATTGTGATGCATCATGCAAATCGCTTCTCGTCAAGATTATGAGGTCTGATTCGTTATGACATCCGGGCTTTGTTCACGCATACATATCTTCAATATGGCTGAATCTTCTCCTGTGAAGTTTTAATGGAAGGGTCTTCCCCGTTCTTTACGACCTCTTTAAGGATGACCGATAGAGGCGATAGAGATGACCGATAGAGAGTGTAGAGATGAACGATAGAGGTGTAGAGATGACCGATAGAGGGTGTAAGAGATGAAAGATAGCGGTGGATAGAGATTAAAGATAGAGTGCCGAGATGAACCGATAGGGTGCTGATATGACAAGATAGATATCTAGTCGTTGCATCATCATCATGCACATCATCATCATCATTACCTTCATCGTGGTCTTCGTGGTCGTCGTCATCGCGTCGTCGTCGTCGTCATCCTCATCGGTTGAGGACACTAAAAGCCCTCTCCCCACACGCCTCCTATCCAAGATTACTTCTAGCTCACTCAAAAAACAACTGTATTGGCTCGTATTCCTCTTACCCAAGCCCCCCTTTTCCTCCTCTCCAGATCAACATACTATCTTATCTTGATCATTCAAAACATCGGGACTTTATAACTACTGTATTGCAATAGACTTCCAGGATCGTCCATATCTTTACAGTGATTAAAGTCTCCTGATATTTAACTATGTGCCTTGGTCCAGAGGACGTTCCGGAAAGACGTGTGAACGACTTTCATCTCCTTCCACCACCCAACCCCACGGAGCGTCACGTGATGTCCAGTCATCCTTTTCCCTCGGCGTCGTCACTTCCTCTTCCTCTCTCCCCCCAACCCCACCGTCCCTGTAAGTAGTCTCC
>CM065702.1:18704207-18732434 GCA_017654935.2 Phymorhynchus buccinoides | reverse complement strand
GTTCGGCTTAGGAAGTTTGCTTGTGAGTTGAAACAAGTTTCTCCGCGGAGCACAAGAGAACTCTGTCCCATGACGTGAAGGAAAATTTGTCCAGCTTAACTGAAGGGATCTTCCTACTTTAAATTGATAACAAAGCTATCGATCCCGAAGGCCTTACGGTTTCAATCTTCCGACGTTCTTCTCTTTATTACTTGTCATCTAGGTGGCTGGTGCATGAATGTGCAGCAAAATGTTTTCTCACGCCCCCCCCCCCCCGCCCCCGTATGCTTCCGACCCTAAATCGGTCCCTGCTCGTCTTTGGTTTAAAATATCTGTTATTGATCAACACATTGCCCGTGGGGATACCGGGGTCCTTTTTGTATAAATAGTTCCCCCACCTTCTGGCAGTTCTGTGTTGTAACGTCCTCATAAATCTGTCACTCTTAGCTCTGCCTTTTCCCTTTGTTACTGTCATCTACAATCTTTCTGCCCTACCGGTCCATTCTCCCTGCCTTTTTTCAATAAACGCTTTCAAAAACTTTTCAAGTCCAGCCGATGTCGGCTTGCTGGGCCTAACCATTTTCTTAGTTAGGCGCATAACGTCAGCATACGCATCTGCTCTCAGAATTTGACGGAAACTGTCTAAGCGATCGAAGAAGAGAAGATCACACATTCACATCCAAATCAAATAAGCTGTTTGGGTCAAGTGAGACACACCCACTGTTCGCTGATTTGTTCGTTCCGGGTCAAATTCGGGACAAACCACTGTTCGCTGATCTATCGGTTCGTTGTTTTCTCTGAAAATAACACAAATGTTCTTTTCAGCCAAAACGAGCGCCCGTGTCACCAGAGAGGAATGACCAGTTTAACATTGTTCTTTATCTCCCCACTGATCTACATTAGCACCAGCCTAAGATTAACGTACGTTATCTCCCCACATGATCTCCTTAGCACCGGCCTAAGAATGAACGTACTTTTTTATCTCCCCGCATGAATCTCCATTAGCACCGGCCTAATAATGAACGTACTTTATCTCCCCGCTGATCTGGATAGCCCAGTCCTAAGATAACGTACGTTTGTGCTGTATCTACCGCAGATCTGGATTAGCACCAGCCAAGAATTAACGTAGTTGTGCTGTATCTCCCCGCTGATCTGGATTACACCACCTAAGATTCAATGTACGTTGTGCTGTATCTCCCACGCATGATCTCCATTAGCACAGCCTAAGAATTAACGTACTTGTACTTTATCTCCCCACATGAATCTCCATTAAGCACCGAGCACTAAGAATTAACGTACATTTACTTTATCTCCCCGCATGATCTCCATTAATCACCAGCCTAAGAGAATTAACAGTGCTTTATCCGCCCGCATGATCTCCATTAGCACCAAGCCTAAGAATTACGTACGTTTGTACTTTATCTCCCCAATGATCTCCATTAGCACCAGCCTAAGAATTAACGTACGTTGTTCTTATCTTCTCCCCGCATGATCTCCTTAGCACCAGCCTAAGATTAACGTGCTTTGTCTCCCCGCATGATCTCCATTAGCACCAGCCTAAAATTAACGTACTTTGTCTCCCCGCATGATCTCCATTAGCCCAGCCTAAGAATTAACTTACGTTGTACTTTTTCTCCCCACATGATCTCCATTAGCACCAGCCTAAGATTAACGTCTTTTGTACTTTCTCCCCGCATGAATCTCCATTAGCACTCGCCAGCCTAAGAATTACTTGCTTTGTCGCCCCGCATGATATCCATTAGCACCATCCTAAGATTTAAGTACGTTGTACTTTAATCTCCCCGCATGAATCTCCATTAGCCCGCTAAGAATTAACGAACATACGTTGTGATTAGGTAGGCGAACCTCCACGAACAACCCTCAATTGGTTCACACCACGCTGCTTTGGCAGTACGGGAAGGAAGAGCTAGTGACCGCTATGCCTTAAATGCTTCAATGAGAATTTCCCTCTCATCTTCTTTCTCTACAGGGTTTTGAAACTGGGATATCGTTGCTATATTTTATTTAATGTCGGCAATTTTGCTACAGCGCTTGTCTTAACGATAATACCTACCTCACCCCCTCAACGCCCCAACGACTTTCTATCAAAAACTTATAAACCGTCCCCCTTCCCCTTCCACCCCCCAACATAATCTGTGTTTGCATAATCTGAAGGAGGGAGGAAAGGGTGGGATCTATGAGGGTCTGTTTTGAATATGTGGGGTTTGATTAAAAATAATAAAACTTGCTTTCTGTTCTTAACTGTCCAGGCTTGCAGGGGGGTCCAGACGACGGAACTCCGGATGACGTTTCATTGACAGTTTCCGCCGTGACTAATTGACATCTGCGACGTGTTGATGGGTCCTGAAATGGGTCGCTCCTAAATGACCCCTTGGCCAATGTCAGACTGGACCAGCTGGTCTCCATCCCTCAAATACAAAGCATCAAGATCATGACAAAGTTGGAAAAGAGAACGGCTCTCTGACGGAGGGTGTCGTTGGCTGGGCCTTTGTGCCGTTCAAAAGAGGAGCCACAATGGAGGGAAATAACTGCTCGTATTACGCACAAGACCTCGGCTGCTTTGCTCGTATCTTTACAGACGATTCTCTGGAGGAGAATGTCGCCTGGGCACCTCCTATGTCATCGCGAAAAGTGGAGCCACAGCGAGGAAGCGAAGGGACCTGCTTACAACGGCCACGAAGAATTCAGCTGTAGTGACGTGGAGCAAAAACGTTTGTTGCCCAGAAAAGTGGATCCACAATCGAGGAGAACGGATCTCAGCACGGGGGAAGGCCTCAGCTGCTAGGATGTGGGAGTGTTTGCCGTCCCCCAAGCCCTCTCCTGACAACAACTGTCCACCAACTCCAGAGCTGACGCCAGTGCCTTGCTCTCTGCAAGCCTTCTCTTGACTCTCCAAGACCGCCCCCAAACTTTACTACGGCATCCATCTTCCTCTTCACAGCCAGCGTGCTCATCTAGACGAAGGTGAGTACTATGTATTTCGTTCACGCGATGTAGAATGCACCCCATTGCAATAGTCTGTGGGGCCATATCCACGTTCAGCCACGTAAGTGCAGTGAGGTTGACCCCTACCCTGCCTGGTCCCGTGTCTACTACGGGATGTGCGACGTCATTGATGTCATAACTTTTGGTGTCATAATCCTGGAATGATGGGTTTTGTGTTTAGACAAGTCAGGAAAAAGACCCATTTTCTTATTTCCATATGTGTGATCCCACGCAGCATGAAAGGGACATTTAAGTGTCAAATTGACCATTCTGAGAGAATTATACATGTGAAAAACTTCAGACAGTGCTCTTTTTCTAATAATACAAGAACCATTCTTGTATGTTTTTCTCGTTCCAGAGTTGATGAGCACTTAAAGTTAGTAGGGCGAGCACTGGCAATTTTGAGAAAAGTCTAAAGTCTAGCCTAGCTGATGAATGGAATGCATCATTTTAAACCACTTATAACACCATTTAGAGACCATAGAACAAGATTATCCTTTAGAAATATGAAAGATAAGATAGTTAGAGAACACGAAAATACCCATAGCTCGAACTTTACAACAAATGAGATTTTTGACTTCCCAAGCCAATTGTAAGAAACTAGCCCAACGACTTAAAGTCCCTTTCGTCGGTACTGGGTCACATATATAAAAGATAATCTTTAACCAGCCTCAAAATGTCGGAAAGCCAGATTTCGCCGATTTATGCAGTTGTACTAATTCTGTGAGACGAAATTACGTTTTGATCGAGTTATTGGGATTTGATTTCAGGCCCAAAGACGAGACCGGCTGAGCGATTCTCCCCTCTTCATCCATGTCCATCCAGCCACATCAGCATCTCAGCCGTCTGCAGTCAGCACCAGCATGTCCGCTGGCATCTCATACGAGCTCCAATGTAGCCATGTGCTCTCTGCATCGCCGAACGTCTATACGTCTGAAGCATGTCTGCACCATCTGTAGAGCCAGCGTTGCTTACAAGGTAAGTCTATTGTCTCATTGTTCTCATTTGATTTCGTTGAGCTTTTTGGTTGTTCTTTTAGTGCTTCTCTCTCTCTCTCTCTCTCTCTCTCTCTCTCTCTCTCTCTCTCTCTCTCTCGCTCTCGCTCTCGCTCTCGCTCTCAAACTCTCTCTCTCGCTCTCTCGCTCTCTCTCTCTGTCTCTGTGTCTCTCCTCTCCGTCTCTCTGTCTCTCTGTGTCTCTCTTCTCTCTCTCTCTCTCTCTCTTCTGTCTCTGTCTCTGTCTCTCTCTCCCTCTCTTTCCCTCTCTCCCTCTCTCCCTCTCTCTCTCTTCTCTTCTCTCTCTCTCTCTCTCTCTTCTCCTTCTCTCCCTCATGTCTGCTCTGCCTTGCATGCATTGAATAATTGTTTACCTTTTTATCATACATACTTCATAAATTGTCTCAGTAATGCCTGTTCGTTTTTGTGCTCCTGCATATGTATGTATGTGCTTGTGCGTGTGCGTGCACGTTGAGCTTTGTTGCTAGTTCTGAATGGTCACATTAAAATTTGGATCTAATAATTCCCAAAATGTTCTTTTTAAAGGTGGTCCACCCCTTCTTCACTTTCGACGTCAGCTGTTCACTTCAGTCGTCAACTCTTCACTTCAGACGTCAGCTGTTCACTTCAGTCATCAACTCTTCACTTCAGACGTCAGCTGTTCACTTCAGACGTCAGCTCTTCACTTCAGTCGTCAACTCTTCACTTCAGACGTCAGCTGTTCACTTCAGACAACTCTTTACTTGCAGACGTCAACTCTTCACTTCAGACGTCAACTCTTCTTCGGACAACTCTTCACTTCAGACGTCCGCTCTCACTGCAGACGTCACCTCTTCACTTCAGACGTCACCTCTTCACTTCAGACATCAACTCTTCACTTCAGACGTCACCTCTTCACTTCAGACATCAACTCTTCACTTCAGACGTCAACTCTACTTCTTCAGACTTCAACTCTACTTCTTCAGACAGTTCTACCGGTGAAAATGTTACCGTATGTAAGGATGTTCAAACTGCTCACTGAACATAACTTTGTGAATATGTTATAATGAAGCACAAAACGGACAATACAAAAACATTGAGCCGAATATGTTATTGTCTTATTTAGTTGCATTTGCGTGTATGTTCTTGTATGGCTTTGTGCGTTGTATAATGCAAGACATCAACAAACATTGAGGACCACTGACGTAAAACAAACTTTTATTTTTGTTGCTGCTAAACTGAATTGTGCTTAAGTTGCAGGCTTCAATCAAAATTGCTGAAGCCTGCTGATTGGTTTTTCGTACATTTTTTTCATTCTGCGCATGCAATGTAGATATGTATGGAACTTCCATAGTTTAATTGGTTTGATTTGATGTTTCGTTGCATTGTTACACAGGAAACCGCTGAAAAGAAAATATCCAACAACGAAACTAAAGGCTTCAACAGTGTTTGTTTGTACCAATAGTGGTCCTTAACTTTTGTTGATGTCCGTAGGCTTTATTTTGTTTTCTGGTTTGCTATGTGGGTTGTTGTTTTTTCCTCCTATTACGGGGCGTGGCTGGTAGCAGCAATTCATAGGCAGCAATGAAGGCGGAGGCAACCACCCAGAGAGGACACTGCACAGCTGCTGAGTCGCTTAATTAAGCAGAGCTCAGTAGTGTTGTGATCTTCTTCTGCGTTCCCAGGCCATAAAGCCATAATGGATAAGGTACGTATGTGTCCGGTTTTCAGTTTGTACTGGTCTCCCCACTGCGTACAGCCGACACAATGTGATTTCGGAGGAAGCTCGGGGGAAATTATTTGGAAGATTTGTTTTTTTTTTAAAGGCAGGAGAATGAAGTCAGAAGGATAGTAGCTAGAAAACAAAGGGTAAAAGGCAGAGTCAAAGAGTGGCAGGTTAAGAGAAAGTTACAAGTTCAGAACTTGAAGAAGGTGTAACTATTTTCACGAACGACCCCCCCCCCCCCCCCCCCCACCCCCCCCCCGGTATCCCCACGGAGAGAGAAACGCGCGTGGAGGGGGGAGGGGTCGTCCAGCTCCCCGTATGGAGGCACGAGGCATCGACCCACTGCCCCCATTCTAACATACGCAGGGGACCATTGAGCTTACGAAGTCCCATCCTGATGAAAACGATAGTCCGTGTCAACTGTTTGATTTGGGTCGGAACACAAGCGTGCGCAACAGAAACCAATCGGTTTCTTTAACCTGTCCGAGCACTGCTTATCTGTAGTACACACGCCGTTTGCCTTTATGGAGTTACCGCTTTCTTTAACCTGTCCGAGCACTGCTTATCTGTAGTACACACGCCGTTTGCCTTTATGGAGTTACCGCTTTCTTTTTAGTCCCCGAGCCGAAGGTTCGGGGAGCTATTGTTGTCCGGTGTCCGTCCGGTGTCCGTCCGGTGTCCGTCCGTCCGTGTCCGTCCGTCCGTCCGTCCGGCTTTTCGTCCGTTTTTCTCAAAAACTATTCAGTCTATCATCATAAAATTTGGTATACTAGTTTGCCAAGATGCAAGCTATCCACTGATGTATTTAGTTTTACATTAAGGTCAAGGTCGCGCCAGTTACGGGGTTCAAACCCCGAAACACATAATCGCTAATATCTCGCGAAGTTTTGCATCTATTTTAATGCAGTTTTTTTCACAACATTTCTTGATGAATGGTCTATAACACAGTTGTCATGAATTTTTCTGTGCGCGCGTGTGCGCATGATCGCGCGCGTTCAAATCGCGGGTCCGAACCCCAAGGCTATATATCAAAAACTATTCAGTCTATTATCGTCAAATTTGGTATACTTGTTGCACAAGATGCAAGCTATCCACTGACTTAGTTTTACATTAAGGTCAAATTTACGCCATTCCGATTTCGGAGTACCTCGGCGATGCTGCGAGGGGACTTTGCAGCCGCTCGGCGTTGCACTTGTTTTCTTTCTTTTTTGCTGACCTTTATGAGAAAAGATGAATATAATATGGTGAACACTGAAAATGGTTCAAGAGTTTTTGTTGTTGCCTTATCCTGACTAAAAAAAGAAAGAGATTAGGAATCATCCCAACAGCAGAAGCACTTGATGATGCGAATGCATCGGCTACGGATGAGAACATTACGCGTGTGGACGTTTTTGATTACCCCGCCACGTGACATTCCGTCTTCGAGGTAATTTTAACCACTTGTTCAATTATTGCTTTGATGCACCTTTATTGCAATCTTTTTTAATTTTCATCAAATGTTAAAAATGGAAATATTGCGCATTTATGCAACGTTGTATTCCAGCTGTAGAGAACGTAAGGCCACATTATGCATATGACTGTCGCAAAGTGTGATAATGTTAGAATAGTCGTACTATCTTAACCCTTTCACCGCCAAAGTCTCATTTTAGCACCACAGTGATTTAACACCTAATGTCACTAAAAGGCATCAAATTGGGGTATATTATTCAAAGACCCTATTGTCTTAGTTTTGGGAAGTACGGATAGACCTTATTTTATATATGTCACAGAAGAATCCCCAATACTGCAGATGGATTTTGTTCTTTACACGGGTAAATTTAATGGAAATGTTTGGCTGAAATATGTCTGGCGGTGAAAGGGTTAAGCAAAACGAAGGGGAGAACAGTGGGACATGCGTGTCGACATAAATCATAATTAATACTTTCGCAACACTGGTTTTTACCACAAAATCCCCCCTATTCTGTCTTTTAAAATATGATGCTGTTAATCGATAGCCGTATTTCAGACTGAATTTCTGTTCAATTAAGATTTGTCCCAAATATGTTAATTAGGGATGTTACGTCATAACTATGGTGTGCGGATGTATGATGGTCAGAGAGAGAGAGAGAGAGAGAGAGAGAGAGAGAGCGAGAGAGAGAGAGAGAGAGAGATGTAAAATATGAGAGCATGCATGCGGAGTAAATATGTGTGCATGCATGCGGATGTAAATATGTGTGCATGCATGCGGATGTAAATATGTGTGCATGCATGCGGATGTAAATATGTGTGCATGCATGCGGATGTAAAATGTGTGCATGCATGCGGATGTAAATATGTGCGCATGCATGCGGATGTAAATGTGTTTCTGCGTGCAGTTTGCACCTCTTTTTTTTCTTCTCCTTTAGCAACATTCTCACACCTACCTCCCTTATAGTCATTTCCACACGTAGCGGAACCTTTCGCCTTCCAACCAATTTACTAAGCCAGCATTCAATATTGTACATTACAAATTTCGTAATGCTCAAATTTAAAATGGGCCACGTTTAGAAAAGCTGCCATGCCAAAAGTATTCAAAATTCATAGTTTGGTCTATATGTAAGCAAAATGCGTTGTGCTAAATTAATCGACAATTTCGTATTTAATTGGATTTTTATACCAGTGTTGTCCGGGGGGCGGGCAATGGAAGAGGGATTCGTCCACCCCCTTCTTACCCCCCCCCCCCCCCCCCTACACACTGCCAAAACAAGGAATTCGTCGGTATTTTCTGGAACATTCTATGGTTTCTGAACATAGAGTGGCACAGTGGTATCGCGTTCGCTTCGTGTCAAGTAAACCCGAGTTCGAACCTGGGTTACAGGGGATTTGTTCCTCTCATTCTGCACTAGGCCTTAACGGTCTGAACGTGGAGTCTTTCGGATGAGACGATAAACCGAGGTCCCGTGTGCCCATGCACTTAGCATACGTTAAACCCAGTGGCAACGAAAAAGTTGTCATTTGGTCAAAATTTAGCCCCCCCCCCCCCCCCCAGTGACAAAAATCGCATGAAAAAAAAAAAGTGTGGCGCGCCTCTGGCTGCGACGCGCTCTCCAGGTGGGAGCAACCCGAATTTCACAGAGACTCCTCTGTGACTATAAAGTACCGAATACCTAATTCACGTTCACTATTTGGCTTTGTGGTGGTTTTCCAAACCAGAGTGATCAGGCGGGCAAGGGAAAATGGGATGCGTCCACTCATCTTCCTACCCTCTTCTGCACGCTCCCAAACTGTCGAGAAATTCGCGGTGTTTTTTTTTGTAGAAAGTTCGCTACCGTTTTGTAAACGTCTTTTATTTTATTTCTTTTTAAAAAAAAAGACTGACGTGGCGTCATTTAGTCTTAGTGAGCGTCACCGTGTTTCATTAGAGTCGGCCCTCCCCTCTCTACTGTCGTCTGTATACTGGAGAATATTCGAAAGGAAAACACCCGGATATTCCGTTACAATCTTTGACATGGATTGGGCACTACACTTCGTCGTTCTAGAGAATAAAGGGTTAAATATAGCGAAAATGAGGTGAAAGGTCGATTTAGGTACCATACAATGTTTTTTATTTTGTGTTGTGTGTGTGTGTGTGTGTGTGTGTGTGTGTGTGTGTGTGTGTGTGTTGTTTGTGTGTGTTGTGTGTGTGTGTGTGTGTGAGAGAGAGAGAGAGAGAGAGAGGAGAGAGGGGGGGGGCACTTTGTTTTAAGCGTTTGTTTCAACTCTTTTGGGTTCTATCTCCTCCCTCTGTCCCATATCTTATCTGTCCTACTTTATCTTAGATTTTTATTTTAGTTTTTAATTTAGTTCATTTTCATTCCATAAGCTTTTTTCCCCCCACATTAGATACTATTCCAAATCACTGTTGACATTCAGTTGTGGCGAGTTGAGCCCATTGCTGAGAGAGGGGCACAGGGAGAGAGACCACGTCCACTCCCTCCCTACTCCCCCCTCTGCACTGCCGAATTGTAAATGGACCCTTCCTTTGTTTAGAGCTTTTTGTTTCGGAAAACAAATGTCAAAATTGTCACCCAAATCCTAATCAATAAACTAAACGTTGGTGCTTTCTAAAGACTGTTTTAGTCCGTGGGCGTTGTTATATTTTCGTTTTGCTTTTTGTTTCTAAGTTTTGAGGGTTTTTTATGTTGTGTCTTTTTCTTGCCTTTTGAGCTTTGTGTGAAAACGAATGCGTGTTGTAAATTAAGTGGCGTGTGTGTGTGTGTGTGTGTGTGTGTGTTTGTGTGTGTGTGTGTGTGTGTGTGTCTGCATGTGCAACGTGCGTGTGTGTGTGCGTGTGTGTGTTGTGTGTGTGTGTACGTGCATGTGCATGTGGTTGTGTGTGTGTGTGTGTGTGTTTTTGTGTGTGTGTGTGTGTTTGTGTGTGTGTGTACACGCTTTGAAAAGCGAGGGAAAGAGATAGAGCGGGGGGGGGGGGGAGAAAGCTAGATAAATATATATATAAGATTTTATTTAAGCCAAAAACTAACTTACATTCTAGACGACATTAATGTCTGGTTTTTCTAGTGGGCGCCTTTCAAGTGCATTGCACATATTATCCTCTTTAATTTCCAAAAAAATCCCTCCCCGTGTAGGCTAGATACAAAATATGTCACTTTAATTATACATGCTTGTTCTCAATTTTCACATGTTTATGTAACCGGGGTCTGCATAGGTTTAGACTGAGGGCTGCATAGGTTTATGGGCTACAGTTTGTAATGATGAAAATGACATGCCATGAATTGTTTGATTTTTCCAAATGTTTTCAAATTGCGCGACGTAGTTAAGATATGAACGTCGGTAGGATAGGGTTAATGTGTGGTTGGCATTTGACATGGAAAGATAAAACAACTGCGGTTAACAGGACAAATACGAGTTTGTTTCCAATCACATCTTTCGATATAACTATGTGTCGCAGTAAAACAACAGGGGACGTATGTAAAAATGAACTGAATATCTCTAAATTGCCTGTGGCAAAATGTATCATGGGCAAACATGTTGATGACAAAATTGGCATGGGCAGTCAAATATATTTAGAAAATGTAGACATGAACTCAATATCTATTGCCTGTGGCTGTTAAACATGCGGATGACATGGCAGTCAAATATATTTAGAAGGAAATCACATCGGACTGAGGCAGCGGGCAACTGCTTCGGCTGGCATACACGGATAGGGTCCCCCTTGGGGATACCGGGAGGCCTTCAGTAGGACTATTTCCCCCATCGTCTGGAAGTTCTATGCTAGTAACTTCCCCTACTCTATCACTCTCTTTGACTCTGCCTTTTCTCTTCCTTTTGCTTTCTGACGTCTAGTTGTTCTGCCTTATTGGTCCGTTCTCCTGCCTTTATTCATAACATTTCGTATACATTTTGTTCCCTTTGCAGTAATGACATGCCAGGCTTCTTGATGTGGACTGGCGGTTAGGCAATGATACTTTAAGCGCTTGAATGGGCACTATGTGCATATTCTGCAGTGGGTATTAGCCTATACGTTTTTTCTTATTTATTTTCGGTTATGTATTATGCATTTGTACATGTACAAAGTATGTAACTTTAGTATTAGGATGGAAGTTCAGTTTAACGTCGATGTATCGGCTTTCGCCATGTACGACGGGCTGAACAAACAAACCAGGGTATAAACAAAAATTTATGTTCCTGAATCACTGTCTTAGCCATAAGGCCGAGAAGCGATCAGAATTTTTTTGGGAAAAAACGAAGGGGACACCCGGGTACGAACAATAGTATTACTTATTTGTGTTCGTTTTATATGATTGGTTGTACTCTAGGAGCGAGAAATCACGCGGAATGGATGAACGAACGAAAAATGGTGTTTTACGTCCTCTCGGTCAACAGACACATATGGGACATTTTTTTAGTAAATACAAAGATGGTGGGAACAATACTGGAGGCAATACCCGGAGGCAGTGCAACTCCAGTAAAGTCCCGATTTTTTTTTAGCAAAACAGATAGGTGTAGCGGTAACCACGCATCGGTTAAACCTCATCGGATTTATAAACACACACATATAGATGGTCCTTTATGCTCGTAGTTAACTTCCTACCCCTCCCCTCCCTCCCCCTATTCCCAAGCTCCCTTAATGATCATAAAATGTATATGCCCTACTCTTGTTTTAATAAATACAAAAATGGGTCGCGCGCCTCTGGCTGCGACGCGCTCTACAGGCGGGAGCAACCCGAACTTCACAGAGACGCCTCTGTGACTAAGTACCAAATACCAAATAACTTTTATAGGGAGAGTGAGATGTTTTTCACGTTTATTTATGAACCTTTTTCAATCCTTCCCCATGGCAACACAGTGATGTGCAAGCCATGATTCTGACTGGCCTATCACTGTGTTGCCATGGGGAAAGAGTGAACAATGTTCACCTTATGGACTAATGCTGGATGCCCCTGTGGGCCAGCCTTCACGTGGCGGGGGGTGTTCTCGACCAAGCTGTGCCCACCCCTTTTTCTTACCTTTCCTATTTTTTTCTGCCTACCATGTCTTTTACTATCTCTTTTTCCCCCATAAAGTCTCCCGACAAGATCTGCAGTTTTCCATTTCGTCTGATTTCTGTCTCCCCGGATCTTCAATCTGTTCTTTCATATTTCCTTACAAATCTATCTTTTGAATGTTCCTTTTTTCTCTGATCTATCGGACAATTTATGACATGCCAGTTGTTGTTTTTATTCCACACGTGAGACCTTGCGCACTTGAGTGGGCACCTGTTGTCCATTCTGCAGTGCATATTTGCCTAGTATGTGTTTTTTATCCTTTTTTACTGTTTTGTGTTACCTGGATCATCCTTTTTTTTACTGTTTTTTCTTTTTTTAACCTGGATCCGATAAATAGAGTAAGAGTGGCTCAACGTTTCCAGCACTGTGTGGACTTATGTGCTATAGGGTGCAATGATGGAGGTGTCATGTTATGAATTGTACTGTATGTTTTGCTGTTTTCAGGTTGTTGAACGTTGGTAAGATACATTGATGAGTGTTTTGTAATAAGTGGTTGAACTTTACGCGGTGACAGTCCTGAGATGACCATAGCTGTTGACGGGACTATAATGGAAAAAAATAAAAATATATAAGTAATGCTGGGTTAGTAATGCATTCTTTCTTTTAATTGTTTTTTGACAATTTAATCTTGATGTGTTGGTGTGTTTTTCAACATAATCATCGTTCTATTATGCTTCCACGATTATATCCCTGATAATTGTCGCTTATGATTATAGACTGTTAAGATATGAAACCCCAAAACAGTAAGCTTTTTTTCATATGTTTTTTAATTTATTGTAACCTAGGAGACAATTTAAGCTTGATGTGTTGGTGTTTTTTCAGCATAATCATCGTTCTGTTTTGCTTCCACGATTATATCCCTGATAACTCTCGTTTATGATTATAGACTGTTAAGATATGAAACCCCAAAACAGTAAGCTTTTTTTATATATGTTTATTAATTTATTGTAACCTAGGAGTTGATACATCAAGCGGAATGGCTGACGCTCTTAGCATTGCTTCATTTCATTTGCTATAGGCCTCAACGAGAAATGTGCTATGCCAAGCTGCTTTCTGTTTGGTTTGTTTTGCTTGTGTAGTGACTACGTGTTGGATGTGTTATTGACATGTTTGACGTTTATTGTGGTGACAGTCCTGAGAAGACCACTGCTGATGACAGGACTATAAACAATGTAACGATGCAATAACTAACTAGACGTACGATATTTTATTGTCTATTTGTCACCGATTTCTCGGAACCAAGTGATACAAATTAGGTCCGTTTCGTTTTTTATTCGCTGCTTTTTTTATACAATAAATGAACTGGTTTTCCCTCTGGATTTGAAATTTTAAGAACACATCTTGCGTTCTCGGCATGAACTGGTATGTGCTTTTTAAAAAATTAATTTGTTAAAGACAAACCACGTCACGTGTCAAAAATCACGGTTTTCCCTCGTTATAGCTGGTAAGAAATATTCAGAGATCTTCCTAGCTTAAGAGGTAATGTGACACGTGACGTGGAGGGACTTTAATAGCTCGAATGTCATGCTGTAGATAGTATGATTTTGTCACGCCATGAAATTTCGCTATGATTATTAGCATTTGTTCTTTGGAAAGTTAGAAGCCTACAACTGTACTCACAATTATAACCTGCTGTTGGACATTGTATGTCCATGTCTGGAGAGGGTTTTGCCTGACGTTTAATTCATCCGCCTGGCCACTTGTGGTGTGGTCGGTAAGACGCGTGAGCTGCATTGTCTTTGTCTACAATTCGTACATGTTTGTGCCTGTCGTAAATGCATTGCCTATTTGACGTAGTTGGGCCAATTATGCATATTGAAGAAAAAACACCCAAAAAACTTAGAACGTGTCCAATGCGAATTGTGAAACAAATTTATTGTGATAACAAACTGTTTATTGTTCAAAGGTATGCAGTCCTCTTGTTGTCGGCTTATCAGCGTGTGCTTGGGCTGTTGGTAAAAAGCGTGTGCTCGATGGACAGATTGGACGATTGCAGGACATTTGCCCAAGATTGGACTGGTTTCAAATTGCATATCTGACGTCACCTCCCCGTGGGGATACAAAGTGTCTTCCAGTACAAAGAGTTCGCCGCCTTCTGAAAGACTGTGCGAGTAACTGTTGTATCACTCTTTGATTTTTCCTCTCCGAACACCCCGCTCGCCCTTTGTAATTTCTGTCCAATATTGTTTCTGTGTGCCTTGTTCGTCAATGTCTCTGCACTTGGTCCAGAACATCGTGCACACGTTGTTTCAATCGGTGACATGCTTTTTAATTTCTGTCCAATATTGTTTCTGTGTGCCTTGTTCGTCAATGTCTCTGCACTTGGTCCAGAACATCGTGCACACGTTGTTTCAATCGGTGACATGTCAGCTTTCTGTGGCAGACGGTTAGTTGGCTCTTCACGAGGGGCGGCACACGGGTGCAAGATGTTCTGTCGATGTCTGGTGTGTGGTCTGTTCTTGAGCCGATTTGCTTACATCAAGGGGTTCTGAGTTTTCCAGCATGAAGTCTTGAACTTCCAAAAAAAGATTGTGCAGCTGTTCTTTATTATAACTCTGTTTATAAATTAGTAATGTTAGGTTAAGGTTAGGTTCATTATAGTCACAGAGGCGTCCTCTGTTAAATTCGGTTTGCTCCCACCTTGAGAGCGCGTAGCAGTCAGGGGCGCGCCACCCATTTTTTTAATTTTATTTTATTTTATTCTTATGCATGCGATTTATTGTGTGACTGGCAATGCGATTTTTGTGGGTTTAAAGATGGATATTGTTCTTACAACTGTTAACTTTTATCTGTTCCGTACTCACTACTATCCGGTTTTGTTGTTCCAATAATGTACTCTGTTATTACCTTCCTGAAATTAATTTACGATTTAGTTAGTCTTGACTGTCATATAATTGTTTACCTTTTGTGCTTGCAATTTGGCTGGCGTTCTTGTTTTTAGGCACGGTGAATTTCTTCTGTATTAATTTGGGGTGTGCAATATGGTTGGAGCGTTCGTTTCAGGCATGTTTTTTTTTCACATTTTTTACCCTTAATTCATTGTCTGTTTTAATGTAGTAATTTTGGTGTTTGACATCAATGTTAATTTCTCCGTATTGAGATAATAAATATGGGGGAGAGTACTTGAAGTTGAACTTGACACTGCCCCCCCCTAAAGTCCATCCAGTTCGGTCTTCCATAAGAATATAATAATATAATAATATATGCATTATATAGTGGAGGAGGGCTTACATATACTCCATTATGCGGCCTTCTAAGGCGCTATTCTAATCGCTTACACTAATAATTAAAACTTAAATATCGCTCCATCGCTTCACACAGAAGTTAAAAATCGGAGCAAATTTTTTTTTTTTAAACCGAAACGAAATCACAACTAACTACATTTACGTCACCCCACCCCCCCTCCACACTCCACGCCTTTGGTGTTCCCGTGGGGATATCGGGGGGGGGGGGATAGAAATAGTTCCCTCATTTCGACTGAAAATTCTCTGCACCCGACTTGTGTACTGAATCGCGCGCGCCACCCAAATAAAATGATCACCTATCGGCTATAAAGTCTGATTACTAACATGACGCATGACGCGTGTGTGGACATGAAAATGTGTAAATTGACGCGCCACTTGTCATCGCCACTTCAGTGTGATGTGTGTGAATGTTAATACGTTGTCAATTGTTTATCTGACGTGATCTCCGTTATTACTAACATCCCATTTTGTGGACGTGTCTAAATGACGTGACGTGTCTCAGCGCTCCTTCAGTGCGATGTGTTGTGTTTGAATGTTAATACGTTGTCAATTGTTTATCTGACATGATATCCGTTATTACTAACATCCCATAATGTGGACATGAGAAGTGTAAATGACGTACCACTTGTTATCGTCACTTCAATGTGATGTGTGTGTGAATGTTAATATGTTGTCAATTGTTCTGACTTTATTATCTCCGTTATTACTAACATCCCAGTTTGTGGACATGAGAAGTGTAAAGGACGCGCCACTTGTCATCGCCACTTCAGTGTGTTGTGTGTGAATGTTAATACGTTAATTGTTTATCTGACATTTTCTCCGTTATTACCAACATCCCAGTTTGTGGACATGAGAAGTGTTAAGGATGCGCCACTTGTCATCGCCACTTCAGTGTGTGTGAATGTTAATACGTTGTCAATTGTTTATCTGACATTTTCTCCGTTATTACCAACATCAGTTTGTGGACATGAGAAGTGTGTAAATGACGTGCCACTTCTCATCGCCCCTTCAGTGTGATATGTGTTGTGTTTGAATGTTAATACGTTGTCAATTGTTTATGTGACTTTATTGACTCCGTTATTACTAACATCCCATTATGTGGACATGTGTAAAGGACGTAACTTGTCTCAGCACACCTTCAGTGCGATGTGTGTTGTCTAAAATGTGTATTGTAAACGTTTGTCTGACATTTACTCCGTTATTACTAACATCCCATTTTGTGGACATGAGAAGTGTGATGGACGTGACACTTCTCATCGACACTTCAGTGTGATGTGCGTTGTGTTTGAAATGAATTAATACGTTGTCACAGGTTTATCTAACATTATCTCGTTATTACTAACATCCCATTATGTGGACATGTGTAAAGGACGTAACTTATCTCAGCACACCTTCAGTGCGATGTGTGTTGTCTTAAATGTGTATTGTAAACGTTTATCTGACATTTACTCCGTTATTACTAACATCCCATTTTGTGGACATGAGAAGTGTGATGGACGTGGCACTTCTCATCGACACTTCAGTGTGATGTGCGTTGTTTGAAATAAATTAATACGTTGGCACAGGTTTATTTATTATCTCGTTATTACTAACATTCCATTATGTGGACATGTGTAAAGGACTTGACTTGTCTCAGCACTCCTTCAGTGCGATGTGTGTTGTCTAAAATGTGTATTGTAAACGTTTATCTGACATTTACTCCGTTGTTACTAACATCCCATTTTGTGGACATGAGAAGTGTGATGGACGTGACACTTCTCATCGACACTTCAGTGTGATGCGCGTTATGTTTGAACATGAATTAATACGTTGTCAATTGTTCATCTGACATTTACTCCGTTCTTACTAACATATCGCATCTCTTTATGTGGTGGACCATCGTGTAAATTGACGGCACGGGAGCCAGCAAGTTTCTGCGTGTGTCGGGTTGTGCGGTGGTGTTCTAAAACTATGTAGTGTAAACGCTTTTATTCTTCACATCATTACATTTTAACCTACGCCGTTATTACTACCACCCCTATTGTCGTGACACCCTCGGCACACCGAGAACCGTCGAATGATGTCCGTGACTTGTCGCCGTCGACACTTCAGTGTGATGCGCGTTGTGTTTGAACATGAATTAATACGTTGTCACACGTTTATCTGACATCCTTTACTCCGTTATTACTAACATTTTTTGTGGAGATGAGAGATGTGATGGACGTGGCACTTCTCATCACCACTCCAGTCTCCTTTGTCTTACGTTTCATTTTGGTACAATTATTGTCAAACGTTTATCTCACATTGTTTGTTCCAACAGTGCTGATATGACGGCTGTGTGGAAATGAAGCTGTCCATGGGACTATCCATGACTAACGAACTAATGTGGAAATGACTAACTAATGTGGAAATGAAGCTCTCCACGAGACTATCCATGACTAACGAACTAATGTGGAAATTAAGCTGTCCACGGGACTATACATGACTAACGAACTAATGTGGAAATTAAGCTGTCCACGGGACTATACATGACTAACGAACTAATGTGGAAATTAAGCTGTCCACGGGACTATACATGACTAACGAACTAATGTGGAAATGACTAACTAATGTGGAAATGAAGCTGTCCACGGGACTATCCGTGACTAACGAACTACTGTGGAAATGGGAGGTGAAATGGGCGTGCCACCTCCCATCGCCGCCCGAGTGTGTATTCCGTTTCGTGTCAACACTACTGACGAGGGTTCGTGGGACGACGGCCAGAAGGTGGCAGCACCCACGGACTACCGAGGACCGGTGCCACCTTCTGCCTCCTCCCCTGACCACTGTGTGTCTGCGCAGTGACGACCATGACGCGCACCGGGCTAGGCAGACATGGGGGTTGGAAGTAGTGGATGAATAGTCGATCCCTTTGGCCGTTTTCTATTCGACTTATCACAACAGTCGTCGAACCACACTTTCCCATGTACAGAGAACACAGTATAAGCCTCTAGCTTGGTGTTGCTGATGAATTTCATATCTATGTCCGTTCACGTTTGTTTTTTTCTTCTACATGTATATTGCCTTTACCTGTTTGTCCACACAGTAACAAAATAAAACCTTAGCTGTTGACGGGACTATAAGGTGTTGATCCTGTATGTTAGTGTTTTAGCCTTTGTCCAGCGCTTTGAGCACCCTGCCAAAGGGAGTGAAGGCGCTCTATAAAATCACCATTATTATTTATATTTTTTTTTTGGCTTTCCCATCTTCTGGGTCGTACATTGGCGTTGTTCCCACGCCGCTCGTTCCGAATCCCATTCGCAGCTACACCCCGGTTTGTTCAGGTCGCCGAATCCGAAACCAGCAGTGGAAGGGGAGATAATCGATGTTAGGCCGTCAGGAGGCAACCAAAACGAGGAGACACCGCACTGCTGCTGGGTCACCTCGGTTGAGTACAGTAGAGCCTGTTCAGGATGTCACCAACTAAACCGCCTACTGACGACACTATTCTCTTAGTCACTGAGCCAGCGTCAGTGAGGTCCTCCTCCTGAGGGCGCCACCACGAGCGTCCACCGACAGCTCCCCCAGAACAGACTGTTCCCAATGACTTTGACCCGAACGCACCAATGCACAGACTGGATTGTAAACCGACACTGAGGTCACCATGGGAACAGGGCTTGCATAGCCACAGAATTTTAGACATTTTTTTAATTTTATGATTGACGGCAAATGAGGCCGATGATACAGTGCGTCTGGGAGTTTTCCGTATCGGTCTGACAATGCAGCAGCGACGTTATTCAACTCTTACCCTCCATAATGATATCCCAGCGTTAACCCGGCCCGATAAAACTACAGTCACCTGCAGTTGTTGGTTCTTGAAATTGGAGAAAACACTCTCAGAATTGCATCCGTTTTTTAAGCAGATGAAAACTTGGGACGTGTGGTTTACAATCTTCCCACTGAGCCCGTAGCCACTCAACTCTCTGGGTCAGGACAGTCGGCCCAGGACCCCGAAAAAAACCCATCGCCTATGATGGAACTCGAACCCAAGACATCCCAGCCAGTAGCCGGCGACGCTAACCCAACTACAACCACGGCGGCTGGTAATTTATTCTTACTTAATTCTATAAGCAATGTTTTTGTTTTTAGATAATGTGCGAATGGGAAGTGGGACGCGGCGTAACCATTTACCCATGACCATCAATGTTGATGACTACACCATACTGTGTTTAAGTAAATTTGATATCGCTGAAGCGCCTTTATTCTATTGTGGTATATTGGTACTTTATAGTCACAAGAGTCCGTCCTCTGCAATTCGTTTTTCCTCCCACCTGGAGATCGTTGTCCTCAGTGTTTACTTTGCTCTATCTTCGTACTATTTTTTTAAATTGTGCTGGACATTCCTATTTGTCATATAGCCGGATTACAACGATTAATTCACGACCAATAGTGAATCTATTTTGCGCTATACCCCATTGTAACACAAAGGGTCATTAGTTCATTCATTGTTCGTATTGACCTACCACCACACAGTGGCGTTGCCATGGAAGAAATTAAGTGCCTAGTTCATGGAATGGTTAAACGTGTAGCAGTACATATGATCAGTAACGCTTTAATTTAATATTGCGGATTGGCGCTTTTGCTTGGCTTGTGTAAGCGACCATGGGTTGTCTTGGTGTGGTGTGATAGTGTGTGAAAAGTGGAATGGGCAATGTGAACCACTATATACTATTCACATCTGGGTGACTAGTTTTGACTTGCGTTCTTTGCGCTTCGTATGTTGGTGACAAGAGTCTTGTCTTGCCGCATTACTGGTCGTCGTTTCTGCGCTACAGTGTGGTCATCACTTTGTGTGCAGAAAAGACCCACGTGGGGCCTAATGGGGGATAGAAGATATAAACATAAACTTGTAATCTCTTCTTTGGTGGGCGATAGTTATCATGTTCACTGGAATACCAATAATTTGACTGCCAAACTCCATTTATACCTGCTTTCGTTTACCTCTCCTACCTGTGTTTTTATTTTATTTTTAAACTTTTTATCTAACATATTTAGTTGGGTTTTTTTTTTAAATCGTACAAGCATACCATTTTCACTAAATATTGCCCTTTCATTTTAGTTTCGTCTTCCATTAATGTTACAATAATCGGACGTTTCAAGCACTGTGTGAAATTATTAGCTATAGGGTACAATAATGAAGATGCCATTTTGTGAATTGTTACTGTGTTTGTTGTTATGTTGTTGTGTTCAGGTTTTGTGTGTGGACAGCTTAACACTTTAATCGCCAAAGTTGCATTTTAGCACCAACAAGGATTTAACTTCTGGTGTAACTAAAAGGGGTCTATTACCCAAAGGACCCGTGTTTTAGCTTTAGGACGTAGGGTTAGACCTAATTTTATATATGTCGCTGAGGAATCCCCAAAACTGCAGATGGACTTGCGTGTTTCTCTTTAGTCTATCCACAAGGCAATTTAATGGGAGATTATTTTGTTGCTTGACGTGTGAGCGTGTCGTGTGAACGTGGTTTAAGAATCATGGCGTGTCTATGTTTATAATTGGCTTGAACGTGTTAACCGCCGGTTGACAGTCATGAGAAAACCCTATGTCTTGAGGGGACTGCCTCACAGCAATTAACCTACAACAATGGGCTTTCCTTGACTGTGTCTCTTCTTGGTGTTTGCCTTTCTGGTAAACGAGCCTTTATGATGGCATGTCCGTGAATTGTATCTTGTTGTTTGTTGTGTGTTGTGGTTTTCAGGTTTTTGGAACCGTTGTGTAACCCTTTCACCGCCAAAGTCGCCAAAGTTTAGTAGCGTTACTGTCTTCAATGCCTTTCGTAAGGTGTCCCTTTACTATTGCTTATTTGTGTTCATTTTATGCGATTTATTTCGTCACCCAGGACCGATGCATCAAGCGGAATGGCTGACGCTCTTAGCATCGCTTAATTGTATTTGCTTACAGGCCTCGACGATGCCATGCTGCTTTCTGTTTGTTTGCATAGTGACTACGTGTAGGATGTGTTGTTGACTCGTTTGTTGTTTACTGTGGTGACAGTCCAGAGGAACACCGTTGCTGTTGAATCTAAATATATAAACGAACAGCGTGTGTGTGTGTCTGAGTTCGCTATGCAACCATATTTAGCGTGATTTTAGCGCCGCCAAACTTTCACACTATCCAGAGGGATGACCCATGCTGACAATAGGGTACATTACATTTTGCAACGCGAACTGTAATTAGCGTAATTAGTCAAAGTTCAGGTCAGTCGAGCAGTACCCACTATCACGACAGAAAAAACCCCATAGCCGAGTGGGTTAGGCGTCGCACACTCACACGAACGTTCCCACCAGTGTTCGATGCCTGCTGTCTACTCGTCCCATTTTTATTAATTTTTTTTTATTATTGTTTTTTGGTGGGTCTGAGAGGGGTGTTTAAGCAATACGAACGAATGGTCGTATTTATATACCGCGAAGCGGGTCGATAACCGGCTATGTGGTCTAATATAAACTACGTTCGAATGAAAACCATCTAGGGTTGGTGAAGGGGAGTGGTGTGGGTGGGTGGCGGGTGGGCGGTCCCACATGTCATTGCACAGTTTTTAATGCATTTGTGTGCAGATGTTGTGGTGTGTTTTGTTTTTGTCAGTCTTGGATATATAGTAAGGCGGGGCAGGTTTTGGTCATTGGTGGGGCAGGTTGTGTCAGTGCCAAAACATGTACTAAAACTTAAATGTTAATAATTTTCGTATTTTTCCTGGATTTTATATGACTTTTTCTAGTATTTTCTCCACTTTGTTTCCCTCCGCTGATCTGGGAAAGTACTGAAGTTGAACGGCGGGCGGTAAACATTGGGGGGAAAAGTAATATTTTGACCTTTAAGAAGTTCTTCTTTTTCTTTTATATAATCTTGTCTTAGTAAGACTGCAGTTACTCTGGAACATTATGTAACAATAATTCTGTCTATTGACATTACATGCAAAGCTAAAACAGCTATTTGAGTGATTCTGGAAGGTATTTTGTGCGGTACCCTTCTGTGGGGCAGGTTGAGCCGGGGTAGTTTGTGTCACTGACACAACCTGCCCCACGGTGACACAACCTTGCCCCACAAGGATAAACATCAGTCAGTGTTTTCATACAGGATTTGTTTGTATTTTTGTTTGATTGATTGCTTGTTTCTTTCAAAATGTTGGAGAAAAAAAATTTCCATGAATATTTACCACCAAAATATTTTGAAATTAAAATCTCCAGTGTGCTAAAGAAATCAAGCAGGCCTACAGGCTTGTGTGGTTGTGTGTGTGGGCGCTGTGTGCGTGGTCGCGTAGTGCGTGCGCGCGCGCGCGCACTCGGGTTGTATGAATGTGTCCCTGTGCTTTGTGTGTGCGCGCACGTGCATGAGTGCGTTGCGTGCGTGTGTTTGAGTGGTGCGCAGCGCGTGCGTGAATGCTCGCACGAGTGCAATGTGTGTGTGCTTGTGCAACGTGCAATGTGCATTGCATTATGTGTGTACTTTGGTCTTCTTTGTACTCACACAGAATTTTGTGGCGGTATGTTTATAGCTAACTAACTTTATTGATGGTATGCTTGCACATCATAACAGACTTGTATGCGATAGAACAACAAAACACTTTCTTGTGTTCTCAGTACTCTCCTGTCCTTCATGTAGGTTACCTTGATTGTCTGTCTGTATCTCTCTCTCTCCATATTGCATGCTTTAGTTCGACCTACAGAGTACTGGAGTGTCGTTATTCAAACATAATCTTTACTGCTCTTTTCTTTCTTTAATTTTGTTTCTATTATTATTTCATTTCTTTTCTTCTGTCTGTTTGTGATGACTTATTTGTTTTCTTTTATTCTTTGTAGCTTCATCCTCGTTTCCTTTCTTTCATTCTTTCTGTTTATCCTAGTTGTCTTTTTTCATTTTTTTCTTTCTTTCTTTCTTATCATTTTTGGCAATTTGGTTGCTTATTGTCTGTTATACAGTTTATGAATGTGTTGGCCTTCACACGTGTATGTCTAACAATGTGGTGACAAGTATGTTTATTTGCGTGATGGCTAATCGTGTTAGCCATCCGCAGAGAGGGAGAGAGAGAGAGAGAGAGAGAGAGAGAGTGGGGCAGGGGCCATTTTTGCCTGGGGGCGAAGAATGCTGTTAGCCAGCATGTGACTTGCTGCTTGCATGCATGCGCATGCGCGAGCGCACACGCACACACACACACCACACATATATACATAATAGCATAATGTGTGTTCACACTGGCGCGTGCGCGCTCGCACACAACACACACACACACACACCCACAGGGAGGACAACACACCACTGATAATAAATAATAGGTCTGCCACACAAATACATATTCACACACACACAACACCAGCATGTGACTTGCTGCTTGTATGCATGATGCGCGTACGCACACACACATTAGTGCACACACACACACCACGCACACACACACACACAAACACACACACACACACACACACACACCACAGATATCACATAATAATTCGCACACACATACAATCACACACACACATGCAAACACGCATACACCAATACACGATACACACGCGCTACGCGCGCGCGCAAAGCGCGCGCGCGCACACACACGCATCGCTATGTATTCATGTACACACACGCACACATACTTGCATGCTCAGGCATTCATGTTGGTACCCCTACGCTCATACACCACGCACCCACACACGCATAAACAAAAGCATACATAATTCCACGTAGGAAACCGCGTATATGCACGTATACAGAAACATATGTGCACACACACGCGCGCGCGCACACGCGCACACACACACGCACACCGCACGAACGCACTGCAACGCACACGGCACAGCCACATAGCACACACACACAACACACACACAACACACACACACACACACACCACAAACACACACCCCGACAGTTGCAGGCATATCGTGTCAGCGCATTTTGTTCTTACCTCTATGACTGCAATAAGTATGCAAAGCAGAGTGGCAGACCTTGCACAGAGAGAGAGAGAGAGAGAGCGAGAGAGAGAGACAGACAGAGACAGACAGCCACAGAGAGAGAGACAGACAGAGCGAGAGAGCGAGAGAGGTTTGTTGATAGCCATTGTGGAGTTGAATAGTTGTGAAAACTCTCTTATTTTAGCATTTCTTCGTGTGTGGTGTGTGTGTGTGTACGTGTGTGTGTGTGTGTGCGTGTGTGTGTTTGTGTGTGTGTATTTGTGCGTGTGTGCGCGTGCGTGTGCGTATTTGTGCGTGAGTGCGTGCATGTGTACGTGTATTTGCGCGTTCCTGTGAGTGCGTGTGCATGCGTGTACGCGCGCGTGTCTGTGTGTTCTGTGCATATCCATGTGCACCATATATAGCCCACACTGGTGCCTCTGTGGAACATCCAATTCTATTGTGATGTACCCGTATAATGAGCGACTTAGCTCACGCCTTTCAGCTCGCGGCGGCGCTGGGGTCGAGTGCGTCCCTCCCCCTCTCTCCCTCTCTCTCTCTCTCTCTTTCTCTCTCTGGGCAACAAAGGCTACCTGCTAGGTTTGGACCCACTCGACCGCAGCGCCGCCGCGCGGTGAAAGGAGCGAGCTAGATCGACCATCGCTGTGCAACTTGACGTCATCGACTCATGTTCGTGATCGTCTCTCACACTAAAGGACCAGCCATACTACATACGGAATCGTATCTGAATGCGATGCGATTTTTGACGATGCGAGTCATGAATCACGTGAAATTCATGTATTGGTCTTTGCTTGAGCATAGTGAGCGAAAATAGCTAGAATTATTTTTAGAAGTATTTCACGTGATTCATAAGTGAAGACGGGGTAAAACGCCCATGGGCGGTAAGAAGCCCATGCCAATTATCTCGTGAAATCTAAGAAAATTTCAGTCGAATTTGCCCATGAGACGAATGCTAAACATTAACACTCGTCTCATTGGCAAAATGTGACTGAAATTTGCTTCATTTCATGAGATAATATTGGCATGGGCTTCTTACCCGCCCATGGGCTTTTTACCCCGCTCTTAACCTAACATCACGATCATCAAAATCGCATCGCGCATCCAGATACTATTCGTATGTGTGTGGCTGGCCCTTAAAACCTAACCTCCACTAACATTGTCATTAAATCTGGGTCAAGTTGCACTTGCATATAAATTATCTTATCATATTTTTTAGCATTGACAACGTTCACTGATAAGCTATATTCTGCCTTTCTGGGCAAAGGGACAGGGTTCGGATAAGCCTAGGATTATTTGTCACAAAACTGAATGGAGCAGACTTTGAGATCGAGAGTCGTAAACACATGAGAGGGGGGGGGGGGGGTGTTTCAAAGTACAACGTTGTCAAAATATGTTCTTATTGATTAGTGGAGCATTGCTGTTATCAGATAAACAAATAATTGATTTTTTTTTAAAACACAACCCCCTAGGCCGAGTGAATCCTCTGTTGTAAACTTTGGTGACAATACTTGATCCGATGACCTATTCCATTTTGGTGCAGATACTGTAAGGTATGTCTAATGTATTTGGCAGCTATAGGGGAAGACGGGGTAAAAAGCCCATGGGCGGGTAAGAAGCCCCACATGCCAATTATCTCATGAATTAAAGCAAATTTCAGTCAAATTTGCCCATGAGACGAATGCTAAACATTAACACACCCGTCTCATGTGGCAAAATGTGACTGACATTTTCTTTATTTCATGAGATAATTGGCATGGGCTTCTTACCCGCCCATGGGCTTTTTACCCCGTCTTACCCTACACGCTATCATCAAGGTCCTCGTTTCAAGTATTCCTGTAGTTGCTGGGTTATTTCAAATTCAAACTGAAAACACACGTACTCGCCCTTGGCTTTAAGGCTGTGTCAGACGCAACTGACATAAAGCTAGAACACCAAGGCTACATCAAAATGTTGGCTATGTTCTGCATGTGTATGTGCCGGAGGTGTCATTGTCTTTTTAGCCATGGCAAGCTCCTAGCATAACATCATCAGTATCCAAAATCCTCCAAAGAGTAACGGAGTAATGGCTGCCCATTGTGGCGGGGTAATAAAAAAAAGGGTCACAACACGTAATGTTCTCTCATCCCTAGCTGGTGCATTTGTACCATAGTGTTCAGGTGCTCCGGCTGTTGGGGAGTGATCCCTGGAGTCTATTAAGCCAACGGGTAAATACGACAACAACAAAAATGCACATACGAGCCTAGGCGCGTGAGCATGAGATCGCGTGTGTGTTAGAGCACATGCACGATTATTGTGCTAGCCGTACATGAACTTACTCAATCCTAGATAAATGTAGTGTCCATGCTCAATCGCATCAAAACATTATAAAAAAATGCGATCACACGCACGCGCACGCACGCACCCTACACACGCGCGCGCACGTACAAGAACACACGCGGCAAAACAACAAAACAGTCCTCCTGCTACAAGGCTCACCACCAGTAGGATTGTTCAAGGACAGCTAGGGATATGACGGAGAGAAGACATGAGTCCTGCTACAAGGCTCAGCACCCAACACACCAGTAGGGTCATTCAAGGACAGCTAGGGACATGATAGAGAGAAGACATGAGTCCTGCTACAAGGCTCACCACCAGTAGGATTGTTCAAGGACAGCTAGGGATATGACGGAGAGAAGACATGAGTCCTGCTACAAGGCTCACCACCCAACACACCAGTAGGATCATTCAAGGACAGCTAGGAATATGATAGAGAGAAGACATGAGTCCTGCTACAAGGCTCAGCACCCAACACACACCAGTAGGATCATTCAAGGACAGCTAGGGACATTGATACAGAGAAGACATGAGCCCTGCTACAGGGCTCAGCACCCAACACACCAGTAGGATCATTCAAGGACAGCTAGGGATATGATAGAGAGAAGAGCTGAGTCCTGCTACAAGGCTCACCACCCAACACACCAGTAGGATCATTCAAGGACAGCTAGGGACATGATACAGAGAAGACATGAGTCCTGCTACAAGGCTCAGCACCCAACACACCAGTAGGGTTCATATCAATGACCTGTAGGGACATTCCAGGAAGACACAGCTATGCTACGGGGCTCAGCACTGTATACACAGAGGGTCAAGGACATGAGGGACATGCTACAGAGAAGACATGGCTCAGGGCTCACACCAACACACCAGTAGGAAAGTCATTCAAGGACAGCTAGGAATATGATAGAGAGAAGAGATGAGTCCTGCTACAAGGCTCACCACCCAACACACCAGTAGGATCATTCAAGGACAGCTAGGGACATGATACAGAGAAGACATGAGTCATGCTACAAGGCTCAGCACCCAACACACCAGTAGGATCATTCAAGGACAACTAGGGATATGATAGAGAGAAGAGATGTGTCCTTGCGTACAAAAGGCTCAGCCAATCACTCAACGTCAAAAAAAAAACACCCAGTCAGGAATCATGCTACAAGGCTGTGCATGCTAGGGACATGATATCAGAGAATACATGAGTCCTGTAGGGACAGGCTAGAGCACCCAACATCAATAATATTATGTAACCCATGTCCTCACCGAACCAGTAGGATCATTCTCAGGACAGCTCGGCACATGATAGAGAGAAGACACGAGTCCTGCTACAAGGCTCACCACCCAACACACCAGTAGGATCATTCAAGGACAGATAGGAATATGATAGAGAGAAGAGATGAGTCCTGCTACAAGGCTCACCACCCAACACACCAGTAGGGTCATTCAAGGACAGCTAGGGACATGATAGAGAGAAGAGATGAGTCCTGCTACAAGGCTCAGCACCCAACACACCAGTAGGATTGTTCAAGAACAGCTAGGAACATGATACAGAGAAGACATG
>CM065702.1:18690523-18703707 GCA_017654935.2 Phymorhynchus buccinoides | reverse complement strand
ATTTTTTTTTTTATCTCTCTCTCCCTCTCTTCTCTCCCTCTCTCTCCTCGCCTCCTTCTCTCCTTACTTTATTATGGTTTGACTACTACAGGGGCCATAGCTTTTTGTGGCGAACATTTTATGTGTATTTTTCATACGCAAATGTCCTGGGTTTTTATTCTGTCTGTATATTGGGGTGTGGTGTATTGGACTCATTCTTTTCTCAAAACACTCTTTTGTGTCATTAAAACATTAAATCTTCCAATAAATTAATACCAATGCAGTTTTATTCCATCGCTAAAATCTTTCATCCTTTTCAATTGTTTGTATGTTTGTTTGGTTTTTTCTCTTGAAGACCCATCAGTCCCTGTTATCCATCTTCTCGGGAGTTTCCTTTGCTTTCTCCTTTCAGTTTCTTTTGACGAAGTTCTTTTTTAAATTATTATTCCATTAAAGGTACCTGTGACCAGCAGCAATCCTTTGTGTTATGAATCGAACCAAGAACATGCTATTACCCTTTTCACCAGCCAAAGTCGCACTTTTTAGCCACACATTGATTTTAAGTAGCATATGTCCACTAAAGCATAAGATTTGTGTAAATTATCCTCGAAGACCCTATATGTCTTAGTTTTGCAAGTAAGGATAAGACCTTATTTTATATATGTCACAGAAGGAATCCCCAATAGGCCGGCAGATGGATTTTGTTCTCTAAGCCCAGGGTAAACTCATTGACATTTTTGGCTGAAATATGGCTGGCGGTGAAGGTCACGCACCTGTCGTACAAAACTGACCTCCACGGTCCTTACGGCTTTGTAGTATAACATTGTTTGTTCAGTGGAAAACCTCGTATTAAGACTTTGAAAAAATCTCCACTAAAAGGAGTAGACACAAGAAGTCCTGATATAAGGGGGGAAGTTCGGTGGTAAAAAAAAAATGTGGGTCCATATCTTAGAATGAATCGTATGTGCCACTGTTCCTTCATTACCCTTTCACCGCCAGAGTCGCATTTTGGGAGCACCACAGTGATTGTTACCCCTAATGTCACTAAAAGGCATCAAATTGGGTCTATTTCCAAAGACACCGGTTTGTCTTTAGTTTTTGGGAAGTGAGGGTAGGCCTTATTTTTTTATACATGTCAGAAACAAATCCGCCAATACTGTCAAGATATGTTTTATTCTCTACCCAGTAAATTTTAATGGACATTTTTTGCGGAAATATGTCTGGCGGTGAAAAGGGTTAGCAGGTGTATGAAACCAGTGCATAATACCTCTTCGTAGGCAGGGCATGTGTTTTGTTTTGAGTGCAATATTGTGGGTGACAACACAATGCATTCAGTACTCATCCCAACACGGCGGATACACACACAAACACCACGCACAAACAATTCACACCACACACATGACCGATACCACCCCAACCCCCCATGTCCTTCCCCGTGTGTGCCTTTCCTCCTGCCTCTGACATGCACACCCCGCATCCCGTAGATCTAAAATGAACCTATGTCTCCGAACGGTGGAGCGTTCGAGACCCAGTTCAGCATCGGTGACGTGCTTCGTCTCATGCATGTCCATGACAGGTGAGACGGCATTCAGTCAGCGAGCCGGTCACGTTCTGCACGCCTTGGCGTGGACATGCCCCAGGATATTTATTGAGTTGCTCGCCCAAGTCTAGGGTGGGACGTGATCTGATAGCGCGAAGTAATGACGGAGCCCGAGTGGTTTTATTGGCCACTGTCAGCACCAGGAGTGTGCAAATCGGAGGTAGAGGTGCCACGCCGGGGGTGTCTCTGAGAAAAACCAAAAGGAGTGCTGTACTATAAAGAGAGGCGCAGAGATTATAGCGCGTTCAAACATACTCTAGAACGTTTAGTCCAAGAACATCAAATGGACTTGAACGGTCGCAGATTGGGGTGCTGCATATAAAATTCAAAATCACTGAGGAACAGGTTAGTAAGGACTCACATCCAATGCCGTGTGAAAAGAGTCATTAAATCACGGTTCCGTATTTCCCCCCTGATACTGGAAATAGTCTTGTGGCTTGACCGGTTCTCACTACCAATACAAATGCCCCCAAAATTTCCAAGCGCACATCTGTTAAGAGCAGCCCTTCAATTTAAACATGGGACATTTCTATGTGTGTCCACAGCTACCCAAAAAACAGGGACTTAATCGTGGCCGCTCAGTGTTCCTATCTTTAAGACCCCGTAGACTCGCCACGGTTTACGTCCCGTGTTTATTTCTGGTTGCCTGTGACCCACATTCAATCAAAATTTCCCATATTTTTTTTTTTTGTTTTTTTTAACTATTGAGGATTCTCTTTAAAGCAAGGGTAAAGATGTGCCCCCCCCCTGCATCTCTCCGGTATAATTCATTTTTCCATTTTTCTGCCTTTCCTTTACCAAACATGAAGCTGATTTTATGAACGTTTTCAGCTAATTTATCTTTTTGGAACATGAGTAACTCCTAACCCTATACCCTACACCTATGCACGCCCACCCACCCTAGTACTGGCAGTAAAGTGCTCCGCCATTTGTCACGTCGTGGTTTCTTTGCGTTTTCCCCCGTCTTAGTCGAAGGGGGGGGGGGGGTTAGGGTTAGGGATCTCAACGGGTTATTATTCAAAAAGTAATGCTGAAAAGGTTTCAATAAAATACCAGCTTTATGTTTGGTAAGATCAAAACGCGGAAAAATGGAATTACCGAGAAGTTCAGGTGGGGGAGGGGCACGTATTTTTTGGGACTATAGAGGCGCAAACCTTATTACAAGGCGCACCTCCACCCCCCACCCCAAATTTTAATAAATTTAGATTGTCGTTATTACATACCACGTTTCTTACTATTTTGGTTCGTCCATATATTGTATTATAAGGCGCCTGGTTCTTCAGTCTGAGGAAACACGTATCACCTTTGGTCCGTAATATAACAGTAACGCACACATGGCAACACTACAATCGCCTGCTCGCGGCGCGCCACGATACACACACCGCCACAGCGCGCACAGAGCAAACACAACGCAGAAAGCATACACATTACCTTGCAATTATTGAATAAAGGGGGGTAAACAAAATGTACAGAGACTCGTGCAGCATTCAATTTTGTTAATTATAATAAACGCACATGAAAAGGGGGTTTCACACAATCACACACGCATATTTTTCCAAACATGCACAGACATGCCACGCAACACACACTCTCACAGAACACCAGACAATCTACACACAGTACCTGAACTCACCCACACACTACACGACACCACACACAATAATACTCACCAGAAATCATATCATTCTACAAACAAATATTGAAGCAAAAAAATAATTTCCGTTACAATAAACAACTTGATCTAATTGTGGGAAGTAAGAACATTATGCTTAGTGGTGAACGTTTGTTAACCCTTTCATCACCCTTTGCCTCTTGGCAAGACAATGATTGAGCACCCCATGTCATTGAAAGGCCATCAAATGAGGGTCTGGTATCCAGTGGACAGGGCTGATGTTTCTTCATTTTTTGGGAGGTAAGGATAGAGACCCACCCTGTTTTATGGATTTCAGAGAGTATCCCCAATAATTGCAGATGAAGGATCTTTTCTCTAACCCGGTAAGTTTAATCAGGGAAGAGTTTTGGCTGAAAATTGCTTGCTAGCAAGAGTAATATAATAGCGGGAAACATTCTTGTGCGCTATAAACACATATATTATGCACGCATACAGATGGTTACAGATAGCACGCACCTCGCCATGCCATACGCCCAGAGGTAGAGGCGGGCACCACACCACACACACACACAACGACAAACACACACCAACAACCCACACACCACACACGAAAAAGACTCTCACACACGCTCGTAACCCACATACGCAGACGCACACAGCAGTACGCCCCACGTCTGTACACACGCACACGTACATCAAGCCAAAAGTTAAATATTGCACATAATTATATTTAGGCCGCAAAAACAACACTTTACAATGACATGAATGTGTGTTGGATTGCAGTGAACATATACCACAGTTATTAAGAGGTTGGAGGGGGGGGTGGGTCAATGGGGGAAATAAAGACATAGTAATAGACAAAGAAGCAAAAGTCAGACAGAGACTGAGAAGAGAACAAGGAGACAGACAGTCGAGAGAGAGACAGCAGCTCGAGAGAGAGAGAGAGAGAGAAGAGAGAGAAGAGTAGAGAGAGATAGAGAGTAGAGAGATAGAGAGAGAGAGAGAGAGACAAAATGTCAGAAAGACATACACGACGGAAACCAAAATAAACAAGAGACAAGACAGACATAAATCCACACAGCTCACACTACACAACAACACACACACACCACACAACTAGCCTCGTTTATGCTACCACCACAACAACACAGGCAACACAATCACACTACACCACGCCACAAAACACACACGCCTCACACCACACACACACACACACACTACACATCAACACACACACGACACACACACACACACACACACACACACACACACACATGCACGACATGGGACAATGTACAAGACACACACATTTGTGTTATGTTTTTTTCATCCTTTTTGCTTCAGTTGTATTTCTTATTTTATTTATGACGAACAGAATTAAAAAAGTTTTGTTTAACTTATTGCCCTTTATCGTCAATAAAGGAATCATTTTGACTTTGACTTGACTGTGACTCACACACACACACACACACACAGCACACAGACAACACACCACACCCACCACACAAGGAGTTCAAAAAAAAAAAAAAAAGAACACCACACACACACACACACCACACACAAATAGCAGCAAGCAGGAGCACACCCACCCAACCACACCACCACACCCACAACAACTTTACCACTGTCTAGCACTTTAACTCCGCCGTATGCAAACAACGATGGGCATTAGGGGGCGTGGCCACGGGCTCGTGCAATGAAAGGCAAAAGAGCGGCGACAGTGATGGCAGCAATGAAGTAGATGGGGTGGATGTTCACTTGGAACCGCCTGTTATAATATAATAGATAATAAATACTAATGCACTCCTAACTAGTAATTATTAATATTAAGAATGAGCATTTATATGCGCTTATTTCTTATAACAAACCCTAACGCGTTCCAATAATGATAACAAATAAACTCCCACCGCACCCAAAACAAGCGTTAGAAAAATAGAGAATGTCCAAAAATGTCTTCGCATACATACACACGCGCGCGTGCGCGTGCACACACAAACGCGTGCACACAAACAACACACACACACACACAACACACACACATCACACCACAGACCCACACCACACCAACACCCACACCACAACCACGCAACAAAAGGGCGCAACACAACGCCCGCACAAACTCACTACACTGCATACAAACACACGCTCACAGAAGGGACAAAAAATTACTGTTTCCAAAAGAAAGAGCAAGGCTACTATTTGTACGAGGTGGTTTTGAGGAGAGTACCTTAAAATGAAGAAAGGGAGTTTGGCAGAACGAGAAGAAGAGGGCGTTTGTATAACATAACAGGATCAAGGGCAAGCTGGTAGGCCTAGGTTTTTAGACACACACAACCCTCCATCAAAGTCTGCTTCTTCATTTTCTTACTCCCCGCGGGCATTTCCACCTTGTCGTGTTTTGTTGAGCTTTAACCTAAAGAGTAAGCCATCATCCCCTTGTTTTTCATTCTCTCCATCGCTCGTTTTACAATTTATGACATGCCAGGGTGTTTTTTTTTTAATTTGTTCACTGGCTTTTCACGCGTGAGAACAATTACGCGCTTAGTTTGGGCCTCCCTTCTGCGTCGCATATTTTGCCTATGATGGCCCATTATTAAATTATTTTTTTAGCTGAGGGAGTGTGTTTGTTATCCTTATTTTACTGTTTTGGTTGCATGGAACGTTGAAAAAGGGATAATACGTTGTCCCGTTCATGAATTGGGGCCGCAAAGAATATTTCACTGTCTCATACCACAAAAAGAACTATCCAATGGGTCAAAATGAAAACTGCAGGGAAATACTCTTGTTTTATTGACTTACTTAAAAGCTCTAACTAAAAGAACAAAAAAAGCCCTATGAACTTTCTTTTAATCCCGTTTTTTAGTATCTGAAAATTTGTTTAAATAGGCCTACTTTGTCTTTTTCAATTTAAAAAATGTCACAATTCCAGCAATATGTTGGACTAAAAAGTAAAACATCTTACAAAGCATTATAAACCAAAATATTGTAAAGGGAGGCATACTCTACCAGGTATTTTTTAGTTTGTAGTGTTTCCTGGGTCCCCCCAAGAGCTCAGTGGGTGAGTTGAAAATTACCCAAACCAAAATCATCATAAAAGCCCACAACACCAGCAAGATCATGAATTATCGGAAGGAACCTTCAACATTAAGATTCCTACATCTCTGCACAATGTAATTAAAAAATCTGACCCACGTATTGTTTGAACATAGTTATGTGACAGAGATTAAGTATATCCTATAGTGATAATTATACTACCTTTGCCATACAGACCCTACAAACCACAAACAACAACAGAACGACTGTAAAACAAATGGTGCTCGTGCCTTAGAACATAAAGGAGGCTGGATATCAAAGACACTGTATGGGAAATAAGAGACAGACAACGTGGAGAAGTTTTACGGCGAGCCGGGCTGATAGTGGTTGTCCGTTCCGTGGATCCCATTAACAATGGCGGCTCTATCCAGAAAGAGGATAAAAGAACTTAGGGTTTTAACGGCCTCTTGGCCCATAAGGGCAAACATGATGAGAACATGCGGGCTCTATCCGAAAGGACCTGGAATGAGGCTTTGATACCGAAAATTCCTCTGCACCTGTCTCGTGGACCCTGAGATGGCTAGCGCCACCTAAACTTAAGATTATCGCCCTTGGCCTGTCCCATGGATGTAGTAGTATAATAGTCCACAGAAAGTTTCTGCCCCTGACGTCACCCACCATGGTGCACGAGCATGGTTCGGCCTAAAATTTATTGCCCTGTTGGTGTCGGCAAAGAAGTAGTAATAACGCATCCTTCATTTTAATCTAACTGTTTTTTTTTTAAACACCCTATTCAAATTTGAAGTGATTAGAACAAACCTTTTTTCTGTTTTCCTGAAGACAAAGAAAGGTAAGAAAGCTGCAAATTACGGCCATAAAATCTAGGTGAAAACAGTAACACCATGTTAGATACTGGCATGATTTCCATGGGTTCAAGGGGGCATAGTCAGGGTGTCGCTGTCCTCACATACTACATATAGGGGAAAAATGCCCGCTTGTCTGTCTTCTGTCCCATTACAGTTTCCTTTGCTGGTCAGTACAATACCACAGCCATCTTTATTTGCTTCTATAACACGAAGGAAGTGACAGAGTAGCTGACGACGTTCGGCCGTGCCAATTTCATACATGAGTGAACCCCCGGGTTTGCGATCCCTGCCTCGCCGTTTCTTTCTGGTTCGACCGGGAAAATCGAACTGAAACGCCGGAGTCCTTCGGGTGGGGACTTCAAGCTAGTCCGGACACGACCATGCGCTTTAACGCCGTAAAACATCCCACAGCAGTTAAAAGGGCAATAAGAGCAAAGGCATACCCCGCTGCCTGGTATGACCAGAATTGAGTAGTTTGTTTCCCAAGTCCTACCCCCACCCCCACCCACCCCATGCTTCTCACACAAAAATTAAAGGTGGTTCTTCTCTTTGCGCGATGCCCTCCCAGGTGGGGGGGATCAGCCCGAATTTCACAAAATACCAATACTCCCTCGCTTTTTAACACATCGCTGTAGGTGAGACGGGTAAAAAGCCCATGGGCAGGGTAAGAAGCCCATGCCATTTATCTCATGAAAATGAAGTAATGTGTCAGTCAAATTTGGCCCATACATCACCGAATGCTAAACATTTAAGATCGCTCATGGGGAAAATGTGACTGAAATTTTTGGCCTCATTTCATGAGAAAATTGGCATGGCTTTTACCTCCGTCTTCACCGTCCTAGCTTTAAGCCCACAGTACGTACGAACGAACCAATTGAAGCGAGGATGGGCAGGAGTACTTTAGCGGTGGCGATGACAAGGTGGGTGGAGGGTGTGTGGAGGTGATCTCCGTGTGACGGACGTGACAGGCTACCACGCACACAGGCCGCCCCACGGCGGGAACCATCCCGATGACCTCACCCTGGTCTGCGATGATGCTTCCGACACCCCGACACCTGCAAAGGGAACATTACTCCCGTCCTTGCAATTCCGTTTCCTAGGAGTTTTCTCCAGAGTGTGTTTTTTCTTTGCGTTCACTTGAGTTGTCTTCCGTACTTCTCAAGCTGGTCTGCCTATAGATGCTCGAACAGTGTTAGATGACCTGCAAATGGAACATGACGCCGTCTGCAGATTTAGTGTTCTTTGCGCTTACCCAGCGCCTTCAGCTGGTCTGCATGATTGCTCGACTAGCCCGCTACCCTTGCCAGTACAAGGGAGGAAGGAAGGAAGGTTGGTTTTTTACGTCCGATTATTGGGTACAGTCTTGAAAAAGCCGCCTCACACTATCCAACCTATCACAAACTCATTGTGAAACCTATTACCCTAAATTCTACTACTTTCTGGGGCCGCGTGCTGTCTTCACTTATCCGCAAGCGAATTGCGTATTCCACACAACTGCTGAGTGAATTTGGAAGCAAAACGGTTGGCAGTTGGCCATTCCTTCCGCCTGTTGAAAAGTTTCATCCGTCCAAAATTTACCAATTTTTTTTGTTTGATTTCTACTTCACTCTTTCAAAAGAATAAAAACTGTGACATGTCGCAAAACCATTTTTCACCCGACAAGCACATTCTGTGGTGAGTTTCTCTAGAATACGTTCGCACAGGGGCGAATAACACTTACGCCAACGGTTGCCTAAGAAACACTTTTAAAAAACGTGTTGCAGAAGAGAATATTACAAGCTCTTTGTCTACTTGGTCCAACAAATCTTATTTTTAGCAAACTTTAATGGACCCATCAACAACAAGATAAATGTATCACCCCTACTAGTTCCTGATTATTCGCACGCTTGCTCGGTGTTTGGCAAGAAACAAAACGCACGCGAACTATCGGGCAACGAAGGGTTGTTTCCTTAGACCGGTTTTGCCGATTTGCGCTCAGACGATACGTAACGTTTAGCACCTTGTTAAAAGGCCGCCAGTATGTATCTTTTCTCGATACTATACTGAGGGTGGGTAGAAGATTGAGAAAATACATCAAGGATGCTTGTGAAACCCAGATAATAGCACTGACCCAACCATCCGTCCACCCTACCAACACAAGATACAGACCCATTTGTAGGAGTGGCACAGTGGTAGCGCGTTCGCGTTCGTGTCAAGTTAAACCCGAGTTCGAACCTGGGTACAGGGGATTTTTTTTCCCTCATCATTCTCGCATCTAGGCCTTAACGGTCTAACGTGGAGTCTTTCGGATGAGACGATAAAAACCGAGGTCGCGTGGCCCATGCACTTTAGCATACGCTAAACCCAGTGGCAACGAAAAAAGTTGTCAGTTGGTAAACTTTACACGCCTCCCCCCGCCCCCCTCATCATGACAAAAATCGCAATAGCAAACACAAAACAAAAATTGGGTGGTCCGCCTCTTGTGCGACGCGCTCTTCCGGTGGGACAACCCCGAATTTCACAAGAGACCCTCTGTACTATAAAGTACCTAATACCGGAAATAGCCTAATACCTAATAGGGCCGAACCCTGGGAGCTCCGTTAGTTGCCGTTTACAAGAGGGTATGCAAACCAGGTCACTTCATTTCTGTAGACGATTATTTATTGTAGCAGCTCCCGTTTACTATTGTCCCCGCACTTATAAGGGTTATGTCAGGTTGTGTTAGATGCTTTCTTCTTATTCTGTATTCTTCTTCGATGTGATCAGTCTCCCTGTCATATGAGTACAAGATGCGTTCTGCCTGGCCCGTTATGCGCCTAGGTCAGCTTTGGGGGTCTTATGAAGGGGGGGGGTAATGCCGGGGGGTGGGAGGGGGGGGGGGGGGGGTAGTGTGAGAAAATGCCGTTTGCGTTAAAACTCTTTTATTTTGTAATGAGGTTTGATTCTAGGTGGAGGTGTGGAATTGTGGAATGGAGGGAGGGGGGGGGGGGGGGGGGGGGGGGGGGAGGGGGTGGGGGGGGGGGGGTGACATAAACGTAGTGTTCGTTTGCGGTGTTGTTCCTTCATGGAGTTAGTTTTTTTGTGCTTTATTTTTTAATTTTTGCTCATATTTTTCACTTCCTTTGTGAAAGCGCTTTAGAGCCGCCTAGGCCTAAGGAGATCCAGTAAAAAAAAAAAAAAAAAGGGGGTTCCAATTATTTATTATTATTAGTATTTATTATTATTAATTATTATATGAACTAAGAATAGTTAGTCCCGGCATGGTCCTATTCGGGAGAGAAGAACATTGTAAGGAATTTCTAGAAGAGAGAAAAGGGCAGGAGAATGGACCAGAGGCAGAAATATACTAGATGACGTTAAGCTAAGGGAAAAGGGGCAGAGCCAGAAGTTGGATAGATTAGAGGAAGTGTAGGATACAAGCACAAACTGCCTTAACGTGGTGACAGCCCTGACATAGGGCCTTAGCTGTCGACGGTGTCCTATACAGTTTTTATCTTAATCTTAATAACAGAACTTTCAGAACGTGAGGTGACAGTATTTGCACGAAAGACACCCCCCACGTGATGAAACGGTGGGGGGGAGGGGAGTTTATATTCTCACCTGAGTGCTTCCTCCAAAGCAAACCCTTGCCTCCCAGCAGCAAGGATCCCCTCCACATGTGGAAACTTTCCGGCTAGAGGGGAAGGCCACTGCCGAAAAGAAAGGAAAAAAAATGGACTTTGAGCTGACATCTGTTAGGAAATTATATCAGTATCTCCCTTTGTTGAGCAAGTGAAACGTCTCTCTCTCTTCTCTCTTCTCTTCTCTCTCCTCTGTCTCTCTTCTCCTCTCTGCTCTCTCTCTCTCCCTCTCCTCAGTGCTCTCTCTCTCTCACACACAACAACATCCACACACACACACCACACACACACATAACAACACCACACCGGCACGCACGCACCCCGCGAGCACACACACCCAGCCCACACACACACAGGGGGCACACCAGCACATACTCTCATCTCCGTCTCGTCTGTCAGAAATGGACCTCTTTTTCATTCATTTCCGTACAACATCAGCAATCCATTATCATCATCATCATCATCATCATCACCATCAGCCCGCCCATTGTTGTCCATCAAGCTACCATGCGTTTTTAAGTTGGTTTGTTTCTTGTCAATAGTTTCATGTTTAACGTCCCTCGGTCGATTTCCGAGTGAACCATAATATGGGACGTTTAGTGTTTTTCTCGTGGGTAGTTGCTTTTAGCTAGCAATTACTTAATACTATATAAGTATTCTGTACGTGTTTTATTTCGAAACTACATCTTCATATCAACGCTATTTTTGTTACCCATGTTTTGTTAATCCCCTGCTTGTTTACGACTCAAGACTCAGAACTACTTTTTTAGGGGAAGACCGGGGTAAAACGCGCATGGGCGGGTTAAAGAAAGCCCCCACCCCAATTATCCTCGCATGAAATGAAAGCAAATTTTCAGTCTCATTTTGCCCATGAACGAGCGTTTAATGTCTAGCATTCGTCTCATGGGCGTAATTTGCTGACATTTTCTTTCATTTCATGAGATAAGTGGGGTGGGCTTCTACCCGCCCAGGCGCTTTTTTACCCCGTCCTTCCCCTGATCTCATAAAAGTGAAATTATGTTGGCGGCACCGGCTATAAAATTCCACATTTTAAGAAGTATAATTATTACATAAACAAAACCCACAATTTTATACCATGCAAACACCAAGAAGAATTTTTTAACTATGCAATGCATTCTGTACATCGCTATATTATATTAATATATAGAACCTGATTATAAGACATAATTCCTCATATAAAAGCTATTGGATTAAAAATGACAAAGACATAATTCACGCATTGAACCCTTTCACGCCATCCATGATTTCGAGCCAAACATGTCCATTGTCATTTTACTGTGTAGAAAAAAACAATCCATCCTGCAGTATTTGGGGAGATTCTCTTGTTAACCTAGTACTGGGACGTATTCATGTCAGATAGCATTAGACTTAGCATTAATGCTAACTTAGTAAGCTCTTCCAAAAGTCCATTTAAATCCTATTAGTGACATTGGAGAGCTTCTAAGTTTAGCATCCATGCTAAGTCCTCATGCTATCCCGACATGAATATCCGTCTCCTGTCCTCCAAAATTTAAGTGCCGAAGACGTCTTCTTCTCTTACTGTCCCTTGGAGGCATGCTTTATTGAGAGCTCTGGTTTGCCGCCCTTAAATACACATTCGTGTCCCTAACTTTTTGCTGCAGCAGTGTTCAACTACAGTCATGCCTTGCCACGTGCATGAGCTCAAGAAAACCTGCATCAGCCCTGATTTCTTTCAGCGAAAAGAGACCAAACTGTTCGTGAATTTCTCGTGAAAGTTTGCCAGCCATTTTTAAGCGTACCTTAAAAACGCTGTTGCTGTCCTGCAATGTGTGCGAAACTGGTTCAGGTACGTGCAACAGGAAGGAAAGTTATTGTGTAGCCTAAGTTTTGCCATTTTCTTCTTTGTTGTCTTAGTGTACAATAAATAGATTTCAAGCTACTGAAAACAGAAGCCGGCGATTAACTTTTGGAGACCAGTATATATAATAATGGTCCTAAGCTCCTTACTTCCCAAAACTAAGGACAATAGGGTCTTTGGATAATAGACCTATTTTGATGCCTTTTAGTGACATAGGTTTTAAATCACTGTGGTGTTAAAATGCGACATTTGGCGGTGAAAGGGTTAAAGAAACCCCACACATTCGATGCACACCAAATAGAGAAGTTTTAAAGGTATAAGATGATAGGGGGAAGACGGGGTAAAAAGCGCATGAGGCGGGTAAGAAGCCCACCCAATTATCTCATGAAATGAAAGCAAATTTCAGTCTCATTTTGCCCATGAGACGAGCGTTAATGTCTAGCATTCGTCTCATGGGCAAAATTTGACTGAAAATTTTCTTTAATTTCATGAGATAATTGGGGTGGCTTCTTAACCCGCCCATGCGCTTTTTACCCCTCTTCCCCTAGGCCTAACACGCCAGAGGATGGAAAGGAATTGACGGTGAGGCCAGAGAGCGAGGGGGGATAGTGGCGAAGGGAGAGAGGAATAATCTAGACCGAGGCAACAAACATAT
>CM065702.1:18680523-18683023 GCA_017654935.2 Phymorhynchus buccinoides | reverse complement strand
GCAGGGTCTTCTTGGTAAGGTACAACCGGGGATTTCACAAACAGCAGGCTAAAAGGTCAGTGAAAATCGTATGTGTGTGTGTGTGTGTGTGTGTGTGTGTGTATGTGTTGTGTGTGTGTGTGTGTGTGTGTGTGTGTGTATGTGGGTTGTGTGTATGTGGTGTAGGCCTATGTGTGTGTGTATGTGTGTGTGTGAGTGAGTGTGAATGTGTGTGTGAATGAGTGTGAGTGTGTGTGTGTGTGTGTGGTGTGGGTGTGTGTGTGTGTGTGTGTGTATGTGTGTGTGTGTGTGTGTGTGGTGTGTGTGTGTGTGTGTGTGTATGTGGTGTGTGTATGTGTGTGTAGGCCTATGTGTGTGTATGTGTGTGTGAGAGTGAGTGTGAATGTGTGTGTGAATGAGTGTGAGTGTGTGTGTCTGTGTGTGTATGTGTTGTGTGTGTGTGTGTGTGTGTGTGTGTGTGTGTGTGTGTGTGTGTGTGTGGGGTGTGTGTGGTGTATGTGGTGTGTTGTGTGAGAGAGTGAGTGTCAATATGTGTGTGTGTGAATGAGTGTGAGTGCGTGTGTGTTGTGTGTGTGTGTGTATGTGGTGTGTGTGTGTGTGTGTGTGTGTGTGTGTGGTGTGTGGTGCGTGTGCGTGTGCGTGTGCGCACTCACTGCGCTTGTGCAGCAATTGTTCAATAATTAAATCTATTTTATTATTATTATTGTTATTATTATTATTATTATTATAATTATTATTATTATTAGATTATTATTATGTGTTCCTGTAGTAATAATGTGTGAGAAACGCGCGAAAGCACCACGCGCGCGCACGGCACACCCACGAGGATACCCACGCACGCACACATACACACAACACACGCACGCACAACACACACACACCACACACAGGGGGAAGAGTAGGTAAGTAGTGGGGTGGAGGAGAAATTGTAGCAAGGTGGGTTGCTGGCTGTTGAATGGGGGGGGAGAAAATAGTGAAACAGGGGGCAGGAGAAGCGGGAGCGCGCAGGATGGGAAGGGCATCTGTTGTTCCCTGCGCGTTTCTTACTTGATACTAATAGGAAATTAAATGTAGATTTTAGTTGATAATAACGTGGTTGGAATAAAGGTTAACGATTGTTGCTTTTTACTTAGCTAGACACTAGTACTCTTATCTGTATCCCATTTCTTTGTTCCGTTGAAAAAGGAGCGCACAATAGTATTGCTTTTCTTAAATGCTTTACAATCCACCTAAACTTCAAACACTTGAGAGAGAGAGAACTCGAACTCAAACTCGAAAATTTTAATGAATAGGCCTTTCTGCCCGTATCATATGGGAGGATGGGGGAGTGAGGGGCTTACAATATGCCAGAATAACATTTATATAATAATATTCCATCATTGAAAATGTAAACACAAACAATCAAGTAAACAAGCGTAAACAACTAGGTAATAAGCCAGAAGCAAACACTTAAGTAAGTAGATAAACACATAATCACCCAAACAGTTAAACAGACCATTTATGAAATTGTAAAAAACAATATTCAAGAAACCACCAGCTACTAATGACCAATTTACAGACACATCAAGCTGTTACGCAAGGACTCATCTTGTTTTGTGCAGACTGGAGTATACAAAATATTTGAAGCAATCAAATAGTCACTATTAGTATTATCACTTTAGTATAAACCACTATTTTCAATCACTCAACATCTACTAACCATCCAATAAATGAACCAACCCGTTAAAGTGTTATGTAGTATTGACAACCAACATAACTAAATGGTCAGATCAATGGGATATCATTAAACGGACCAATCCACAATGAGAAAAGACATATTATCATAATGTGCACACACATAAATACACACAAGCATGTACGCACGCACGCACACACATATAGTGAATACGTGTATAGAAAACAATCGCAATCCTACATATGTATGCCCTACTTTTGCTTGCCAGGCATAGAAAAAAAAAAAACACCACACATTTTGCATACACACCAATGAAATCACGTTGCCATTCAAAAGTGACTTATAGGATGTAAAGTCTCGCAAAGCATGGTGATATTGAACAAGGTTATGCTAGGCAGGGAATATGAGGGTTACCAAAAGCATGCAATTCAGAGAACACACACTAGCCCACCAATGTGTAGTAAGCAAAATAGGAGCAGCAGACTGGAAAGAGAGAGAGAAGAGAGATGAGAGAGAGAGAGAGAGAGAGAGAGAGAGAGAGAGAGAGAGAGAGAGAGAGAGAGAGAGAGAGAGAGAGAAGAGAGAGAGAGAGAGAGAGAGAGAGAGAGAGAGAGAGAGAGAGAGAGAGAGAGAGAGAGAGAGAGAGAGAGAGAGAGAGAGAGAGAACGAACGAAGCAAAAACGTATCTGTAGAGTAAACCATTTCGGCCCTAGTGTGTCGAGTCCACACTTGTTGCATCTGCAATACCTATTTTTGCTTGTTGGGATTTCCTCTTTCTATTTCAGATTTTCACTGACGGGCCCCTGCTGTCTTTGAAATGCCTGT
>CM065702.1:18673023-18675523 GCA_017654935.2 Phymorhynchus buccinoides | reverse complement strand
GTGTGTGTGTGTGTGTGTGGTGTGTGTGGTTGTGTTGTTGTTGTTCTTCAGTTTAACGTCCTTCCACTAAAAGTGATTCAGACAATATATTGTAGTAGTTTGATGTTGGTGTGGTGAGTGTGAGTGGGTGTGTCTGTAAATGTGTGTAAGCATTAGAGTAAGCGATAGGATAGTGATGCAGACCTAATCATACACCCCCACCACCCCCCCCCACGCCCCCCCCCCCCCATTTTATTGAAAAAAATCTCTTTTTTTTTAAAGAATATAACCGATAAATGAACAATGTTAAAGATAAAAATACTAAGTGAACTACTTAATAAACATTTACAAACTGAATCAAAAACAGAATAATTGTTTAGAATACTGGGTAGAGACAATGGCGTCGATCCATCAATAAAACCATCAATACCCGAATTCTTGAAAAGTTCTCTTGCTAATGGACAATGAATCAGTAAATGACTGACACTCAAGGATTCACCACACATGCATTTAACATTAATACAGTATTTTGTTTTAAATGAATTCAAACGTACTCTATGGATTAGACTTTCAATCTCCCTGGACGAGAAAGTAACACGTTTGTGTGATATTTTCTCATTGTCTCTAACATTAGATTTAATACAGTTATTATAATATTGAACATCTGAGTTGATGAGTGTGTGTGTGTGTTGTGTGTGTGTGTGTGTGTGTGTGTGTGTGTGTGTGTGTGTGTGTGTGTGTGGTGTGGTGTGTGTGTGTGTGTGTGTGTGTGTGTGTGTGTATGTGCGCGCAGGATGGGAAGGGCATCTGTTGTTCCCTGCGCGTTTCTTACTTGATACTAATAGGAAATTAAATGTAGATTTTAGTTGATAATAACGTAGTTAGAATAAATGTTAACGATTGTTGCTTTTTACTTAGCTAGACGCTAGTACTCTTATCGGTATTCCTTTTTTCTTCGTTCCGTTGAAAAAGGTGGAGCGCACGGTAGCATTGTATAGTAAAAGCTTTACAATCCACCTAAACTTCAAACAGAGAGAGAGAGAGGGAGAGAAAGAGAGAGAGAAAGAGAGAGAGAGAGAGAGAGAACGAACGAACGAAGCAAAAACGTATCTGTAGAGTAAACCATTTCGGCCCTAGTGTGTCGAGTCCACGCTTGTTGTATCTGCAATACCTATTTTTGCTTGTTGGGGATTTCCTCTTTCTATTTCAGATTTTCACTGACGGGCCCCTGCTGTTTTTGAAATGCCTGTTTCTAGGTACTGTACAAAACAACAATTCCGCATAAATAGACACTAAGATAGTTACTTAATGGTAGAACACAGAATAGCATAATTTAAAAGCGCCAGCACGCAAAAATTTGATTCAATAATTAGACTAAAAACAACCCACGTGAGTCCATTTACAAATATTAATTTTAAGAAATTCAAGACGAGACTAGGTTTACCATTCTTACATGTGTGCATACATGTGTGCTTGCGTGTGTTTTTGGCTTTGTGGGTTGTGTGTGCACGCATGTGTGTGTGTGTGTCTGTGTGCGTGTGTCTGTCTGTCTGTCTGCGTGCATACGTTGTTGTGTGTGAGGGTGTTTGTATGTGTATGTGTGTTGGTGTATGTGGTCAGTTTGTGCGGCTCAGTTGCTGTGGCTTACTGAAGGGGGGATGAACGAGTCGGTGTCATAAATGTTTTGAGGGAGAGAGAAGAGAGAGAGAGAGAGAGAGAGAGAGGAGAGGAGAGAGAGAGAGAGATAATTGAATGAATTGAATTGAATTGAATGAATTTTATTTATAGAGGGTAATAGAATAACAATAACATGCTTTTTAGATCCAGAGAGAAGAGAGAGAGAGCGAGAGAGAGAGAGAGAGAGAGAGAGAGATAGAGAGAGAGAGAGAGAGAGAGAGAGAGAGAGTTCTTTACCAGGTAATTTTGACGGAAATGTTTGGCTAAAAAACGGTTGGCGATGAAAGGGTTAAGCCAACTGACCTAGGCCAAATCTTACCACAGAGAATATTTAGTTTCACAGTTTTTCTGGTCTTATTCCGTCATCACTGCTTCAGCACTGAAGTTTACTTCTTTTTTTTGTTGCTTGCCATGTAATAGGGGAAGACGGGGTAAAAAAAAGCGCTATGGGCGGGTAAGAAGCCCACCCCAATTATCTCATGAAAATAATAAAGAAAATTTCAGTCAAATTTGCCCATGAGACGAGTGCCTAAACATTAACGCTCGTCTCATGGGCAAAATGAGACTGGCGCTTTTTAACCCCGTCTTCCCTACGTCCGATCCGCAGTGGTCCGGACATACTTTTTTTCTCCTTCGATGTAGCCTACGTATGGTGGTGATGATGGGGGTGGAGGGGGGGCGGGCATTTTACTAGGTGTGTTTTTTACTAGTAATTATTTAGTGTATCTTTCATTCAAGCATAAAAATCCTTCCTTTTCTCATCTGGTTTAAATAATTTTATTTTCAAAAGAAACAACAATAACAACATCGACATAACTGAAGCGGCAATTAAGCAAAGCGGTTG
>CM065702.1:18648344-18660844 GCA_017654935.2 Phymorhynchus buccinoides | reverse complement strand
AAGTGTGTGTGTGTGTGTGTGTGTGTGTGTGTGTGTGTGTGTGTGTGTTGTTGTTGTTGTTGTTCTTCAGTTTAACGTCCTTCCACTAAAAGTGATTAAGACAATATATTGTAGTTTGATGTTGGTGTGGTGAGTGTGAGTGGGTGTGTCTGTAAATGTGTGTAAACATTAGAGTAAGCGATAGGATAGTGATGCAGACCTAATCATACCCCCCCCACCCCCCCCCCCCCCCACCCCCCCCCCCCCCCCACCCCCCACCCCCATTTATTGAAAAAAAAATCTTTTTTTTTAAAGAATATAACCGATAAATGAACAATGTTAAAGATAAATACTAAGTGAACTACTTAATAAACATTTACAAACTGAATCAAGAACAGAATAATTGTTTAGAATACTGGGTAGAGACAATGGCGTCGATCCATCAATAAAACCATCAATACCCGAATTCTTGAAAAGTTCTCTTGCTAATGGACAATGAATCAGTAAATGACTGACACTCAAGGATTCACCACACATGCATTTAACATTAATACAGTATTTTGTTTTAAATGAATTCAAACGTACTCTATGGATTAGACTTTCAATCTCCCTGGACGAAAAAGTAACACGTTTGTGTGATATTTTCTCATTGTCTCTAACATTAGATTTAATACAGTTATTATAATATTGAACATCTGAGTTGATGAGTGTGTGTGTGTGTGTGTGTGTGTGTGTGTGTGTGTGTGTGTGTGTGTGTGTGTGTGTGTGTGTGTGTGTGTGTGTGTGTGTGTGTGTGTGTGTGTGTGTGTGTGTGTGCGCGCGCAGGATGGGAAGGGCATCTGTTGTTCCCTGCGCGTTTCTTACTTGATACTAATAGGAAATTAAATGTAGATTTTAGTTGATAATAACGTAGTTAGAATAAATGTTAACGATTGTTGCTTTTTACTTAGCTAGACGCTAGTACTCTTATCGGTATTCCTTTTTCTTTGTTCCGTTGAAAAAGGAGCGCACAGTAGCATTGTATAGTAAAAGCTTTACAATCCACTAAAACTTCAAACACTTGAGAGAGAGAGAGAGAGAGAAGAGAGAGAGAGAGAGAGAGAGAGAGAGAGAGAGAGAGAGAGAGAGAGAGAGAGAGAGAGAGAGAGAGAGATTGAGAGAGAGAGAGAGAGAGAGAGAGAGAGAGAGAGAGAGAGAGAGAGAGAGAGAGAGAGAGAACGAACGAACGAACGAAGCAAAAACGTATCTGTAGAGTAAACCATTTCGGCCCTAGTGTGTCGAGTCCACGCTTGTTGTATCTGCAATACCTATTTTTGCTTGTTGGGGATTTCCTCTTTCTATTTCAGATTTTCACTGACGGGCCCCTGCTGTTTTTGAAATGCCTGTTTCTAGGTACTGTACAAAACAACAATTCCGCATAAACTAGACACTAAGATAGTTACTTAATGGTAGAACACAGAATAGCATAATTTAAAAGCGCCAGCACGCAAAAATTTGATTCAATAATTAGACTAAAAACAACCCACGTGAGTCCATTTACAAATATTAATTTTAAGAAATTCAAGACGAGACTAGGTTTACCATTCTTACATGTGTGCATACATGTGTGCTTGCGTGTGTTTTGGCTTTGTGGGTTGTGTGTGCACGCATGTGTGTGTGTGTGTGTCTGTGTGCGTGTGTCTGTCTGTCTGTCTGCGTGCATACGTTGTGTGTGAGGGTGTTTGTGTATGTGTGTTGGTGTATGTGGTCAGTTCGTGCGGCTCGGTTGCTGTGGCTTACTGAAGGGGGGATGAACGAGTCGGTGTCAATAAATGTTTGAGGGAGAGAGAGAGAGAGAGAGAGAGAGAGAGAGAGAGGAGAGACAGAGAGAGAGAGATAATTGAATTGAATTGAATTGAATGAATTTTATTTATAGAGGGTAATAGAATAAGCAATAACATGCTTTTTTACATCCAGAGAGAAGAGAGAGAGCGAGAGAGAGAGAGAGAGAGAGAGAGAGAGAGAGAGAGAGAGAGAGAGAGAGAGAGAGAGAGAGAGAGAGAGAGAGAGAGAGAGTTCTTTACCCAGGTAATTTTGACGGAAATGTTTGGCTAAAAAACGGTTGGCGATGAAAGGGTTAAGCCAACTGACCTAGGCCAAATCTTACCACAGAGAATATTTAGTTTCACAGTTTTTCTGGTCTTATTCCGTCATCACTGCTTCAGCACTGAAGTTTACTTCTTTTTTTTGTTGCTTGCCATGTAATAGGGGAAGACGGGGTAAAAAGCGCATGGGCGGGTAAGAAGCCCACCCCAATTATCTCATGAAATAAAGAAAATTTCAGTCAAATTTGCCCATGAGACGAATGCTATACATTAACGCTCGTCTCATGGGCAAAATGAGACTGAAATTTGCTTCATTTCATGAGATAATTGGGGTGGGCTTCTTACCCGCCCATGCGCTTTTTACCCCGTCTTCCCCTACGTCCGATCCGCAGTGGTCCGGACATACTTTTTTTCTCCTTCGATGTAGCCTACGTTATGGTGGTGATGATGGGGGTGGAGGGGGGGCGGGGCATTTTACTAGGTGTGTTTTTTACTAGTAATTATTTAGTGTATCTTTCATTCAAGCATAAAAATCCTTCCTTTTCTCATCTGGTTTAAATAATTTTATTTTCAAAAGAAACAACAATAACAACATCGACATAACTGAAGCGGCAATTAAGCAAAGCTCAGTTCAAAATAAATTCTACAATTTCTCATCTCGTTTGTGTTCTATTCTTTACCTTCCTTCCTTCCTTCTCACCTTCCTTTCTTTCTTTCTCTCTTAGGGCCGGACCTACGGGTGGGGGGGGGGGGGGGGGGGGGGGGCTGGGGGGGCTGCAGCCCCCACCCTTTATCCTTTAAAAAAAAAATTCCTAGCACTCATCAGCACCACCAGTTGATAGGTACTTAATGGTTCAAAACATGTTTCAATAGGGGTATGAACAGTAATGGCATTAGTCCTTTATTTCATGCCCAGATTGCACCATATTGCACTATTTTGCTTCTCGGATTTAAAAAAAAATTTCCAGGGGAGCATGCCCCCCCCCCCCCCCCCCCCCCCCCCCCCCCCCTAGGGGTCTTGGTGCTAGGGGTCTTCGATGAATTAGCCCCCACCCCTTGAAAACTTCGGTCTGGCCCTGTGTTTCTCTTCTTTTCTTTGTATGTTTTGGGGGGGTGACAAAAAAAGTAGCCAGGCCAGCCACTTACCATAGGGGAAAACAGAGAGAGAGAGAGAGAGAGAGAGAGAGAGAGAGCTCATTTGGAAATCATATTAATCAAACAGAACATATGTATTTTTTTTCACACTTTATTTTTTCAAATCATCATCTATATTTGCACCATCATTTCCGTGAGTTCGGTTTTCTTATATACCGAATAAATTTATATACGATTAAGGTTACTATCAATATCTGACATAACAATTTGATTAAATATAATACGAATTTGAGAATAGCAATAGGCGGGAGGTACGAGTTACTAGATATTATGGAGGTTATATTTGGATTATCGAGATAATCTTTAAGGATGTCAATGGTTTGACTCGTCTTATTCAAAGCATCGATGAACACATCTACGTGCTGCATGTTTGCCAGCATATTTCGTATACGACGTATACGTATACTGTTATAAGGTTTGTCGCTGAAACCGAGCGTCGATCGCAATTAGTCGTATACGATCGTTGAGTATTTGATCAATGTCACAATCAATTTGTTCGTCCGATGAATATCGCCGATTGAATTTTTCTTTGCTTTCCACAGACTCGAACCCTTGACCCTCAGATTAAATGTCTGATGCTCTACCGACTGAGCTATCCGCGTTCCCGACTAGCTATAGGTACTTAGTCGTATATATACTGCACTAGACTAAGAGCTCCGAGAGTTTCACTTTCGTCTCCATAATTAATATTAAATCTTATTTCATTTCATTTTGTGAGCAAGTGTCTTAATCATTTTATAACTACAGTAGTAACAAAATATGCTTAATTTATGTTTGTTTTGTTTGTTTTTTATTTATTTGGTACACAATCAATTTGTATAGCGGTGACAGACTCTGATTGGTTACTACCAGCGTATCTCATCGCCCGGAATGGTCGCAAGCAGCGATTGAGCTTTCTCTCTCGACTGTGTGGGCGTTCACAACGACAAAGTTCAGTATTGTTGTTGTAAGTTTCAGATTTTGGGCGGCTATATATATATATATATATTGCATTGTTATAAAGCCATTTCTAATTTACTAGAGCAGTGTTCCACAAAGAGTAAAGTGACACGATGTCAGTGTCGGCCATTTGCATTTTCGTTTTATCATATATCATAATCAGTTTAGGCTCTGTAGGCTTATGAAGCCTTTTGCCCTCTAGATATTTTTCTCAAATATAAATATTTATTTTCCTTTTTGTTTTTGTTTGCCCGTGAATTACTACGGCTATTGTGTATTTGGGTTGGGTTGGTGTGTTTTTTGTGGGGTTTTTTTTTATTTCTCCAAATTTGTGGAGTACATAATTATAATAGTATTAAATTTTTGGTCAATAAGATTTTTGAACCTATTTAGTGATGATGCATTTACAGTTTCATTAGAAAGATTGTTCCATGCAGTTATTACTCTGTTAGTAAAAAAGTTTTGAGCTGAACGACTGTTATTTAGTTTTTTTGTTAATTTAAAATCATGCCCTCGTGTTCTCTCCTCGTCAGTTAAAGTTAGTAAAGTTTTAGTTGTGTTAGGATCATAAAACTTATTAAGAATTTTATACACCTCAATCAAATCGCCTCTTAGACGTCTGTATTCCAAACTAGGTATTCCCAAATACTTTAGTCTGTCCTCATAGTCATACTCATAGTCCATATCTCTGGTTCCAATAATTGTTTTCGTATATATCTCCTTTGGACACCTTCTAAATGATCAACATGTTTTCTCAAAAAGGGACACCAGACAGGATTTCCATACTCTAATAAGGGGCGTACTAATGTTTTATAAAGAGGTAGCATAATTTCCTTTGATTTATTAGATATTGTTCTGATTAGTAGACCAGCAGTACGGTTTGCCTTTTTAACAGTATCGTTGATGTGTGGTTCAAAAGATAGCAATGGATCAACTATAACACCAAGATCTTTCTCCGCATTTGTGCTCACAAGAACCCTTCTGACACCACCATCATTCATAAAATACTCATGCATTGGGTTCTTTTTTCCAAGATGAAAGTTTTTTTTCTAAGAATTTTCATTTCCAAACGAAATAACCTTTAGATTAGATTAAATTGCTTAGTGCATTGTATTCAAAGCGTCGAGGAACGCATCGTATTGCATGTTTGCTGGCATATTTCGTATACGACCGCCGTACACAGTTATAAGGCTTTTGCATTCTTTTTTTATTCTTAATATAATTATGCATTTAAAATTATTGTGTCATGTGTTTAAAACATTACTTTTTGCCAAACAAAACAGATTAACATAGGCCTTGTCGCATGAAAATAGGTAGCTCGTAAAAATAAGTAGCTCGCTACCTATGACAGTGTGTATTTGCGACATTGAGCATGAACCACAAATACACTTTTTTCTAGGGTTAGGGATAGGGTTAGGGTTAGGGTTATTCTAAATGGTTTAAGTACAGAAAATTGAAATTTGTGGTGTGTCGCAAATACAGACTTACATAGTAGCGAGCTACTTATTTTTACGAGCCCCTATTTTCATGCGACAGGTCTGTCAGAGTCAGTCTGGCTTTGACTTGAGTAGAATCGTTTCTGTCAACTAAAGTGTGGAACACAGCAATATTGGTTCATTTGTGCACAACTGCTATTATTGCTGCTGCTTTTTGACGTATTCTTAATTACATTTGCATTTTTCATGTTTTTACTCAGACAGTGAAGAGGCCGCGAGGCCTAATGTCCTAACTATCTGACCTGACCTGACCTGACCTGACCTGACTCTCTCTCTCTCTCTCTCTCTCTCTCTCTCTCTCTCTCTCTCTCTCTCTCTGAGAAACTAGTGTTAGCGGTTGTTCTTAACACAGAGGGGTGCAGAATAATTCTGAATGGTATTGAATGTGCTGGACTTCTCTAAGGCTTTTGACAATTTTCTAAATGAGCGCCTATGCTGAAAGATCCATCATTATGAAATCCAGGGATTAATGTTCAGGTGGATCAAATAATTCTTGTCGGGTTGCACCCAGCTGTTTATTGTGGGGGGTTCAAAATCAAACACAGCAGCTGTTGTAAGTGTCCCATAGGGTACAGTCCTCAGCCCTCTCCTGTTCCTCATGTTCATCAATGACCTCCCTGATCAACTTCAATCTAGAGAGTGTCTGTTCGCTGGCAACTGTATCATCAACAGGAAAATTATACACAGGAACATTGTGTATGTGTGTGGTTTTTGGGATTGTTTCCTGTGTGTCTGTCATGCTTGTATCACATGATGTATAATAATAATATTATATTTATAGAGTGCATTTCCTGCTACGAAACTCAATGCTCTTTCAACTATCTTTCATGGTAACTCATTCATCCAACAGTACACTTCGCTCATCTGCTGACACTCGTCTTTTACGTATTTCGTTTGCTTCTATAATTGTTTGGTCAGCGAGCGTTTTCCTTCCAGAGCATTTACGGAGGTCTTCTTGAAACTTGGCTGGGTCGTCATTGGGGGTGATGAAGCGGTATACAGCAGTGTCGTCTGCGAATAAGCGAGGTGGGGATGAGATTCTAGAAGGTAGATCGTTGATGTAAGTAAGGAAGAGGCACGGTCCTAGGACAATCCCCTGGGGCACGCTGGATTTCACCTGCGCGTAGCTCGACTGACTGGGCACTATTGACCACTTCGGCCTGCTTTTGGTCGCTGAGGAAGTTTGCTATCCAGCTGTTGGTGCTGTCCATTCCATTGTGGGGAAGTCCTCCCAGGTATTTGGTTTTGAACTCGGTGTCTGAGTATGTGTTTCCTTCACTGAAGGCAGATAACTGGTTGTTAGGACCTCTTGCTTGTGTGTGTGTGTGTGTGTGTGTGTGTGTGTGTGTTATTTGGGGGATTGCTTTTTTGTGTGTCTGTCAAAATGTCATGCTTGCATCACATGTATACTGTAGGCTTGCGTTTTGTAAAGCAACCTGGCGTGTTATATGTGTTCCATTTCACAGAATTGTGATTGAAGCTAGAAGGAAGATGCGGATACCTACAGCTGTCTGAGCCTGAAAAAAACACATCAGTCATCAGCTTCATTCTGTAAGTATACAATGTTGACAAGCTTTCGTTTACTTTACTGATAGGGTTATTTATTTTTATAGTTTGTAAATATGGTTTGTGCTTATATAATACCACTGCCTATTTGCACATGTAGCTGGTGTGCTAATCTATATCATCTTATGTCATAGCAATACAGATTTGGTGTTTTCCTGCATTTAGGTTCTGTCTTTCAGTAAACAGTAAAGGTTTGGGGGTGTTCTGTATTTTGTCAGAATTGTCAGATGATCGAGAATTTCTGACAGAGGATTGGCCTCTTCTGTCAGATGTTTTGACTTTCAATTGAGTGTTATCTTTTCTGTTAAATAGCATTTTAAAGTGATTTATCTCTGCATTCAGAATATTCAGTCATGTTGTGAACTGACCTCTACAGCCTGGCACCTTGGTGGCCCTTGTGCCGAGGTTTTCAGAGGATTGGACTTTATGTCTTTATGCAGGAGGTTTTCTTTCTTTTAATTTAACATGCTGATAGTGTCTCTTAAAATGTGTTTAACTTAAGGATTTTAGATTTACAGGAATTGAAAGCAGCTGAAGTGAGAAAGTCATTCATTCAAGTATAATGTCACTTAAGTTTTGAAGATCTGATAAACAGCATTAAGAAAATTATATTCTTTAACAAATCTGTTCCTTGCCGTAGTATGTGGATGCTATGAAAACTAATGCCATTTTAGTTAAAATACAGGTTTGTGTGTATCTGTTTAGGTTCATGCGCTTCTTCTTCTTCTTCCAGTAATGTCCACCTGCCGTTTATCGACAATTATTGACATATGTGATAAACATTGACATATATACATGCTTATGAGTGTGTGCGCACACATGTGTGTGTGTGATGTGCTTGTTTATGTTGTGTGTTATTTTAAGCATCAGCTTTTTATTATTGTTTGTTCAGCATGTGTGTTTTACATTTTCAGAACTGATTGAAATGGAGTTCAATCAGAGAAAAGCAGTCCCTTCAACATCAGGCAGTAAGTCAGTCTATTTGGTTTGTAATGCTTCTCTACTTCTGTCACTGGAGAAAACTCAATATTATAAGAAACACTGACATTTTGTGTGGAAGATCTTTGCAAATGTTTGTTTTTTTAATGAAGTTTTCAGTTGGAAAATATTATTGTCTGATGGCTGGTAATACAGAGGAAAAAACACAGTGTGTGTGTGTGTGTGTGTGTGCCCCAGAACTCAGCTGGGCCCATCCCCTTTGCAAGATTGATGAAATTTCCCAGGAGCATCCTTGCAACTGTATCATACTCATAGACAGGGAAATACACAGGAAAGAGGACTGTACATTTTTTCTGGAGGATCTGAGCAAAACAACCAAGACCAATGCATAATACTCCAGAGTGGTCATATCTAGAACACACACATCACCATATAAAATGCAATATGCTCCTTCAAAAAGCAATCATCTTCATAACCTTGAGTGTGTGTGTGTCTGTGTGCGAAGACTGGTTAAGTTTTAACATCATGCTATGTTTTGAACAATTGATAAAACAGAGAAAGTTTTGAAAACTGAATGTCTTTTTGGGGGTTATGACTCAGCATTCTTCACAAGTAGTATTTTCTCTTCATTTTACAGTTATCTATGGCGAGTCCTTTATGGCCAGGGGCCAGCGGCCACACCGGAGATCAGCATCCAGCACCACATGCCATAGTCCTGACTTGGAACCGCCATGGGAAACGGAAGAGAGAGGCGAGACACCCTGGCAGAACTAGAGAACAGCATTGAGCGAGATGCCCAGAACCAGATGAAATGTCTGAGTGTCGTCGATGGCCTATGCTCTGCTGGGGGCAGTGGGCCAGAGTAAGTACCATCTTTTACGGACTATAGTATACTATAAGGTACACCTATTATAAGGTACTCGCCCAAATTTAAACTAAATTCAGATTTTGCTATTATAGTTCCTTACTTATAGTTCCTTACTATAATTATTATTAGTCATATTATAAGACACGGGGGATCTCAAACTGGGGGAAAAGTGTCGCCTTACAATCCATAAAATACACTAAGTACAGTATTTTCAGACTAAGGCGCAGCTGATTATAAGGCGCAACCCCCAAAATTTTATACAAAATTCAGATTCTGTTATACTTTCTTACTGTTTTAGTAGTCATATTATAAGGCACAGAGGTCTGTCTGGGGGGGAAGTATTGCCTTAAAGTCTGAAAAATGCGGTAAGTACCATATGTTCGGACTACAAGGCGCACTGATTATAAGGCACCCCCCAAATTTTACACAAAATTCAGATTTTGTTTTTATAGGGTTTTTTTCTTTCTAGTTGGACGGAAAAATCAAACTGAATTTCTGGTCCTTTAGGCCCCCAAAAAAAAAAAGTCTGTTTCCGGTAACCCGACCGAGCCTAGTTTTTGCTGCCGACCCTAATTTTTGGGGGGGGGAGTTTCAAAATAACACTAAAAAAAGCAATTTGAGCAGACAATGCAAGGGAAACAACCATTGCACTCTCACTCGGATTAGTCAAGGCAGGGTCGGACAGTAGGCCTAACGGTTGCCCGACTGCCCGGGGCAGGTGGCGAACTCGACGACCTGCCCGCCGTGCAAGTGCAAGTGCTTAGAAAAAAACCCAGAGCTGCCAACCGTTACGTTTTCGCCGTATTTTTTTACGGCGACCTCAATAAAATACGGTCCAATACAAATTAATATGGCGACATACACGCCGAAATATACAGCGGTGCGATGGAGTTGCACATGTATGTTTTATTTCTGCTGAAGCCGAGTAACTCGCTCTTCGCACATGTTGATGAGGACAGACTAAGACTGAACTGCTATTTTTAGTAACAACCCAGCAGAAACTGACAAGCGAACCAATCGTCGCACGTAGCTCCTGTGATTTCATCCAATAGATGAATGGCCGTTTATGCGGACTGCACAGGTTTCCGAGAAAATTGCAAGTTGGAGCAACGTGCTTTGGGCGAAAAATAACCATCGAGTCTGAGCCATCGGGCAGTGGTTGGAAGAAAAAATGACAACAATACTTTCTGCTGTCATATTCCGAGGTTGACACATGCTTTATTGCTTCAAAAGTGCCGAAGATGTGTCATTATCGCCGATAGTTTGGATAGTATCGCCATCGGCGTGCAGTGTGCGATTTTGACTTCCATCACTTCGTGATCAGTCAGTCTAGGGCCTAAAAGTGGATTTAATTTTGATGAAGTTGGCAGTTTGGTTTGATGGGCATGAGACAAAAGCACAAGCTATCCATAAAACTGCAAAAAATGACAATTCTTTTTGCACACATACTCTGATGGAAAAGCTATAGATAGACCCAGATAGAGCAGATTGGTAAAAGAGTCCAAGACAGTTTGACATTGTAACTATGATTGTTTGACTTGTCACTGTGTCAGTCAGTGTCATAAGTTAGCATTCTTCTTGAAGGGAAGTCTTTAGTTTAAAAAAAGTTGTTCATAGTGTATGGTGTCTGTCTGTCACTGACTCACTTGGGACTTTCTCTCTCTCTCCCGCTCTCTCTCTCTCTCTCTCTCTGATTGTATGTACTTCTGTGTGTGGTGTGTGTGTGATACTATTGTAGTATGTTTATAATGTATGTTGTCACAGAATAACCCCCTATACGTATGATATGCTGATAGTTTGTTTAATCAATGTTTGTTACCACACGCACGAGCGCACACACACACTAAAACAAACGCGCGCATGAGAAACGTTAAAAAAAAACGTATGAAAAATACTGACAGATTAAATTATGTCATTCCCGAGGAGCTGTGTAACAGGATGGCCAATCATGAAGACTCTTTCTACTAGATTTTTCACTCGTGGCACATTCATTTATCGGGCAGGTGGGCAATGCACGCGATTGCCATTTCTATGTCTAAATGCGATCATGCGGATGCAGTGAAATCAATTGGTACATTTCCATCAGCGTACACATGTGTTAGACATTCAAGTGGTCCGGATAATCTGTTGATTGATACTCACATTCACATGCTTCAGCAAATACGGCAAAAATCTTGCAACGCGAAGAGAAAAATAATAAGAAAAAAAAATTGAAAGCCTACCTACCTACCCTACTTTGGGGGGCCATATTCCCGGAAACAGACATATTTTTTTATTTGGCCTTAGATGGAGATTGTAAGCTAGTCTGACCTGTGTGCTTTATGTACGTAATAGTCCTAGGGCAGTTAAAAGTCGGTAAGAGCAGGAATAAATCCCGCTGCCTGGCATGTAATGGTACTAGCGCAACGCGAGTACCGGTAACGCCTAGTAATGGTAACGTCTAGTAACGGTAACGGCAAGTACTGGTACCGCTGAGTACAGCAAATGCCTGCAAACGATCTCGGATAATGGAAAAGGCGGAGTATAAGGCACGTTTCGCGTTGGCAATGCTCGAGAGTGATGCTGCTCCCCTCCCAGCTATATCTCGGCAACCACGGCCTGGATACTTGTATATCGGCCAAGTACCTGGTAATTGCCGAGTGTACAGCAAAACTTGAAGCGATCTCATTAAGAAAACGGCAGAGTTACCTCTTCCTAAAGCCACTGTCGTTTGTGTGTGCGTATGTCAGTATCTATGAGTTGACAACGCTTCGTCCCATACTTCGTAGTTCGCTTACCCACTATTTGCTGGCAGGCGCTTGCCCGAGACAGCAACGCACCGTACAGTCAACAATTGGAAGCGTATTCGGCCTTGAAAACGGCGCGATTATAAGGCCCGTTTGCATCAGCTGCTGTATGCGTCCCTAAGTAATGGATCTCAGATTCGGTTTGGCACATGATGTCACCCGATCTGGTCCACATCACTTCGGCCACAATGGAAGGCAATTCACGGTACAGCCAATATCACTGGAGAAGCTCCCCCACCGGGCCGCCGATACAGCGAGCTTTCCCTCGGCTATGCACGTTTTCTCGCCACGATTTGCAAAATACGACTGCAATGACACACATTGGGCGACTCACGGTTGCAGTTTGGTCATCGCCCAGCTAGGTCTCACAGCAAATTTGAAGCGAATTCGGTCAAAAAACGGCGGGTTATAAGGTCCGTTGCGTCGTTTCAGACAGACAGACAAAACAAACAAAGCACACACAACACACACACAACACACACACACACACACGGACAGTTGGCTTACTATATGAGGCCCAAATTGATCGTAGGATTCCAAAGTCAAGCCTCTCCCAACCCCCCGTCAAAAAGGGATGGCGTCCAAATGTCCAGCCCCCATCCCTCTCCCCACCCCCCAACATAGAATGTCAAAAAATGTGATGGCGTTCCAATGTCAGACCCTATCCCCTTCCCACGTCAAAAAACGG
>CM065702.1:18629529-18647844 GCA_017654935.2 Phymorhynchus buccinoides | reverse complement strand
ACTTCGCTCATCTGCTGACACTCGTCTTTTACGTATTTCGTTTGCTTCTATAATTGTTTGGTCAGCGAGCGGTTTCCTTCCAGAGCATTTACGGAGGTCTTCTTGAAACTTGGCTGGGTCGTCATTGGGGGTGATGAAGCGGTATACAGCAGTGTCGTCTGCGAATAAGCGAGATGGGGATGAGATTCTAGAAGGTAGATCGTTGATGTAAGTAAGGAAGAGGCACGGTCCTAGGACAATCCCCTGGGGCACGCTGGATTTCACCTGCGCGTAGCTCGACTGACTGGGCACTATTGACCACTTCGGCCTGCTTTTGGTCGCTGAGGAAGTTTGCTATCCAGCTGTTGGTGCTGTCCATTCCATTGTGGGGAAGTCCTCCCAGGTATTTGGTTTTGAACTCGGTGTCTGAGTATGTGTTTCCTTCACTGAAGGCAGATAACTGGTTGTTAGGACCTCTTGCTTGTGTGTGTGTGTGTGTGTGTGTGTGTGTGTGTGTTATTTGGGGGATTGCTTTTTTGTGTGTCTGTCAAAATGTCATGCTTGCATCACATGTATAGCTTGCATCACATGTATACTGTAGGCTTGCGTTTTGTAAAGCAACCTGGCGTGTTATATGTGTTCCATTTCACAGAATTGTGATTGAAGCTAGAAGGAAGATGCGGATACCTACAGCTGTCTGAGCCTAAAAAAACACATCAGTCATCAGCTTCATTCTGTAAGTATACAATGTTGACAAGCTTTCGTTTACTTTACTGATAGGGTTATTTATTTTTATAGTTTGTAAATATGGTTTGTGCTTATATAATACCACTGCCTATTTGCACATGTAGCTGGTGTGCTAATCTATATCATCTTATGTCATAGCAATACAGATTTGGTGTTTTCCTGCATTTAGGTTCTGTCTTTCAGTAAACAGTAAAGGTTTGGGGGTGTTCTGTATTTTGTTAGAATTGTCAGATGATTGAGAATTTCTGACAGAGTATTGACCTCTTCTGTCAGATGTTTTGACTTTCAATTGAGTGTTATCTTTTCTGTTAAATAGCATTTTAAAGTCATTTATCTCTGCATTCAGAATATTCAGTCATGTTGTGAACTGACCTCAGTGCTGTCTCTCTACAGCCTGGCACCTTGGTGGCCCTTGTGCCGAGGTTTTCAGAGGATTGGACTTTATGTCTTTATGCAGGAGGTTTTCTTTTTTTAAATTTAACATGCTGATAGGTCTCTTAAAATGTGTTTAACTTAAGGATTTCAGATTTACAGGAATTGAAAGCAGCTGAAGTGAGAAAGTCATTCATTCAAGTATAATGTCACTTAAGTTTTGAAGATCTGATAAACAGCATTAAGAAAATTATATTCTTTAACAAATCTGTTCCTTGCCGTAGTATGTGGATGCTATGAAAACTAATGCCATTTTAGTTAAAATACAGGTTTGTGTCTGTTTAGGTTCATGCGCTTCTTCTTCTTCTTCTTCTTCTTCCAGTAATGTCCACCTGCCGTTTATCGACAATTATTGACATATGTGATAAACATTGACATATATACATGCTTATGAGTGTGTGCGCACACATGTGTATGTGTGATGTGCTTGTTTATGTTGTTATTTTAAGCATCAGCTTTTTATGATTGTTTGTTCAGCATGTGTGTTTTACATTTTCAGAACTGATTGAAATGGAGTTCAATCAGAGAAAAGCAGTCCCTTCAACATCAGGCAGTAAGTCAGTCTATTTGGTTTGTAATGCTTCTCTACTTCTGTCACTGGAGAAAACTCAATATTATAAGAAACACTGACATTTTGTGTGGAAGATCTTTGCAAATGTTTGTTTTTTTAATGAAGTTTTCAGTTGGAAAATATTATTGTCTGATGGCTGGTAATACAGAGGAAAAAACACAGTGTGTGTGTGTGTGTGTGTGGTGCCCCAGAACTCAGCTGGGCCCACCCCCTTTGCAAGATTGATGAAATTTCCCAGGAGCATCCTTGCAACTGTATCATACTCATAGACAGGGAAATACACAGGAAAGAGGACTGTACATTTTTTCTGGAGGATCTGAGCAAAACAACCAAGACCAATGCATAATACTCCAGAGTGGTCATATCTAGAACACACACATCACCATATAAAATGCAATATGCTCCTTCAAAAAGCAATCATCTTCATAACCTTGAGTGTGTGTGTGTGTCTGTATGTGCGAAGACTGGTTAAGTTTTAACATCATGCTATGTTTTGAACAATTGATAAAACAGAGAAAGTTTTGAAAACTGAATGTCTTTTTGGGGGTTATGACTCAGCATTCTTCACAAGTAGTATTTTCTCTTCATTTTACAGTTATCTATGGCGAGTCCTTTATGGCCAGGGGCCAGCGGCCACACCGGAGATCAGCATCCAGCACCACATGCCATAGTCCTGACTTGGAACCGCCATGGGAAACGGAAGAGAGAGGCGAGACACCCTGGCAGAACTAGAGAACAGCATTGAGCGAGATGCCCAGAACCAGATGAAATGTCTGAGTGTCGTCGATGGCCTATGCTCTGCTGGGGGCAGTGGGCCAGAGTAAGTACCATCTTTTACGGACTATAGTATACTATAAGGTACACCTATTATAAGGTACTCGCCCAAATTTAAACTAAATTCAGATTTTGCTATTATAGTTCCTTACTTATAGTTCCTTACTATAATTATTATTAGTCATATTATAAGACACGGGGATCTCAAACTGGGGAAAAAGTGTCGCCTTACAATCCATAAAATACACTAAGTACAGTATTTTCAGACTAAGGCGCAGCTGATTATAAGGCGCAACCCCCAAATTTTATACAAAATTCAGATTCTGTTATACTTTTACTTACTGTTTTAGTAGTCATATTATAAGGCACAGAGGTCTGTCTGGGGGGGAAGTATTGCCTTAAAGTCTGATAAATGCGGTAAGTACCATATTGTTCGGACTACAAGGCGCACTGATTATAAGGCACCCCCCAAATTTTACACAAAATTCAGATTTTGTTTTTATAGGGTTTTTTTCTTTCTAGTTGGACGGAAAAATCAAACTGAATTTCTGGTCCTTTAGGCCCCCAAAAAAAAAAAAGTCTGTTTCCGGTAACCCGACCGAGCCTAGTTTTTGCTGCCGACCCTAATTTTTGGGGGGGGGAGTTTCAAAATAACACTAAAAAAAGCAATTTGAGCAGACAATGCAAGGGAAACAACCATTGCACTCTCACTCGGATTAGTCAAGGCAGGGTCGGACAGTAGGCCTAACGGTTGCCCGACTGCCCGGGGCAGGTGGCGAACTCGACGACCTGCCCGCCGGGCAAGTGCAAGTGCTTAGAAAAAAACCCAGAGCTGCCAACCGTTACGTTTTCGCCGTATTTTTTTACGGCGACCTCAATAAAATACGGTCCAATACAAATTAATATGGCGACATACACGCCGAAATATACGGCGGTGCGATGGAGTTGCACATGTATGTTTTATTTCTGCTGAAGCCGAGTAACTCGCTCTTCGCACATGTTGATGAGGACAGACTAAGCTATTTTTAGTAACAACCCAGCAGAAACTGACAAGCGAACCAATCGTCGCACGTAGCTCCTGTGATTTCATCCAATAGATGAAGGCCGTTTATGCGGACTGCACAGGTTTCCGAGAAAATTGCAAGTTGGAGCAACGTGCTTTGGGCGAAAAATAACCATCGAGTCTGAGCCATCGGGCAGTGGTTGGAAGAAAAAATGACAACAATACTTTCTGCTGTCATATTCCGAGGTTGACACATGCTTTATTGCTTCGAAAGTGCCGAAGATGTGTCATTATCGCTGATAGTTTGGATAGTATCGCCATCAGCGTGCAGTGTGCGATTTTGACTTCCATCACTTCGTGATCAGTCAGTCTAGGGCCTAAAAGTGGATTTGATTTTGATGAAGTTGGCAGTTTGGTTTGATGGGCATGAGACAAAAGCACAAGCTATCCATAAAATTGCAAAAAATGACAATTCTTTTTGCACACATACTTTGATGGAAAAGCTGTAGATAGACCCAGATAGAGCAGATTGGTAAAAGAGTCCAAGACAGTTTGACATTGTAACTATGATTGTTTGACTTGTCACTGTGTCAGTCAGTGTCATAAGTTAGCATTCTTCTTGAAGGGAAGTCTTTAGTTTAAAAAAAGTTGTTCATAGTGTATGTGTCTGTCTGTCACTGACTCACTCTGACTTTCTCTCTCTCTCCCTCTCTCTCTCTCTCTCTCTCTGATTGTGTACTTCTGTGTGTGTGTGTGTGTGTAATACTACTGTAGTATGTTATAATGTATGTTGTCACAGAATGACCCCCTATACGTATGATATGCTGATAGTTTGTTTAATCAATGTTTGTTACCACACGCACGAGCGCACACACACACTAAAACAAACGCGCGCATGAGAAACGTTAAAAAAAAACGTATGAAAAATACTGACAGATTAAATTATGTCATTCCCGAGGAGCTGTGTAACAGGATGGCCAATCATGAAGACTCTTTCTACTAGATTTTTCACTCGTGGCACATTCATTTATCGGGCAGGTGGGCAATGCACGCGATTGCCATTTCTATGTCTAAATGCGATCATGCGGATGCAGTGAAATCAATTGGTACATTTCCATCAGCGTACTTATGTGAAAAACAGTCAAGTGGTAAAGATAATCTGTTGATTGATACTCACATTCACATGTTTCAGCAAATACGGCAAAAATCTTGCACCGCGAAGGAAAAATAATAAAAATACATTTGAAAGCCTACCTACCTACCCTATTTTTGGGGGCCATGTTCTCGGAAACAGACATATTTTTTTATTTGGCCTTAGATGGAGATTGTAAGCTAGTCTGACCTGTGTGCTTTATGTACGTAATAGTCCTAGGGCAGTTAAAAGTCGGTAAGAGCAGGCAAAAGTCCCGCTTCCTGGCATTTAATATGGTACTAGCGCAACGCCGAGTACCAGCAACGCCTAGTAACGGTAACGCCTAGTAACGGTAATGCCAAGTACTGGTAACGCTGAGTACAGCAAATTTGAAACGATTCGGATAAGAAAAGGCGGAGTTATAAGGCCCCGTTTCGCGTTGGCACTGCTCTGAGAGTGATGCGCTCCCCCTAGTAACGGTAACGCCTAGTAACTGTAACGCCAAGTACTGGTAATGCTGAGTACAGCAAATTTGAAGCGATTTCATTAAGAAACGGCAGAGTTATAAAGCCCCGTTTCCCGTTGGCGCTGCTCTTAGAGTGACACGCTCTCCCGATTTTCTTCAAATTTGCTGGCAGGCTTTGCCCCGATGACAGCAAGCCTGACAGCAAATTTGACGCGATTCGGTTGAAAACCGGCGGAGTTATAAGGCCCGTTTTGCATCATGCTGCTGTTATGCGCCTAAGTAATGGATTCGCTTCCGGTTTGGCACATTGATCGTCACCGTCCCTGGTCATATATCTGCCAAATGTGAAGGCAATCGGTCCAGAAATACTGGAGATACGGGCGCCGAAAGGCCGTCGGATGCACGTTTCGCGCATTTGCAAAACCGCGCAAATGACACGGGCGCCTCGGTTGCCGTTGCCATCGCCCCGTTAGGGCTCACAGCAAATTTGAAGCGAATCGGTCAAAAAACGGCGGAGTTATAAGGTCCGTTTCGTGTTTCAGACAGACAGACACACACACACACAGACACACACACACACACACACACACACACACACACACACACGGACAGTTGGCTTTTTACTATATGATGACCAAATTGATAGCTAGGATTCCAAAGTCCAGCCCCCCTCCCCTCTCCCCCACCCCCCGTCAAAAAATGGGATGGCGTTCCAATGTCCAGCCCCCCTCCCCTCTCCCCCACCCCCCGTCAAAAAATGGGATGGCGTTCCAATGTCCAGCCCCCCTCCCCTCTCCCCCACCCCCCGTCAAAAAATGGGATGGCGTTCCAATGTCCAGCCCCCCTCCCCTCTCCCCCACCCCCCGTCAAAAAATGGGCGATGAGCTCTCCAGGTGGGAGCAGCCCAAATTTCACAGAGATCATCTCTGCGGTCAGAATATGCCAAATAATATTATTAAATTGTATTTTTATTTTATTGTTGTTTGTTTAATTTTCTGTATGTTTATATCAAATTTAAATGGTGATAAATGCCTATTGTCTTTTCAGGCTGATTTTCCTGGACGCTGGCCTAGTGTGCAGTGCGTTGCCCCTGACAGGGAGGCTCAGCAGGTTGCAGCTATCTGAACTGATCGCCCCTGTGCCTGTGGCCGCTGCCCAGAAAGGTGGACCTCCATCAAATAGAGCCCAGCAAGCTTGACCTCGCTGACTTGCTTGATTATTTGACCCTCAGGTGAGAGAACTTGATACCTTTGTGGTAGTCTCATTTTCTTTATGATTCTTAACAAATATTATTTATAGAAAATCATGCATAGAGACAACAATGTATGCTGTTTTGAGGCTTTTACTTTTAGCTAATGTTAGAGTCTTTTCTTATGAAGGCTTGTCTTGAAATTGTGAAGGCACAAGAATGACATGGGTAGCCCACCCCTGGCTGCGACGCGCTCTCCATGTTGGTGCAACCCAAATTTCACAGGAACACATCAGTGACTATAGTATAAGTACCTAATACCTAATAATACAGACTATAAAAAAAAATACATAATAAAATAATGCGAGAATGGTGCATGATTTGGGTCAATTACAGTAGTTCTACTCTCAATATTGTATTTGTACATTTCCAAAAGAGAAAAAAATCAAATTTGATTCATACAGTAGAACCTCTCTTATAAGACCCCCCCCACACACACACACACACACACACACCATCTTTATTAGACTCCCTCCCTCAATCTCTGAAACATTGCCCTCTTTATACATATTAAGATTACCTTATACAACTCCTTAAGACCTTATTTTGGATGATTTTTCAACGTCTTAAACGGAAGGTTCCACGCAATGAAAATGCAAGAAAAATCATGTACCATATTTTACGGACTATAAGGTGCTATTTTCACTTCTGACTGAGACCCCTACGCCTTTTAGTATGACTAATAATATAGTAAGAAAATATAACAAAATCTTAATTTTGTGTAAAATGTGTGGGTGTGCCTTATCATAAGGTGCATCTTATAGTCCGATAAATACTGTATTTGTGAACAACCCCACCCCCAGTCATCATAATTTATGTTGTATAGCAACTTTGTAGTTAAAAGGTTTTGTGTACTTTGGATTCAATTTTAAATTCAGGTTTTGGGCTTTTCTGGAATTCTAGTTTCAACACCTTGCTACAAAAAACAACAAAAATTGAAAAATACCTCATGTCCCTGACTGTCATGGTTATTTTTAAAAAAATTTAAAGGAATCTAAAGCCTGTAATGGAAACCAATCATATATTAATGGCACATTTTATGTTGTAAAGCAGAAAACATGTAAATAAGAAATATGTGTCAACAGGGAAAAGTATTCCTGGCTGAATCACCCGCCTTCACTGGATATTCCATCACATCTGTACGGGCCTGGACCAAAGCAACATCGGTAGTGACCTGGCAGGCCAATAACCAGATTTATCTACATGCTGTTCCATATGTAGCTCAGCCAAGTTGTCTTCTAGATTCTCCCAGTCATGGTGAATATGCATGCATGCATACTTTGGGCATGTGTGTGTGTGTGTCTGTGTCCTAAAACACACACACTCACACATACATGTTTGCATGTTTACATTATCATTGTTCCATTTACATATTACATCTGAATCCGCTTATAAGAAACTCGCTTATAATCAAGCAAAAAAAAATTCCCGGTTGAACTCTTCTTTCTTATCTATTATGAAAACTCGGATGTAAGAAACTCGCTTATAAGAAAACTTGGTTATAAGTAAGCAAATTCCTTCTCCCATCCGCAATGAAAACTTCAACATAAGAAAATTATTTCATGCAAGAGAGTTGGTTTGCAGTTCATTTTCTTATGAGCAAGTTCTGTTTTCTTATAAGCGAAGTACCATTGACAACATTTTCTTAAAGACCCACCAGATCACGTGTCAAAATCACGGGTTTCACGTTTCTTATAGCTGGTAAGAAATCTTGTTTTGACCAGATTTGACTCCCATACAAATGCCCCCAAATTGAAAATGAAACATCATTTTAAAGAGCAGCCTCAATTTGAAGTTGGGGGAATTTGTATGTGGGTCACAGCTACCCAGACAAAAACAAGGACTTAATCGTGTTGGGTCAGTGTGTCTCTAAAAGTGAGTTGGACCTGACCTGAAAGGATGTTCCGAGAAAATTGAAGTCGTTCCAAAAAGGTAAAGTTTACCTCATACGCAGCGATCGTTATTTAGAGAAACTCGACCCTGTTGCGTCACAGACAGTCTAAACAGTACAAGCACTTGATTGCAAGACTAATTGAGTTGTTTTTGTTCCTTTATTTCATACTTTCCTTCAGTATTCTGTGCAAAATACATGTTGAGCAGAACAAAAAATATGAGTGCCTGTACTTTTGTGTTGGTTGTAGAGAGACTGTCCATCCTTTTATTTTCAGCAGCAATGGCAGAGAGGGAAAGGCAATTCGTTTCTGAAGATAAATACAAATAACTGAATATGTGGACAAAAATCCACATAAACAATAGCAAACAATTGATGATAAGCTTCATGGGTGGACAGTAAATGGTAATATAGTTCAGTACAAGAAAGTCGAAGGGGTACGCATTTGATCATAACAGTAATTTTTAAAAAAATTAAAGCTTGTTGAGTGGTTTTAGGCACCTTTAAATCTTCTTCTTAGTATTTTGATTTTATGATGCAAGACATGCACCAATTAGGACAAAAGTTTTTTCTTCGTTTTGTTTTTCTGTCTTTCTTCTCTTTCTTTGTTTTTCTTCTCTTTTCCCTTTTCCCCATTCAATTTGGTTATAAGGACAAAAAACTTCAAACTCAGATATGGAAAGAAGCATATAATCATCTCCATTCGATTTTCTTATAACCAAGTTTTGCTGTAATAGTTTTGACCTAACAAGTTAATAAAAAAAAAAGTTGTAAATCTGGCTTGCTTTCTTGTTTTACTGAGGTAGAATAAAATAGGTACTTTTTTTCCTAGACCAAGACCCCTGCGCCCTATAATGTGACTGGTAACACAGTAAGAACCTATAACAAAATCTGGATTTTGTGTGAAATTGGGAGGGGGGGGGAGTGCGCTTTATAATCAAGTGCGCCTTGTAATCCGTAAAATATGGGCTGTATTTTGTAAAAGAAAAAGTTGCTATAATATTAGTCACTTTATATGACTCAGGGGTCTCAGTCTAGGAAAACAAAGTATAGACTTACAGTCCATCAAATATGGTAGACATAAATAAAAATGAAACAGCAGTGTGTGTGAGTTCCAATTTGTTGGACGCTGTAGTTGATGCTTTTTTTCATACTGCACACCCCCAAAAAAATAATATGGGCAGGAGTGTTTATGTTGATGATTACATTTTTTTGTCATTACTGTATTCTTGATTTCAGACTTGCCCCTGTGACCAGTGTACCCATAACTGCCAGTTAGTCCCTTTCGGATCCCCAGATGTTGAGACTATGTGGAGAGCTCCTGCAGATAAACATCACTGCACAAACAAGACTTTGGGTGGGGTGGCATTCTGCATTTTGTTCTCAGTGGTCTTCTCTTCTTCTGGTTGCTAGGTGCTCAGACCTGCCACTTGCTCCGATTTCAGAGGAGCAGCTCAGATATGTTGAGCATTGCTCCTAGCTCCTCTTGCAACCTCCCCAGCTCCTATATTTTAAAATCTGTCTTGTATACATTTTCCACTCAATTTCACAACAAAGAGCATGCATTCAAAGCACCAGCTAATGGACATATAAGGGTCAGCATGAGACAGTGAGGGGCTACACGAAGCATAGGCCTATCTCAGGCTAAATGACCAACACATATTATGGTCAATATTTCTTTCTCTAAAATGGATCTCAAATTGACAAAAACGACTGCATGTTTGAAGAACAAAAGAGAAGGCCGCACATTTCGAAGTGGCAATGGATTTTACTGGGGGGCCAGTGCCAGCCCCTAGATTCTCGCTCCTCTTTTTTATTATTCTCAGAATGTGGCAGGTCTGGGTGCTACTAATGAATCACAGACAGTTATATAAGTGGAATGCATTTTTCATTCATGCGTAAACATGATTCAAGAGTGCCCCTGAAATCGGGGGGAAAAAAACCTTGACAGAGAGAGTCTTCAGGAAGGGCCATCTCATTATGCCGAACATTCGTCTTACGAAATAAAAGTGATGTGCTGTGTGGAACTGAATGTCGCTGATGGCAGAAAAAATTGTGATAAATGTGTAGTATTATCCAACACCCCTCTCCACATACACACATATAAATTATACATAGAAATATGTGTGGTGTGTGGCCACCACTATAGGGGTAGATTTGTTGTTCAGGATTAGGAAGATTAAGGGAGTATTGAAATCTGTCATTTCAAGAATTAGGGGATTTATTCCTTTCACCCATGTTCATTGAAATAAATAAATCTTATTGGGAATGCATTCGATGGGTTGTGATCAGGAAATTCGTATGGGTTGTGATCAGGATTAGATGAGTTGGAAGGCTTCTTCAATTGGACAGTTTGTTTTTGTGATTTGATTTATTATAAGTGTAATAACAGTACAGGGATCAACACCAGTAGCTGATCAGAACATGAGGCTTTATTTCTAATTTTCATTATCATTCAGTGGTTTAGGGTATATGAAATGGATTATAATTATGTTTAATTTATATACACAGTGGGTTGAAGCTAGGTCAAAAGCAGATAACTCAGAAATACTGTATAACTCAATGATTTTGTAGTCTCCATGTTTCTGTGTGTAATGAGCACACTCCCTAAGTCAATCCACTTGCCTTTATTTTTTTCGGCCAAAAAATGAACATTTTGATGGTTGTGAAAAATCGTTGAATTTCTCTTCCAAAGAAGGTAGTGTGTGTGCATGCACATTTTTTAAACAAATAAATAGACAATCTTTGTGAATTAACTTTCGTAGCGGAGTGGGGTGGGGTAGGATATATCATATTAAATTGGTGGACAGAATTACTTCAAATAGTGTTAGGAGATGTCATACTTAGCAAAGAAAACATGGTGCATAAATTATGTCCTGGGGGTGTCATTTAGCGGCAGACATTCCTCCAACCATATTTTTCCACTCATATCATGAACCACTGCATGGAATCACTTCAAATAGATATGTTTTATCATATGCTTGGACGTCTTAGGGGTATTTGTCCCTCTGCACGAGCACGTGTGTGTGTGCATGCATGCGTGCGTGCTGGGAGATCTACCAAAAGTAGGTCAGCTTGAGGTCTGTGAAGGGGGATGGTGGAGGGGGGGGGGGGGGGGGGGGGGGGGTAGTGTGAGAAAATACCTTTTGCGTGGAAAACGCTATTTGTAATGGTTTGGATTCAGGGGGGGGGGGGGGGGGGGGGGGGGACGTAAATGTAGTTATTGTTATTTCGTTTCGGGTTGTTCCTTATGATAAGTGCGTTGTTTTGTTGTTGTTTTTGCTCAGATTTTTAACTTTTTTTGTGAAGCGCTTAGAGCCCCGTAAGGAGAATAAGCGCTATATAAGTTGTTATTATTATTATTTGATCACTCAGTTTCATATCAAATATAAGTGCAGATGCATAATGCTGCCGTTATGCGCCTAAGTAAGATATAATTAGGCTCAGCATTTCCGGCTTTGGCTGGAGGAAATCTTTTTGAAAGTGTTTCTTGAAAAACGACAGGAGAATGGATCGGAAAGGCAGAAAAATAGTAGATGACAAGCAAAGCAAGCAAAGGGAAAAGGCAGCGTCACAGAGAGTGACAAATTAGAGGAAGTTACAAGCACAGAATTTCCAGAAGGTGAGGGAACTATTTCTGCAAAAGACCCTCCCCGGTTTCCCTATGGGGGACTTTGTTTCAATTGATCTGGTTAAAAAAAAGGATTAGATAAACAAACAAATCAGTCCTATTCGGATTTCATATTTTGGGTATTTGTAGAATACATTATAATGTGCACAAAACAAATGAGATATTTGAGGGTTGTTGACTATTTCTTGGCCTTTGTTGTTGTTGTTCTTCTTCGATTGCTCATACAGTTTCCTGTCAAATGAGTGTGAATGCGTCATGCTGCTGTTATGCGCCTACCTAAGAAATAGGCCCAGCATGTCCGACATGGGGGGGGGGGGGGTGTATATAAACAATTAGGAGTGTCACCAAATATGGCAAGCCCTTCCCCGTCACATTTGCTTTCCCACTTATCAGACTAAGGATATCTTTGTTCTGGTTATTTTTCTCTTTGCTGCTAAATGTTGTGAACAACTGCATGGAATCAGTTCAAATCATGTATGGTGATGTAATAGTATAAACTGAAAGTGCATATACACAATATGTGTGCATGGAGCGTTCCTGAGTTCAGTAACAAGTCATCTACCACATTTTCTTCTGTGTTATATATACCAAGAATATCTTGTAAATCATTGCACAGAATCACTTCAATTTCTGTACTGGGGTGCCTGGATCCACAGTAGAAAAAATCTGTGGACAAGTGATACACCTGATTGTATCCAAGTATGGCAACAAGTGCTCTGTCACTTTTCATTTCTTATATATCTTTTGAACTGCTACATTGAACTTGAAATGTATATGAAGCTATACTACAAGTAGCTAAGGTATTGAAGGCAGGGAGGTACAGATGTAAGGATATTATAGGAAGTTCTACTTTTTTCCCAGAGCAGTGTGTGCGTGGAAAGGCCTTCCACCCGAGGCAATTTCATCAGCCTCGGTGGAGGTATTCAAATCCAAGATCTCCCCCCACTTCCCCTCCCCTTTCCCCACTCCCCCTCCCCTTCACCCACCCTCCTGCCCTTCTCCATACCCCATGACCCTCTACACCCTTCACCCTACCCCACTTCCCCAGTGAGCTGATCATCTGGGCAGCTATCCTTTCCCACAGTTAATTGTAAGTAAACCGGAAACATGCATGATATGCATCAGAACCAAGATGATGGGGGATGCCTCAAGAAACAAGAAGGATTGGCTATTAAATTAAGAAAATATATGGGTGGTGAAACAGGATGACAAACATCACTAGGACATGCCTGTCACTTGGCAATGAATGCAATCACTCCTTTATTCATTTAATCACTCCTTCCTCTTTGTCTTGGCATTTGCAAAACGCAGCAGGCGTGTTTATTGTTATAAAAAACCCACAGCGAGTGAGCCTTGAAGGCTTAGCGTCTTGTTGAATAAAACATGACAATATGTTATAAATTGTGTATCCGTTTGTAGATATATTTGTGTTTGTTATTCGATGGTCTTATGAAGAAAAAAAATGGTTCTCCAGCTCTTACTATCTTGTCAGATGCATCAAATAAGTTATTAATGTTTCCTTATAGGTCAAACCACATAATTCCTTGTCAAATGAACAAAACATTTTCCCTTCTTGCATAAACAAAATGTGTTTTCATATCAGATGAACTAACACATTTTTGCATGTATGTGTGTGTCAAATAAACAAAATGGATGTTTAATAATAGACTCACATGTTTGAAACACTTATTAATTTTTTTTTATGTTTGTCTGATGTAAATAACATGCTTATTCTTGTTCTAATAGAACTTCTATGAACAGAATATGCTTACATGTCAAATGAACTAAGTGTATCTGAAGTTAAAGAGTCGTTTTCTTGTCTGGTGAAAAGGACACACGCATTGTTGTTTTGCCAATTTGACATGTTTCCCTTTTAAAATGGAGTTTTGATAATTCATGTTTTATGGGGATGACATGTTTTCTTATTGAGATATGGAGCTTGTTGTGGGAGAATATAGTTTATTTTTGTTTATTTTATTATTTTTTGTTCTTGAATGGAGAATAGAAATGACATGTTTTCTTCTTGTCTTATGGTGTTAATGTTTGTTTTCATGTTTCATGGGGACACCATGGTTTCCTATTTTTGTGTTCAGATATCACGTTGTTGTGTATTGGAAAAAAACACAAATGTGTTTTCTTGCATGGTGAAGTGAAGACATTTCTGGCTTTATGAAGAAAACATGTATTGTCTGATGTCTTGTTGTTTTGTGATGATAACATAATACTATCTTGTTGTGTGGTTAAGAAAACACATGTTTCCTTGAGTTCTGATGAAGGAAAAAAACAACTGTTGATTGCTGGTAAAAATGACATGTTCCTGTGTTGGTTGTTGTCTTCTTTCTTTTTAAGCTTGAATGACATTTTCTAAAGTTGTTTCAGTCCTGAATATGAGACTGTTTGAAATGTTCTTAAAGATGCCAGCAGACTGTTTCCTTGTGAATTGAAAAGAATGAGTTCATATGAGGAACTACAAGACAGATTATTTTAAATTATCTCGTACTCAAGCTTTCGGTGCATTGTGTTGAGACGGAAGAGATTGGATAGTGTGGGGGGAGGTGGGGGTGGGTGATGAATGCTCTGGGCGCATACTGACACTGATGTGTCTTACAATTTGGGACACTTGAGTAGAGTGAATGCATGATGGATTATTAAAGATGTGCATATTTTGTTTCAAATTCTGTTTCACTTATGCAAGATGGGTTTTTAAAATTCTTCCAATGAACAACTCTGATTTTAATTTATCGCACAAGTGTGCTCCAATATTTGTTTCTTTGTTGTTTCTCATGCATCTTTAAAGTATATCTAAAGCCGGCGACAGACTATGTGACTGCCTCATAATATAATAATAATAATAACAGCACATTTATATAGCGCTTTACCTCAGATGAGCCCAAAGCGCTTTACAATCAATTATTCATCAACAGATAACAAAAAACAAGATTCAAGAGTGACACCAACCACCAACAGCGCATATGCAAAGCAACTCTCTCTCTCTCTCTTTAACACGCGCACGCACGCACACACACACGCACACGCACGCACGCACACGCACGCACGCACACACACACACACATAAACACACAATTATTGACGCCAACTCATTCATACCCCATTCGGTAAGCCACAGCAACTGAGCCGCATGGACTGACCACATACACCAACACACATACACAAACACCCTCACACACAACGTACGCACGCAGACAGACACGCACACAAGCACACACACACACATGCGTGCACACACAACCCACAAAACTCATGTGACTCGATCAGGTCGTGACCTTTCCCCTCATTTGCATACCATCCTGCTCGATCAGCCTGACTCAGTCGGGACCAGTCAGGTGACAGGGCCGAATAGGGTGGGTTCTAAATTTCACTGATTGAGTCAGATGGCTTGTGACCTCTTCTGTGAGGGAAACAAAATTTGATCTACGTCACGACCTGATCGAGTCATATGAGGCAGTCGCATAGTCTGTTGCCCGCTTAAGGGGTAGTTGCACTGCAATTGACATGCACTGTAGTGATGTCGACTTTGAACTTATACATGTGTGTCATGACAAAAGGGGGAGCTTTTATTATTGTCTTAAGATTAGTTTGCTGCTAAACATGTTTGTTTGGAGTGGTATGAGTGTATTTTGAGTTGTATGTGGCTGCATTTTAAAATAACTTTTCCTAAATTGATTATTTTTGTGTGTTTTGTTGATATGTTCTTACAGTTTGAACTTATTTTTATCATCTAGAATACATAGCTGCCAACCAGTCCTATTTTCAGTTATTTTTTCTATTTTCAGCAAAGATAATGGTTTTCTCATTTTCAAAGAAAAATTCCTCTTTCTGAAAGTTTAAACAAAAACAAGCACGCAAAAAAGTCATTTACGTGGATTTTTTTTATCCACAATTAGGTTTGTCAACATTGTTTCTATCAATACTTGCCATGTATTGTTGTTTCTCATGTAGAACACTATGTTTTCCTGTCGCTAAGATTAAAAGATTGCTTCTCTAAACCTCATTAGGGAGCTATACATTCTGATGCCCACAATTTCAAGAAGTGGTCAAGCAAACCTACTGACCCCCGACCAGAATTCCTATGTTTGACTTTGAAGGGTTGGAAGCTATGAGACAATTCATTATGTGATATTATACCAACTTGCACAAAATAAAATCTTAGAGATTACCTTACCTTAAATGTTCTTAACCCTTTCACCGCCAGCCATATTTCAGCCAAAAATGTCCATTAAATTTACCTGGGTAGAGAACAAAATCCATCTGCAGTATTGGGGATTCTTCTGTGACATATATAAAATAAGGTCTATCCTTACTTCCCAAAACTAAGACAACAGGGTCTGTGGATAATAGACCCCAATTTGATGCCTTTTAGTGACATAGGTGTTAAATCACTGTGGTGCTAAAATGCGACTTTGGCGGTGAAAGGGTTAATCTTTTGTGCAATCAAGCTTTATTTTTCAAACACACCCACATGCACGCACACCCACACATACACATGCAAGCCCATGCTTGTGTGGTGAGTTGTCACTTGGCAATTAACAAAGACTTTTCGTTCGATCTTCTTCTTCTGCGTTTCCAGGCCATATGTCCATAATGGGTAAGGTACATATATGTCCGTTTTTCAGTTTTCACTGGTCTCCTTGCTGCGTACAGCTGACACATTCCGATTTGGGAGGAGCTCAAAGGAGAAATATTTGGAAGATTTATTTTTAAAGGCCGGAGAATGGGCCAAGAAGTCAGACAGATTTTTTTATAATATTTTTTTTTAACAGTAGTCTGCTCGCACCTACATAATGCGCAAGTCTCTTACACTTTTCATTTTATTTTTAATTTAATACTTTTTGCTTTTGTTTCAAAAACAATTATGTAAAGGAAAGAAAAATAAAACATACAAGAGTGAGAATAAATCAAATGTATCATCAATCATTTATGATCAAACATGTACTATCTTGTACACATATATCTAAGTAAATAAGCATAACAAATAAACCTAGCAACAAAAAAACAAAAATACAATTATAGGAAAGATGAGAGAGAGACAGAAAAAGAAAGAGAGGGAAATAGTACATAATTGGTTTCTACTTCACCCATATCGTTTGTGTATATCACGTAAGGTAATGTGTATCTATGTATGGTCATTCTCAATGACAGGTAAATATAAAGACCACTTATGCTCGAACCGTGTAAGCGATCCATTTATAATAGCAATATAGCGATCAATCTTATATCTATCTTTAAGCAAGGTAATGAATGTAGGCAATCTTGGAAGTGCGTTTTGTAGTTTACATTTGTATAGATAAAATTTTGCAAATGAAATCTATAACGGCGTCTGTGTATACATTTTGTTTTGTGCCAAACAAGACCAGTTCTTTTTCTACTCTTAAGTTTTGACAATGTAAACACTTCTGTGCAACAATATGCTGCAAGTCTAACCAAAACTGACGTATGACATCACAATCAAATGGCATATGACAAATGGTCTGTTCAGTTTGTTCACAAAAGTTGCATAAAGAAGAGTCGAAATAAGTCAGAAAGATAGTAGATTATAGAAATCAAAGGAAAACTGCAGATCAATGAGAGAGGTAGAATAGAGGAAGTTACAAGCACAGAACTTCCAGAAGGAAGAACACCCACCCACCACCCACGGGGAGATACAGCTCAGACAAGAAATATATAGCGTAAAGAAGGAAATTTCGATTTTCAAGGTTAAGGTCAACACGCCAATAATTATTGCTCAGGTGTCTTCCACTCAAGGTGATACACCACCATACACAGTCTAAAGCGTTTCTGGCAAGTAAAAATGTGGAAAATATGGCTTAAAATCCATTTTGTATACCACGACCACTGTCAAGGCCTACCGATCTCTTTGACCCACTCACATCCCTTTAAAAACCCTAGCTCTTATAAGATTAACCATTTATAGAAATGGCCTTTAGGAGCCAGTACCAGGCCGGATGATTATAAACCTCTCTCTCTCTCTCTCTCCGCCGTTCAAAAAATAAATATTTTAATGATTTAGTGTTCGCTTGTTCTAGAAATAAATCAAAACACATTTGGAAAGCTATAAACACTCCAACCCATAAAAACTCAAACAAAACATCCGTTGTTCCCACAGAAATGTCAGCCGATTCACTAAATCGTCATTTTTCTAATGTAGCTAACATTTTTGTTCAACATGATAGGTCTGATCAAAATGATCTCAAATTGCTGAAAGATTTCTGTGTGTCAAAAGAAATTAAATCCGAACTAGTTGTTCCTGCAATAACAGTTTGTGATGTTTATTTTTATCTTAATCATTTACAACAAACAGGTACACGACGTGGTCTTGATGGCTTAGATGGAATTATTCTTAAACTTAGTGCTCTTCTCATTACAGACACACTGACTTATCTATACAACCTCTGTATCGATAAAAGTTATTTTCCTAACAT
>CM065702.1:18617029-18622029 GCA_017654935.2 Phymorhynchus buccinoides | reverse complement strand
AATGCTCTCCTTTCTGGCCTATCAGTCTCTTCTCTATCTTGTCTCCAGCGTATTCAAAACACAGCTGCTCGTCTTGTCCTTAGGAAGAAAAAGTTCGATCATGTTAGCCCTCTTCTGCGTTCTTTGCACTGGCTTCCTGTCGCAGACAGAATTGAGTATAAATTAAACACACTTTGCTATAAATCTATTCATAAAGCTGCTCCATCTTACCTCTGCGACAATATTTCCATCTATACGCCAGCTCGCACTTTACGTTCAGTTTCTGACCCTCTTTCTCTCTCCAGATCCCTAGGTATAAGCTTTCAACTGTTGGTCGGCGCTCTTTTGCTGTCTCAGGACCGACCTCCTGGAACAAACTTCCGCTCTCCCTCCGTCAGCGACCGACTCTCTCTGCTTTCAAAGCTAACCTCAAAACCCACCTGTTCCCCCGTCATTAAAGCTCCTCTCTCTTTATCTTCTCTCTCTTGCCATTAGGTCTGTTTCTGCTATATTCCATTTATGTTATCTGTGTGTGTTCGCGTTGTATTGCGTTTTTGTTTGAATGCGCTTTGAATGCTAACGTGTGTGTGCGCTTTGATTTGATTTCTATCAAGATTCAGCGCCGTATAAATACTGTATGTTGTTGTTGTTGTTGTGTGTGTGTTGTGTGTGTGTGCGTGTGCGTGTGCGTGTGCGTGTGCGTGTGTGCGTGTGAGTGTGTGTTTGTTTGTGTGTGTGTGTGTGTGTGTGTGTGTGTGTGTGTGTGTGCGTGTGCGTGTGCGTGTGTGTGTGTGTGTGTGCGTGTGCGTGCGTGTGCGTGTATGTGCGTGTATGTGTGTGCGCGTGCGTGCGTGTAGGTGTGTGTGTGGTGTTTTTGTTGTTGTTGGGGTTGGGTGGTGTTGTTGTTTATTGGGTTGTTGTTGTTTTGGGGTTGTTGTGTGTGTGTGTGTGTGTGTGTGTGTGTGTGTGTGTGTGTGTGTGTGTGTGTGTGTGTGTGTGTGTGTGTCTGTCTGTCTCTCTCTATATATATATAATTATGTATGTGCGAATGTATGCATGCGCCGTTTGACGTTTCCGACTATCGACTGCCAGACAGCAGACGTGACAGCTGGTATTCTGGGTGGCTGGGATAGAATGTGTTTATGGCGGAGATCGATGCCTTCCCCAGGGTACATCCCCACTTTCTTGGCCAACAGGATCTGAGGCCCCATAAATAAATAAACCAACCAAGTCCCTTTGACTGCTGCAGCAAGAGCCAGTGAACATGCCCACTGACTTGGGTTTGGGTGTCGGTCTTCCACCCAAAAAAAACCCACTAAACGGCCAGCCACACGTCCACTAAAATCGCACGACTGTACGATACGATTCGTTCACGTGATCTCCGAGAACAAACGTGATTGGCGCATCGAGACCATTTGATCGAATCGAATCGTACAGTCGTGCGATTTTAGTGGACGTGTGGCTGGCCCTTAATTAAGCTGCACTATGATGTTCCACAACCGTAGAAAATTATTCATTATCGTGCACTTTATTATCGAAGAAGAAATTCTGTTTAACTTCCTCCGGTCTGGAACAGACACATATGGGACATTAGTAGATGTAAAGATGGTGGGAACGATCCTGGAGGCAATGCCCGGAGGCAGTGCAACACCAGGAAAGTCTCCGGGCATTGCCTCCGGGTTCGTTCCCACCATCTTTATAATGTACTAATGTCCCGCATGTGTCTGTTCCAGAATTTCATCATACGATTCGATTCACTGCGATCCTATATTATTGACATTTGAGAGGCATAATACCTGTGCAATTCTACTGTCTAAGTAAATCTGATGAAATCCTACTAGTTACGCTCACTATATTTGTGTAGTCCGCCATACACGAATCTGATCAAATATCTGTAATTTGTGTTCCGGTACCGCACATTTTATTTGATTCGTGCGTTGGGGTCTACTTGAGAATAGTGAGCGAAAACTAGTAGGGGAAGACGGGGTAAAAAGCGCATGGGCGGGTAAGAAGCCCACCCCAATTATCTCATGAAATAAAAGAAAATTTCAGTCAAATTTGCCCATGAGACGAATGCTAGACATTAACGCTCGTCTCATGGGCAAAATGAGACTGAAATTTGCTTCATTTCATGAGATAATTGGGGTGGGCTTCTTACCCGCCCATGCGCTTTTTACCCCGTCTTCCCCTAGCATTATCTTTAGACGGTAGTGTTTCACACGAATCATGACTCACAGACATCGTCACAGTCGGATCGTCACGGTGTTGGGGTCAAATCATATGTAGTGTAGCAGACCCTTTAAAGGTCGACTCTGATGGATTAATTTTTACCAGGAACACGTCGCGATCACCAGAAATACGGCTTTCTCAAGGATCGGAACACTCACTTTGCTCGGGTTTCCTTGAAATCAAACCGTCAAAACGGCGATTCCTCCTTGGCGGAGATGCCGGAGAGAGAAGCCATTTTGGATGGTGTGGGTGGGGGCCAAGCCAAACCCATTGTGGTTGAAGCATTTTTTTTATAATGCAGTAAACCAAAAAAAGGAAGCTATAAGCTATTTCCTTTGTTGTGAGCGAAACTCCTTTAGATAAACTGCATAACTTTTTTTTTAAGATGAATAAAAAGGCCTGTATTGCGAAAATTCTGTGCAAACAATTTGGTCGCCATTACGAAAAAGATAGATCACGGCCTTCTCTTTCAGGGAAAGAATTTGACTTCCAGCACCTCCTGCCAAGGATGAATAGCAGATTTGACGGTTTGGTTTCTAGGAAACCAAGGCAAAGTGAGTGTTGCGATCTCTGTAAATGGTGTTTTCATGGTGATCTCGATGTGTTTCTTGCACCAAAAAACCCTCACCCGTCAGGGTCCACCTTTAATTTAACCCTTTCATCACCACTGTCGCCTCTTGGCATCACAATGATTTAACACCCATGTTACTGAAAGGAATCAAATGAGGGTCTGGTAAGTTCCTAATTTTGGGAGGTAAGGATAGGCCCTATTTCATGCATGTCACAGAGAAATCCCCAATATTGCAGACAAAATCTTTTCTCTACCCGGGTGAGTTTTAATGGTAAATTTTGACTGAGGAATGGCTAGCCAGGGCTCCCATGAACCCCCATTTGGGGGTCTATGAAGTACTAAAATTCTAAAGGACCCTCTAAAAGAATGTGCAGGGAGTCCCAGGGATGCACTAGAAAAAATCTTTTTAGCATTCGCAATGCCTCTGGGGCCATCTATCCCGCCTCTAGGACCTTCTATACCGTAAGCGAAGGAGTCCCTGGGACCCCCTTGTTTTTTTGTGTTTTTTGCAGGACGATTGGGAGCCCTGGGCTAGTGTTGAAAGGGTTGAAAGGGACTCCTTCACTTACGGCATAGAGGGTCCTAGAGGCGGGATAGAGGGTCCCAGTGGCATTGCGAATGCTAAAAAGATTTTTTTTTAGTGCATCCCTGGGACCCCCTGCACATTCTTTTAGAGGGTCCTTTAGAATATTAGTGCTTCATACTCATAGACCCTGGCTAGCCATTCCTCAGCCAAAATGTTCCATTAAACTTACCTGGGTAGAGAAAAGATTTTGTCTGCAATATTGGGGATTCCTCTGTGACATGCATAAAATAGGGCCTATCCTTACCTCCCCAAAATGAAGAACATCAGGTCACTGTATACCAAACCCTCATTCGATGCCTTTCAGTGACGTGGGTGTTAAATCATTGTGGTGCCAAGAGGCGACAGTGGCGATGAAAGGGTTAATTAAAAGGGACACGGTGTCATAATGAATAAGTAGTCCTATGAAATATTTACCTCTGCGCATGCGCATTAGAACAGTTACTTATCTCCCGTGATTACTACTAACCCTAACCCTATCCCTAACCCTAACCCTATCCCTAACGAAGTTGAAACAACGGAAAGAACCAAGAAATAGAGCAGGAGGGTGTAAATCTACATATTTGCCGAGAAATCGATGTACAAAGCCATGCACTTAGTTTCGTAATTATTCACAATGGCGGACAAACAAACGATTCTGATTGGCTACGCGGCTAGAGGTAAAAAATCTCATAGAGGTAAAAATACACTGCCACAACGGGGCTACTTACGACTCCACGTAGTTCTTGAACACGATGTTCGGTCCCGTGCCAGTGAGGGTGCCCACGCCCCCGATGTTGGCTGAGTAGCACACGCACAGACACAGGGCTTTGACCAGGTTCTGAGACCTGACGTCCAGCTTCTCCACGTCGATGGAGACTTCTCCCTTATCATCATCATCATCGTCGTCGTCGTCGTCGTCATCGTCGTAGTCGTCGTCGATGTGGTTGTTGTTTTCTTTTGGGGTGTTGGTGGCTGAGGGTGAGGGTGGGTGGTGGTGGGAGTCGTCGTCTTTTTCGTGGTGGTGGTGGTGGTGGGGGTTGTCTGGGTGGGGGGTTTCTGTGGTGGAGTGGTGTGGGTGGGGGTGGAGCCCGTTGACTTCGTCGGCTAGGACGAAGACATCTCTGGAAGGGAGAAAATAAGACGTACTAGTCACGTTTAAAGAAACCGAGTGGCAACAGGGGAAATTGTCAGTGGTTGAAATTACTGGTAACACCCCCCTCTCTCTCTCTCTCTCTCTCTCTCTCCTCTCCTCTCTCTCTCTCTCTCTCTCTCTCTCAGGGCTGGGTGTAAAAAATTATGTATACTTTATCTCATTACCCCGTATAAATAAAATTTCGTTCGTCTCGTTCGTTCGTTCTCTCTCCTCTCTCTCTCTCCTCTCTCTCTCTCTCTCTCTCTCTCTCTCTCTCTCTCTCTCTCTCTCTCTCTCTCTCTCCTCATCTCTCTCTCTCTCTCTCACACACACACACACACACCAATTATTGTGGGATTTTTATATAGAAACCCCGATGAACGAGTGGAGTGGTTTAATCGTTTTTCATCTATGATGGACAATGTTTCCTTATCCTATACTGATATCATATTGCTTGGTGATTTAAACTTTGATTTACTCAAACCCCATGATAACTGGAAACATATCTATGAATCTTACAATTT
>CM065702.1:18602029-18612029 GCA_017654935.2 Phymorhynchus buccinoides | reverse complement strand
AACTTGTGCTCATAGTTTCAAAACTGTTGGTCTTAGACCACTATAACCATATATTTTCGTGATGAGCATCATTGGGGGAATACAGTGGAAAATAATTTGATGTGCTCAGGTGGGGTATGTGTGTGGGGGTGTTGCTTGTACTGGGACTACGTTTACATGGCGTTGCCATCTTGTTTCTTTCTGATGTGCTCTCAGTAGAATATGACTCTGCCTTTTCACTTTGCATACTGTCATCTATTATCTTTCTGCCTTACCGGTCCATTCTCCTGCCTTTTTTTCTAGAAACACTTTCAAAAAGATTTCCTCCAGCCGAAGTCGGACTTGCTGGGCCTAACTATTTCTTAGATAGGCGCGTAACGGCAGCATGACGCATCTGCGCTCATAATTGACAGGAAACTGTCTGAGCGATCTAAGAAGAAGAAGAAGAAGAAGATTGTGGGTATTATATATTTCCCATCCAATCCACTCTTTAGGCCTACCCTAAGAACAGTTCTTATTTTTTTAAGTTCCCAGGCCATATGGCCATAATGGGTAAGATACGTATGTGTCCGGTTTTCAGTTTTCACTGGTCTCCCCGCTGCGCACAGCAGGCACATTCCGATTTCGGAGGAGCTGAAAGGAGAAAAATGTATTTGGAAGATTTGTTTTTGAAGAAAAAAAAGGCAGGAGAATGGGCCATTAAGCCAGAAAGATAGTAGATGATAGAAAGCAAAGGGAAAAGGCAGAGTCAAAGAGAGTGGCAGATTAGAGGAGGTTACAAGCACAGAACTTCCAGAAGGTCGGAGAACTATTTTTACGAAAGACCCCCAAGTTAAGTACCCGCACGAGGAGGGATCGTGGGGGGGGGGGGGGGGGTCGTCCAGCTCCACGTATGGAGGCACGAGGCATGCACCCACTGCCCCAAAATGGCCGGCATGAACTCCATTAACCCTTTCACCGCCAAAGTCGCATTTTAGCACTACAGTGATTCAAGATCTATGTCATTAAAAGGCATCCAATTGGGGTCTATTATCCAAAGACCCTATTGTCTTAGTTTTGGGAAGTAAGGGTAGACCTTATTTTATATACGTCACAGAAGAATCCCCAATACTGCAGATGGGTTTTGTTCTCTGCCCAGGTAAATTTAATGGGAATGTTTTGGCTGAAATATGGCTGGCGGTGAAAGGGTTAACAGTCTAAAAGAAGAACCAGACAACAAGCCACATACATGTACTCTTAGTAGAAAGATCAATTCCCTTTCGCACCCTCGCCATCTACCCTTTAAAGGGGCTGACCCGCCGTATACGCTTCATCCGACTGTGACATCTGTGAGGCGTGATTCTCGTGAGATTCTACTGTCTGAATGCATCTGATGAAGTCCTACTCGCTTTATTCATTATATTTAAATCTGTAGTTCCCCATACACGAATATGATGAAATGTCTGTATTTTTTGTATCATACATTTTAATATGTACTTTGGTATAGTGAACGAAAACAGTAGAATTATGGGTAAAAGGTCAAGATGTTACCGAATTATGTTTAGACAGACGTATTTCACGAGAATCATGCCTCGCAGGCATCGTCACACGGAATCGGATCGCAGATGGATTGGGTTGGCCCCTGAACTCAGAATGAAAGAATATAATCATCATCATCATCCTCATCATCATCACCCTCTTCCTCCTCATCCTCATCCTCTTCCTCCTCATCCTCTTCCTCCTCTTCCTCCTCCTACCCCTCTTCCTCCTCCTCCTTCCTCCTCTTCCTCTCCTCCTCCTCCTCATCCTCCTCCTCCTCCTTCTTCCTCCTCCTCATCCTCTTCTTCCTCATCCTCTTCCTCATCCTCTTCCTCTTCCTCATCCTCCTCTTCCTCATCCTCCCTTCCTCATCCTCCTCTTCCTCATCCTCCTCTTCCTCACCCTCCACTTCCTCATCCTCCTCTTCCTCATCCTCCTCATCCTCATCATCCTCCTCTTCCTCCTCCTCCTCTTCCTCCTCTTCATCCTCCTCCTCTTCTTCCTCTCCTCTTCTTCCTCCTCCTCCTCTTCTCCTCTCCTCCTCCTCCTCTTCCTCCTCCTTCGGTTACTCACTTTCTGGGTTGCACTCCCAGCAGTAACAGCAGTCGTAGAGCGAACCGCTTGTGGAGGTTACTCTCCTCGATGGCTACTGCCACCATTATGCTTCCAACCAGCAACACCATCACATCCTGAAGTCATCATCATCATCATCATCATTATCATTACCACTATTTCATTGTCATAATCGTCGTCGACGTTGTAATCGTCATATCATCATTATCGTCGTCGTCGTCGTCGTTGTTGTTGTAATTCTTGCTCTCTTCTCAGTGGCTATACCCACCAATAGACTTCCCACCATCATCATCATCATCATCACCATCACCATTATTGTTGCTACCACTATCATCATCACCGTCATCGATCTTCATCGCTATCGTCGTCGACGTCACCATCATCGTCGTTGTCATTATCATCATCGTCAACATTGTCATAATCAACTTTTTAGTTCTCTTCAGCAACAGCAGTAACACCGTCATCATCTTGTTTTTGTTTTTTTTTTGGGTGTGTTTTTTTTTTTTTTTGCTGATTGTTGTTTTTTTGTTTTTTTTTTTTGTGTGGGGGGGGGGTTTTTTGGGTTTTTTTTTTTAATTGCTGCTTGGTGTTTTTGGGGTTTCTTGTTTCCTCTCTTTTTGTTTGGAGGGGGGTATATGTTTTTTGTTGTTGTTTGAGTGTGTTTTTTATGAGAAAGGGTAGAGATGCGTTCTTGCTATTGATGTTGCTATTATCTGTGATATGTTTTGATTGTTGGTTTGTTTTATACTTGATTCCTTACGTGGTAAGATTTAACGTGGTGACAGCCCTGCCATTGCCTTAGTGGTCGACGGGGCTGTATTTTTAATCTTCATCTTAATCTTATGCTTGATTTTTTTAATCTAATTTTTGTCTGTTCCTTTGGTTTATTTTTGTTTGTTTGTTTGCTTCTCTTCATAATGCAAGCAAATCAGTTCTTCAATTCCGATGGCTTCCCCCTAAATAAACCCTACAACATTAATGTTTTATTAAGAAACTGGATCGTTGGAGTTCTCCTTGATCACAGAAGTACCTTGAAGTAGAGACTGCAGACGTCTTTGGACGCCATGATGTTGAGCAGGGGAAGTAACACCAGAGGAAGAAGGGCGGTAACCGGCAAGGGGAGGCACTCTGTGATCCAATACACCGCCATTAAGGCCAACAGGAAGCTGCATTTCGACTCCTGAAAACGCCAAAGATTACTATCAATAGTCATACTTATTGTCGTCGATATTACAATCGCTACCATCGTCGATGTCATTATTACCGTCATCGTTATTATTATCGCCATCCCATCCTCATCTTCATCACCTACACCATTATCATTATCATGCGAGTGAGCGTCATATATATATAGTGTGTGTGTATGTGTGTGTGTGTGTGGAGGGGGGTGTCTGCTTTTTGTTTGTGAATGCATGTGAACTAATTTGCGCTAATCTGATAATTAGGCCTATATAACTTTCTTGTTCTTGATATAAATATCTTGTATTGCTACTGAATTTGTTTCCATCATCATCATCATCATCATTATCTTCTTCATCACCATCGTCGTCATCGTCATCATCATCATCATCATCATCATTGTCATGGTATGATTTTTTTAAAGTCATACCGCTTTTAATGCCACCCTCGTGGTAAATGTATGCTTTCGTAAAATCAATTGCCTTCAACGCAGTGGCTACGGTTACGGGGTTGTTGCAACTCATAGCATGTTCAGGGGTAGTAACTCTCGCTAGTTGACAACCCGTAACCCCAGCCTCTGCCTTTAATTTAAACGTTGAAGATAATCAAACTGAATTCCCCCCGTGGGGATACCGGGGGGGGGGTCTTTTGAACAAATAGTCCCCCCACCTTCTGGAAGTTCTGTGCTTGTAACTTCCTCTAGTCTGTCACTCTCTTTGACTCTGCCTTTTCCCTTTGCTTACTGTCATCTTACTATCCTTCTGCCTTACCGGCCCATTCTCCTGCCCGCTTTCAAGAAGATTTCCTCCAGCCGAAGTCCTGACTTGCTGGGCCTAACTATTTCTTAGTTAGGCGCATTGTAGCAGTAGTTATTAGTAATCAGTTGTACCTGTGTGTGTGGTGGTGTGCGTGCGTGAGATTGTTATCCATTTGTGAATGATGTTCACACTGTAACTTGCCACTTGACAGAGGAATAATCAAATCAGTTGCGAATCTGATCTTGTGGTGTGAAGACTGTTGTATTGATCATGCGAATGTATGTACGGACATCTTGACTTCTTCTTTCTCATCCCAACCACCATCATCAAGTTGATGGTTCTGTTGGTATATAACGGCAGCTACACGCATAACGGCAGCATTACGCATCTGTGTTCATAATTGGCAGGACACTGTCTGAGCGATCGAAGAAGAAGAATACTAAAATTGAATCCTCTTTCTCACCATAGTAGTCCCGGGCCATGCCAGAGGCAGCAACACCAGAGGCGTGATGAGGACCACCAGACTTCTCCACACCTCTCTGGCATCCTGGAGCCAGCCCATCCTGAAAAGAACCGGTTACCGTTTTTCCCCTTGAAAAGTTCAAAAGTGCTCCTTCCTCCTACCTCTTCTATACGGGTGTTTTCTTCTTCTTTCGTGAAATTCAAGACTTATGATATCTCTCCGTCTTCGACGTATGCTCTAGAACCTCGGAATATTCAACAGCGACCTCTCTTTGGGGCCTCCATGTTTTCTCTTACATCAAACATTTGTTTTCTTAGTTTCTCCTACGTTAGGTTTATCTCTGTCTTGTGTTGTTTTGTTGATTGTTTTATCGCTGAAGAAAGAATTTCCTGTAAAACGGACAATACAAATATTGATTGATTGATTGATTGAGTAGAAACTTAGGTCCAGACAAGAGCTAGAGAAGACAGCACTATTTATCAACAGAGCACCTTTGTTTCGTGCAGCAGGCTTTGTTTCGTGAAGAAGAATAGCAGAGAGGCTTAGTGATATGCTTCATTCTTTTCTTTCAGTCCGCCATTTTGTTTTTAACGGTGTTAGAAAGTCCATCATAGGATCAAGTTTCAAAGGTCCATTTTCATATTCCTTTATCCCCCGCACATGTCCATAGCTATCTTAACTGATAATCTAGACCTAATCAGGAACAATATCGGGCCGGTGACTATATGTTTAAATGAACATATAAATGGGCTTTGGGATAAAACTTCAATGCAAATTTCCTCCCTGTCGCTATTATCATCTCGCTAGTATTGAATCTCCAACAGCTGTACGCCTGTAATAAAGCACAGTTTGAGATATAGCGCGATTCATAAAGCAACCTGTGAAGCGGATCAATAGATAGGTTACTAAATACTATGATTGTAGTAGTAACACGGTGGCCTTTGACTCAAATAGCTTTTTATCAATGGTTGACATTAGGTATATAGGGGAAGACGGGGTAAAAAGCCAATGGGCAGGTAAGAAGCCCATGTTAATTATATCATGAAATGAAGCAAATTTCAGTCAAATTTGCCCATGAGACGAATGCTAAACATTAACACTCGTCTCATGGGCAAAATGTGACTGAAATTTGCTTCACTTCATGAAATAATTGGCGTGGGCTTCTTACCCGCCCATGGGCTTTTTTTTACCCCGTCTTCCCCTAGTAGGGGCCATTAGTACAACCAGAGCTGCAGGGCCAGTATTCATATTGAGATAGTATGAGACTTATCATCATGATGTTGTAGAAGTCCTTCTAAAGTCATATCAAATCCTACTACTTTAGAAGGACTTCTAAAATTATCATGATGATAAGTCTCATACTTATTATTATTATTATTATTATTATTATTATTATTATTATTATTATTATTATTATTATTATTATTATTATTATTATTCGATCACTCAGACAGTTTCCTGTCAATTATGAGTGCAGGAGCGTCATGCTGCCGTCATGCGCCTAACTAAGACTTCGGCTGAAGGAAATCTTTTTGAAAATGTTTCATGAAGAAAAAAGCAGCAGAAAAATGGACTGGTAAGGCAGAAAGGAAGTAGATCACAGCAAGCGAAAGGGAAAAAGCAGAGTCAACGAGAGTGACAGATTAGAGGAAGCTACAAGCACAGAACTTCCAGAAGGTGGGGGAACTATTTATCCAAAAGACTCCCCAGTAGTCTCATACTATCTCAATGTGAATACAGGCCCAGTACAAGATTGTCTACAATAATAGAAGATAAATTGAGTTTTACGTCCTCCGGAACTTGCACAGAACGGGCCTAACTAGCTAGACAGAAGACAAGTTGATGATGATCACTGACAGTTCCCCAACTACACCCTTCCCTCCAAACCAGTCATCGTGGGCCTAACTAGCTAAACAGAAGACAAGTTGATGATGATCACTGACAGAACTACACCCTCCCCTCCAAACCAGTCATCGTGGGCCTAACTAGCTAGACAGAAGACAAGTTGATGATGATCACTGACAGTTCCCCAACTACACCCTCCCCTCCAAACCAGTCATCGTGGGCCTAACTAGCTAAACAGAAGACAAGTTGATGATGATCACTGACAGTTCCCCAACTACACCCTCCCCTCCAAACCAGTCATCGTGGGCCTAACTAGCTAAACAGAAGACAAGTTGATGATGATCACTGACAGTTCCCCAACTACACCCTTCCCTCCAAACCAGTCATCGTGGGCCTAACTAGCTAGACAGAAGACAAGTTGATGATGATCACTGACAGTTCCCCAACTACACCCTCCCCTCCAAACCAGTCATCGTGGGCCTAACTAGCTAGACAGAAGACAAGTTGATGATGATCACTGACAGTTCCCCAACTACACCCTCCCCTCCAAACCAGTCATCGTGGGCCTAACTAGCTAGACAGAAGACAAGTTGATGATGATCACTGACAGTTCCCCAACTACACCCTCCCCTCCAAACCAGTCATCGTGGGCCTAACTAGCTAGACAGAAGACAAGTTGATGATGATCACTGACAGTTCCCCAACTACACCCTCCCCTCCAAACCAATCATCGTGGGCCTAACTAGCTAAACAGAAGACAAGTTGATGATGATCACTGACAGAACTACACCCTCCCCTCCAAACCAGTCATCGTGGGCCTAACTAGCTAGACAGAAGACAAGTTGATGATGATCACTGACAGAACTACACCCTCCCCTCCAAACCAGTCATCGTGGGCCTAACTAGCTAGACAGAAGACAAGTTGATGATGATCACTGACAGTTCCCCAACTACACCCTCCCCTCCAAACCAATCATCGTGGGCCTAACTAGCTAAACAGAAGACAAGTTGATGATGATCACTGACAGTTCCCCAACTACACCCTCCCCTCCCAACCAGTTCTCGCACCACAAAGTCTACAGGGTCAACATAAAGGGAAAGGGGCTGGATGAAACAAAGATGAACACTAAATTTACAAAGCCTAAAGGGACATTTAAAAATATAAAAAGATAGAATAAAGAATTTAGATAAAATTTAAAAAATATGAAAAATAAAAAAGAGGGTAGGGGGGGAGGGGGGGGCAAAAAAAAATTGTTATAGATTATAGAGATGGGGTTCTGAAGGACTGTGGATAAGATTTAGGGTGAAATATTTCGGGTAAAAGCTTAATGCTCAAATAAAAATAATAAGTACATTGATAGTCAAGGCGTCGGTATTAAGGTTTCGAGTGAGTGAGTGGCAGTTGATAATTTAAAATGTCAGGGCCGCTGTAACAGTAATAGAAAATCATGGTGCGTGTTAGTCGTTTGTGGAAGGCTATGACTCTCAAACTATGGAACATTTCCATGGCTGGTAGTGCTGCAGCCAAGGGGATTGGTTGGCCTTCGTGTAGACAGTTGTTGTGAGTCTACATATGACTTCAACTTCAACTCAACTCAACTTTTATTTTGTCCTCATAAAAACAAGGATACATTTTCTTGAGTAGGCACACTATAAGCTTCAAGCTTGTTGCTGCCGTTATTTTTGTAAATTTGATTTTGATGTAGACTGTGTGTTATTGGTGAATAAAAGATTATTTAAGCCAAGGGGCAAAAATCAAGGCATGGACATTGCAGTGAACATCACTTGTTTCATAAGCACAAGAATGTATAAGCGCACCCAAACACATTTCAATTGTATACATAAAGCTGCGTCGTGGATTTACTTGAATAGCTATAAGAATATCAATTGTATTGAAATAAGAAGAAAAAACTACATTAGGAAAACAATACAACATGCACTCATTTATAATTAGAAAGAATAATACAAGAATAAATATACACGTAATCCCCATTTGATATTGTTTGCGGACTTTTTGTTTTAATACACGCTCTTAGTTTTTGCGGTGGGGGTCAATAGTGTGTCGGTGGACTGTCTGGGGATGGTCCGTTTTGACTCCAGGCCATCGGTTTATTTTGTGTACTGATTTTATTATCTCGAGTCATGAAATGTTCATTCAGTTTATTCGGGGTAAAAAAGCGCATGGGCGGGTAAGAAGCCCACCCCAATTATCTCTTGAAATGAAGCAAATTTCAGTCTCATTTTGCCCATGAGACGAGCTTAATGTCTAGCATTCGTTTGGGCAAATTTGACTGAAATTTTCTTTATTTCATGAGATAATTGGGGTGGGCTTCTTACCCACCCATGCGCTTTTTACCCCGTCTTCCCCTACTACTATTTCATTCCTCGATCTATTTATTATTTGTCTGTTTGTTTAATGTTGTGCTTATGGTTGGTGTTTTATTCGCTTTTTGCAAAAGAAACACCAAAACGTTTGCTATGGTCAGATAACTCTTTAAGCTTACTCTTCACTTTTGGGAGAGAGAAAAGGGTTGCTATCAAAAGGGAGATAAATGATACATCTCTGACAGGTTGTACAAATATTTCGATTTCATTGTCAGTCTATTTGTGTGCAGAAAATTAAATCTGCACTATATTATGCCATGATGAAAAATTAAGAAAGAGCACTCAAAAACACTTGCATTTGTTTAATTTACTAAAATCATCCCGTTGTTTTTTTATGATAGACTAAAGAATATTTGTCTGTGACAAGCTTGTTGTTTTGGTCTTCCATTTTGAAAGTAAAAGTCACGTTCACGCGAGATATAAAAAATAAATCCGGAAGTAATGATATTTCCCATGATTCTTCAAATAAGATAGTTTGTCGCTTGCTACCTCGAAAGGAGCCACAAAACGTTTGCGAAACCATCGGCAAAAGAAGGTGTTTCTGCCGTTTTTGCCGATTTGAGCGTACGCTACGTAACGTTAGCCCTTGTGAAACGGCCCCCAGTTCATGTCTTTAGCTTGCTTCCAACATAACGTTGGCGCCTCTTGAAGTACAGGTGGCCTGGAGAGGATGCCCCTTTGAATATTGTTAAGCCATTAGTCGCACTTAGTTTCTGGATTAGCATAGCCTACACGGAGAGGAGGGTCGAAAGATCCCAAAAAACTTTGGCGACAACCAAGAGTTAATTAGGCCTACATGGTGACACGGGGGTAGTATTTCTTCGTGTTAAAGAAAGACCTAATAATTATAGGTTTACCTCATGACAACGTCATCACTTTTACCTGAACTACAAGGCATTTCTGTGTCTGCATTCAAGTGCTTTAGGCAACTATCCCCCCGTGGGGATACCGGGGGTCTTTTGTATAAATAGTTCCTCCACCTTCTGGAAGTTCTGGGCTTGCAACTTCCTCTCATCTGTCACTCTTTGACTCTGCCTTTTCCCTTTGCTTACTGTCATCTACTATCTTTATGCCTTACAGGTCCATTCTCCTGCCTTTTTTTCACGAAACACTTTCAAAAAGATTTCCTCCAGCCGAAGTCGGACTTGCTGGGCCTAACTATTTCTTAGTTAGGCGCGTAACGGCAGCATAACGCATCTGCGTTCATAATTGACAGGAAACTGTTTGAGCGATCGAAGTTTCCGCTACTTCTCAAGTTATAGCCCATTTCATAGGTTAAACTCAACTTTGTTTTTAGTAA
>CM065702.1:18592029-18599529 GCA_017654935.2 Phymorhynchus buccinoides | reverse complement strand
TTTGTTTTCTTTGTTGTTTGCCTCAGGCTGACGCAAACAGCTGTGTCTAATTACTTACACATTACCCAATACATACATTTCGTTTGTTCGTTCTCTCTCTCTCTCTCTCTCTCTACGCGCTCTCTCTCTCTCTCTTCTTCCTCTTCTCTCTGCTCTTTCTCTTACCTTTCTTTGACGTTTGTCGTCAGGGCTGGATTTCAAAAAATGTGTCTATTCGACTTAGTACCCTAAAAACATAGCATTTCAACTCGTTTGTACGAACTATAGCTCTCTCTCTCTCTCTCTCTCGTTCTCTCATTGCTCTCTCTCCTCATCTCTCTCCTACTAGGTAAGCATGCACACAAGGTTTACAACCACACACACATCATAATCATAGTAATGCGCATGTATTCACTCCGCTTTTCTATGATAACGCGCACTCACTGCACACGCACACGGACACTACACACACATACACAAACTACGCGCGTGTGAGTCTTTTTTTCCTCTTCTGTCTGCTCTTTCTCTTACCTCAAGACGAGTCGTCAATGGATTTCAACAATTCATTCGACAGTCACTAAAAAATACACAACTCGACGAACTATTTCCTCATGAACGTTGACATTACTTTGCCATGTCTACCTACTAGGTAAGCATGCAACAAGGTTTTCTACCACGACTAATCATAGTAAGCCTTCACTCCGCTTTTCTATGATAACTGCCTCACTGCATGGACACTATATTAAAATACATTTCATTAACCCTTTCACCGCCAATGTCACATTTTTGCACCACAACGATTTAACACTATGATAACTGCCTCACTGCATGGACACTATATTAAAATACATTTAACCCTTTCACCGCCAATGTCACATTTTTGCACCACAATGATTTAACACACGTGTCATTAAAACTTTTGAATCAGGGTCTATTATTCAATAATATTGCGTTCCTAAATCTGAGCAGTAAGGATTTGACCGTAATTCTAAATGTATCACAGAGAAATCCCACAAAATTGCAGATGAAATCTTTTCTGTAACCAGATACATTTTATGGACATTTTTGGTTCAAAGATGGCTGGCGGTGAAAGGGTTAAATATAGCATCCATGCTCACTGTCACTCTCCCATGATGAAAGTTCGTTTAACGTCCTCCGGCCTGGGAACAGGCACATATGGGAGATTCATAACTATAAAGATAGTGGAACGATCCTGGAGGTACTGCAATACCAGGAAAGTCCCGAAGGTGTTGTTTTTTTGTTTAATAATCAAGATAGTTACTGACTATGTCACTCTCGCATGCCTGTTCCTGCCTTTTTATGCTGAGAGAGAGAGAGAGAGAGAGAGAGAGAGAGAGAGAGAGAGAGAGAGAGAGAGAGAGAGAGAGAGAGAGAGAGAGAGAGAGAGAGAGAGAGAGAGAGAGAGAGAGAGAGAGAGAGAGAGAGAGAGAGAGAGGTCAAAAAGTCAAGTCAAAAGTCAAAGTCAAAAATATTTTAATTGTTAGGCCTCTGGCCCATAACAATGGGGTTCACACAAAAAGAATTATATATATATAGGGGAAGACGAGGTAAAAAGCGCATGGGCGGGTAAGAAGCCCACCCCAATTATTTCATGAAATAAAGAAAATTTCAGTCAAATTTGCCAATGAGACGAATGCTTGACATTAACGCTCGTCTCATGGGCAAAATGAGACTGAAATTTGCTTCATTTCATGAGATAATTGGGGTGGGCTTCTTACCCGCCCATGCGCTTTTTACCCCGTCTTCCACTAAGCAACAACGACAAAAAGAATAAAGACACACCAAAAACACACACAACATAGATACAGACATTCATCATGAGAGAGAGAGAGAGAGAGAGAGAGAGAGAGAGAGAGAGAGAGAGAGAGAGAGAGAGAGAGAGAGAGAGAGAGAGAGAGAGAGAGAGAGAGAGAGAGAGAGAGAGAGAGAGAGAGAGAGAGAGAGAGAGAGAGAGAGAGAGAGAGAGAGAGAGAGAGAGAGAGAGAGAGAGAGAGAGAGAGAGAGAGAGAGAGAGAGAGAGAGAGAGAGAGAGAGAGAGAGAGAGAGAGAGAGAGAGAGAGAGAGAGAGAGAGAGACAGAGAGAGAGAGAGAGAGAGAGAGAGAGAGAGAGAGAGAGAGAGAGAGAGAGAGAGAGAGAGAGAGAGAGAGAGAGAGAGAGAGATAGGAGAGAGAGAGAGAGGGGGGGGGAGGGAGAGAGAGAGAGAGAGAGAGAGAGAGAGAGAGAGAGAGAGAGAGAGAGAGAGAGAGAGAGAGAGAGAGAGAGAGAGAGAGAGAGAGAGAGAGAGAGAGAGAGAGAGAGAGAGAGAGAGACGGAGAGAGAGAGAGAGAGAGAGAGAGAGAGAGAGAGAGAGGAGAGAGAGAGAGAGAGAGAGGAGAGAGAGAGAGAGGAGAGAGAGAGAGAGAGACGGAGAGAGAGAGAGACAGAGAGAGAGAGACACAGAGAGAGAGAGAGAGAGAGAGAGAGAGAGAGAGAGAGAGAGAGAGAGAGAGAGAGAGAGAGAGAGAGAGAGAGAGAGAGAGAGTAGACTTTGCAAAAGAAATGAAAGGACGAAACGTCACTTCCACTTTTGCTGCCTTACACAAAGGGCAAAGTGGGAAAGGGCAGGATGGGAAAGGGCGAAATGGGAAAGGGCGAAATGGGAAAGGGCAGGATGGGAAAGAACAGTATGGGAAAGGGCAAAGTGGGAAAGGGCGAAATGGGAAAGGGCGAAATGGGAAAGGGCAGGATGGGAAAGGGCAGAATGGGAAAGGGCGAACTGGGAAAGGGCTAGATGGGAAAGGACAGTATGGGAAAGGGCAAAATGGGAAAGGGCAAAATGGGAAAGGGCAAGATGGGAAAGGGCGAACTGGGAAAGGGCAGGATGGGAAAGGGCGAAATGAGAAAAGGCAAAGTGAGAAAGGGCAGGATGGGAAAGGGCGAAATGGGAAAGGGCATAGTGAGAAAGGGCAAGATGGGAAACTCAGGGCGAAATGGGAAAGGTCAAGATGGGAAAGGGCGAAATGGGAAAGGGCAGGATGGGAAAGGGTAGGATGGGAAAGGGCAGGATGGGAAAGGGCAAGGGCATGATGGGAAAGGGCGAAATGGGAAAGGGCAGGATGGGAAAGGGCAGGATGGGAAAGGGTAGGATGGGAAAGGGCAGGATGGGAAAGGGCAAGATGGGAAAGGGCAGGATGGGAAAGGGCAAGATGGGAAAGGGCAGGATGGGAAAGGGTAGGATGGGAAAGGGCAGGATGGGAAAGGGCAAGATGGGAAAGGGCAAAGTGGGAAAGGGCAAGGGCATGATGGGAAAGGGCGAAATGGGAAAGGGCAGGATGGGAAAGGGAAAGGGCAAAATGGGAAAGGGCAAAATGGGAAAGGGCAGGATGGGAAAGGGCAGGATGGGAAAGGGCAGGATGGGAAAGGGCAGGATGGGAAAGGGCAAGGGCATGATGGGAAAGGGCGAAATGGGAAAAGGCGAAATGGGAAAAGGCAAAGTGGGAAAAGGCAAAGTGAGAAAGGGCAAAGAGGGAAAGGGCAAAGATGGGAAAAAGCAAAGTGGGAAAGGGCAAAGTGGGAAAGGGCAAAGTGGGAAAGGGCAGGATGGGAAAGGGCGAAATGGGAAAAGGCAAAGTGGGAAAGGGCAGGATGGGAAAGGGCAAAGCCGGACGTTCCCAATTTTTCATGTAGGCCTAATTTACTTTCCTTTGTTAGCGGATGTGTTCAGTTCTTATTAGGTTTAGCCACCAACAAGGTGGACATTCGATGATAGGGGTGTCGAATGTTTTTGTCCGTCACCAAAGGTGATCGGACTTTGCGATGGGCTGGTTTGTCTGTTTGTTTGTTTTGTTTTCTGTCTGTCCCAAGGATATCTCCAGAACCGCTTGACCGAATCGCGTCAAATTGTGTGTGAAGGTGTGCCACCTTAATAGGAAGAGATCCGCGCGAACCATTTTGCCGTCGTGACCTTGACCTTGACGTACGACCTTGAAAACCGAAAATCTATTTATTTTTAGCCATATCTCGTATGGATATGTATTTGTCTTCTAGAGAGTCAAGGTCCTCGCTCTCAAGGTCCTTTTCTTCTTACGATCATATAACATAAACATTATTTGAGGGGTCAGGGGGGGGGGGGGGTCAAGGTATGGTCAGTTTACGAAAATGAAAAGCTCATATTACATTTCTCACATGTGGTTATGTGTGTCTACTGAGATTACACACTCGAAATGAGATTAAATGGCTGGCTGGCTGGTCGCGCATGTGTGTGTACCTGTATATTCAATAGCAAGAGAATCTTCTTCTTCTGCGTTCCCAGGCCATATGACCATAATGGGTAAGGTACGTATGTATGTGTCCTGTTTTCAGTTTTCACTGGTCTCCCCGCTGCGTACAGCCGACACATTCCGATTTCGGAGGAGCTCAAAAGAGATCAATTATTTGGAAGACTTTTTTGTTTTTAGAAACAAAGGCAGGAGAATGGGCCAATACGTCAGAAAGATAGTAGATGATAGAAAGCAACAAAAAAAGGCAGAGTCAAAGAGAGTGGCAGAGTAGAGGAAGTTACAAGCACAGAACTTCCAGAAGGTGGGGGAACTATTATCCGAAAGACCCCCACCCCACCCCCCGGTACCCCCACGAGGAGAGACTCGTGGAGGGGGTTGGGGTCGTCCAGCTCCCCGTATGGAGGCACGAGGCATCCACCCACTGCCCCTAGCAAGAGAACCAACATCTCATCCACCACCGTTATGGAAAGAGGACCTATGCTTAATTCAAGGTTAATGACATTCACCTGGTCTGACGATGAATACTAAATTAATTGATGAATTAATTGATTAAACAGCGGTGGTGCGAACTTCACTCTCACGCTTCTAGGACACAGTGGTATTATTATGTCATATTCCTCTGCGAAACAGATTTGTTTTGCAAATGTACAGACCCACTCATTCTGTCCCTTATGATCGTAACTTGTGTGTGTACATATGAAATTTCTAATGAAGACAGTAGTAGGCCTATATATTTTTTTTTAAGTTTAAAAGAAAAGACAAAATGTTGTAAGTTGACCTCCCACGATTTTTAAACATATTTTGATTCTGTTTTAATCTTTAACAGCTCAGGGAGCCAGAACATTCTGTGCATTTTAAAATCAAATATCTTAACCAAAGAGATTATTAAAAAAAATTACGCAGCCTCTAGGTCGAGCCATGGCACTAAATTAACTTATATTCAATTCAATTACAAATCTACAGTATTTCCATACATTTCCCCTCCCTAGTTTCTCCAACTTTATTTGAAAGAAATGTCCCATATGGTTCTTCGCAACCGAGAGGACGTAAAACTTTGTGAAAAGACAAGAAAATTAGAAAAGGTACCAGCAAAATGTAAAGATGAGGTGTAAAGGTTTCGGACTGTTTCAAAAGTAAATTATATGAATGAAAAAGCACAAAGAAATAAAACAGAGGAAACAATGCAGATTAAAGAGACTGAAGAAGAATTATTTTTTTAAATAATCATAATAATAATAATTGTACATTTATATGGCGCTTTACCTCAGATGAGCCCAAAGCGCTTTACAATCAATTTTTCATCAACAAATAGACAACAAAAACAGCATTCAAGAATGACACCAACCAGCAACAACGCATACATACAAAGCAACTCTCTCTCTCTCTAACACACATACACACATTTAACAACACCGACTCGTTCATCCCCCATTCAGTAAGCACACATCAACTGAGCCGCACGACTGACCACATACACCAACACATACAGAAACACCCTCACACAATGTACGCACGCAGACAAACACACACACATGCGTGCACCGACACACAACCCACAGAACCAAAACACACACAAGCACACATGTGTGCACACATGCATGCTCACACACACACACACACACACAAAGCACAGCACAAACCTCTTATTCAATCTTCCCTCACGTGCACACAAGATAGACAACTGATCAAATATTTAGGGTGCAGCAGGAAAAAGATGGGTTTTAAGAGAGGTTTTGAATGAGGAGACTGAGTTGGAGTGTCGGAGAGGAGAAGGCAGAGAATTCCACAGAGATGGTGCTTGACAGGAAAAAGAACGTTGGCCAGCAGATTTGAGACGGATGGAGGGAGGGGAGAGGAGACGAGAATCAGAAGACGAACTGGGACATAGAGATGAAGGAGATCAGATCTAAATGCTTGTTTGTTTGTTGTTGTGGAGGTTCTTTGTGCAGTTTTCTGATGAATAACATATGTGTATACTTTCTTTGTCATACAATGACTATGCTTTTACTTTTCTTCTGATAAATGAGACAGAGAGACAGAGAGAGAGAGGAGGGGAGGGAGGGAGGGAGAGAGAGAGAGAGAGAGAGAGAGAGAGAGAGAGAGAGAGAGAGAGAGAGAGAGAGAGAGAGAGAGAGATTTGCACAATAGATACACAATAGGAGACAGGCTTAATGGATTTAAATTAACAGTAAAAGAAAATGAGCAAAAACATACTTTACAAATGACAATTTAAATACTGACAGACAGAAAGAAACGGAGCAATAAAAGAGAAACATACTGGGGGGAAAACATGTATTATACACATGAGGACAGAGATACCAATCTTTCATAACAGCGCACACAACCACAACAAAATGCTGCCGATTCTTTTATTCATTCAAACTGCTGTTAAAACATGACAATGATTCTAACTTACACACTCATGTTTTTATAACATTCACAAACTCTTCCAGTATTCTCTTTAAAACTAATTCAGGCAGCATTTACAACATTTGTCTACGATCCAAATCAAGCCTTTCATACAAGCTCATTCATTTTACATGATCGCATTCCCTTCATTAGATAAGCAAACAATGCAATGATATCATGGATGCTTCTACAAAACCCTGGAAAATATGAAAAGCAGGGGTCCTGGGGCCGCCTAATTCCCTGGTACCCGGCAGGGTAGGACTGCCAAGGAGTGGAACCGACTGAGTGAGGCCACTGTCTCCGCAGGTTCCGTCAAGGCATTTTCATCAGCGCTGACCAGCCCTTAATTTTATGAAGTTCTACTAAAGCTAAAGCGGGAAACTAAACGTTACTTTCTAAATTAAGTAAACCGATTTACTTACTTTAGAAAGTAACAACGTTTAGTTTCCCACTTAAGCTTTAGTAGAACATCATAAAATTAAGTACAGATCACTAGCCACTAGATTTTTTTTAATTATTTTTTTAGCTTGTTGCTGGAAATGGGATCTGTTCCTTCCCGGTGAAACCGGGGGGTTTAATAGCCTTAACCCAGTGCAAGCAGTAGGTCTTTCTCCTTCTATTAGATACACGTGCGCGACATGTGTCGCGATTTATCGTCAGAAGCGACGTCTGCGACGTACCAGATCCTGATCAGATCCACGGTACATGGGCAGCATGCCTGTTGGGGGCTATGGAAGTAATGCCCCCCTGAAGCTGAAGGGAACATGTTATTTTTAAAGGGATTCAACAGGCTCTCTTTGAAGCAAAAAATACAAGCTAAAGCATAACATG
>CM065702.1:18588088-18591529 GCA_017654935.2 Phymorhynchus buccinoides | reverse complement strand
AAAATCTGTTCGACAGAGGAATATGACATAATATCCCACTTGTAGTCCCTTAGACCTAGAAGCGGTTAGAGGTGAAGTTCTCCAACCACCGCTGTTTTTTATCAATTAATTAATCAATCTAATTTATTTAGTAGTCTCGTCAAGACCAGGGGGAAAGTCATTAACCTGAATTAAAAATAGGTTCACCCTTTCCATAAACGGTGGTGGATGAGATGTTGGTTCCTCTTGCTAGGGAGGCAGTGGGTGGAGGATGGCCTCAGTGCCTCCATATCGGGGAGCATTGGACGACCCCAACCCCCCCACGAGTCTCTACTCCGTGGGGGAGTACCGGGGGGGTGGGTGGGTGGGGGGGTCTTTCTGATAAAGTTCTACCCCAACCACCTTCTGGAAGTTTCTGTGCTTTTGTAACTCCTCTACTTGCAACTCTCTTTGACATTGACCCTTTTTTTTTTTTTTGGTTGCGTTCGATATTAATATCTTTCTGAACGTAGGGCCCATTCTCCTGACTTTGTTTCTAAAAACAAAAAAAGTTTTCCAATAATTGACTCTTTTGAGCTCTCCGACCGAAATTCGGAAGGAATGTCAATGTGTCGGCTGTACGCAGCGGGTAGAAGAGCGGGAGACCATGGGGGGTGAAAACTGGAAAAAACAAGGAACATTACATACGTACCTTACCCATTATGGTCATTCATATGTCCTGGGAAACGCAGAGAGAAGAAGAAGATCTCTGCTAATTGAAATATACAGTACAACACATGCGCGACCATGCATGCCAGCCAGTTAATCTCATTTCGATGTGTGTAAAATCTCAGTAGACACACATAAACCACAGTGAGAAATAGAAAATGTAAATATGGAGCTTTTCATTTTCGTTTTATTGTAAAACTGGACCAACCTTGACCCCGCCCCCCCCACCCTCCCCCCCCCCCCCCCCCCCCCCCCCCCCCCCCCCCCCCCCACCCCCACCCCTCCCCCCCCCCCCCCCCCCCCCCCCCCCCCCCCCCCCCCCCCCCCCCCCCCCCCCCCCACCCCCCCCCCCCACCCCCCCCCCCCATGCACCCCTCAAATAATGTTATGTTTATGTTTTATATGATCGTCGTAAGAAGAAGAAAAGGAACCTGAACCTCCTTGAGATGCGAGGACCTTGACTCTCTAGAAGACAAATAAAAACATATCCATACCGAGATATGGCTAAATAATAAATAAATAGATTTTCGGTTTTCAAGGTCGTACGTCAAGTCAAGGTACGCGGCCCAAAATGGTTTCGCGCGGATCTCTTCCTATTAAGGTGGCACACCTTCACAACAATTTTGACGCGATTCGGTCGTGTTTCATCAAGCGGGGTTCTGGCGGAGGATATCCTTTGGGACAGGACAGAAAACAAAACAAACAAACAGAACAAACCAGCCCCACATCGCCAAATTCGATCACCTTTGGTGACGGGACAAAAACATTCGACACCTACTATCACGGGACTGTCCACCTTGTTGGTGGCTAAACCTAATAAGAACCATGAACCACATCCGCTCAACAAAGGGAAAGTAAATTAGGCCTACATGAAAATTGGGGAAACGTCCGGCTTAGCCCTTCCCTTGTCTTCCCATCATCTGCCCTTCCCAACTTTGCCTTTTCCCATTTCGCCCTTCCCATCCTTGCCCTTCCCACTTTGCCCTTTCCCCCTTGGATTTTCCCATTTCGCCCTATTCCCTCTTTCTCCATTTCTCACTATGCCTTTTCCCACGTTGACTTTTCCCATTTCGCCTTTTACATGTTCGCCATTACTTCCAATCATGCCATTGCCCAGTTCAAATACTGCCCTTTCCCATCCTACCCTTTCCCATCCCCTGCCCTTTCCCATTTTGCCCTTTCCCACTTTGCCCTTTCCCATCTTGCCCTTTCCCATCCTGCCCTTTCCCACTTTGCCCTTTCCCACCATGCCCTTTCCCACTTTGCCCTTTCCCATCTTGCCCTTTCCCATCCTGCCCTTTCCCATCCTACCCTTTCCCATCCTGCCCTTTCCCATCTTGCCCTTTCCCATCCTGCCCTTTCCCATCTTGCCCTTTCCCATCCTGCCCTTTCCCATCCTACCCTTTCCCATCCTGCCCTTTCCCATCCTGCCCTTTCCCATTTCGCCCTTTCCCATCATTCGCCCTTGCCCCCTTACCCATCACTTTGCCCTTTCCCATCCTACCCTTTCCCATCCTGCCCTTTCCCATTTCGCCCTTTACCCATCTTCGACCTTTAAGCATTTAAGCCAGCTGAGTTTCCCATAGTTGAACCTTTCGTCACTATGCCCTTTACCCATTTCGCCCTTTCCCATCATGCCCTGCCCTTTCTCACTTTGCCTTTTCTCATTTCGCCCTTTCCCATCCTGCCCTTTCCCACTTTGCCCTTTCCCACTTTGCCCTTTCCCACTTTGCCCTTTCCCATTTTGCCCTTTCCCATACTGTCCTTTCCCATCTAGCCCTTTCCCAGTTCGACCTTTCCCTCTTGGCCCTTTCCCACTTGGTACTTTCCCATTTGGCTCTTTCCCATTTTGCCCTTTCCCACTTTGCCCTTTCCCATACTGTTCTTTCCCATCCTGCCCTTTCCCATTTCGCTTTTTCCCATTTCGCCCTTTCCCATCCTGCCCTTTCCCACTTTGCCCTTTGTGTAAGGCAGCAAAAGTGGAAGTGACGTTTCGTCCTTTCATTTCTTTTGCAAAGTCTACTCTCTCTCTCTCTATCTCTCTCTCTCTCTCTCCTCTCTCTGCTCTCTTCTCTCTCTCCCTCTCTCTCTGTGTCTCTCTCGTCTGTCTATCTCTCTCTCTCTCTCTCGTCTCTCTCTCTCTCCTCTCTCTCTCTCTCTCTCTCTCTCTCTCTCTCTCTCTCTCTCTTCTCTCTCCGTCTATCTCTCTCTCTCTCTCTCTCTCTCTCTCCGTCTCTCACTCTCTCTCTCTCTCTCTCCCTCTCTCTCTCTCTCTCTCTCCAGTCTCTCTCTCTCTCTCTCTCTCGCTCTCTCTCTCTCTCTCCTCTCCTCTCTCTCTCTCTCTCTCTCTCTCTCTCTCTCTCTCTCTCTCTCTCCTCCGTCTCTCTCCTCTCTCTCCCTCCCTCCCCCCCCTCTCTCTCCCCCCCCCCCCCCTCTCTCTCCTCTCCTCTCCCATCTCTTCCTCTCCCTCTCTCCACTCTCCTCCGGAGCACGCCCTCTCTCTCTCTCTCTCTCTCTCTCTCTCTCTCTCTCTCTCTCTCTCTCCCTCTGTCTCTCTCTCTCTCTCTCTCTGTCTCTCTCTCTCTCTCTCCTCTCTCTCTCTCTGTCTCTCTCTCTCTCTCTCCTCTCTCTCTCTCTCTCACTCTCTCTCTCTCTCTCTCTCTCTCTCTCTCTCATCTCTCTCTCTCATCTCTGTCTCTCTATATCTCTCTCTATCTCTCTCTGTTCTCTCTCTCTCTCTCTCTCTCTCTCTCT
>CM065702.1:18573088-18583088 GCA_017654935.2 Phymorhynchus buccinoides | reverse complement strand
TTTTCTGCATACAAATAGACTGACAATGAAATCGAAATATTTGTACAACCTATCAGAGATGCATCATTTATCTCCCTTTTGATAGCAACCCTTTTCTCTCTCCCAAAAGTGAAGAGTAAGCTTAAAGAGTTATCTGACCATAGCAAACGTTTTGGTGTTTCTTTTGCAAAAAGCGAATAAAACATCAACCATAAGCACATTAAACAAACAGACAAATAATAAATAGATCAATAGTAGTAATAAGTAACTACTGAATGAACACTTCATGACTCGAGATAATAAAATCAGTACACAAAATAAACCGATGGCCTGGAGTCAAAACGGATCATCCCCAGACAGTCCACCGACCCACTATTGACCCCCACCGCAAAAACTAAGAGCGTGTATTAAAACAAAAAGTCCGCAAACAATATCAAATGGGGATTACGTGTATATTTATTCTTGTATTATTCTTTCTAATTATAAATGAGTGCATGTTGTATTGTTTTCCTAATGTAGTTTTTTCTTCTTATTTCAATACAATTGATATTCTTATAGCTATTCAAGTAAATCCACGACGCAGCTTTATGTATACAATTGAAATGTGTTTGGGTGCGCTTATATATTCTTGTGCTTATGAAACAAGTGATGTTCACTGCAGTGTCCATGCCTTGATTTTTGCCCCTTGGCTTAAATAATCTTTTATTCACCAATAACACACAGTCTACATCAAAATCAAATTTACAAAAATAACCGCAGCAACAAGCTTGAAGCTTATAGTGTGCCTACTCAAGAAAATTATCCTTGTTTCTATGAGGACAAAATAAAAGTTGAGTTGAGTTGAAGTTGAAGTCATATGTAGACTCACAACAACTGTCTACACGAAGGCCAACCAATCCCCTTGGCTGCAGCACTACCAGCCATGGAAATGTTCCATAGTTTGAGAGTCATAGCCTTCCACAAACGACTAACACGCACCATGATTTTCTATTACTGTTACAGCGGCCCTGACATTTTAAATTATCAACTGCCACTCACGCACTCGAAACCTTAATACCGACGCCTTGACTATCAATGTACTTATTATTTTTATTTGAGCATTAAACTTTTACCCGAAATATTACACCCTAAATCTTATCCGCAGTCCGTCAGAACCCCATCTCTATAATCTATAACAATTTTTGTCCCCCCCCCCCCCCCCCCCCCTACTCTCTTTTTTTATTTTTCTATTTTTATCTAAATTCTTTATTCTATTTTTTTAAAAAAATGTCCCTTTAGGCTTTGTAAATTTAGTGTTCATCTTTGTTTCATCCAGCCCCTTTCCCTTTATGTTGACCCGGTAGACTTTGTGGTGCGAGAACTGGTTGGGAGGGGAGGGTGTAGTTGGGGAACTGTCAGTGATCATCATCAACTTGTCTTCTGTCTAGCTAGTTAGGCCCACGATGACTGGTTTGGAGGGGAGGGTGTAGTTCTGTCAGTGATCATCATCAACTTGTCTTCTGTCTAGCTAGTTAGGCCCACGATGACTGGTTTGGAGGGGAGGGTGTAGTTCTGTCAGTGATCATCATCAACTTGTCTTCTGTCTAGCTAGTTAGGCCCACGATGACTGGTTTGGAGGGGAGGGTGTAGTTCTGTCAGTGATCATCATTAACTTGTCTTCTATCTAGCTAGTTAGGCCCGTTCTGTGCAAGTGCCGGAGGACGTAAAACTCATTTTCTCTTGTATTACTGTAGACAATCTTGTACCGGGCCTGTATCCACATTGAGATAGTATGAGACTACCGGGGAGTCTTTTGGATAAATAGTTCCCCCACCTTCTGGAAGTTCTGTGCTTGTAGCTTCCTCTAATCTGTCACTCTATTTGACTCTGCTTTTTCCCTTTCGCTTGCTGTGATCTACTTCCTTTCTGCCTTACCAGTCCATTTTTCTGCAGCTTTTTTCTTCATGAAACATTTTCAAAAAGATGTCCTTCAGCCAAAGTCTTAGTTAGGCGCATGACGGCAGCATGACGCTCCTGCGCTCATAATTGACAGGAAACTGTCTGAGTGATCGAATAATAATAATAAGAAGAAGAAGAAGAAGAAGAAGAAAAAGAAGCAGAAGTAGTATGAGACTTATCATCATGATAATTTTAGAAGTCCTTCTAAAGTAGTAGGATTTGATATGACTTTAGAAGGACTTCTACAACATCATGATGATAAGTCTCATACTATCTCAATATGAATACTGGCCCTGCAGCTCTGGTTGTACTAATGGCCCCTACTAGGGGAAGACGGGGTAAAAAGCCCATGGGCGGGTAAAAAGCCCACGCCAATTATTTCATGAAGTGAAGCAAATTTCAGTCACATTTTGCCCATGAGACGAGTGTTAATGTTTAGCATTCGTCTCATGGGCAAATTTGACTAAAATTTGCTTCATTTCATGATATAATTAGCATGGGCTTCTTACCTGCCCATTGGCTTTTTACCCCGTCTTCCCCTATATACCTAATGCCAACCATTGATAAAAAGCTATTTGAGTCAAAGGCCACCGTGTTACTACTACAGTCATAGTATTTAGTAACCTATCTATTGATCCGCTTCACAGGTTGCTTTATGAATCGCGCTATATCTCAAACTGTGCTTTATTACAGGCGTACAGCTGTTGGAGATTCAATACTAGCGAGATGATAATAGCGACAGGGAGGAAATTTGCATTGAAGTTTTACCCCAAAGCCCATTTATATGTTCATTTAAACATATAGTCACCCGATATTGTTCCTGATTAGGTCTAGATTATCAGTTAAGATAGCTATGGACATGTGCGGGGGATAAAGGAATATGAAAATGGACCTTTGAAACTTGATCCTATGATGGACTTTCTAACACCGTTAAAAACAAAATGGCGGACTGAAAGAAAAGAATGAAGCATATCACTAAGCCTCTCTGCTATTCTTCTTCACGAAACAAAGCCTGCTACACGAAACAAAGGTGCTCTGTTGATAAATAGTGCTGTCTTCTCTAGCTCTTGTCTGGACCTGCGTGTCTACTCAATCAATCAATCAATCAATATTTTTATTGTCCGTTTTACAGGAAATTCTTTCTGCAGCGATAAAACAATCAACAAAACAACACAACAAGACAGAGACATAGCATGTAGAAAACAACAAAAAAACAACACAACAAGACAGAGACATAGCATGTAGAAAACAACAAAAAAACAACACAACAAGACAGAGACATAGCATGTAGAAAAGCCAAAAAAATAAAATATGAGACTATTTTAAACACCGTGCGCACTGGTCTCCTTGTGAAGGGGACATCTCTGCAGGACATGTTCTGTCGTCTGGTCTTCTTGCTCTCTACTATTAGATTCGTGCAGATTTTAATTTAGAGTGTATTTTTGGAGTGTGAGAAACAGTTGCCGTAAGACTTGCTCAAACTCAAGGTTTGGTTAAATATTAGTGGATAGGAACGGATAACAACTTTCTGCCTGTATTGGTGAAGGAGGGGGTAGGATTGGGGTGGGAGGTCGGACTTGTTGCTAAACTCTGCAACATCTAGGGTATTTTCAGGAACTCAGGTTGAAAGATTTCACTGACTTAATAAATAAAACTTTAACTTTCATAAGCGCGGGCCTTTGCCACTGATTCGAAACCAAACCGATTAGACTACGTGAACGGCTGAGGGGTACCATGAATGTTGAATTAACGTCCTGTTAGCATTAAGCTCTTAATATGAGGTAGGGTTTACATAGGCCTACCTACTACGTGTTCTTTCGTTGACTTCTTGAAAGTGGGACAGTGTGAAATTTGATTGTGGTGTGTGAACGAATACCTTTTATAGGAACATGTTTTGAATTTCCCTTTTGTCACTTCTACTTCTATATCTTCCGCATTCTCTGTTTCCAGGATTCAACACAACAAAGGAAAAGGGACGGCTTGCTACAGAAACCTGGAGTGATTGCAAGCAACGAGACGAAAGGTTAGATATAACGAAACAAACAGGCAAACAAACAAACAAAGAAGCAAACATTAAAGACAACAATCTCTGAGTGCTAAAAGTTAGCAAACTAGAGAGAAATATGATGTACCTTCGTAAACGAAGTTAGAGAAAATCTGCAAACACGACATTTGAAAACGCCAGAGAAGCCTTACGGCTTGTTCTGTCCCTAACTACTACTACTACTACTACTACTACTACTACTACTACTACTACTACTACTACTACTACTACTACTACAGAACAAAAAGTAAAACCTAACGTAGGAGAAACTAAGAAAACAAATGTTTGATGTAAGAGAAAACATGGAGGCCCCAAAGAGAGGTCGCTGTTGAATATTCCGGGGTTCTAGAGCATACGTCGAAGACGGAGAGATATCATAAGTCTTGAATTTCACGAAATAAGAAAACACCCGTATAGAAGAGGTAGGAGGAAGGAGCACTTTTGAACTTTTCAAGGGGAAAAACGGTAACCGGTTCTTTTCAGGATGGGCTGGCTCCAGGATGCCAGAGAGGTGTGGAGAAGTCTGGTGGTCCTCATCACGCCTCTGGTGTTGCTGCCTCTGGCATGGCCCGGGACTACTATGGTGAGAAAGAGGATTCAATTTTAGTATTCTTCTTCTTCTTCGATCGCTCAGACAGTTTCCTGCCAATTATGAACACAGATGCGTAATGCTGCCGTTATGCGTGTAGCTGCCGTTATATACCAACAAAACCATCTACTTGATGATGGTGGTTGGGATGAGAAAGGAGAAAAAGAAGAAGCCAAGATGTCCGTACATACATTCGCATGATCAATACAACAGTCTTGACACCACAAGATCAGATTCTCAACTGATTTAATTATTCCTCTGTCAAGTGGCAAGTTACAGTGTGAACATCGTTCACAAATGGATAACAATCTCACGCACGCACACCACCACACACACAGGTACAACTGATTACTAATCACTACTGCTACAATGCGCCTAACTAAGAAATAGTTAGGCCCAGCAAGTCAGGACTTCGGCTGGAGGAAATCTTCTTGAAAGCGTTTCTTGAAAAAAAAAAGGGCAGGAGAATGGGCCGGTAAGGCAGAAGGATCGTAGATGACAGTAAGAAAATGGAAAAAAAGGCAGAGTCAAAGAGAGTGACAGACTAGAGGAAGTTACAAGCACAGAACTTCCAGAAGTTGGGGGGACTATTTGTTCAAAAGACCCCCCGGTATCCCCACGGGGGGAATTCAGTTTTATTATTTTTAATGTTTGAATTAAAGGTAGAGGCTGGGGCTACGGGTGGTTGTCAACTAGTGAGAGTTACTATCCCTGAACATGTTATGAGTGTTGCATGCAACAACCCCGTAACCGTAGCCACTGTGTTGAAGGCAATTGATTTTACGAAAGCATACATTTACCACGAGGGTGGCATTCAAAGCGTTATGACTTAAAACAAAATCATACCATGACAATGATGGTGATGACGATGACGATGACGACGATGATGATGAAGAAGATAATGATGATGATGATGGAAACACATTCAGTAGCAATACAATAACTTTATATGAACAACAAGAAAGTTATACAGGCCTAATGATCAGATTAGGGCAAATTAGTTCACATGCATTCACAAACAAAAAACAGACACCCGCCAATTCAAACACACACACACACACACACACACACACACACACACACACACACACACACAGACACACACACACAGACACACACACACACAGACAGACACACATACACACACACACCCGACACACACACACACACACACACAGACACACAGACACACACACACACACACACACACACACACACACACACACACACACACACACGCACACACCACACACACACACACACACACACACACACACACACACACACACACACACACACACACACACACACACACACACACACACACACACACACACACACACACACACACACACACACACACACACACACACACACACACACACACACACACACACACACACACACACACACACACACACACACACACACACACACACACACACACACACACACTATAGACTACGCTCACTCGCATGATAATGATAATGGTGTAGGTGATGAAGACGAGGATGGGATGGCGATAATGATAACGATGACGGTAATAAAGACATTGACGACGATGATGGTAGCGATTGTAATATCGACGACAATAAGTATGACTATTGATAGTAATCTTTGGCGTTTTCAGGAGTCGAAATGCAGCTTCCTGTTGGCCTTAATGGCGGTGTATTGGATCACAGAGTGCCTCCCCTTGCCGGTTACCGCCCTTCTTCCTCTGGTGTTACTTCCCCTGCTCAACATCATGGCGTCCAAAGACGTCTGCAGTCTCTACTTCAAGGTACTTCTGTGATCAAGGAGAACTCCAACGATCCAGTTTCTTAATAAAACATTAATTTTGTAGGGTTTATTTAGGGGGAAGCCATCGGAATTGAAGAACTGATTTGCTTGCATTATGAAGAGAAGCAAACAAACAAACAAAAATAAACCAAAGGAACAGACAAAAATTAGATTAAAAAAATCAAGCATAAGATTAAGATGAAGATTAAAAATACAGCCCCGTCGACCACTAAGGCAATGGCAGGGCTGTCACCACGTTAAATCTTACCACGTAAGGAATCAAGTATAAAACAAACCAACAATCAAAACATATCACAGACAATAGCAACATCAATAGCAAAAACGCATCTCTACCCTTTCTCATAAAACACACACCAAAACAACAACAACAAACATATACCCCCCCCCTCCAAACAAAAAGAGAGGAAACAAGAAACACCCACAAAAAACAACAACAAGCAGCAATTAAAAAAAAACACCCAAAAAACAACAACAAGCAGCAATTAAAAAAAAACACCCAAAAAACAACAACAAGCAGCAATTAAAAAAACACACCCCAAAAACAACAACAAGCAGCAATTAAAAAAAACACCCAAAAAACAACAACAAGCAGCAATTAAAAAAAAACACCCCAAAAACAACAACAAGCAGCAATTAAAAAAAAACACCCCAAAAACAACAACAAGCAGCAATTAAAAAAAACACACCCAAAAAACAACAACAAGCAGCAATTAAAAAAACACACCCCAAAAACAACAACAAGCAGCAATTAAAAAAAAAAACCCAAAAAACAACAACAAGCAGCAATTAAAAAAAAACACCCAAAAAACAACAACAAGCAGCAATTAAAAAAAACCACCCAAAAAACAACAACAAGCAGCAATTAAAAAAACCACCCAAAAAACAACAACAAGCAGCAATAAAAAAAAACACCCCAAAAAACAACAACAAGCAGCAATTTAAAAAAAAAACCCCAAAAAACAAAACAAGATGATGACGGTGTTACTGCTGTTGCTGAAGAACTAAAAAGTTGATTATGACAATGTTGACGATGATGATAATGACAACGACGATGATGGTGACGTCGACGACGATAGCGATGAAGATCGATGACGGTGATGATGATAGTGGTGGCAACAATAATGGTGATGGTGATGATGATGATGATGATGGTGGGAAGTCTATTGGTGGGTATAGCCACTGAGAAGAGAGCAAGAATTACAACAACAACGACGTCTACGACGACGATAATGATGATATGACGATTACAACGTCGACGACGATTATGACAATGAAATAGTGGTAATGATAATGATGATGATGATGATGATGACTTCAGGATGTGATGGTGTTGCTGGTTGGAAGCATAATGGTGGCAGTAGCCATCGAGGAGAGTAACCTCCACAAGCGGTTCGCTCTACGACTGCTGTTACTGCTGGGAGTGCAACCCAGAAAGTGAGTGACCGAAGGAGGAGGAAGAGGATGAGGAGGATGAGGAGGAAGAGAGGATGAGGAGGATGAGGAGGAAGAGGATGAGAGGATGAGGAGGAAGAGGAGGATGAGGAAGAGGATGAGGAAGAAGAGGATGAGGAGGAGGAAGAGGAGGATGAGGAAGAGGAGGAGAGGATGAGGAGGATGAGGAGGAAGACGATGAGAGGATGAGGAGGAAGAGGAGGATGAGGAAGAGGATGAGGAAGAAGAGGATGAGGAGGAGGAGGAGGAGGAAGAGGAGGAGAGGAGGAGGAGGAAGAGGAGGAAGAGGAAGAGGAGGAGGAAGAGGGGGAGGAGGAGGAGGAAGAGGATGAGGAGGAAGAGGATGAGGAGGAAGAGGAAGAGGATGAGGATGAGGAGGAAGAGGGTGATGATGATGAGGATGATGATAATGATTATATTCTTTCATTCTGAGTTCAGGGGCCAAACCACTGCATACGACCCAATCCATCTGCGATCCGATTCCTTGTGACGATGCCTGCGAGGCATGATTCTCGTGAAATACGTCTGTCTAAACATAATTCGGTAACATCTTGACCTTTTACCCATAATTCTACTGTTTTCGTTCACTATACCAAAGTACATATTAACATGTATGATACCAAAAATACAGACATTTCATCATATTCGTGTATGGGGGACTACAGATTTAAATATAATGAATAAAGCGAGTAGGACTTCATCAGATGCATTCAGACAGTAGAATCTCACGAGAATCACGCCTCACAGATGTCACAGTCGGATCGCAGCTGGATTGAAGCGTATGCGGCGGGTCGCCCCTTTAAAGGGTAGATGGCGAGGGTGCGAAAGGGAATCCATCTTTCTACTAAGAGTACATGTATGTGGCTTGTCATCTGTTTCGTTTTCTTTCAGACTGTTAATGGAGTTTATGCTGGCTATTTTGGGGCAGTGGGTGGATGCCTCGTGCCTCCATACGGGGAGTTGGACGACCCCGCCCCCTCCACGAGTCCCTCCCCGTGGGGATACCGGGGGGTCTTTCGTAAAAATGGTTCCCCGACCTTTTGGAAGTTCTGTGCTTGCAACTTCCTCTAATCTGCCACTCTCTTTGACTCTGCCTTTTCCCTTTGCTTTCTATAATCTACTATCTTTCTGGCTTAATGGCCCATTCTCCTGCCTTTTTTTTCTTCAAAAACAAATCTTCCAAATTACTTTTCTCCTTTCAGCTCCTCCGAAATCGGAATGTGCCTGCTGTGCGCAGCGGGGAGACCAGTGAAAACTGAAAACCGGACACATACGTATCTTACCCATTATGGCCATATGGCCTGGGAACTTAAAAAAATAAGAACTGTTCTTAGGGTAGGCCTAAAGAGTGGATTGGATGGGAAATATATAATACCCACAATCTTCTTCTTCTTCTTCTTCTTAGATCGCTCAGACAGTTTCCTGTCAATTATGAGCGCAGATGCGTCATGCTGCCGTTACGCGCCTATCTAAGAAATAGTTAGGCCCAGCAATTCCGACTTCGGCTGGAGGACATCTTTTTGAAAGTGTTTCTAGAAAAAAAGGCAGGAGAATGGACCGGTAAGGCAGAAAGATAATAGATGACAGTAAGCAAAGTGAAAAGGCAGAGTCATATTCTACTGAGAGCACATCAGAAAGAAACAAGATGGTAACGCCATGTAAACGTAGTCCCAGTACAGGCAACACCCACACACATATACTCCCCCTGAGCACTTCAAAAATTGTCTTCCACCGCATTCCCCCAATGATGCTCATCACGAAAATACATGGTTATAGTGGTCTAACGCCAACAGTTTTGAAACTATGAGCACCTGTTTTCGGAGCCCCCTCAGCTCTCACTCTCACTGTGCTGTTGGCCCCTTCAAAATGTCACGTGCAGCATCTAGGCACCCCAAGGAACAATTCTGCCAAGGTTCGGGTCTGCTATCCATGTGGATCACCAACAAGGCCGCTACGCTTTGGCCTCAAAGCTTAATGTTCTCTCTATTTCAGACTTGTTGGGCTTCATGTTGGCCACGGGTCTGTTGTCCATGTGGATCACCCATTGCACGTGCTCTGCTCGCGCGCATCTTCCAAGCTTAACCCTTTCACCGCCAAAGTCGCATTTCAGCACCACAGTGATTCAAGACATATGTCATTAAAAGGCATAAAATTGCAGTCTATTATGCAAAGACCCTATTCTCATAGTTTGGGGAAAT
>CM065702.1:18565588-18568088 GCA_017654935.2 Phymorhynchus buccinoides | reverse complement strand
TATTTATACATGATAATGAGATAAGTATACATACTTTCTTACACCCAGCCCTGACTAGTACGTCTTATTTTCTCCCTTCCAGAGATGTCTTCGTCCTAGCCGACGAAGTCAACGGGCTCCACCCCCACCCACACCACTCCACCACAGAAACCCCCACCCAGACAACCCCCACCACCACCATCACCACGAAAAAGACGACGACTCCCACCACCACCCACCCTCACCCTCAGCCACCAACACCCCAAAAGAAAACAACAACCACATCGACGACGACTACGACGATGACGACGACGACGATGATGATGATGATAAGGAAGAAGTCTCCATCGACGTGGAGAAGCTGGACGTCAGGTCTCAGAACCTGGTCAAAGCCCTGTGTCTGTGCGTGTGCTACTCAGCCAACATCGGGGGCGTGGGCACCCTCACTGGCACGGGACCGAACATCGTGTTCAAGAACTACGTGGAGTCGTAAGTAGCCCCGTTGTGGCAGTGTATTTTTACCTCTATGAGATTTTTACCTCTAGCCGCGTAGCCAATCAGAATCGTTTGTTTGTCCGCCATTGTGAATAATTACGAAACTAAGTGCATGGCTTTGTACATCGATTTCTCTGCAAATATGTAGATTTACACTCTCCTGCTCTATTTCTTGGTTCTTTCCGTTGTTTCAACTTCGTTAGGGATAGGGTTAGGGTTAGGGATAGGGTTAGGGTTAGTAGTAATCACGGGAGATAAGTAACTGTTCTAATGCGCATGCGCAGAGGTAAATATTTCATAGGACTACTTATTCATTATGACACCGTGTCCCTTTTAATTAACCCTTTCATCGCCACTGTCGCCTCTTGGCACCACAATGATTTAACACCCACGTCACTGAAAGGCATCGAATGAGGGTTTGGTATACAGTGACCTGATGTTCTTCATTTTGGGGTGGTAAGGATAGGCCCTATTTTATGCATGTCACAGAGGAATCCCCAATATTGCAGACAAAATCTTTTCTCTACCCGGGTAAGTTTAATGGAACATTTTGGCTGAGGAATGGCTAGCCAGGGTCTATGAGTATGAAGCACTAATATTCTAAAGGACCCTCTAAAAGAATGTGCAGGGGGTCCCAGGGATGCACTGGAAAAAATCTTTTCAACATTCGCAATGCCACTGGGACCCTCTATCCCGCCTCTAGGACCCTCTATGCCGTAAGTGAAGGAGTCCCTTTCAACCCTTTCAACACTAGCCCAGGGCTCCCAATCGTCCTGCAAAAAACACAAAAAACAAGGGGTCCCAGGGACTCCTTCGCTTACGGTGTAGAAGGTCCTAGAGGCGGGATAGATGGCCCCAGCGGCATTGCGAATGCTAAAAAGATTTTTTCTAGTGAATCCCGGGGACTCCCTGCACATTCTTTTAGAGGGTCCTTTAGAATTTTAGTACTTCATAGACCCTCGAATGTGGGTTCATGGGAGCCCTGGCTAGCCATTCCTCAGTCAAAATTTACCATTAAACTCACCCGGGTAGGGAAAAGATTTTGTCTGCAATATTGGGGATTTCTCTGTGACATGCATGAAATAGGGCCTATCCTTACCTCCCAAAATTAGGAACTTACCAGACCCTCATTTGATTCCTTTCAGTAACATGGGTGTTAAATCATTGTGATGCCAAGAGGCGACAGTGGTGATGAAAGGGTTAAATTAAAGGTGGACCCTGACGGGTGAGGGTTTTTTGGTGCAAGAAACACATCGAGATCACCATGAAAACACCATTTACGGAGATCGCAACACTCACTTTGCCTTGGTTTCCTAGAAATCAAACCGTCAAATCTGCGATTCATCCTTGGCAGGAGGTGCTGGAAGTCAAATTCTTTCCCTGAAAGAGAAGGCCGTGATCTATCTTTTTCGTAATGGCGACCAAATTGTTTGCACAGAATTTTCGCAATACAGGCCTTTTTATTCATCTTAAAAAAAAAGTTATGCAGTTTATCTAAAGGAGTTTCGCTCACAACAAAGGAAATAGCTTATAGCTTCCTTTTTTTGGTTTACTGCATTATAAAAAAAATGCTTCAACCACAATGGGTTTGGCTTGGCCCCCCACCCACCCCATCCAAAATGGCTTCTCTCTCCCGGCATCTCCGCCAAGGAGGAATCGCCGTTTTGACGGTTTGATTTCTAGGAAACCCGAGCAAAGTGAGTGTTCCGATCCTTGAGAAAGCCGTATTTCTGGTGATCGCGACGTGTTCCTGGTAAAAATTAATCCATCAGAGTCGACCTTTAAAGGGTCTGCTACACTACATATGATTTGACCCCAACACCGTGACGATCCGACTGTGACGATGTCTGTGAGTCATGATTCGTGTGAAACACTTCCGTCTAAAGATAATGCTAGGGGAAGACGGGGTAAAAAGCGCATGGGCGGGTAAGAAGCCCACCCCAATTATCTCATGAAATGAAGCAAATTTCAGTCTCATTTTGCCCATGAGACGAGCGTTAATGTCTAGCATTCGTCTCATGGGCAA
>CM065702.1:18550588-18558088 GCA_017654935.2 Phymorhynchus buccinoides | reverse complement strand
GTCAAAGAGATCGCTACGCCTTGACAGTGGTCGTGGTATACAAATTGGATTTTAAGCCATATTTTCCACATTTTTACTTGCCAGAAACGCTTTAGACTGTGTGTGGTGGTGTATCACCTAGAGTAGAAGACACCTGAGCAATAATTATTGGCGTGTTGACCTTAACCTTGAAAATCGAAATTTCCTTCTTTACGCTATATATTTCTTGTCTGAGCTGTACCTCCCCGTGGGTGGGGGGTGGGGGTTCTTCCTTCTGCAAGTTCTGTGCTTGTAACTTCCTCTATTCTACCTCTCTCATTGATCTGCAGTTTTCCTTTGATTTCTATAATCTACTATTTTTCTGACTTATTTCGACTTCTTTATGCAACTTTTGTGAACAAACTGAACAGACCATTTGTCATATGCCATTTGATTGTGATGTCATACGTCAGTTTTGGTTAGACTTGCAGCATATTGTTGCACAGAAGTGTTTGCATTGTCAAAACTTAAGAGTAGAAAAAGAACTGGTCTTGTTTGGCACAAAACAAAATGTATACACAGACGCCGTTATAGATTTCATTATTTTATTTGCAAAATTTTATCTATACAAATGTAAACTACAAAACGCACTTCCAAGATTGCCTACATTCATTACCTTGCTTAAAGATAGATATAAGATTGATCATTATATTGCTATTATAAATGGATCGCTTACACGGTTCGAGCAAAAATGGTCTTTATATTTACCTGTCATTGAGAATGACCATACATAGATACACATTACCTTACATGATATACACAAACGATATGGGTGAAGTGGAAACCAATAATGTACTATTTCCCTCTCTTTCTTTTTCTGTCTCTCTCTCATCTTTCCTATAATTGTATTTTTGTTTTTTTGTTGCTAGGTTTATTTGTTGTGCTTATTTACTTAGATATATGTGTACAAGATAGTACATGTTTGATTATAAATGATTGATGATACATTTGATTTATTCTCACGCTTGTATGTTTTATTTTTCTTTCCTTTACATAATTATGTTTTTGAAACAAAAGCAAAAATTAAATTAAAAATAAAATGAAAAGTGTAAGAGACGTACATGTGCATTATGTAGGTGCGAGCAGACTACTGTTAACAAAAAATATTATAAAAAAATCTTTCTGACTTATTGGCCCATTCTCCGGCCTTTAAAATTAAATCTTCCGAATAATATTTCTCCTTTGAGCTCCTCCAAAATTGGAATGTGTCAGCTGTACGCAGCAAGGAGACCAGTGAAAACTGAAAAACGGACATATATGTACCTTACCCATTATGGACATATGGCCTGGAAACGCAGAAGAAGAAGATCGAACGAAAAGTCTTTGTTAATTGCCAAGTGACAACTCACCACACAAGCATGGGCTTGCATGTGTATGTGTGGGTGTGCGTGCATGTGGGTGTGTTTGAAAAATAAAGCTTGATTGCACAAAAGATTAACCCTTTCACCGCCAAAGTCGCATTTTAGCACCACAGTGATTTAACACCTATGTCACTAAAAGGCATCAAATTGGGGCCTATTACCCAAACACCCTATTGTCTTAGTTTTGGGAAGTAAGGATAGACCTTATTTTATATATGTCACAGAAGAATCCCCAATACTGCAGATGGATTTTGTTCTCTACCCAGGTACATTTAATGGACATTTTTTGGCTGAAATATGGCTGGCGGTGAAAGGGTTAAGAACATTTAAGGTAAGGTAATCTCTAAGATTTTATTTTGTGCAAGTTGGCATACTATCACGTAATGAATTGTCTCATAGCTTCCAACCCTTCGAAGTCAAACATAGGAATTCTGGTCGGGGGTCAGTAGGTTTGCTTGACCACTTCTTGAAATTGTGGGCATCAGAATGTATAGCTCCCTAATGAGGTTTAGAGAAGCAATCTTTTAATCTTAGCGACAGGAAAACATAGTGTTCTACATGAGAAACAACAATACATGGCAAGTATTGATAGAAACAATGTTGACAAACCTAATTGTGGATAAAAAAAATCCACGTAAATGACTTTTTTGCGTGCTTGTTTTTGTTTAAACTTTCAGAGAGGAATTTTTCTTTGAAAATGAGAAAACCATTATCTTTGCTGACAATAGAAAAAATAACTGAAAATAGGACTGTTTGGCAGCTATGTATTCTAGATGATAAAAATAAGTTCAAACTGTAAGAACATATCAACAAAACACACAAAAATAATCAATTTAGGAAAAGTTATTTTAAAATGCAACCACATACAACTCAAAATACACTCATACCACTCCAAACAAACATGTTTAGCAGCAAACTAATCTTAAGACAATAATAAAAGCTCCCCCTTTTGTCATGACACACATGTATAAGTTCAAAATCGACATCACTACAGTGCAAGTCAATTGCAGTGCAACTGCCCCTTAAGCGGGCAACAGACTATGCAACTGCCTCATATGACTCGATCAGGTCGTGACGTAGATCAAATTTTGTTTCCCGCACAGAAGAGGTCACAAGCCATCTGACTCAATCAGACTCGATCAGTGAAATTTAGAACCCACCCTATTCGGCCCTGTCACCTGACTGGTCCCGACTGAGTCAGGCTGATCGAGCAGGATGGTATGCAAATGAGGGGAAAGGTCACGACCTGATCGAGTCACATGAGGCAGTCACATAGTCTGTTGCCGGCTTTAGATATACATGTACTTTAAAGATGCATGAGAAACAACAGAGAAACAAATATTGGAGCACACTTGTGAGACAAATTAAAATCAGAGTTGTTCATTGGAAGATTTTTAAAACCCATCTTGCATGAGTGAAACAGAATTTGAAACAAAATATGCACATCTTCAATAATCCATCATGCATTCTTACTTGCTATTTCAGTATTAACTCTCTCTAAACAGAACACATTGAAAACAATGTTCACTCTACCCAAGTGTCCCCAATTGTAAGACACATCAGTGTCAGTATGCGCCCACAGCATTCATCACCCACCCCCACACTATCCAATCTCTTCCGTCTCAACACAATGCACCGAAAGATTGAATATGAGATAATTTAAAATAATCTGTCTTGTACTTCCTCATATGAACTCATTCTTTTCAATTCACAAGGAAACAGTCTGCTGGCATCTTTAAGAACATTTCAAACAGTCTCATATTCAGGACTGAAACAACTTTAGAAAATGTCATTCAAGCTTAAAAAGAAAGAAGACAACAACCAACACAGGAACATGTCATTTTTACCAGCAATCAACAGTTGTTTTTTTCCTTCATCAGAACTCAAGGAAACATGTGTTTTCTTAACCACACAACAAGATAGTATTATGTTATCATCACAAAACAACAAGACATCAGACAATACGTGTTTTCTTCATAAAGCCAGAAATGTCTTCACTTCACCATGCAAGAAAACACATTTGTGTTTTTTTCTCCAATACACAACAACGTGATATCTGAACACAAAAATAGGAAACCATGGTGTCCCCATGAAACATGAAAACAAACATTAACACCATAAGACAAGAAGAAAACATGTCATTTCTATTCTCCATTCAAGAACAAAAAAATAATAAAATAAACAAAATAAACTATATTCTCCCACAACAAGCTCCATATCTCAATAAGAAAACATGTCATCCCCATAAAACATGAATTATCAAAACTCCATTTTAAAAGGGAAACATGTCAAATTGGCAAAACAACAATGCGTGTGTCCTTTTCACCAGACAAGAAAACGACTCTTTAACTTCAGATACACTTAGTTCATTTGACATGTAAGCATATTCTGTTCATAGAAGTTCTGTTAGAACAAGAATATAATATTTATGGGGGAATGGAGGAGTTTGTTTGGTCCAAGTTTTATTTTTGTTCCGGTACCCAATCCACTATTTTCCATATCATACTTTTCTAACCCACGTGACTCACTCCCCTACGAGGCCAGAGAGAGAGACAGCGTAAACATATCTTGATACGTTGTTACCATCAATTCGTCTATCAACGTTTATAAGTATATTCTTCTTTTTTGTTTTGTTATCGCTCTCAATTCACATGTCAGTTGTCATGCATTTTAAGACATGTCTTCTGGATCTGTACATTCAGATTATTAGCCGTTTCCCAACTCGTGGTGCAAACCTCGTAGGCGGAATTTTTTCCAATGCCACAAGCAAGCATTGCAATGCATTGTGGGCCGGTGCATACACGGCAGGCTTAGAAGGCCTAGCTAGTGCCGATGGCGCCGCTCGGAATCGTTTTTTATGCTGAAGTTTATTGTTCCCGAGGAAATGATCATATTAACAAAGAAAATTGGCACATACTGTGGAATACTGTCAACGCCACGCCGGGTAGCACAAAAGGTTTAAACTGACAAAACAGACGGAAAAATAAATGACTGAACAGATAAAATTTTGAAATAAAAAAGAATTACTTTAAGCCTTTGCGTTGACAATACTCCACAGCGCATAAAATAACAAATACCAATCCAGAGATATGCAGGAAATTATGTGATAAAAGATTATGAATCCAATGAGCCCCTTACCGGTTATGTACATAAAAAACATGCAACCGGGTGGCATCACTGTCCAAGCTTACGGAAACAAAAATTATCTTAGATTCTACCTTGCCCTGAGGGCTAATGAAATGACACTTTGAACGGCCACAAAAGATACATAAAGGAAAATGAGCAACAATGGGATACAAATTATAAGAATACCAGTCTCAGTTCAACATGGCACAAACGTATAGGAACAAACAAAACTTTAAGAAAGCTAACCGCAAAACCGCTGTTCGCCAAAAATATTTGATAGCAATTAACCACCAAGAAAAATACATAAGCACCAATCCAAAAAATCACCAATCCAAAAAATGATACCATTTATGGAAAATAATACTGCTTTATCCTGGGTCACCCAACATTTTTGCCATGAGTGGTGGTAAACGCCATAGACCTGAGCTGAAGCAATTGTGGTAGGCTCAGGTACCGCCACGAAAAAAGCATGTTATTTACATCAGACAAACATATAAAAAAATTAATAAGTGTTTCAAACATGCGAGTCTATTATTAAACATCCATTTTGTTTATTTGACACACGCATACATGCAAAAATGTGTTCGTTCATCTGATATGAAAACACATTTTGTTTGTGTAAGAAGGGAAAATGCTTTGTTCATTTGACAAGGAATTATGTGGTTTGACCTATTATTAATAAGGAAACATTAATAACTTATTTGATGCATCTGACAAGATAGTAAGAGCTGGAGAACCATTTTTTTTCATAAGACCATCGAATCACACAAAAATATATCTACTAACGGATACACAATTTATAACATATTGTCATGTTTTATTCAACAAGACGCAAAGCCTTCAAGGCTCACTCGCTGTGGGTTTTTTATAACAATAAACACGCCTGCTGCTTTTTGCAAATGCCAAGACAAAAAGGAAGGAGTGATTAAATGAATAAAGGAGTGATTGCATTCATTGCCAAGTGACAGACATGTCCTAGTGATGTTTGTCATCCTGTTTCACCACCCATATATTTTCTTAATTTAATAGCCAATCCTTCTTGTTTCTTGAGGCATCCCCCATCATCTTGGTTCTGATGCATATCATGCATGTTTCCGGTTTACTTACAATTAACTGTGGGAAAGGATAGCTGCCCAGATGATCAGCTCACTGGGGAAGTGGGGTAGGGTGAAGGGTGTAGAGGGTCATGGAGTATGGAGAAGGGCAGGAGGGTGGGTGAAGGGGAGGGGGAGTGGGGAAAGGGGAGGGGAAGTGGGGGGAGATCTTGGATTTGAATAACTCCACCGAGGCTGATGAAATTGCCTCGGGTGGAAGCCTTTCCACGCACACACTGCTCTGGGAAAAAAGTAGAACTTCCTATAATATCCTTACATCTGTACCTCCCTGCCTTCTATACCTTAGCTACTTGTAGTATAGCTTCATATAAATTTCAAGTTCAATGTAGCAGTTCAAAAGATATATAAGAAATGAAAAGTGACAGAGCACTTGTTGCCATACTTGGCTATTATCAGGTGTATCACTTGTCCACAGATTTTTTCTACTGTGGATCCAGGCACCCCAGTACAGAAATTGAAGTGATTCTGTGCAATGATTTACAAGATATCCTTGGTATATATAACACAGAAGAAAATGTGGTAGATGACTTGTTACTGAACTCAGGAACGCTCCATGCACACATATTGTGTATATGCACTTTCAGTTTATACTATTGCATCACCATACATGATTTGAACTGATTCCATGCAGTTGTTCACAACATTTAGCAGCAAAGAGAAAAATAACCAGAACAAAGATATCCTTAGTCTGATAAGTGGGAAAGCAAACGTGACGGGGAAGGGCTTGCCATATTTGGTGACACTCCTAATTGTTTATATACACCCCCCCCCCCCCCATGTCGGACATGCTGGGCCTATTTCTTAGGTAGGCGCATAACAGCAGCATGATGCATTCACACTCATATGACAGGAAACTGTATGAGCAATCGAAGAAGAACAACAACAACAAAGGCCAAGAAATAGTCAACAACCCTCAAATATCTCATTTGTTTTGTGCACATTATAATGTATTCTACAAATACCCAAAATATGAAATCCGAATAGGACTGATTTGTTTGTTTATCTAATCCTTTTTTTTAACCAGATCAATTGAAACAAAGTCCCCCATAGGGAAACCGGGGAGGGTCTTTTGCAGAAATAGTTCCCTCACCTTCTGGAAATTCTGTGCTTGTAACTTCCTCTAATTTGTCACTCTCTGTGACTCTGCCTTTTCCCTTTGCTTGCTTTGCTTGTCATCTACTATTTTTCTGCCTTTCCGGTCCATTCTCCTGCCGTTTTTCAAGAAACACTTTCAAAAAAGATTTCCTCCAGCCAAAGCCGGAAATGCTGAGCCTAATTATATCTTACTTAGGCGCATAACGGCAGCATTATGCATCTGCACTTATATTTGATATGAAACTGAGTGATCAAATAATAATAATAATAACTTATATAGCGCTTATTCTCCTTACGGGGCTCTAAGCGCTTCACAAAAAAGTTAAAAATCTGAGCAAAAAAACAACAACAACACTTATAAGGAACAACCCGAAACGAAATAACAATAACTACATTTACGTCACCCCCCCCCCCCCCCTAGAATCCAAACCATTACAAATAGCGTTTTCCACGCAAAAGGTATTTTCTCACACTACCTCCCCCCCCCCCCCCCCCCTCCATAGACCTCAAGCTGACCTACTTTTGGTAGATCTCCCAGCACGCACGCATGCATGCACACACACACACGCGCTCGTGCAGAGGGACAAATACCCCTAAGACGTCCAAGCATATGATAAAACATATCTATTTGAAGTGATTCCATGCAGTGGTTCATGATATGAGTGGAAAAATATGGTTGGAGGAATGTCTGCCGCTAAATGACACCCCCAGGACATAATTTATGCACCATGTTTTCTTTGCTAAGTATGACATCTCCTAACACTATTTGAAGTAATTCTGTCCAC
>CM065702.1:18534794-18544794 GCA_017654935.2 Phymorhynchus buccinoides | reverse complement strand
TAACACGAAGAAATACTACCCCCGTGTCACCATGTAGGCCTAATTAACTCTTGGTTGTCGCCAAAGTTTTTTGGGATCTTTCGACCCTCCTCTCCGTGTAGGCTATGCTAATCCAGAAACTAAGTGCGACTAATGGCTTAACAATATTCAAAGGGGCATCCTCTCCAGGTCACCTGTACTTCAAGAGGCGCCAACGTTATGTTGGAAGCAAGCTAAAGACATGAACTGGGGGCCGTTTCACAAGGGCTAACGTTACGTAGCGTTCGCTCAAATCGGCAAAAACGGTCCTAAGAAACACCTTCGTTTGCCGATGGTTTCGCAAACGTTTTGTGGCTCCTTTCGAGGTAGCAAGCGACAAACTATCTTAATTTTGAAGAATCATGGGAAATATCACATACACTCCGGCTTTATTTTTTATATCTCGCGTGAACGTGACTTTTACTTTCAAAATGGAAGACCAAGTAAACAAGCTTGTCACAAACAAATATTCTTTAGTCTATCATGAAAAAAACACGGGATGATTTTAGTAAATTAAACAAAACGCAAGTGTTTTTGAGTGCTCTTTCTTAATTTTTCATCATGGCATAATATAGTGCAGCATTTAATTTTCTGCACACAAATAGACTGAACAATGAAATCGTGAAATTATTTGTACAACCTATCAGAGAGGAATGATTTATCTCCCTTTTGATAGCAACCCTTTTCTCTCTCCCAAAAGTGAAGAGTAAGCTTAAAGAGTTATCTGACCATAGCAAACGTTTTGGTGTTTCTTTTGCAAAAAGCGAATAAAACACCAACCATAAGCACAACATTAAACAAACAGACAAATAATAAATAGATCGAGGAATGAAATAGTAGTAGGGGAAGACGGGGTAAAAAGCGCATGGGTGGTTAAGAAGCCCACCCCAATTATCTCATGAAATAAAGAAAATTTCAGTCAAATTTGCCCATGATACGAATGCTTAGACATTAACGCTCGTCTCATGGGCAAAATGAGACTGAAATTTGCTTCATTTCAAGAGATAATTGGGGTGGGCTTCTTACCCGCCCATGCGCTTTTTACCCCGTCTTCCCCTAATAAGTAACTACTGAATGAACATTTCATGACTCGAGATAATAAAATCAGTACACAAAATAAACCGATGGCCTGGAGTCAAAACGGACCATCCCCAGACAGTCCACCGACACACTATTGACCCCCACCGCAAACAAAAACTAAGAGCGTGTATTAAAACAAAAAGTCCGCAAACAATATCAAATGGGGATTACGTGTATATTTATTCTTGTATTATTCTTTCTAATTATAAATGAGTGCATGTTGTATTGTTTTCCTAATGTAGTTTTTTCTTCTTATTTCAATGCAATTGATATTCTTATAGCTATTCAAGTAAATCCACGACGCAGCTTTATGTATACAATTGAAATGTGTTTGGGTGCGCTTATACATTCTTGTGCTTATGAAACAAGTGATGTTCACTGCAATGTCCATGCCTTGATTTTTGCCCCTTGGCTTAAATAATCTTTTATTCACCAATAACACACAGTCTACATCAAAATCAAATTTACAAAAATAACGGCAGCAACAAGCTTGAAGCTTATAGTGTGCCTACTCAAGAAAATGTATCCTTGTTTTTATGAGGACAAAATAAATAGTTGAGTTGAGTTGAGTTGAGTCATATGTACACTCACAACAACTGCTACACGAAGGCGCAACCAATCCCCTTGGCTGCAGCACTACCAGCCATGGAAATGTTCCATAGTTTGAGAGTCATAGCCTTCCACAAACGACTAACACGCACCATGATTTTCTATTACTGTTACAGCGGCCCTGACATTTTAAATTATCAACTGCCACTCACTCACTCGAAACCTTAATACCGACGCCTTGACTATCAATGTACTTATTATTTTTATTTGAGCATTAAGCTTTTACCCGAAATATTTCACCCTAAATCTTATCCACAGTCCTTCAGAACCCCATCTCTATAATCTATAACAATTTTTGCCCCCCCCTCCCCCCCTACCCTCTTTTTTATTTTTCATATTTTTTAAATTTTATCTAAATTCTTTATTCTATTTTTTTATATTTTTAAATGTCCCTTTAGGCTTTGTAAATTTAGTGTTCATCTTTGTTTCATCCAGCCCCTTTCCCTTTATGTTGACCCCGTAGACTTTGTGGTGCGAGGACTGGTTGGGAGGGAAGGGTGTAGTTGGGGAACTGTCAGTGATCATCATCAACTTGTCTTCTGTTTAGCTAGTTAGGCCCACGATGATTGGTTTGGAGGGGAGGGTGTAGTTGGGGAACTGTCAGTGATCATCATCAACTTGTCTTCTGTCTAGCTAGTTAGGCCCACGATGACTGGTTTGGAGGGGAGGGTGTAGTTCTGTCAGTGATCATCATCAACTTGTCTTCTGTCTAGCTAGTTAGGCCCACGATGACTGGTTTGGAGGGGAGGGTGTAGTTCTGTCAGTGATCATCATCAACTTGTCTTCTGTTTAGCTAGTTAGGCCCACGATGATTGGTTTGGAGGGGAGGGTGTAGTTGGGGAACTGTCAGTGATCATCATCAACTTGTCTTCTGTCTAGCTAGTTAGGCCCACGATGACTGGTTTGGAGGGAAGGGTGTAGTTGGGGAACTGTCAGTGATCATCATCAACTTGTCTTCTGTCTAGCTAGTTAGGCCCACGATGACTGGTTTGGAGGGAAGGGTGTAGTTGGGGAACTGTCAGTGATCATCATCAACTTGTCTTCTGTCTAGCTAGTTAGGCCCACGATGACTGGTTTGGAGGGGAGGGTGTAGTTGGGGAACTGTCAGTGATCATCATCAACTTGTCTTCTGTCTAGCTAGTTAGGCCCACGATGACTGGTTTGGAGGGGAGGGTGTAGTTGGGGAACTGTCAGTGATCATCATCAACTTGTCTTCTGTTTAGCTAGTTAGGCCCACGATGACTGGTTTGGAGGGGAGGGTGTAGTTGGGGAACTGTCAGTGATCATCATCAACTTGTCTTCTGTTTAGCTAGTTAGGCCCACGATGACTGGTTTGGAGGGGAGGGTGTAGTTGGGGAACTGTCAGTGATCATCATCAACTTGTCTTCTGTCTAGCTAGTTAGGCCCACGATGACTGGTTTGGAGGGGAGGGTGTAGTTCTGTCAGTGATCATCATCAACTTGTCTTCTGTTTAGCTAGTTAGGCCCACGATGACTGGTTTGGAGGGGAGGGTGTAGTTGGGGAACTGTCAGTGATCATCATCAACTTGTCTTCTGTCTAGCTAGTTAGGCCCGTTCTGTGCAAGTTCCGGAGGACGTAAAACTCAATTTATCTTATATTATGTAGGACAATCTTGTACTGGGCCTGTATTCACATTGAGATAGTATGAGGGACTACTGGGGAGTCTTTTGTATAAATAGTTCCCCCACCTTCTGGAAGTTCTGTGCTTGTAGCTTCCTCCAATCTGTCACTCTCTCGTTTGACTCTGCATTTTCCCTTTGCTTTCTGTGCTCTAATCTACTCCTTTCTGCCTTACAGTCCATTTTTCTCCTGCCTTTTTTCTTCATGAAACATTTTCAAAAGATTTCCCTTCAGTCCTAGAAGTGCTTATAGTTAGGCGCATGACGGCAGCATGACGCTCTGCACTCATATTTGACAGGAAAACTGTCTGAGTGATCGAATAATAATAATAATAATAATATTATATTAATAATAATAATAATACTAACAATAATAATAATAATAATATAATAATAATAAGGTATGAGACTTATCATCATGATAATTTTAGAAGTCCTTCTAAAGTAGTAGGATTTGATATGACTTTAGAAGGACTTCTAAGACATCATGATGATAAGTCTCATACTATCTCAATATGAATACTGGCCCTGCAGCTCTGGTTGTACTAATGGCCCCATAAGTAGGGTAAGACGGTGTAAATATCCCATGGGCGGGTAATAAAGCCCATGCTAATCATCTCATGAAAAGAAGCATTTTTTCAGTCACATTTTGCCCATGAGGACGAGTGTGAGTGTTAATGTTTAGCATTCGTCTTTTGGGCAAATTTGACTGAAATTTGCTTCATTTCATAAGATAATTTGCATGGGTTTATTACCTGCACATATGGCTTTTTACCCCGTCTTCCCCTATATACCTAATGTCAACCATTGATAAAAAGCTATTTGAGTCAAAGGCCACCGTGTTACTACTACAATCATAGTATTTAGTAACCTATCTATTGATCCGCTTCACAGGTTGCTTTATGAATCGCGCTATATCTCAAACTGTGCTTTATTACAGGCGTACAGCTGTTGGAGATTCAATACTAGCGAGATGATAATAGCGACAGGGAGGAAATTTGCATTGAAGTTTTACCCCAAAGCCCATTTATATGTTCATTTAAACATATAGTCACCGGCCCGATATTGTTCCTGATTAGGTCTAGATTATCAGTTAAGATAGCTATGGACATGTGCGGGGGATAAAGGAATATGAAAATGGACCTTTGAAACTTGATCCTATGATGGACTTTCTAACACCGTTAAAAACAAAATGGCGGACTGAAAGAAAAGAATGAAGCATATCACTAAGCCTCTCTGCTATTCTTCTTCACGAAACAAAGCCTGCTACACGAAACAAAGCTGCTCTGTTGATAAATAGTGCTGTTTCCCTTCTAGCTCTTGTCTGGACCTAAGTTTTCTACTCAATCAATCAATCATACCATGGAGTTTTGTACTTGTCCATTTTACAGGAAATTCTTTCTTCAGCGATTAAAACAATCAACAAAACAACACAACAAGACAGAGAGATAAACCTAACGTAGGAGAAACTAAGAAAACAAATGTTTGATGTAAGAGAAAACATGGAGGCCCCAAAGAGAGGTCGCTGTTGAATATTCCGAGGTTCTAGAGCATACGTCGAAGACGGAGAGATATCATAAGTCTTGAATTTCACGAAAGAAGAAGAAAACACCCGTATAGAAGAGGTAGGAGGAAGGAGCACTTTTGAACTTTTCAAGGGGAAAAACGGTAACCGGTTCTTTTCAGGATGGGCTGGCTCCAGGATGCCAGAGAGGTGTGGAGAAGTCTGGTGGTCCTCATCACGCCTCTGGTGTTGCTGCCTCTGGCATGGCCCGGGACTACTATGGTGAGAAAGAGGATTCAATTTTAGTATATGTCTTCTTCTTCTATCGCACACACAGTTTTCCTGTCAATTATGAGCACAGATGCGTAATGCTGCCGTTACGCGTGTAGCTGCCGTACTATACCAACAGAACCATCAACCTGATGATGGTGGTTGGGATGAGAAAGAAGAAGTCAAGATGTCCGTACATACATTCGCATGATCAATACAACAGTCTTCACACCACAAGATCAGATTCGCAACTGATTTGATTATTCCTCTGTCAAGTGGCAAGTTACAGTATGAACATCATTCACAAATGGATAACAATCTCACACACGCACGCCACACCACCACACACACAGAGTCACAACTGATTACTAATCACCACTGCTACAATTCACGCCTAACTAAGAGAATAGTTAGGCCCAGCAAACATCATGACTTCGCGGCGGAGGAAAATCTTCTTGAAAAAAGGGCGGAGAATAAATTATAAAAAAAGATACTTTAGGGGCCGGGGAATGCCGATAGAAGGATAGTAAGATGACAGTAAAGCAAATGGAAAGGGCAGAGACAAAAGAGAGTCACAGACTAGAGGAAGATACAATCACAGAACTTCCAGAAAGTGAGGGGGGACTATTTGTTCAAAAGACAACCCCCCCCCCCCGGTATACCCACTGGGGAATTCAGTTTGATGATCTTCAAGCGTTTAAATTAAATGCAGAGCCTGGGGGTTACGGGTTGTCACTAGGAAGAGTTACTATCCCCTGAACATGGTCCGTGTGTTGCAACACCCCCGTTAAGCCCCCCCGTAGGCCACTGCGTTGAAGGCAATTGATTTTACGAAAAGCATACATTTACCACGAGGGCGCATTATAAAGCGGTATGGAACTTTAAAAAATCATACCATGACTAATGCATTGATGATGATGATGATGATGACTATGACGACGATTTTTATGAAGAAGATAATGGATGATGATGATGATGATGGAAACAAATTCAGTAGCAATACAAGATATTTATATCAAGAACAAGAAAGTTATATAGGCCTAATTATCAGATTAGCGCAAATTAGTTCACATGCATTCACAAACAAAAAGCAGACACCCCCATCCACACACACCACACACATACATCACACACTATATATATATGACGCTCAACATCGACAATGATAAGGATAATGGTGTAGGTGATGCAGATGATGATATGATGGCGATAATAATAACGATGACGGTAATAATGACATCGACGATGGTAGCGATTGTAATATCGACGACAATAAGTATGACTATTGATAGTAATCTTTGGCGTTTTCAGGAGTCGAAATGCAGCTTCCTGTTGGCCTTAATGGCGGTGTATTGGATCACAGAGTGCCTCCCCTTGCCGGTTACCGCCCTTCTTCCTCTGGTGTTACTTCCCCTGCTCAACATCATGGCGTCCAAAGACGTCTGCAGTCTCTACTTCAAGGTACTTCTGTGATCAAGGAGAACTCCAACGATCCAGTTTCTTAATAAAACATTAATGTTGTAGGGTTTATTTAGGGGGAAGCCATCGGAATTGAAGAACTGATTTGCTTGCATTATGAAGAGAAGCAAACAAACAAACAAAAATAAACCAAAGGAACAGACAAAAATTAGATTAAAAAAATCAAGCATAAGTGGAAGATGAAGACTAAAATAACAGCCCCGTCGACAACTAAGGCCATTGCAGGGGCGTCACCACGTTAAATCTTACCACGTAAGGAATCAAGTATAAAACAAACCAACAATCAAAACATATCACAGATAATAGCAACATCAATAGCAAGAACGCATCTCTACCCTTTCTCATAAAAAACACACTCAAACAACACAAAAAAACATATACCTCGCCCCTCAAACAAAAAGAGAGGAAACAAGAAACCCCCCCCCCCACAAAGACAACAACAAACAATCAGCACTAAAAAACACACAAGTACCCAAAAAACAAAACAAGATGATGACGGTGTTACTGCTGGTGCTGAAGAACGAAAAAGTTGATTATAGGACAATGTTGACGATGATGATAATGACAAACGAACGATTGATGGTGACACGTCGACGACGATAGCGATGAAGATCGATGACGGTGATGATGATAGTGGTAGCAACAATAATGGTGATGGTGATGATGATGATGATGATGGTGGGAAGTCTTATTGGTGGGTATAGCCACTGAGAAGAGAGCAAAGAATTTACAACAACAACGGACGACGACGACGAACGATAATGATGATATGACGATACAACGTCGACGACGATTATGACAATGAAATAGTGGTAATGATAAAATGATGATGATGATGATGATGACTTCAGGATGTGATGGTGTTGCTGGTTGGAAGCATAATGGTGGCAGTAGCCATCGAGGAGAGTAACCTCCACAAGCGGTTCGCTCTACGACTGCTGTTACTGCTGGGAGTGCAACCCAGAAAGTGAGTAACCGAAGGAGGAGGAAGAGGAGGAGGAGGAGAGGAGGAAGAGGAGGAGGAGGAAGGAGGAGGAGGAGGAGGAGGAGGAGGACTGAAGAAGAGGAAGAGGAGGAGGAGGAGGAAGAGGATGAGAAGAGGAGGATGAGGATGAGGAGATGATGAGGAAGTGGAGGGTGAGGAAGAGGAGGATGAGGAAGAGGAGGATGAGGAAGAGGAGGATGAGGAAGAGGAGGATGAGGAAGAGGAAGAGGAGGAGGAAGAGGATGAGGAAGAAGAGGATGAGGAGGAGGAAGAGGAGGAGGAGGAGAGGTAGGAGGGGAAGAGGAGGAAGAGGAGGAGGAGAGAGGGGTAGGAGCAGGAAGAGGAAGAAGGAGGATGAGGAGGAAGAGGATGAGGATGAGGAGGAAGAGGGTTGATGATGATGAGGATGATGATGATGATTATATTCTTTCATTCTGAGTTCAGGGGCCAACCCAATCCATCTGCGATCCGATTCCGTGTGACGATGCCTGCGAGGCATGATTCTCGTGAAATACGTCTGTCTAAACATAATTCGGTAACATCTTGACCTTTTACCCATAATTCTACTGTTTTCGTTCACTATACCAAAGTACATATTAAAATGTATGATACAAAAAATACAGACATTTCATCATATTCGTGTATGGGGAACTACAGATTTAAATATAATGAATAAAGCGAGTAGGACTTCATCAGATGCATTCAGACAGTAGAATCTCACGAGAATCACGCCTCACAGATGTCACAGTCGGATGAAGCGTATACGGCGGGTCAGCCCCTTTAAAGGGTAGATGGCGAGGGTGCGAAAGGGAATTGATCTTTCTACTAAGAGTACATGTATGTGGCTTGTTGTCTGGTTCTTCTTTTAGACTGTTAACCCTTTCACCGCCAGCCATATTTCAGCCAAAACATACCCATTAAATTTACCTGGGTAGAGAACAAAACCCATCTGCAGTATTGGGGATTCTTCTGTGACGTATATAAAATAAGGTCTATCCTTACTTCCCAAAACTAAGACAATAGGGTATTTGGATAATAGACCCCAATTGGATGCCTTTTAATGACATAGATCTTGAATCACTGTAGTGCTAAAATGCGACTTTGGCGGTGAAAGGGTTAATGGAGTTCATGCCGGCCATTTTGGGGCAGTGGGTGCATGCCTCGTGCCTCCACACGTGGAGCTGGACGACCCCCCCCCCCCCCCCCACGATCCCTCCTCGTGCGGGTACTTAACTTGGGGGTCTTTCGTAAAAATAGTTTCCCACCTTCTGGAAGTTCTGTGCTTGTAACCTCCTCTAATCTGCCACTCTCTTTGACTCTGCCTTTTCCCTTTGCTTTCTATCATCTACTATCTTTCTGGCTTATTGGCCCATTCTCCTGCCTTTTTTTTCTGCCTTCAAAAAAACATCTTCCAAATTACTTTTCTCCTTTCAGCTCCTCCGAAATCGGAATGTGCCTGCTGTGCGCAGCGGGGAGACCAGTGAAAACTGAAAACCGGACACATACGTATCTTACCCATTATGGCCATATGGCCTGGGAACTTAAAAAAATAAGAACTGTTCTTAGGGTAGGCCTAAAGAGTGGATTGGATGGGAAATATATAATACCCACAAATCTTTTCTTCTTCTTCTTCTTAGATCGCTCAGGACAGTTTCCTGTCAATTATGAGCGCAGATGCGTCATGCTGCCGTTACGCGCCTATCTAAGAAATAGTTAGGCCCAGCAAGTCCGACTTCGGCTGGAGGAAATCTTTTTGAAAGTGTTTCTAGAAAAAAAGGCAGGAGAATGGACCGGTAAGGCAGAAAGATAATAGATGACAGTATGCAAAGTGAAAAGGCAGAGTCATATTCTACTGAGAGCACATCAGAAAGAAACAAGATGGCAACGCCATGTAAACGTAGTCCCAGTACAAGCAACACCCCCACACACATACCCCACCTGAGCACATCAAATTATTTTCCACTGTATTCCCCCAATGATGCTCATCACGAAAATATATGGTTATAGTGGTCTAAGACCAACAGTTTTGAAACTATGAGCACAAGTTTGTTTTCGGAGCTCCCTCAGCTCTCGCTCTCACTGTGCTACTGGTCCCTTCAAAATGTCGCGCGCAGCATCTAGGCACCCCAAGGAACAATTCTGCCAAGGTTCGGGTCTGCTGTCCATGTGGATCACCAACAAGGCCGCTACGGCCATGATGACGCCCATTGCACATGCACTGCTCGCGCGCCTCTTCCAAGCTTAATGTTCTCTCTATTTCAGACTGTTATTGGTCTTCATGTTGGCCACGGGTCTGTTGGCCATGTGGATCACCCATCGCACGTGCACTGCTCGCGCGCCTCCTCAAAGCTTAATGTCCTATCTATTTCAGACTGTTATTGGGCTTCATGTTGGCCACGGGCCTGTTGGCCATGA
>CM065702.1:18524794-18529794 GCA_017654935.2 Phymorhynchus buccinoides | reverse complement strand
TACTTTTTTACACCCAGCCCTGAGAGAGAGAGAGAGAGAGAGAGAGAGAGAGAGAGAGAGAGAGAGAGAGAGAGGGGGGGTGTTACCGCAGTAATTTCAACCACTGACAATTTCCCCTGTTGCCACTCACGCGGTTCTTTAAACGTGACTAGTACGTCTTATTTTCTCCCTTCCAGAGATGTCTTCGTCCTAGCCGACGAAAGTCAACGGGCTCCACCCCCACCCACACCACTCCACCACAGAAACCCCCACCCAGACAACCCCCCACCACCACCACCACCACGAAAAAGACGACGACTCCCACCACCACCCACCCTCACCCTCAGCCACCAACACCCCAAAAGAAAACAACAAACCACATCGACGACGACTACGACGATGACGACGACGACGACGACGATGATGATGATGATAAGGGAGAAGTCTCCATCGACGTGGAGAAGCTGGACGTCAGGTCTCAGAACCTGGTCAAAGCCCTGTGTCTGTGCGTGTGCTACTCAGCCAACATCGGGGGCGTGGGCACCCTCACTGGCACGGGACCGAACATCGTGTTCAAGAACTACGTGGAGTCGTAAGTAGCCCCGTTGTGGCAGTGTATTTTTACCTCTATGAGATTTTTTTACCTCTAGCCGCGTAGCCAATCAGAATCGTTTGTTTTGTCCGCCATTGTGAATAATTACGAAACTAAGTGCATGGCTTTGTACATCGATTTCTCTGCAAATATGTAGATTTACACTCTCCTGCTCTATTTCTTGGTTCTTTCCGTTGTTTCAACTTCGTTAGGGATAGGGTTAGGGTTAGGGATAGGGTTAGGGTTAGTAGTAATCACGGGAGATAAGTAACTGTTCTAATGCGCATGCGCAGAGGTAAATATTTCATAGGACTACTTATTCATTATGACACCGTGTCCCTTTTAATATAACCCTTTCATCGCCACTGTCGCCTCTTGGGCACCACAATGATTTAACACCCACGTCACTGAAAGCATCGAATGAGGGTTTGGTATACAGTGACCTGATGTTCTTCATTTTGGGGAGGTAAGGATAGGCCCTATTTTATGCATGTCACAGAGGAATCCCCCATATTGCAGACAAAATCTTTTCTCTACCCGGGTAAGTTTAATGGAAACATTTTTGGCTGAGAAATGGCTAGCCCAGGGTCTATGAGTATGAAGCACTAAAATTCTAAAGGACCCTCTAAAAGAATGTGCAGGGGGTCCCAGGGATGCACTAAAAAATTTTTTCAGCATTCGCAATGCCACTGGGACCCTCTATCCCTCCTCTAGGACCCCTCTATGCCGTAAGTGAAGGAGTCCCTTTCAACCCTTTCAACACTAGCCCAGGGCTCCCAATCGTCCTGCAAAAAACACAAAAAACAAGGGGTCCCAGGGACTCCTTCGCTTACGGTGTAGAAGGTCCTAGAGGCGGGATAGATGGTCCCAGTGGCATTGCGAATGCTAAAAAGATTTTTTCTAGTGAATCCCTGGGACTCCCTGCACATTCTTTTAGAGGGTCCTTTAGAATTTTAGTACTTCATAGACCCTCGAATGTGGGTTCATGGGAGCCCTGGCTAGCCATTCCTCAGTCAAAATTTACCATTAAACTTACCCGGGTAGGGAAAAGATTTTGTCTGCAATATTGGGGATTCCTCTGTGACATGCATAAAATAGGGCCTATCCTTACCTCCCAAAATTAGGAACTTACCAGACCCTCATTTGATTCCTTTCAGTAACATGGGTGTTTAAATCATTGTGATGCCAAGAGGCGACAGTGGTGATGAAAGGGTTAAAATTAAAGGTGGACCCTGACGGATGAGGGTTTTTTGGTGCAAGAAACACATCGAGATCACCATGAAAACACCATTTACGGAGATCGCAACACTCACTTTGCCTTGGTTTCCTAGAAACCAAACCGTCAAATCTGCTATTCATCCTTGGCAGGAGGTGCTGGAAGTCAAATTCTTTCACTGAAAGAGAAGGCGTGTGTCTATCTCTTTTCGTAATGGCGACCAAATTGTTTGCACAGAAATTTTCGCAATACAGGCCTTTTTATTCATCTTAAAAAAAAAGTGTATGCAGTTTATCTAAAGGAGTTTCGCTCACAACAAAGGAAATAGCTTATAGCTTCCTTTTTTTGGTTTACTGCATTATAAAAAAAATGCTTCAACCACAATGGGTTTGGCCTCCACCCACACCATCCAAAATGGCTTCTCTCTCCGGCATCTCCGCCAAGGAGGAATCGCCGTTTTGACGGTTTGATTTCTAGGAAACCAGAGCAAAGTGAGTGTTCCGATCCTTGAGAAAGCCGTATTTCTGGTGATCGCGACGTGTTCCTGGTAAAAATTAATCCATCAGAGTCGACCTTTAAAGGGTCTGCTACACTACATATGATTTGACCCCAACACCGTGACGATCCGACTGTGACGATGTCTGTGAGTCATGATTCGTGTGAAACACTACCGTCTAAAAATAATGTAGGGGAAGACGGGGTAAAAAGCGCATGGGCGGGTAAGAAGCCCACCCCAATTATCTCATGAAATGAAGCAAATTTCAGTCTCATTTTGCCCATGAGACGAGCGTTAATGTCTAGCATTCGTCTCATGGGCAAATTTGACTGAAATTTTCTTTATTTCATGAGATAATTGGGGTGGGCTTCTTACCCGCCCATGCGCTTTTTACCCGTCTTCCCCTACTAGTTTTCGCTCACTATTCTCAAGTAGACCCCAACGCACGAATCAAATAAAATGTGCGGTACCGGAACACAAATTACAGATATTTTTTCAGATTCGTGTATGGCGGACTACACAAATATAGTGAGCGTAACTAGTAGGATTTCATCAGATTTACTTAGACAGTAGAATTGCACAGGTATTATGCCTCTCAAATGTCAATAATATAGGATCGCAGTGAATCGAATCGTATGATGAAATTCTGGAACAGACACATGCGGGACATTAGTACATTATAAAGATGGTGGGAACGAACCCGGAGGCAATGCCCGGGACTTTCCTGGTGTTGCACTGCCTCCGGGCATTGCCTCCAGGATCGTTCCCACCATCTTTACATCTACTAATGTCCCATATGTGTCTGTTCCAGACCGGAGGAAGTTAAACAGAATTTCTTCTTCGATAATAAAGTGCACGATAATGAATAATTTTCTACGGTTGTGGAACATCATAGTGCAGCTTAATTAAGGGCCAGCCACACGTCCACTAAAATCGCACGACTGTACGATTCGATTCGATCAAATGGTCTCGATGCGCCAATCACATTTGTTCTTGGAGATCACGTGAACGAATCGTATCGTACAGTCGTGCGATTTTAGTGGACGTGTGGCTGGCCGTTTAGTGGGTTTTTTTTGGGGTGGAAGACCGACACCCAAACCCAAGTCAGTGGGCATGTTCACTGGCTCTTGCTGCAGCAGTCAAAGGGACTTGGTTGGTTTATTTATTTATGGGGCCTCAGATCCTGTTGGCCGAGAGAGTGGGGATGTACCCTGGGGAAGGCATCGATCTCCGCCATAAACACATTCTATCCCAGCCACCCAGAATAGCAGCTGTCACGTCTGCTGTCTGGCAGTCGATAGTCGGAAACGTCAAACGGCGCATGCATACATTCGCACATACATAATTATATATATATAGAGAGAGACAGACAGACACACACACACACACACACACACACACACACACACACACACACACACACACACACACACACACACACACAACAACCCCAAAACAACAACAACCCAATAAACAACAACCACCCAACCCCAACAACAACAAAAACACCACACACACACCTACACGCACGCACGCGCACACACATACACGCACATACACGCACACGCACGCACACGCACACACACACACACACACACGCACACGCACACCGCACACGCACACACACACCACACACACACACACACACACACAAACAAACCACACACTCACACGCACACACGCACACGCACACGCACACGCACACGCACACGCACACACACACACACACACACAACAACAACAACAACAAAACATACAGTATTTATACGGCGCTGAATCTTGATAGAAATCAAATCAAAGCGCACACACACGTTAGCATTCAAAGCGCATTCAAACACAAACGCTAATACAACGCGAACACACACAGATAACATAAATGGAATATAGCAGAAACAGACCTAATGGCAAGAGAGAGAAGATAAAGAGAGAGGAGCTTTAATGACGGGGGAACAGGTGGGTTTTGAGGTTAGCTTTGAAAGCAGAGAGAGTCGGTCGCTGACGGAGGGAGAGCGGAAGTTTGTTCCAGGAGGTCGGTCCTGAGACAGCAAAAGAGCGCCGACCAACAGTTGAAAGCTTATACCTAGGGATCTGGAGAGAAAGAGGGTCAGAAACTGAACGTAAAGTGCGAGCTGGCGTATAGATGGAAATATTGTCACAGAGGTAAGATGGAGCAGCTTTATGAATAGATTTATAGCAAAGTGTGTTTAATTTATACTCAATTCTGTCTGCGACAGGAAGCCAGTGCAAAGAACGCAGAAGAGGGCTAACATGATCGAACTTTTTCTTCCTAAGGACAAGACGAGCAGCTGTGTTTTGAATACGCTGGAGACAAGATAGAGAAGAGACTGATAGGCCAGAAAGGAGAGCATTACAGTAGTCAATACGAGATAGGATGAGGGAAGTAACAAGCTTTGCTGTGGCTTCATCTGAGAGGTATTTACGAATATAGCCAATGCAACGAATTTGATAGTAGCAGGACTGACAGGTCTGAGTCAGGAAACTCTGCATGGAAAGAGTATTGTCCAAAGTGACACCTAAGTTTTTGACTGAGTCTGAGAGGGGAATGATATTGTTACCCAGTTGGATTGACTCTATGGAAACAGAGGCTAGTTTGTTTTTAGTCCCTACAAGCATTGCTTCGGTTTTTGCACCATTTAATTGAAGTTTATTTTGAACCATCCAATTTTGAATATCAATATAGCAGTTGTTACTTTCTG
>CM065702.1:18512294-18517294 GCA_017654935.2 Phymorhynchus buccinoides | reverse complement strand
TAGCTACATTAGAAAAAATGACGATTTAGTGAATCGGCTGACATTTCTGTGGGAAGTAACAACGGATGTTTTGTTTGAGTTTTTATGGGTTGGAGTGTTTATAGCTTTCCAAATGTGTTTTGATTTATTTCTAGAACAAGCGAACACTAAATCATTAAAATATTTATTTTTTGAACGGCGCTCCGAGAGAGAGAGAGAGAGAGACATGTTTATGTAATCATCCGACCTGGTACTCGGTACTCGGCTACATCACTAAAGGCCATTTCACTATAAATGAAAGTTAATCTTATAAGAGCTAGGGTGTTTTTAAACACAGGGGATGTTGAGTGGGTCAAAGAGATCGGCTACGCCTATGACACGTGGCCTAGTGGACATTAACAAAATGGATTTTAAGACCAACCAGTGGATTTATTTAAGCCACGCGAATTGTTACTTGTCCAGAAAAAAACGCCTTTCTCAGACTGTGTGTGGTGGTGTATCACCTTGAGTAGAAGAACAGCCGCTGAAGGCCACATAATTATTGTGCGTGATTTGACCTTGACCTTGAAAACCATTTCTAAAATTTCGAAATGTCCTTCTTTACGCTATATACTATTTGTCCAAGCTATATCTTGTACTGAGTCTGATATCCTATACCACCAGTAGAGAGGATGGGTGGGTGGGGGGGTTTGTGCTCAATCTTCTGGAAAATTGTTCTTGGAACTGATACCTGTAAACTCAATCCTCTAGGATCTAGGACGCACAACATCTTTCTCACCTTGAAATCCGTGGGTCAGGTTTTCCTTTGATTTCTATAATCTACTATCTTTTGCTGACTGTATTTCGACTCTTCTTTATGCAACTTTTGTGCAAACAAACTTGCAACAGAGACAAACCATAATTGTCATATGCCATGTTGATTTGTGAGATCATACTCAGTATCATTTTCGGTGTAGAACTTGCAGCATTTTGTTGCACAGAAGTGTTTGCATTGTCAAAACTTAAGACACGTATGAAAAAAGACACTGGTCCTTGTTTGGCAATCTGTCAACAAAAGACGTGTATAAGTTACAGAACGCTGTTATAGAATTTCCATTAGTTTTATTGGTGCAAAATTTAGTCTACTACAAATGTAAACTACAAACACGGCATACGATTCGATATGATTGTACCTACAAATTCATTACACGCATACAAATGAAAACTTACAAATTTTGCACTGGGGGGAAGAAATCGCCTACAAACTCAGTACCGTTGCTTAAATATAGATATAAGATTGATCGCTATATTGCTATTATAAATGGATCGCTTACACGGTTCGAGCAAAAAATGGTCTTTATATTTACCTGTCATTGAGAATGACCAATCCACATAGATAAAGGACATTACCTTACACTGATCATACACAAACGATATGGGTGAAGGATAGAAAGATAGCAATAATGTACTATTGTCCCTCTCTCTCTTAGTTTCTCTGTCTATTCTCTCTCATCTTTCCTATAATTGTAACACCTTTTGACACTTTATTGTTGCTAGGTTTATTTGTTATCCTTGCTTATTTACTTAGATATATGTGTACAAGATAGTACATGTTTGATTATAAATGATTGATGATACATTTTATTCATTTATTCTCACTCTTGTTATGTTTTATTTTTCTTTTACTTTACATAATTATCGACTTTTATGCGAACAAAGAAACAAAAGCAAAAACCGTTGAGATTAAATTAAAAATAAAATGAAAAGTGTAAGAGACGATACATGTGCATTATGTAGGTGCGAGCAGACTACTGTTAAAAAAAAATATTATAAAAAAATCTTTCTGACTTATTGGGCCCATTCTCCGGCCTTTAAAAATAAATTCTTCCGAAAAAATATTTCTCCTTTGAGCTCCTCCGAAATCAGGAATGTGTCGAAGCTGTACGCAGCAAGCGAGACCAGTGAAACACTGAAAAAACCGGTGACATGATAGTGTACCTTACCCATTATCGGACATATGGCCTGGAAAACGCAGAAGAAGAGATCGAACACCCGAAAAAGTACTTTGTTAATTGCCAAGTGGACATGTCACCACACAAGCATGGGCTTGCATGTGATATGTGCTGGGTGTGCGTGCATGTGGGTGTGTTTGAAAAATAAAGCTTGATTGCACACAAACAGCTAACCCTTTCACCGCCAAAGTCGCATTTTAGCACCACAGTGATTTAACACCTATGTCACGTATCCCAGGGCTCATGCAAATTGGGCGTCTGATATGTCCCGGCAAAGACGTGCTGATTCGTCTTAGTTTTGGGAAGTACAGGATAGACCCTTAGTTTTATATATGTCACAAAAAGAAGGACAAATCCCCAATACTGCAAGGCATGGATTTTGCGTTATCTCAATCGTACCCCGATACAGATGTACTTAATGAGACATTTTTTGGCTGAAACATGGCCTGGGCAATGGTGAAAGGGTTAAGTAACATTTAAGTTAAGGTTGTAATTGCTCTCTAAGGACATTTTATTTTGTGCAAGTGTGAGCTATGACTATCACGTAATGAATTGTCTCATAGCTTCCAACCCTTCGAAAGTCAAAACATAGGAATTCTGGTCATGGGTCAGTAGCGCACTTTGCTTGACCCCAATTCTTGAGATTGTGGGCATCAGAATGTATAGCTCCCTAATGAGGTTTAGAGAAGCAATCTTTTAATCTTAATCGACAGGGAAAACATAGTGGTTCTACATGAGAAACAACAATACATGGCAAGTATTGATAGAAACAATGTTGACAAACCTAATTGTGGATAATAAAAAAAATCCACGTAAATGACTTTTTTGCGTGCTTGTTTTTGTAGTTTCAGAAAGAGGAATTTTTCTTTGAAAATGAAAAATGAGGAAAAACACATTATCTTTGCTGTGTGAACAAATACAGAAAAAAATAACATGAAAATAGGACTGTTTGGCAGCTATGTATTCTAGATGATAAAAATAAGTTTCAAACTGTAAGAACATATCAACAAAACGACACAAAAATAATACAATTTAGGAAAAGTTATTTTAAAATGCAGCCACATACAACTCAAAATACACTCATACCACTCCAAACAAACATGTTTAGCAGCAAACTAATCTTAAGACAAATAATAAAAGCTCCCCCTTTTGTCATGACACACATGTATAAGTTCAAAGTCGACATCACTACAGTGCAAGTCAATTGCAGTGCAACTACCCCTTAAGCGGGAAACAGACTATGCGACTGCCTCATATGACTCGATCAGGTCGTGACGTAGATCAAATTTTGTTTCCCGCACAGAAGAGGTCACAAGCCATCTGACTCAATCAGACTCAATCAGTGAAATTTAGAACCCACCCTATTCGGCCCTGTCACCTGACAGGACCCGACTGAGTCAGACTGATCGAGCAATGGATGGTATGCAAATGATGGGAAAGGGTACACGGACCCTGATCGAGTCACATGGAGTTTTGTGGTTTTTTTTGTGTGTGTGTGTGTGTGTGCTTGTTGTGCCGTGTCACATTGTGTGTGAGGGTCTGTGTGCACGCTTGATGGTGTCATGTGGTCTTTAAATGATGTCTCATGGACTGTGACTTACCGACTTGATGAACGAGTTGGCGTCAATAATTGGATGTCGTGTGTGTGGTGGTCATGTTGCGTGTGCGTGTGTGTGTGTTGTGTATGTGTGTGTGAGAGACAGAGAAACATCTTTGCATATGCGACTCTTGAATCTCTTTGTTATCTGTCCCATTGTAAAGCGCCTGATATGAGGTAAAGCGCTATATAAATGGAAGAGTCAGTCACATAGTCTGTCGCTGGCTTTAGATATACTTTAAAGATGCATGAGAAACAACAAAGAAACAAATATTGGAGCACACTTGTGAGATAAATTAAAATCAGAGTTGTTCATTGGAAGATTTTTAAAAACCCATCTTGCATAAGTGAAACAGAATTTGAAACAAAATATGCACATCTTTAATAATCCATCATGCATTCACTCTACTCAAGTGTCCCCAATTGTAAGACACATCAGTGTCAGTATGCGCCCAGAGCATTCATCACCCACCCCCACCACCCCCCACACTATCCAATCTCTTTCCGTCTCAACACAATGCAAAGAACCGAAAGCTTGCGAATAGAGAGACTAATTTAAACATGATCTGTCTGTGTAGTTCACCTCATACGCAACTAATTCTTTTCAATCTCACAAGGAAATAGTCTGCGGGCATCTTGTAAGGAAAATTCGTCAAAGCAGTCTTTCATACTCAGGAACCTGAAACCAACTTATGAAATATGTCATTCAAGCTATAAAGAGAAAGAAGGACAAACCAACACAACACAGGAACATGTCATTTTTACCAGCAAGCAACAGTTGTTTTTTTCCTTCATCAGAAATCAAGGAAACATGTGTTTTCTTAACCACACAACAAGATAGTATTATGTTATCATCACAAAACAACAAGACATCAGACAATACAAAAGCATGTTTTCTTCATAAAGCCAGAAATGTCTTCACTTCACCATGCAAGAAAACACATTTGTGTTTTTTTCCAATACACCACAACGTGATATCTGAACACAAAAATAGGAAACCATGCTGTCCCCATGAAACATGAAAACAAACATTAACACCATAAGACAACAAGAAAACATGTCATTTCTATTCTCCATTAAAGAACAAAAAATAATAAAATAAACAAAAATAAACTATATTCTCCCACAACAAGCTCCATATCTCAATAAGAAAACATGTCATCCCCATAAAACATGCATTATCAAATCTCAAATTTCCATATTAAAAGGGAAACATGTCAAATTGGCAAAACAACAATGCGTGTGTCCTTTTCACCAGACAAGAAAACGACTCTTTAACTTCAGATACACTTAGTTCATTTGACATGTAAGCATATTCTGTTCATAGAAGTTCTGTTAGAACAAGGATAAGCATGTTATTTACATCAGACAAACATACAAAAAAATGTAATAAGTGTTTCAAACATGTGAGTCTATTAAACATCCATTTTGTT
>CM065702.1:18491486-18511794 GCA_017654935.2 Phymorhynchus buccinoides | reverse complement strand
CTCACTCAGAATAATAAAAATAATTTCTCTCTCTCTTTCTGTCTCCACTCACTCAGAAGAAGAAGAAGAATTTCTTTCTCTCTTTCTGTCTCCACTCACTCAGAAGAAGAAGCAGAATTTTTCTCTCTCTTTCTGTCTCCAACTCACCTGTTCGGCGGCAGTGGGCTCTCTATCCAGTATGGCCTGCGCTGCCTTGTTGTTTCTGGTCGTCATGGCGGCGGCGAACGGCGTGTGTCCCGTGCGGTCCTTCAGCGTCAGGTCGAGGCTGGGGTGCGACAGCAGAAGGGAGATAATCACTGGGTGCTGGTTCTCAATTGCCAGGTGGATCGGCGTCTTTCCTTCGGCGTCCTGACCAAACAACAATGGGTTTTTTGTGTTTATTTTTGCCGTTTCTTTTTTCATTTTCTTTAATTAGCCCTTTCACCGCCTATGTCGCATTTATGCACCACAATGGTTTAATACCCATGTCACTAAAAGGCATTGAATCTGGGCCTGTTATCCAAAGACTCTATTTTCTTAATTTTGGGAGGCAAGGATAGGCCTAATTTTATACATGTCACAGAGGAATTCCCAATATTGCAGATAATTTGTTTCTCTACCCAGACAAGTTTAATGGTATTTTTTGGCAGAAAAATGGCTGGCGGCGAAAGGGTTAAACTCAAGTAAATGCTTGTGATTACTTATCCGACTGTGTGAATTGAATGATGGTCGTCAATAAGTTTGTTTGTGTGTGTAGCATCCATTAGTTTGTTTCAATTTGGGAGGGAACTTAACCTTTGCTTTTGTGTGGTTTCACTGTCCATGTTATGTGTGTGTGTACAGGTACTTGAGCGGTTGTAACACAACACTGAAAACTTAATTTCAGCCACAAAAAGCATTAAACCCTCGATTTTGCCAGAGAAAATTTGACAGAAAAAAAGAAGAGGAAAATATGCAATGAAACAAATAGATCCGTTTGTGGCAAAATGGTCTGGAGATATAATTACTGTTTTAACCCTTTCACTGCCAGCCATTTTGCAGCCAAAAATGTCCATTAACCCTTTCACCGCCAATGTCGCATTTTAGCACCACAATGGTTTAACACCCATGTCACCAAAAGGCATCAAACCAGGGCCTGTCATCCGAAGACCCTATTGTCTTAATTTTGAGAGGTAAGGATAGGCCTAATGTTATACATGTCACAGAGGAATTCGCAATGTTGCAGATATTTTATTTTCTCTACCCAGTTAAGTTTAATGGTATTTTTTTGCTGAAAAATGGCTGGCGGCGAAAGGGTTAAACTTACCTGGGTAAAAAAAAAAGTATGTCTGTAATATTGGGGATTCCTCTGTAACATATTTAAAGTAAGGCCTATCCTTACCTCCCAAAATTAAGAGAATAGGGTCTTTGGATAACAGGCCCTGATTTGATGCCTTTTAGTGATATGGGTGTTAAATCATTGTGGTGCAAAAATGTGACGTCGGCGGTGAAAGGGTTAAAACGGTAAAAAAGCTTCTTGTAGGAGTATATGAGGCAAAATATGATTGATATATCGCCGTGCGAGACGTAACTCGAAATTGGTAAACTTTGATCAAGACAAGCTGCATCATCTAACAAAGCTGTAAAACAACAATTTGCAAAGATAAAACACCGATGGCGATGCTAAATGAACCCAAAATGACGTAATTTGACCTGAAATGACCGAAATATTCGAGTTATTCATTCCTCGTGCGAAGTGACGTCTTTCGACTTGCGTCTCTATGTTTTTGCGCATGGCGATATAACCAAAGACACTGTAATGGGAATAAGACAGACAACTGGAGAGTCAGGGCGAGCCGGGCTGATAGGGTTCGTGATACCATTAACAATGGCGGCTCTATCCAAAGACTGGAGTTTGAATCGACTTTTTTTTTTAATACCAGATTCAAATTTGAGTGCTTGGGCAAACCTTTTTCTGTTTTCCTGAAGACAAAGAAAGGTAAGGAAGCCGCAAAGCCAGAAAATCTACGAAACAGTAACAACCAGTGTTAGATTGCTGCTGATGTTCATGGTTCAAGGGGGGCATAATCAGGGTTTCTGTCCTCACTACTCATATGGCTTGTACCAACTGTCGTCATAATAATAATAATAATAATAACAGTACATTTATATAGCGCTTTACCTCAGATGAGCCCAAAGCGCTTTACAATCAATTATTCATCAACAGATAACAAAAAACAAGATTCAAGAGTGACACCAACCACCAACAGCGCATATGCAAAGCAACTCTCTCTCTCTCTCTCTTTAACACACACGCACGCACACACACACACACACGCACACGCACACGCACACACACACGCACGCACACGCACGCACACGCACGCACACACACACACACACACACACACACATAAACACACAATTATTGACGCCAACTCATTCATACCCCATTCGGTAAGCCACAGCAACTGAGCCGCATGGACTGACCACATACACCAACACACATACACAAACACCCTTACACACAACGTACGCACGCAGACAGACACACAGACAAGCACACAAACACACACACACATGCGTGCACACACAACCCACAAAACCAAAATACACACAAGCACACATTCATGCTCACACACACACACACACACACAACACACAACACACACACACACTCACACACACACACACGCACGCACGCACCACAAAACACAGCACAAACCTCTTAAATCAATCTTCCCTCACGTGCACACAACGATAGACAACTGATCAAATATTTAGGGCGCAGCAGGAAAAAGATGGGTTTTAAGAGAGGTTTTGAATGAGGAGACTGAGTTGGACTGTCGGAGAGGAGAAGGCAGAGAATTCCACAGAGATGGTGCTTGACAAGAAAAAGAACGTTGGCCAGCAGATTTGAGACGGATGGAGGGAATGGAAAGGAGACGAGAATCAGAAGACGAACGTAGTTGGCGAGCTGGGACATAGAGATGAAGAAGATCAGAGAGATACAGGGGAGCTTGATCATTCAGTGACTTGAAGGCAAGGAGGAGAATTTTGTAGTCAATACGTGATTGAACTGGGAGCCAATGTAGGGAACGAAGAACCGGAGTGATGTGATCGTACCTAGGGGAGCGAGAAATGAGACGAGCAGCATTATTCTGGACCCGTTGGAGCTTAGAGATGAGAATTGATGGACAGCCAGCAAGAAGTGAGTTACAGTAGTCAAGGCGAGACAAGACAAAAGCACATACTAGAGTCTTCAGGGCATCCTGAGAGAGGAAACGGCGGATGGAACTAATTCTTCGAAGTTCTAGATAGCAAGCCTTGCAAACATTGGAAACATGCTGTTTGAAAGAAAGGGTTTGGTCCAAAGTAACACCTAGATTGCGGACGGATGCCGATAGCTTGATCTCAGTGCCATCAATGTCTACAGAACCTGGGAGAACCTGAGTTTTAATTGTGTGGTTAGAGGCTACAAGAATCATCTCTGTCTTATCAGCATTCAGTTGCAGTTTGTTGTAAAACATCCATGTTTTAACAGCAGAGATGCACAACTTAGAAGAAGAAATTATTTGATCTAATTGACTTAGGTGGGCAGAAATGTACAGTTGATTGTCATCAGAAAAGCTATGATGTAGAATAGAATGCTGGTTGATGATGGCGGAGAGAGGTTGGGTATAAAGAACAAAAAGGATAGGGCCTAAGACTGAACCTTGGGGCACACCGAACTGAAGACCTTTTGGAAGAGATGGAGAACCATTAACAACAACTTTCTGTGTGCGATCAGAGAGGTAGGAAGAAAACCAGGAAAGAACAGTCATATCCGGCCACAAGGAGCGTGCCATATTATGGGAGACCGCCATCTTAGTCAGTAACTTTGTTTGAAAAATGCCAGATCGATGCTGTTTACACACAAATCTGACTAAGATGGCGACACTTCCGTTGGAAAGGTCGAGATGCGCACGCAGGTGGGGGGGAGCCATTGGGGAAAATGGCCGCTTGTCTGTCTTATTCCCATTACAGTGTCTTTGATATAACCCCCTTGACCGTTCTGAATGTAAATTTTTTTTTTATGTAAATAAAAAACGCTACCCGTAATTATTCTCCTTAACACCATGAAGCATGCAAATGACTTTTGTTATTTGGCAACGTTTCTCCCCATGGGCATATTTCAGTACAAATAGTTCCCCCACCTTCTAGAACTTCTGTCTTAGTAACGTCCTCTATCATTTCTCTTTCACTCTGCCTTTTCCCATTGGTTACCGTTATCTACTACTGTCTTTCTTTGTCCATTCTCCTGCCTTTGTTCTAGAAATTCTTACAAAGAATTTCTCCAGCCGAAGACGGACATGCTGGGCCTGTTTCGTAGTTAGGCGCATAACGGCAGCATGATGCATCAGCGCTCATACGACAGGAAACTGTCTGAGCGACCGACAAAGAAAATATGGCAACATTTTACACAGGAAAAAGTGACAGAACAATAAGAATTCACGTACCCGATTGTTAACTTCAGCGTTGTGTTCCATCAGGGTTTGAACTATCACCTCCAGTCCCCAGCTACAAGCCAGGTGCAGTGGACTCTGCCCGTCCCTGTGTCATCATCATCATCATTGTCATCATCATTATGATGATCATTGTCATCATCATTATCATCACCATCATCATCAGGGTTTGAACTATCATCTCCAGTCCCCAGCTACAAGCCAGGTGCAGTGGACTCTGCCCGTCCCTGTGTCATCATCATAGTCATCATCATCACTGTCATCATCATGATCATTGTCATCATCATCATCATCATCATCATCATGATCATTGTCATCATCATCATTGTCATCATCATCATTGTCATCATCATCTTCATCACATCATCATCATCAGGGTTTGAACTATCACCTCCAGTCCCCAGCTACAAGCCAGGTGCAGTGGACTCTGCCCGTCCCTGTGTCATCATCATCATCATCATTGTCATCATCATCATCATTGTCATCATCATCATTGTCATCATCATCTTCATCACCATCATCATCAGGGTTTGAACTATCACATCCAGTCCCCAGCTACAAGCCAGGTGCAGTGGACTCTGCCCGTCCCTGAGTCATCATCATCATCATCATCATTGTCATCATCATGATTGTCATCATCATCATCATCATCATCTTCATCACCATCATCATCAGGGTTTGAACTATCACATCCAGTCCCTAGCTACAAGCCAGGTGCAATGGACTATGTCCGTCCCTGTGTCATCATCATCATCATCATCATCATCATCATCTTCATCATCATCATCATCAGGGTTTGAACTATCACATCCAGTCCCCAGCTACAAGCCAGGTGCAGTGGACTCTGTCCGTCCCTGTGTCATCATCATCATCATCACTGTCATCATCATCATCACCATCATCAGGGTTTGAACTATCATCTCCAGTCCCCAGCTACAAGACAGGTGCAGTGGACTCTGCCCGTCCCTGTGTCATCATCATCATCATCACTGTCATCATCATCACCATCATCATCATCATCAGGGTTTGAACTATCATCTCCAGTCCCCAGCTACAAGCCAGGTGCAGTGGACTCTGTCTGTCCCTGTGTCATCATCATCATCATCACCATCATCACCATCATCAGGGTTTGAACTATCATCTCCAGTCCCCAGCTACAAGCCAGGTGCAGTGGACTATGTCTGTCCCTGTGTCATCATCATCATCATCATCATCATCACCATCATCACCATCATCAGGGTTTGAACTATCATCTCCAGTCCCCAGCTACAAGCCAGGTGCAGTGGACTCTGTCTGTCCCTGTGTCATCATCATCATCATCGTCATCATCACCATCATCAGGGTTTGAACTATCATCTCCAGTCCCCAGCTACAAGCCAGGTGCAGTGGACTCTGTCTGTCCCTGTGTCATCATCATCATCATCGTCATCATCACCATCATCAGGGTTTGAACTATCATCTCCAGTCCCCAGCTACAAGCCAGGTGCAGTGGACTCTGTCTGTCCCTGTGTCATCATCATCATCATCGTCATCATCACCATCATCAGGGTTTGAACTATCATCTCCAGTCCCCAGCTACAAGCCAGGTGCAGTGGACTCTGTCTGTCCCTGTGTCATCATCATCATCATCGTCATCATCACCATCATCAGGGTTTGAACTATCATCTCCAGTCCCCAGCTACAAGCCAGGTGCAGTGGACTCTGTCCGTCCCTGTGTCATCATCATCACCATCATCGTCATCACCATCATCATCAGGGTTTGAACTATCATCTCCAGTCCCCAGCTACAAGCCAGGTGCAGTGGACTCTACCCGTCCCTGTGTCATCATCATCACCATCATCATCATCAGGGTTTGAACTATCACATCCAGTCCCCAGCTACAAGCCAGGTGCAGTGGACTCTGTCCGTCCCTGTGTCATCATCATCATCATCACTGTCATCATCATTACCATCATCACCATCATCATCATCAGGGTTTGAACTATCATCTCCAGTCCCCAGCTACAAGCCAGGTGCAGTGGACTCTGCCCATCCCTGTGTCATCATCATCATCATCATCGTCATCATCATCAGGGTTTGAACTATCACATCCAGTCCCCAGCTACAAGTCAGGTGCAGTGGACTCTGTCTGTCACTGTGTCATCATCATCATCATCATTGTCATCATCATCATCATCACTGTCATCATCATCATCATCATCACCATCATCATCATCATCAGGGTTTGAACTATCATCTCCAGTCCCCAGTTACAAGCCAGGTGCAGTGGACTCTGTCCGTCCCTGTGTCATCATCATCACCATCACCATCATCACCATCATCAGGGTTTGAACTATCATCTCCAGTCCCCAGCTGCAAGCCAGGTGCAGTGGACTCTGTCTGTCCCTGTGTCATCATCACCATCATCATCATCATCACCATCATCAGGGTTTGAACTATCATCTCCAGTCCCCAGCTGCAAGCCAGGTGCAGTGGACTCTGTCTGTCCCTGTGTCATCATCACCATCATCAGGGTTTGAACTATCACATCCAGTCCCCAGCTACAAGCCAGGTGCAGTGGACTCTACTTCCACACTGAGCTGTTTTGAACTATCACATCCAGTCCCCAGCTGCAAGCCAGGTGCAGTGGACTCTACTTCCACATTGAGCTGTTTTCGACTGTCATCACGCTGCTACCTCTCAACTTCATTTCAACCCAACTTCAATTCAGAACTTCAGTCTGATGGGAGGGCTACGCCCGAAGCTTGTTACTGTTCTCTCCTTCATCAAGGACTCCCCCTACCCCCACCAAGGTCAAAGGTCAGTTCTGTGGTCAGTGATGTTAGTGGAAAGATAAAGCTCACCTGGCCTCCTCCCCGCCCTCTCCTCCGGGCCCTGGTCGGCGAGGGCTGTTGAGATCACAGCCACTGCAACACACACAGCACACAGCGCCCGTAGCCAACACCCACCCACCACCACCACCATCGCCCAAAGCCGAACACACAACTTCACACAGCAAAGACACGCTACAAACACCCTACACTTTGCTGGGTTCGCCTCGTGTCCAAGTAATCCCGAGTTCGAACCTGGGTACAGGGAATTCTTCCTCTCATTCTGCACTAGGCCTTATGGTCTGAACGTGGAGTCTTTCGGATGAGACGGTAAACCGAGGTCCTGTGTGCCCAAGCACTTAGCACACGTTAAACCCAGTGGCAACGAAAAAGCTGTAATTTGGTCAAAATTTACCACCACCACCCTTCAGTCACACAAGTTGCATGAAGAAAAAAAAGAAGGGTGGCGTGCCTCTGGCTGCGACGTGCTCTCCAGGTGGGACCAACCCGAATTTAACAGACGCCTCTGTGACTATAAAGTACCAAATAACAAACACCCTAAACTTTGCTGTTAAGAAACACTTGACTTTGAATTGAATTTATTGTTCGACCGACTCATCTAGTTATACAGATACAAATGTCATTCATATGCTTAATATTGGGCAAAAATGCATGTTGATGGATGGGTGTGTGAGAGAATGAAGGGATTGTGGAGATGAGAGATGAGAGGGGGAAAAAACATGTTACAACAAACTTTGCTGTTTCATATCACATTTTACAGACTATAAGGCGATACTTTTTTCCCCCCAGACTGAGACCCCTGCGCCTCATAATATGACTAACAATATAGTAAGAAAATATAGCAACAAAATCTGAATTTTGTGTAAAATTTGAGGGGTGCACCTTGGTATACATTGTACTGTAAAAAAAACAGTAGTCAACCCCCTCTTTTAAGACCTTCAAAAAATCTTGAAAAATCGGTCGTAAGAGAGGGGGGTCTTAAATCAGGGGTGACCAAAACAATGCACTCACTACACCGTATATGACACACAGCACAAGCATATGTCTCCTCACTACCCCAAACCAACCCAGCCAACCCACCAATCAAACCACACAAGCCAAACGACTGACATATATGCCGCGCCCACCTTCTGATGAGGAAGCAAGCGACAGTCTCGTTGTTCTCGTCGATTGCGCGATGGAGCAGAGTCTGCTGACAGCCACTGGGACCCCCCGACCACAGGTTGACGTCACACTTGTGCCGCACCTGCGTGTACGTATGTGATGGTGCATGGGAAAACAAAACAATGGAATATTTGCATAAACTGAGGGGGTTTTCTTTCATAAGATAGATCCCTAAGGAACACACAGTGCACGGGTGCAACTCCCCAAATGAAAAACACTGAAAGGCAGGGGTCCAGGGACCCATGGCCCTGGCTGGGTACAAGGGCAGAGCCCCGTCGGACGATTCAGGGGGGCAACTTAAGAGAGAGACATATTAGGTATTATTAGGTATTAGGTAATTTATAGTCACGGAGGCGTCTCTGTGAAATTCGGGTTGCTCCCACCTGGAGAGCGCATCGCAGCCAGAGGCGCGCCACCCCTTTTTGGGGGCATGCGATTTCTGTGTGACTGATGATCGAGGAAGGAAAGGGAGGTGGGGGTAAATTTTGACCTCATGACAACTTTTTCGTTGCCACTGGGTTTAACGTGTGCTAAGTGCATGGGCACATGGGACCTCGGTTTATCGTCTCATCCGAAAGACTCCACGTTCAGACCGTAAGGCCTAGTGCAAAGTGAGAGGAAAAATCCCCTGTACCCAGGTTCGAACTCGGGTTTACTTGACACAAGGCGAACGCTTTACCTCTGTGCCACTCTACACCACCAGATAACGAGATAGACAAACAATTAAAATGATAGACAGAGACAGATTGAGTCTAATAAGCCTTGTAAAATTATTACATTGCCTTTGTAAACTTCCAAGATAAAACAACCAAGTTCAAAACACCACAAATCACTTGTAGTAAAAAAAAAAAATTTATGAAATTAAAAAAACCGGAAGTTCAGTTTCTGGTCAAATAAAAAATACTGAAATCAGTGTAAAAATGAAAGAGTAGCACCCATGCGTATATGGGAAAACCAAACAATGGAATATTTGCATAAACTGAGATTTCTGAGAGAGAGTTGCTTTGTATATGCGTTGTTGCTGGTTGGTGTCACTCTTGAATGCTGTTTTTGTTGTCTGTTGATGAATCATTGATTGTAAAGCGCTTTGGGCTCATCTGAGGTAAAGCGCTACATAAATGTACAATTATTATTATTATCATAAGATAGAGCTATGATCCCTAAGGAACACACAGAAAACAATGAGGCGTTATACTACTTCTTGCCAACACGAAAGGGAGATAATATTAGGCCCGAACTGCCCATGCCCCCTGGTGACAAGTCAGGAGCAGATAATTTTCTGTGGCTATATACTACTAGTTCATGACAGGCAAGAGCGATAATCTTAAGTAGGTGGCGTTCACATCTCAGGGCACGAGGCAGGGGTAGAGAATTTTCAATATAAAGCCTCATTCTTTGCTGGTTATGATTTTACAGTCATTAACTCAATCGGGACGAATGAGCCAGCTCTGGCTCATGGCTCACACAACCGTTTAGGACGAATGGCCCGGATCCGGCTCATAAGAGTTTTCAAGAGGTTTTGATTTCTGGCGTGTAACCAGCTTTCAAGTGTGATGTCATAACCTATTTTCAGTTTGCTTTGACCTTGCCTCTCTTGAAATCAACCAATCATTGCAGACTTTACATTCAGGTTTGGTTGTAGAGGGGGGTCAAAGATCGGAATGTGAAATTTTCCTTCTTTCTATGTGTTAGCTGTTTTCGTCAATAGGAGACAAACGAATCGGAATGTAAATTTTCCTTCTTTCTATGTGTTAGCTGTTTTCGTCAATAGGAGACAAACGATGAAGGTATGGAATCTGATATTTTATGATCGCTTAGTGCATGGTGTTAGTAATCTTATCTTAAAATATCAGTCCATAACTTTTCATAACTTTTTTGTGGTGATGGGTTTTCGAACCTAGTCAAATGGCCCGTCCGAAACGGTTGTAAGGGGAAGCAACTGGCCAGTGCCAAGTGAGTCAAAGGTTACCCTATTTTCAGATTATAAGGCGATACTTTTTTTCCCCACCAGACTCAGACCTCTATGCTTTATAATAAGACTAATAAAGTGGTAAGAAAATATAATAACAAAATCTGAATTTGGAGTAAACTTTTGGGGTGCATCTTATAATCTGAAAAAATATGGTAGCATAGAATCTGATATTTCATGATTGATTAGTGCAAGGCATTGCCAATCTTTTCTGCAAAGATTGGTCCCTAACTCTTCATTAAAAAAAATTGCGATTCTTTTTTCAAACCCAATGAAATTCAGTGCACATGAGAACAAGGGGAAGTAACTCAGCCAGTCCTTAGTGAGTTAAGCGAACGCTTAAAAAACCCTGAATTCATCTTCTTCTTCTGCGTTCCCAGGCCATATGACCATAACGGGTAAGGTACGTTCGTGTAGGTTTTCACTTGACTCCCCGCTGCATTCAGCTGACGCATTCCGATTTCGGAGGAGCTGAAAGGAAAATATTTGAAAAAAGACAGGAGAATGGGCCAATAAGTCTGAAAGATAGTAGATGACAGAAAGCGAAGGGAAAAGGCAGAGTTGAAGAGAGTGGTAGATTTTTTATTAATCTTACTATCTATATAATTAAATACTTACCAACACTCAAAACAACCTTTCATTTGGGGAAGGAAGTGGAAATACGTGACCGGAAGTGGTGAAAGGGGGATAACTCCACGGTCACTAGAGTGATTTACTCTTTGTTTTCTATGGTAACTAAGCGTTTTTTAGTTTTTTTCCAGCCAATAAGTATGTATGCTATTGTTTTGAGTGTTGGTACAGTATGATTATATTAGATGGACAGATTAGAGGAAGTTACAAGCACAGAACTTCCAGAAGGTGGTGGGACTATTGTATTTTTCGGACTATAAGGCGCACCTTTGTATAAGGCACATCGCCCAAATTTTACTAACATTTCTGATTTTGTTATTATATTATCTTACTACTTTACTAGTTGTTGTTGTCGTACCCTGGCTTAAAGACTGCAGGGATCATCCCTACAGCCGAAGCACCTGAACACTATGGTACAAATGTACCAGCTAGGGATGAGAACATTACGTGTGTGACCGTTTTTTATACCCCGCCATGTAGGTAGCCACACTCCGGCTTCAGAGGATACTACTTTACTAGTCATATGATAAGGCGCAAGGGAAAAGGTATCGCCTTATACAGTGGAACCTCCCTTATAAGACCTCCCATTATAAGACTCCCTCCCATATAAGACCTACTTCTCTGAGACATTGCCTTTCTTTGTAAGCATTAAAATGACCTCCCTTATAAGACCCCTCCCTTATAAGACCTCCCATTATAAGACTCCCTCACATATAAGACTTACTTCTCTGAGACATTGCCTTTCTTTGTAAGTATTAAAATTACCTCCCTTATAAGACCCCTCCCTTACAAAGACCTCCCATTATAAGACTCCCTCCCATATAAGACCTACTTCTCCGAGACATTGCCCTTCTTTGTAAGTATTAAAATTACCTCCCTTACAAGACCCCTCCCTTATAAGACCTCATTATGGATGATTTTTGAAGGTCTTATAAGGGAGGTTCCACTGTAGTCGGAAAAATACGCTATATATACAAAAGAGCCCCCCCCCCCCCCCCCCCCCCCCCCCCAGGTATCCCCACGGGGAAGCCAGGTAAAAGGGTTCAGAATGGAGTGGTGCATACCAGAATGTGCGCGATGTCCTCCTGGCCGGTCTCCAGGGCCTGCCACAGGGGGCAGTTCCCCTGGCTGTCCACCACGTCCATGTCCGCGCCCCGCCCGCACAGCGTCTCCACGATCACCGGCAGGTGTCGCACGATTGCCCGCTGCAAGGGACGCAACTTGTCCGGGGACCTGCCACAGTAAAGGGGGAGATAATTCAACAACATGAGGGGGACACAAAAACTCCACGATCACCGGCAGGTGCCGAACGATCGCCTGCTGCAAGGGACGCAACTTGTCCAGGGACCTGCCACAGCAAAGGGGAGAGAATTCAACAACGTGAGGGTGACATAAAGTAAAGGGGAGAGAATTCAACAACGCGAGGGTGACATAAAGTAAAGGGGAGAGAATTCAACAACGTGAGGGTGACATAAAGTAAAGGGAGAGAATTCAACAACGTGAGGGTGACATAAAGTAAAGGGAGAGAATTCAACAACGTGAGGGTGACATAAAGTAAAGGGAGAGAATTCAACAACGTGAGGGTGACATAAAGTAAAGGGAGATAATTCAACAACGTGAGGGTGACATAAAGTAAAGGGGAGAGAATTCAACAACGCGAGGGTGACATAAAGTAAAGGGGAGAGAATTCAACAACGCGAGGGTGACATAAAGTAAAGGGGAGAGAATTCAACAACGTGAGGGTGACATAAAGTAAAGGGTTCAACAACGAGGGTGACATAAAGTAAAGGGGAGAGAATTCAACAACGCGAGGGTGACATAAAGTAAAGGGGAGAGAATTCAACAACGTGAGGGTGACATAAAGTAAAGGGAGATAATTCAACAACGTGAGGGTGACATAAAGTAAAGGGGAGAGAATTCAACAACGTGAGGGTGACATAAAGTAAAGGGGAGAGAATTCAACAACGTGAGGGTGACATAAAGTAAAGGGAGATAATTCAACAACGTGAGGGTCACATACAGGGGAGATAATTCAACAACAGGACAGTGACATAAAGTAAAGGGGAGAGAATTCAACAACGTGAGGGTGACACATTAATCTCCACGATCACCGGCAGGTACCGCCCGATTGCCCGCTGCAAGGGAGGCAACTTGTCCGGGGACCTGCCACAGCAAAGGGGAGTCTAGCCAGAGCTGGCACAGTGCACTCCTTTACCTTCATGTTGTTTGCATCATCCCATCGACAGCGATGCTCTTCTCAGGACTGTCACCACATGAAATACCAAACACTTTGATCACATGACACTAAAATGCAAAACAATTGAATTGTTTATGGCTATGTTTGCTACATGACCAAAAAAAATGCTGCAAACATGCCATGGCTTTGAAACATGTGAACTTCAAGAAAGGAATGGCCGAAAGCCCGTTTGAATTTTTTTATACAGATGAGCAACTTGTCCAGGGACCTGCCACACCAAAGGGGAGAGAATTCAACAACGTGAGGGTGACACATTAATCTCCACGATCACCGGCAGGTACCGCCCGATTGCCCGCTGCAAGGGACGCAACTTGTCCGGGGACCTGCCACACCAAAGGGGAGATAGTACTTCAGAATTTCAGAAAAAAGTTTTAGTATGCTTAAATTACAACAACAAAACAGAAGAAGAAAGTCAGCACTAAACTAGTGGCAATGCACTCTCAAGGTAGGAATAGTCCACACTTCACAAAGATCACTCTGTGATAATGAAAGTAATACAACACAACACAACACAATACAATTCAACATTAATCAATGCAATAGTATAACGTCGCTGTCCGACGCTAACCGTGTATCTACAAAATTTGACAAAAATAGATTTTTTTACTGAAACTCCTTCCAGTGACCTCACGCAGGTCTTCTATAAATATCTTGTGTCTGCGACCAATGAAAATGCTCAAATTTGTCACATGATACCACAGAAATAATCGTGTATGTGGCGGGTTGTTGCTGGTTTTGACGCGATAAGCGTGTAACTGGTCACGCTAATCGTGTAACTGCCGGCAGCTGTCGTATCTCCCATTGTGAGAACAATGCACTAACTTTGTGACTAACCGTGTAACTGAATTATCATGAAAATTTTGGGTGTTAATGCAACTTTTATTGTGTCACATGTTTACTCATCAGCAAAGAAGAAGGGTCAAGCGTATATCAAATGGGGATTGACTTTGTAGCAGGCGACAATATGTTTTTTGATGCTCCTGTAAAATCACTGATTGTGTAAATACACGGTTAGCGTCAGACAGCGACGATAATAACAGTTAACTCTTATAGCTTCAATATTAGTGTGGTGCTCTACCAGTAATAGACCACTGATGGTGTCCTGTCTGAACTGATATGATCAACATTATCATTATCATTATTACTATCGGTCACTGTGCTTATCAAAGGCATGATAATGATTCACTCACACAGCCTCAATATCGGCGTGGTGCTCTATCAGGAACAGAGCGCTGACGGTGTCCTGTTTCTCGGTGGCTTCGTGAAGGGTCATGCCCCCCAAATTCTTCTCGTTAATATTTGTGCTCTTTATAATGTTCTAATCATTATGATGATGATCATGATTAATACCATGAACACAAAAAACTCACACAGCCTCAATATCAGCGTGGTACTCTACCAATAATAGACCACTGATGGTGTCCTGTCTGAACTGATATGATCAACATTATCATTATCATTATTACTATCGGTCACTGTGCTTATCAAAGGCATGATAATGATTCACTCACACAGCCTCAATATCGGCGTGGTGCTCTATCAGGAACAGAGCGCTGACGGTGTCCTGTTTCTCGGTGGCTTCGTGAAGGGTCATGCCCCCCAAATTCTTCTCGTTAATATTTGTGCTCTTTATAATGTTCTAATCATTATGATGATGATCATGATTAATACCATGAACACAAAAAACTCACACAGCCTCAATATCAGCGTGGTACTCTACCAATAATAGACCACTGATGGTGTCCTGTCTGAACTGATATGATCAACATTATCATTATCATTATTACTATCGGTCACTGTGCTTATCAAAGGCATGATAATGATTCACTCACACAGCCTCAATATCGGCGTGGTGCTCTATCAGGAACAGAGCGCTGACGGTGTCCTGTTTCTCAGTGGCTTCGTGAAGCAGGGTCATGCCCCTGGAGTTCCTCTCATTAATACGTGTGCTCTTTATACTGTTCTAATCATTATGGTGATGATCATGAAAACTCACACAGCCTCAATATCGGCGTGGTGCTCTATCAGGAACAGAGCGCTGACGGTGTCCTGTTTCTCGGTGGCTTCGTGAAGCAGGGTCATGCCCCCGGAGTTCCTCTCGTTAATGTTGGCGCCGGCCGCCAGGAAAGCGGCGGCCATGTCGTGCAGCCCCCCCCACAGGGCTAAGCCCAGGACCGTCTGCCCCTCAGAGTCCTTCAGGTTGAAGTTGGGCACCACGCGAAGGTTGTCTGCGCTGCGCTGGATTTCAGCTGCATACAAAATAAAACATACTTCTTCTACTTCTTCTTCTTCGTTCGCTTCAGACAGTTTCCTGCTATATGAGCGTAGATGCATCATGCTGCTGTTATGCGCCTTACTAAGAAATTAGTTAGGCCCAGTATGTCCGACTTCGGCTGAAGAAATCTTTGTAAGAATGCATAGAAAAAAGGCAGGAGAATGGACCGGTAAGACAGAAAGATAGCAGATGACAGTAAGCAAAGGGAAAAGGCAGAGTCAAAGAGAGTGACCAAAGTAGAGGAAGTTACAAGCACAGAACTTCCAGAAGGTGGGGGAACTATTTGTACAAAAGATCCCCCCTGGTATCCCCACGGGGGAGATAAAACATACAGCTGAAGCTAAAACAAAACAAAAACAAAACTGAATAAGATGAACAAGATTAAACATAGAGTACTGACAGGTCTGCAAGTTGGTTGGGTACGTGCATACCACCCCCACCCCCCTCCTCCCCCTTGAAATTGTAGAGATATTAGAGAAATCATGTCATGCTTGTGTCATTTATTCCAATTACGTTTATATCTTCCAGCTACCATTTTTCAAACGAAAGAGACCAGCTTTCATGGAGTAAGAGAATCTACTCATTTTACTAATGGTTTCCTTCCTCACTTGGTGTGGGGTGAAAGTTGCTATGGGTTACATATGTGTATATATAGAAAAAAACACCTGTATGTACGGTGTGCACTGACCCATACCGGTACGCAATGACCAATTTGTCATAGTCTTCAGAAATCCGTTTGCTTCTAGAAAACGGTTTCAGTTACAAACCAGAGCGTTGATACAGTGGAAGCAGAAACATTTTAACAGACGCTGGTGATCTAAATCTTTTCCAATATCGAACTGGAGATCCACAAATTGACGTCATATTACGATAATGCCTTACAGCGTCCATGCAACCCCCCTCAGTACTCTAGAAGTAAGTAATTTTCGTGGGAGCGTTCGCAAAATTCTTGAAAACCTGAATGTTAGGGGTCCAGGAGCCGCCCAAACCCCAGTGGGGTATGAGAGTAGTGCCCCTCCTCAGAAGAAGCCGAAGGAAAAATGCTATTAAATAAAAGGGGATTGGACAGTCTCTCCTTTAACCCTCTTGCATTCACATTTTGTTACAGACAAGACTTCTTCTAGTGTTTAGATTCTTTCACACATTTTTGGAAAAAATCTGTCTTTCGAAGCACACAGAGCACCATACATTATGATTCACAATCACATCATTGCAAGTGAGAAGCTCCTTCACAGTGTGTACTATACAACAAGCCAGAACTTGATGCGGGATGAAAATGCCACCAGAGGGGGTCTCAGAGTGGGGGCAAGCTATGGGCGGCTTGAATACACCGAGGCAACTTCCGGCTGGGCGGTTTGGGGCGGAATAAATGCAAGATGGTTAAGCAAAGTTCAAAGCTTACGCATGACATGGGCAAATAGTGGTAGGGGCAAAATAAAGGTAAAAATCTTCTTCCTCTTCTTCGATCGCTCAAAAGACAGTTTCCTGTCAATTATAAGCGTTATGCGCCTAAATGAGAAATAATCAGGCCCAGCATGTCCAACTTCGGCTGGAGGAAATGTTTTTGAAATTGTTTTGGAAAAAAAAATGAAAATGGATAGGAAAGGCAGAAAGACAGTAGATGACAGCAAGCAAAGGAAAAAGGCAGAGTCAAAGAGAGTGACAGATCAGAGAAGTTACACAGAACTTCCGGAAGGTGGGGGAACTATTTATACAAAAGACACCCCGCTCCCCCCGGTATCCCCACGGGGGTAAGGTAAAAAAAATCCAAACTCTCTCTTTCCCCTACCCTCCTCACCTTTGTAGTCCAAGAACACCTGCACCACAGACCCGTGCGAGCGAGCCAAAGCCAGGTGGAGCGGCGTCTGGCGGCTGATTGGACAGTGGTCCTCCACACCCAGGGCCGCCATGTTGCTCTCCAGCGCCGACCTGGTGGAGGTGAACGTCTGCGAGTTGGGGTTAGCCCCCTTGTCCAGTAGCGTTTTGACTAAGCGGGTCAGGCCCGCTTCGCAGGCAAAGTGTAGGGGGGTCTCTCCCTGAAAAAAACTTAGTATTGTTGTTATTCGTGAAATCCAAAATAGTCTTGTCAGAAGCCATCTCTGAATATTTACAAGCATGTATGCATGCATGAACACACTGACACATACACACACACACACACATACACCACACACACACACACACATACACCACACACACACATACACACTCTCTCTCTCTTTCTCACTTTGGTTAGTGTTATAGAGTGGCTCCATAAACTTCCTTGTGCAGCTACAAACACACATACTGATTCACTGAGTGACTAACCCTCTTTCTCTTTTTTTTCTCTCTGTCTCTCCCTCTCATTACTCCCTCCCTCTCTCTGTCTCTCTCTCCTGAATCTAAATGTACAATAAAACTAGCCAATTTCCTTTACGAAGCTTTTAAGACCCGTAACGAAGCTTTATCATCTGATAGTCGATAAATCTGTGCATTGTGCTTGTTAACTATGTAATGCAACTTTTGGCGCTGTCGATTTGCTGTCATCAATGCTTTTTGTATATGTTCGCTTCATAACTTAACCTTTGGCACTGTCAATTTGTTGTCATTGGTGCTTTTTTTGTGTATGTTCGCTTAAAATGGACTTCGTTGTGCTGACGATGTGTTGTCACTGTTGTTTTTCCTTTTGTAATCCAATCCCCTCCCCTCTGACATGGGCAGAAGGCCTGGATCAGTAAACTTTGCGAATTGTGTGTGAATTGTCTCTCCCTCCTGATCTCACCTTGGTGTTAGGTTGGCTGACACAAGAACATGTTCATCCACAGACATACATACTTTACATTTGCCTCTCGTTATGTCTTGTGTCTGTCACTTCTCTCCCTTTCCTCTTTCTCTCTCTTATGGATTTTCCCCTTTTTTTGGATTGAATTTATAATTTCCTCTTCCCACTGTTCCCTTTGACATGGGCAGATGGCCCGGTTCATTAAAACGTTGTTTTTGCTCTCTCTCTCTCTCTCTCTCTCTCTCTCTCATACTTGGTGTTAGCGTGGCTGACAGACGCGCCATGTTCGGCCAGAAACACACCTGCCGCCTGCTTCCCGTTTTTGGCCGCTAGGTGGAGCAGACTGTTGCCTAGCAACATATATACAATGACGTCAGATAATATACTATCTTAATTAACCCTTTCACCGCCAAAGTCGCATTTTAGCACCACAGTGATTTAACACCTATATCACTAAAAAGCATCAAATTGGGGTCTATTATCCAAACACCCTATTGTCTCAGTTTTGGGAAGTAAGGATAGACCTTATTTTATATATGTCACAGGAGAATCCCCAATACTGCAGGTAAATTTAATGGAAAATTTTCGCTAAAATATGGCTGGCGGTGAAAGGGTTAAAGAAAGGAAGTCATTGACCAACAAAAACATCAAAAAGAGATCCTAATACACATACCTGCTTTAACACCTTGACTGCCAGAGAAAATTAAAGAAACAAATCATTGGGCACATCAAGCCATGAAAAAGACAACCGATAGAGCCAATCAGGCAAACTGGTTTGGGGATATAACTCTCTTGACTGCGTTAGAGCAAAAGCCAGCACATCAGTTATTCCTCGTCATCTGATGACGTCATCAGTGATGTCATCAAGTCAGAATGTGATACGTTATACGGCAGTCATGGGGTTAAGTTGCCTTACACTTATGCCAACATAAAGCATTTGAGATTTGAAACGATCACATGTGTGTGTAATTGTGTGTGTGTGTGTGTGTGTGTGTGTGTGTGTGTGCGTGTGCGTGTGCGCATGTCCAATCTAATACAAATCCAAATCCAATCCAAATCATCTTTATTATCTCATAACAGAGAAATTGCAGCCAGGTGCACACAAGAAAAAACCCAATAAACACATTTATCAACAACAAAGAATATGAACTAATAACTAATAACACTGCAATGTTGTAATTCAAACCGGACAAAAAATATGTGTGTGTGTGTGTGTGTGTGTGTGTGGTGTGTGTGTGTCCACAATGTGTGTGTGTATGTGTGTGTGTGTCTGTGTATGTCATAATTGGTGTGTGCGTGCAGGCACGTGTGTATGTGTGTGTGTGCATGTCAAAATATGTGCGTGCGTGCGGGCATGTGTGTATGTCTGTGTATGTTACAACGTGTGTGAGCGTGCAGGCATGTGTGTATATATGTGTGTGTTTCTGTGTCCATATGGAACGGGGGTAGGGGAGGGGTGGGGGGTGCTCAGCTTTACCTGACTCGGGCTCAATAGCGTCAGGAGAGCTGCCAGCCTTGATGAGCAGCTGAGCAAAACTGTCTGGGCCATACACCTCTTCTGCCTTGTCTTCAGCATTGTCACTGCCCTGGGTACACACCAACAATCACATTGAGTTCAGAAAAAAGAAGGAAGAAAGTACATCAGTAAAAGCACACGCATGGCCGCCCATGTGGCGGGGCTTTAAAAGCAGCCACACACGTAATCTTCCCACCCAAGGCCGTGCGAAATATTCACATGGCACTGGGTGTGCCCCCAGAGCATTTAAGCTGAGGAACGAAAACAAAGCTAACTCAAAAATGGATAACTCAAAAACAATGGATAACTCACAATAGTGTTCTGGCCCCAGTTTAATAATCTTTATGCTAAAAGGTCTTTTTAACTCAAAACATTAGCTATCTCAAAATAAAATTTCAGTCCCTTCAATTTTGACTTGAGCGATTTTCACTGTATCTTCCG
>CM065702.1:18440986-18490986 GCA_017654935.2 Phymorhynchus buccinoides | reverse complement strand
GTCCGAGTCTAAGCAGTAACTTAGTAAGCGAGTGCTGAGTGACAGTCAATGTGTCACTCGGCACTCGCTGAAGAAGAAAAATCTCATCCGATTATTATTTTGTTGCTTTCTTTTAGTTATTTGCGGTTGTTGAGCCCATGAGTTTTCCACATATGATGATGTGTGCACAGTCTTAGTCTTTAATTAGTATTAAAAAATCTGTTTGCAGCATTGATGCCACAGCAGAGACGTCGCGGCTGGGTCGTCTGATCAACCACAGTCGTAGAGGGAACTGCCATCCGAAGGTGGTGGAGGTCGACGGCGTCCCTCGCCTGATCCTCATGGCCTCCTGCCGCGTAGAACAGGGGGAGGAACTCACCTACGACTATGGTGATAGGCGAGCCAAATCCATCTATAATCACCCCTGGCTGAAGTGTTGATCGAGGAGCAGAAGCGGTGTGAAAAAATAGGAGAAACAGTGGGACGAATTTGTGTCTGAATCTTGCAGCAAAACTGTTTACACGAGTCTGTGACTTAATCATGCAATAGTGTTGTGAAACTATGAGATAACTCTGTTACTAAATCTTGCAATAGAGTACTGTAAGTCATGTCCATGACTGAATCTTGCAATATTGTTGAGAAAAATCGAAAATATGTCCTTGATTTAAACTTGCTTACGTCGACATTGTCCTGTCAAACATTCTATGTCAGTGGTGTTATGTGGACCTTGTAAGGAATAACATTTGGTACTACTACTGAAAACCTGGTGACAAAGGTAGTTTGTGGATGAAATCATTGGAACACATGTTACAGTATTAACATTATAACAATAATGGTGCTGATTGATAGTAATGGCCAGTCATATCAGGGTTCGTACAGGGTCCTTGAAACCTTGAAAAGTACTGGGAAATTGACATGGCCTTTTCCAGGGCTTGAAAAGTGCTTAAAAAACCCAGCAAAGGTCCGAAGACTCCTAGAAAAGTCCTGGAATTTTCCAAATCGTCTGACCACGTCCTTAATCTCAATCCATCAAAGTCAAAATCTCTCCTCCACAAAAAAGAATTGAAGGTTAAAACTAAATTCAAATAAAAAATAATTTAAAAAACTTTTAAGGTCATACTGATATTGCGATCATAGCAGACGACATTTGCGCGAGTTGTCTGCCGCTGAAGTCACTTCCCTTTACCGTACTTCCGTTTTCCAACAAAATGGAGACTGCATTTTCAACGATGTTTGGCTGCCAAAAAAAGAATATCAGAGCTGGTTAGCTCCGTCAGCAGATAGTTCAAAACTGAAAGCTAGCTGCACAGTGTGCGAAAAGAACTTTGACATCAACTGCATGGACGAGAGTGCTGTAAAAAGCCATTGTCAAGGCCAGAAACACAAGCAACTCAGGCGGGAACGAAACCGACATTGACCAGTATGCTAGATTGAGTCCTTGAAATTTAGTAAACTGGTCCTGGAATTTTTTGGACACAGATCTGTACGAACCCTGTCATATGTGTTCATTTTCATTTGGTTTTAGTCACGGGGTTTTTTTTGTGTGTGTTTTTACTTTCTTGTGTGTTCTTTTCAAAACTTGCTGTAAGGTTTTGTTGTTTGTCTTGTCTGTCACAAGTTTTTAAGGTAGTTGTTCAATCACTTTGTTCTAGTCTGTGTCATTTTAACAACATTTCATCCCCAATCTGATGTTAGTGTGAGAAAGGCCATGATGCTATTTGTTACACTTTTATTATATGTATGGCTTTGCATCTCAACTAAGGAGAGAGACCTAAGACTTTTTTTTAACAAAGATCTGTTTGAAAAGAAAAACAAAAATAATTCAGCATGTTTTGGGGGTGTTTTTTGTTGTTGGGGGGGGGGGGGGGGGGGGGGGCTGTTGTTACAAAAAAGCTTATCCTGTGATCAGTAAACTTGTGAATGGCAAAAATCAAATTGGTTGGCAGTTGTGTGCATGTGTAAGTGAAAACGGAGATAAAATAAATGAAATATGAAATATCAGTTTGAAAGGTGTAGCAAGTGCTGAATTCCGCCCGACGTTTCCTTGATTTTGTTTTAAAAATCATAATTTCCAAAGTCACGCATTTGAGGTGGATTTTTGTGTGTGTTAAATCTTAAGATGAGGATTGAGCTGCAACATGTGTGTGTTTTTTGGGCTAATGTTAAGATCAGCTTCCTCCGCTGTTCCAGGGTGAAGGGTTAGGGCCAATCAGCTCCCTCCGATTTACCTTTTTCCGTTAAGCTGATTGGCCCACTTCACCATGGAATAGCGGAGGGAGCTGATCTTAACATTTGCCGGTGTTTTTTCTCCAACTTTTCGTTGCTTTTCAACTTTCATGTATCTTGCTGATGGTCAATGACCGTCAGCAAGTTTGTAAATGACCAAAAGCCTTTTTAAATGAACATGTATGTGAGCACTCTCTCTCTCTCTCTCTCTCTCTCTCTCTCTCTCTCTCTCTCTCTCTCTCTCTCTCTCTCTCTCTTTCTCAAAGTTGAAGCATTTGAGCGTTTGTTCTCCTAATGATAAAACTGTTGGCATTCATTCTCTAAGTTCCAAGTAATCTCTGTCTGTCTCTGTTTCTCTCTCTCACTTTCTTTGTTATTTTTCTCACTCTCATTCTTTCTCCTTTGTGTTTTTCACTGCTATTGGTGTGCCGAAATTTTTGTGTGCAATGTTACTTTACTTTTCCTTCGATGTTGTTACATTCATCAATGTAATTTTGGTCCCATTTTCAAAGTTTCCCAACCTTCATTTTGAGTATGAAAGGAAGAAATAAACAGGCGGTGCTCCGTTTTTCTTTCAATCCTTACACATCAGCCGGTCTGTTTGTACTATCTCTCTTTCAGCAAGTTTGTAATGTTTGACCAAGATGTCCCCCCCGTGGGGATACCGGGGGAAGTCTTATACAAATAGTTCCCCCACCTTCTGGAAGTTCTGTGCTTGTAACTTCCTCTAATTCTGTCATTCTCTTTGACTCTTGCCTTTTCCCTTTGCTTACTGTCATCTGCTATCTTTCTATCTTACTGGGTCCATTCTCCTGCCTTTTTGTTCCATAAATTCTTACAAAGATTTCTTCAGCCGAAGTCGGACATGCTGGGCCTAGTTATTTCTTAGTTAGGCGCATAATGGCAGCATGATGCATCTACGCTCATATGACAGGAAACTGAGTGAACGAAGAAGACCAAGATGTCCATGGTTTGTATTGTTTCTGTCTTTTAAGCTTAACTGTCTTGATTTTTAGCATGTCAGTTTTTGTTGGGTTCATTTCTTCCTCTTTTTTTTTGGAGGGGGAGGGAGAGAGAATATGGCCCAGGTGTTGTAAACGGTATCAGGACAACTACCCCCCGGACAACTACCCCCTGGACAAGTACCCCCCACATTATTTATAAACATTGTTAAAGAAATTGGCACGCACACACTAACATACAGACACAGTAATACACACACATACAGTAACACACACACATACAGTAACACGCACACACACATGCGTACACACACACACACATTTTGCCTTCTATATAATTGCCTTGTATTAGTCCATGAAATGTAAAATAAAATATAACATACAAGTAAAATTTGACTATGTTTTCAGGGGGTGGGGGGTACTTGTCCAGTGGTTAGTTGTCCTAGGGGGGTAGTTGTCCAGGAGTAGTTGTCCTAGAACCGTTATAAACCCATCGGCCACAAGAGGTTGTTTCTGTACTCACTGTATTTTTGCTGTGAGATTTTGTTTTCTTCACATTTGTTGCCACTTTTATGGAAACCTTACGACTGTTCCAGAGTGCATCCTGTTCACTTGTAATTGGTCTTTTTTGATAAAGGCTAAAACAAGGAGCATCTCAGGATTTGTGCGTACTCTTTGTTTTTTGTTTTTTGATCTCACATTCTCAAGAGATGTTTGGGTTTTTTCCAAATGTGAATGGCAACCTTGATTTAGGTTAGGATATAGGGGCTAAACATAGCCGTTAGGCTTTCAAACATCTCATCTTGGTTATGTCATTTATTGTGTACAAGGTTTATCGTGCACTCAGGTTTTGGGAGGTTTTTGGATTTAGTGTAGAATTTATATAAAGGGTTTGTTACAATCACTCTTTGTTGTATTTTTTTCTACTTTCTGGGGGATGTGTAGGTGATCAAAGGTTGCTATATGTGAATATGTCAATGAAAATGAAATGTTATTGTCTGGCAAAAATGTGAGGGTAAAAATTAATAACAACAGCTGAATGAAATAATAATGAGGACATTTTGTATAGTGCCCATCCTACTATGTAGGCTACAGGGCGCTTTACACAGAATTGAAATGGAATGAAAACATGACACAAAAATCCAATAACATGAGCAGACAAAACAATACTGGTCAGACTTCATCACGCCGATAAAAATGCACATAACGATCAGCAACAACAACTGCTGTGACTACTACTACTACTACTACTTATAATAGGCCTAATATAAGTATGCATAGTCACACAATTCGCAGGCATAGATATTCACAACATACACACACAAACAGCACACACCGTGCATGCATATACTCATATAGGGGCCTACATTGTGAAACTTAAATCAAATTAAACAATCAAGAAAGGGCGTAAAAGGGCCACGAGGCTCACTTCTAGCCCTATTCCACTACTACTACTACATGAACGCATCACACACACACACACACGCACAACACAAAACATGAGCACGCACACATACACCACACACACACATGCGTGCTCTTGAAACCATTGATGATCGTCAAACATGTGACCAGTCATTGAACTTATTTGTGTTTGAAGGATAGTTGACTCGTGTTTGAAGGAAAATTAACTCATGTTTGTGTTTGAAGTATAATTGACTTGTGTTTGAAGGATAATTGACTCGTGTTTGAAGGATAATTGACCCATGTTTGTCTTTGAAGGATAATTGAATCATGTCTGTGTTTGAAGGATAATTGACTCGTGTTTGAAGGATAATTGACTCATGTTTGTCTTTGAAGGATAATTGACTCATGTCTGTGTTTGAAGGATAGTTGGCTCGTGTTTGAAGGATAATTGACTCGTGTTTGAAGGATAATTGACTCATGTCTGTGTTTGAAGGATAGTTGACTCGTGTTTGAAGGATAATTGACTCATGTTTGAAGGATAATTGACTCATGTCTGTGTTTGAAGGATAATTGGTTTGTGTTTGAAGGATATTTGACTCATGTTTGTGTTTGAAGGATAATTGACTCGTGTTTGTGTTTGAAGGATAATTGACTCATGTTTGTGTTTGAAGGATAATTCATTAATTGACTCATGTATGTTTGTGTTTGAAGAATGATTGACTTATGTTTGTGTTTGAAGGATAATTGACTCATGTTTGTCTTTGAAGGATAATTGACTCATGTTTGAAGGATAATTGACTCATGTTTGTGTTTGAAGGATAATTGACTTGTGTTTGAAGGATAATTGACTCATGTTTGTATTTGAAAGATAATTGACTCCAGATGTTTGGTGAGAAGATTCAAGAAAGTGTAAACTGTGAGGGAGAGAAAAAAGAAAATAACTCTTGAGTGTTCAAAACAAAAAGAAAGAGGAGTGTTCAAAATAAAAAGAAAGAGGAGGGAGCAAGAATAATGCAAATAGATATATTCTGATTTAGAACAATTGTCCTCATGTTTTCTTTTTGATTGTGTGTGTTTTGGAGCCGTTAACTTATATAACAACTTACATTATTAGTAAGTAGTATACTTTAGGTACTAGATACCATATTTTACACATCAGTCCCAAATGATAAGGCGATACTTATTTTTCCTAGACTGAGACCCCTGCCCCTTACATGGGTGCTACTCTTTCGTTTTTACACCGATTTCAGTATTTTTAATTTTACCAGAAACTGAACTTCAGTTGTTTTTTTAATTCATAAAAAAAAAGCACAAGCGATTTGGGGCGTTTTGAACTTGGTTGTTCTATCTTGGAAGTTTACAAAGGCAATGTAATAATTTTACAAGGCTTATCATACTCAAACTGTCTCTGTCTATCATTTTAATTGTCTGTCTGTCTCGTTATATCTCTCTCTTAAGTTGCCCCCCTGAATCGTCCGACGGAGCTCTGCCCCTGTACCCTGCCGGGGCCATGGGTCCCTGGACCCCTGCCTTTTTTTTTTTTTTCATTTTTGGGAGTTGCACCCATGACCTTATAATATGACTAATAATATAGTAGGGAAATCTGAATTTTGTGTACAATTTGATGGAGGGGGGCTTATAATAGGGTGCGCCTTATACTCCGAAAAATACGGTACTTTCTCAACTACAATCTTGCCCCTTGCGCCCAAAAGCTCTTGTCTCATTTTTCCAATTTATCGTTTTTTGGGGGGGAAGTAAAGCAAGCAAAGTGCACACTTAACCCTGTTTTATTGATTCACTGAATTTATCGTCGGTGAAATTCAAAATTGTCATATCTCGATTTTTGGGGGGTTTGAGTTAGATACATAGTCAGCTCTCAAATTTTTCCCGCCACCTTCCACCAAAAGCTCGTATCTCCAACGACTTTCTATCTGGAGTAAATGAGGTTGTGAAAATAGAAGAAAAACTCATAATTCAGATCTAGTTAAGAACAAAAACTTCGTATCTTCGTTCTTTTCAAAGTCTAAAAACAAAAAATTAAGTAATTTTAACAAAATGCAGGACTAAACTCGCAATGTCTTGAACAATATATTCATCATAGTTAATCAATTGTGGTCAATGCGGTTTATTTTTAAAACTTTTTTTTTTTTAATTTTTCTCAAAACTACCAAACTTGAGATACAAGGTTTTTTAATTTCACCGACGTTATCCACCATGATTTTGAGTGTTTGGACATTCCTCAAAAGTATTAAAATATAAACACTCTCTTTTGTCTGGGCCAAAGATGTGTAACAATCATACTCGTAGAGATATGAGCTGTGTTATGGTATGACCAAATGTGACAGAGTATAGGAAAACCAGGCTAAAGTCGGAAATTATCACATTTGACATTTTTATATAATCTGAAAGTTTAAATTTTACAGATCGAAAAGCAAAAAACAGAATTGATCTATCTCATCTGGCATAGTCTTTTTTTCTATAATTTTTTAAAGTTGACAAAATACTCAGAATCAAGTATGACTAAGCTACCTGTTTTTGTGCATTGCTAAGAATCTCTCAGCGACTTTAGCCGGGTTTTCCCATACTCTGTCACAAATATTCCTGTTGTGTTTTAAGTGTGCCATAACTTTGTGTGGATTTGTTGCAGCACGTATATATGTTATTATAATAAAGGGATAGACCATTACTGTATGAGTTTTGCTCATGATGTTCTAATGTTATCAGTAATTTAGTTATTACAAACACACGTTCTAGAGAAAAGCAGGAATCCGTCCAAACATTGCAAGGTTATTATTTAACTTGCCTCTATATTCTATAAATTTAGGTGTTTTCGCTACATCAGTTCATGTTTATGCATTCTCATTTCCTCGAAATTATCTTTTTAAGCATGTTCATGTCATTTAAATACTCATTTGTCAGATTTTAAATCTACAGTAGAACCTCTGTATCTGTATCTCTGTAGTCGGTACGTTGGCAGTAACCACTTCTGGCATTTCAACCAACAGGACATCCAGGGGAGAGCATACAAAATTAATACAAAATAATACAGCATACAACAACAACAAAAATCTTTAGAAGCTTGGGTCAGGGAGGCGCTGTTTAAATACCTCGACCGTTGTCAGCCTTTTACAGTCTACAACCAGAACCTTCCTTATAAGACCTTCAAAAATCATCCAAAGTGAGGTCTTATAAGGGAGGTAGTTTTACTACATAGCACTAAGTCTAAAAGGTCTTTTAAATTTTACAATAAGAAAATCAATAATTTCTGTTTTCCTCTGGCAGTGAAGGGGCTCAGTGAGTCTTATAATGGTTAGTTTGATCCAGTTTGCCTTTTTTTCATGTTGTTGTTGCCGTACCCTGGCTTCAAGACTCCAGGGATCATCCCAACAGCCGAAGCACTTGAACACTGGGTACAAATGCACCAGCTAGGGATGAGAACATTACGTGTGTGACCGTTTTTGATTACCCTGCCATGTGGGCTGCCACACTCCGACTTCAGAGGAGTTGTTCATGTTAATTTTACCCAATTGTGGGGTTTTTTACCCCACCAGTTGAGCAGAACTGACTTTTTAAACTGCCAGTTTCTCTGTAAAATGCCTGGAGTGCCACCAAAAAATACGGGAGGGGGGGGGGGGGGGGGGGGGGCAGATTTTAATAAGCCCATAATTTGTTTCAGGTTTGCATTAATTTCTATTCAGCATTGTTTTTAGGTAAAATGCCTGGAGTACTACCAAAAATAAGGGGGGGGGGGGGGGGGGATTTGGACAGATGAGATATGCATTTTAAATGGCCATAACTTGTTTCACCTTTGCCATATTTTTTATTCAGTATTGTTTTTATGTTGTTATTATGACAAGATGAATGAAGGCTTGTGAAAGATACTTGGTGTTTGTTCAGTTGTTAATGTCTCATCTTTTTGATCACCTTGAATGGCAGAATGCTGTCTCAATGTTTTTGATGTTCTGCAAATCTTGAATAACGCATCTACCTCATCTTGTACATGATATTGCCATGTTTGAAGCTGCTCACTTGTTATTATGATGAAAAAGTGACAATAATTTGTTTGACAAGCACAGATCATACATGAAAACGGCCAAACCAACACTAGTTGCCTGCCATTTCTGCTCTCCCAACCACGTCCTGGAGGACATGAAATGCAGTTATCGAGGAGGTCAGGGGAAACAGGAAGTTCGCAAGAGGCGAGAGAAATTCTGGAGATGGAAGCTAAGAACCAACTACCCCCAAGGTCTAAACGTGTTTGACTAAACTAAGAAACATGCAGCATACTCAGTCTCCTATTTTTCTTTTTTTATCAGACTCTTTCTCTCTTTTTAACTTGTCTAAGAAATAATATCTGAACTTGTGCTCACCCCTGCTTTGCTTTTAAACTTTTTAGATCTCATGTCAGTTTTAAACTTATCTTCCTGGTGAAGAGATAATAAAAAATCTCGAAAGCCTAAAAGCATTGGTGGTTTGTGGATTTTTTTAAATCAATAATTTGTGTTTGTTTGTTTAATACATTATCATCTGAATGATAGTTATTGGAGAGTGTAATGGTAGATGTTATGTGTTCTCTCTCTCTCTCTCTCTCTCTCTCTCTCTCTCTCTCTCTCTCTCTTTCTGTGTCACAACAAAAGACAAAAGCGACCGCCTCAATTGAGAAAAAAAGCCTTTAGTAAAGTTTGCACATGCAACATTTCTATTAACAATTATGAAGCCCAGGGCCTGTATTCACGTTGAAAGCAACATTTCTATTAACAATTATGAAGCCCAGGGCCTGTATTCACGTTGAGATAGCATGAGACTTAGCATCATGCTAACTTAGAAGCTCTTCCAAAAGTCCTATTAAATCCTATAGGACATTGGAAGAGCTTCTAAGTTAGCATCATGCTAAGTCTCATGCTATCTCAACGTGAATACAGGCCCTGGTATGATAATCATGAGTGCGTCTTAAACAGCTAGTAGCATATAAATTAGGAGAAACTGCCAATCTGATTGGCTGTTTATGCTAATTCTATGGATGCTCCTTTTTGCAGGATGTCCTGAATTGCAGGATTTTTAAATAGGCCATTTTCGGAAATAACTTCCTGGCTTATTTGGCGTTGGTAAGAGTGATCTCCCTTGAAGTTTATAACACTTTCCTTCCTTCATATTTTTACTTGCACATACAGACACTTCTTACTTGCAGTGTGTGCATGTGTGCGTGAGCACGCGCGAGCGTGTGTGTGCGTGAATGTAGACAAAATTATGCACACAAAATTACACACTTTCTTTCTCTCTCTCTCTCTCTCTTTCTCTCAATCTTGAATAACTTGAATAAGAGGAAGATTGAATAAGAGGTTTGTGCTGTGTTTTGTGTGGTGTGAGTGTGTGTTGTGTGTCTGACCTTGAGACAGAGACAGAGAGAGAGACATTTGGTTTTGCTGGTTGTGTGTGTGCGTGCGTGCGTGCATGAGCACGCGCGAGCGTGTGTGTGTGCGTGAATGTAGACAAAATTATGCACACAAAATTACACACTCTCTCTCTCTCTCAATCTTGAATAAGAGGTTTGTTTTGTGTGGTGTGTGTGTGTTGGTGTTGTGTGTCTGACCTTGATACAGAGACAGAGAGAGAGAGAGACATTTGGTTTTGCTGGTTGTGTGTGCACGCATGTCTGTGTGCGTGCGCACGCGCGTGTGTGTTTGTGCGTGAATGTAGACAAAATTATGCGTTGCACACACAGACTTGTGTGTGTGCACGCACGCACGCACACACGCACACACACACACACCACAAAACAGCACAAACCTCAATCTTCCTCTTACTCAAGATTGAGAGAGAGAGAGAGAGAGAGAGAGAGACACACACACACACACACACACAAAACACAGCACAAACCTCTTATTCAATCTTCCTCTTATTCAAGTTATTAAAGATTGAGAGAGAGAGAGACACACACAACACAAAACACAGCACAAACCTCTTATTCAATCTTCCTCTTATTCAAGTTATTCAAGATTGACACACAGAAAGAAAGAAAGAGAGTGTCTGTAATTTCAAGGACAAGGGAGATCACTCTTACCAACGCGGATCACTCTGCCTGATTTGATTTACGCAGTAGGTCTATTGCCTAGAGCCGGCGTCGCCCGGTTATGAGAATCAATGATTTTCTTACACACACACACACACACACAGACACTTGACGAACTTGTACAATAAAAAGGGCCTATAATATAAGCATTTGCTATATTCAAAGGAATGTAGCACTTGTACTAGTCTAGAGGGCTGAATAAAGGGCAGTAAATGTGTGTGTGTGTGCTGCCCCTGCACTCTGCCAGGGCCTCCCCTTTGCAGGATTTTTTTAATTTCCCAGGAGCACCCATGTAATTTACAAGTTACAGTACTACCAAAGATTCTAAAAGGGTAAGATGGACTACTTAAGAGTTACAGCGAACCGGGCTGATAGCGTTAGTGGGGTAGTTATAGGCCTACACCATTCACAGCGGCGGCTATCCAAAAACTCAGACTGGAATTTGAACGGAGAATTCAACTGGCCTATCGACGTGTAAATGTGGCACGTTTAAAAGGGACATAACCAGTGTTTCTGTCCTCACTACTCATATAGGGAAAAGAGACCGGATGCTTATCTTCCCCTATACAGTCTTTGGTACTACCCGTGATAACTGTTTAAAACGCACTGATGAATACAGTACCTGGTCACTAATGTTTGTATGTTCTGTGTGTGGGAACGGGTATATATGTGTTAGTGTGTGCACACATTTGCATGTTTTCTCTCGTCTCTTCCCCTTCTCCTCTCAGATTATCTCCCTTGCACGCCCTCCTTCACCCTTTCCTCCTCTCTCTCTGTATGTCTCTTGTCTCTGTCTGCCTCTCTCTCTCTCTCTCTCTCTCTCTCTCTCTCTCTCTCTCTCTCTCTCTCTCTCCTCTCTCTCTCTCTCTCTCTCTCTCTCTCTCTCTCTCTCTCTCTCTCTCTCTCTCTCTCTCTCTCTCTCTCTCTCCATATCTCTCCCTTTTTCTAGTCTTCCCCCCTCCCTTTTCTCAGTAATATTCACATTTTTCCCCAGTCGACTCGCAATGGGGTATGTTCTTTTCTGTTGCGGATTGTCGTTCTTGACGGGAGGAGATGTCTTCTTCTTCTTCTTCTTCGTCGATCGCTCAGACAGTTTCCTGTCGATTATGAGCGCAGATGCGTCATGCTGCCGTTATGCGCCTAACTAACAAATAGTTAGGCCCAGCAAGTCCGACTTCGGCTGGAGGAAATGTTTTTTAAAGTGTTTCGTGAAAAAAGGCAGGAGAATGGACCGGTAAGGCAGAAAGATAGTAGATGACAGTAAGCAAAGGGAAAAGGCAGAGTCAAAGAGAGTGACAGATTAGAGGAAGCTACAAGCACAGAACTTCCAGAAGGTGGGGGAACTATTTGTACAAAAGACCCCCCGGTATCCCCACGGGGGGGGGGGGGGGGCAGGTGATGTGAATGTTACCTTTTTCTCTTTCTCCCTGTGTCTGCCCGTCTGCATGCATGTCTGTCTGTCCCTCTCTCTTTCCCCACTCTCTCCCTTCCCCTCTTCTACCTTCTCGCCTCTCTCTTCTTCTCGTTCTCGTTATCTCCACTCCTATCTCCTTTTTAAGTTGAGCCATTTTCTACGTTATCTGCGTGCACAACTCAGTATTTGCTTTAAAGTGAATTGGGGGGGGGGGGGTCCGTTTTATTGCAGAAATCTTGTAAAAAATGTATTTACAATTATTTTATAATTCGTATTTTGTATGTAGAATGTCTACGTCTTGTAAACTTTAAATGCTTGTAAATGAGGTAGAAGGGTATTTTTGTTTTTGCAAAATGTGTCTATTATAATTAGTCATGTAATTAGTATGTCGATGGCAGTATGATTTTATTTCAAGTTGCAGTATTGTATCCAAACTTGATTGAGAATGTGAATGTGGTCTCTATATTTCTTCTTAGAATGTTCATATTGTAACTATTTTACTCTTGTATAATTGTGTGTGTGTGTGTGCGCATGCATGTGTGTGTATGTGTGCGTGTGTGTGAGTAAGGAAGTAAGAGAACGTTGCGTGCAAGCATCGTGCTTATTTTACTCAAAGACACTGAAAAGAAAAGACTAACATCCGGTCTCTTTTCCCTATATGAGTAGTGAGGACAGAAACACTGGTTATGTCCCTTTGAAACAGTACACATTTTACACATAGATAGGCCAGTTGAATTCTCCGTTCAAGTTCCAGTCTGACTTTTTAGATAGCCTCCACTGTGTGTGGTGTACTGCTCCCACTAACGATAACTCTATCAGCCCGGTTCGCCGTAACTCTTAAGTAGTCCATCTTACCCTTTTATAATCTTTGTTTTACTTTCTAATGATTAATTATTTGTTTGCCTTTAATGTTCTTGTTATCAATGTAAAGAGCACTGAGCTCATGTAAGAAAGAGTGCTATATAAATTCCCATTATTATTATTATTATTATGCATGTACGTTCATGTAACAGGAAACTGTCCGAGCGAACAACAAAATTCACTTTCTTTTCTTTTGCATTCATTAGTAAATTAATGTTTATTGCTCAACCTAATAGTAAGTTGCTTGAATTTGTTATTGTCATGTATAGTGTACTTTTAGGCCCCTAATGACATTTTTACAAGTATACTGCAGTGATGCAGGTTCGAAAAATGAAAGGACAAACTGTCTTGAGACAAGAGAAATCAACAGGACAATGTCCTGGCTCTTGCAGAAATCAATAGGGTGCGACAAAGCATACCAATGTTAAAAATGTAATCAGACATTTGTCCTGACAGAGGAGAACACAATAGGACATTTTTAATTTAAATCGTTCAATGTCCTTTGACTGGGGCCTCACGACAACACATAATGTTCAAACCGAATTTTAAAAATCAGCTTTCTCCTTATGATTAACTCTTCCAAACTGTACAGTGTACACTCATATCCATTACAATCACTGAATCAGGGATGGGAATTCAATTGTCAGTCAAGCAGCAAATTTCTGCCGAAATGACACTGCTTTTCCACTGGAAAAGTAATCTGTCCATCGAAGAAAACAAACGGACTACAATAACATCTCCTATCCTGAGGCCAAAACTCTCATTAAGAGCAGGTTCCGCCAGGAATGGAAACAACAAAGGAACCCTCCTGAGAATGACTGCCTCCCAAACCTGGAAAGATGGCAGCAAACCATCATCTTTCGCCTACGAACAGGCCACTGCCAGCTGCACTCTCATCTGTACCGCCTCAAGATATCCCACACAAACGAATGCCCATGTGGGACGGGTATCCGAGACCCCGAACACATTCTACAGTACTGTCCGAGGAAAAGACAACCAGATGGAAGAAATGAAGATAAAACAAAAACAAATTAGCTTCTACAGTATTTGTGAATGTATTTTAATCATAACATTTTGACAATGACCAGCAAAAAAGTGAAGCATGCCAGTATAATAATTGTGCAAGGCTTTGCTTCAAACATTAATAATTGTGCAAGGCTTTGCTTCAAACATTAATTCAATCAATGCCAAGTAGAACATTATAATATTTGAGTCTCTAGAGACCACAGCAAATGAACACATTATCAAACAGACATGGAAAAATACCGGACTTCTGGGGTCGCCCACGACCCCTTGACGCACAAAACATGTTATATCTCTAAAACTATTTAAGCAATCTTCATGAAATTTCATGACTTTGTCAAAAAGGTAAATGGCTTTAACAAGTTTAAGTGTGTTAAATTTCATTAATGTGTATAAAATATAAATGACGTAATATGACGCGTAATTTTTATATACCTGTCCGGATGACGGGGGTCTCCCAAGACCCCTACTTTAAAGAGCACTGCAGTGCATTGAGTAGGGGTCGTGGGAGACCCCCGCCATCCGGACAGGGATAAACACATGGTGCCTCTTTGACAAGTAGGGGTCGTGGGAGACCCCCGCCATCCGGACAGGGATAAACACCTCGGAATTTGCTCTTTGCTGAGTAGGGGGTCGTGAAAGACCCCCGCCATCGTGTCCGTGTAGTCAAAAGCATGATCCAGTAACTTTACTGGATGGCTAAAATTGAGGAAAATGAAAGACATAGACACATGAACAATGTTATCACACAACAAGCTCCTTGCTCACATTGGATGTAACGGCTGTCAGCACAAAAAGGGTAGAAAACTATTAAAATGTTGAACTCTTAAGCAAAACAAAACAGCACTTCAGGAAAAGCACTAGCCATATTACTGATATCTTTATAAGAAAATCAAAGAATTTACACCGTTTTGTTTCATTATGATCATAGGGAGTTCAGCAACATAATTGAACAAAAATGTTATTTTCAATGATCTTGAAATGAATTTCAACGGAAACACATGCATTTTTATGTGTATACATTTTTCTAGTTCAACAGGAAAATCGAACTGAATAGTCCTTCGGATGGGGACGGACTTAAAGATAATCTGACGTGTGCGCTTTATGCACGTAAACATCCCATGGCAGTTAATAGTCGGTAAGAGCAGGGAGAAATCCTGCTGCCTGGTATGACCAAATTGATAGCTAGGTTTCTCAAGTCTGCCCCCACCCCCTCCTCACCCTGTCCTCCCTCCCCCTTCCCCCCTTTCTACCCCCCCCCCAAAAAACAAAAAGTGTAGGCCCTGCGCTTGCAGTGACGCGCTCTCCGGGACAGAGCAGCCCGAATTTCACATAGACAAGTTTCTGTGACTAAAATACACCAAATACTAAATAATACACTCAGCATCAGATTGGCATTCAGTTCATTTACACTTGTGTTCACTGTTATTGTGACTACCAGTGCCTTTCACTATTAACACATTTTCAAAATGTGCGTATTTTTTTTAATCACACACATTTTAACATTTTAAAACATATTCTTATACATACGCATATTTAGTTACATTCAAAATGATATATGGATCAAAACAATTGCAATTGCAAAAAGAGAAGGAAAAAAACCATGCATGAAACATGCTTTAGCCTATCATAATGTACTCACAATGACTGACAAGATAATGCGAAGCTTGAAAAAGCACCCCTTCCCCCTCCACCTCACCCCCCCTCTCACTCCACCCCCACCCCCTTCAGCTTCCCCTCCACCATCTGTCCCTTCAATATTAGTTAAGCAGGCATGTCCGCAGTAAAGAACAGACCGACCGGTCCACCATTTTTCAGTCTTTTTTTTTTCCAAAGGCGCCAGAATGGTCAACATACTGACCGTGGGCCCTGAAGAGAAGAAGAAGAACCCCCAAACACCCACATTCTCGGACTAACAGAAACACGCCTGCACTCAGGCATATCTGATGAACTCCTTCACATTCCCCACTACACAATTCTCCGCCGTGATGCCCAACGCAAAGGTGAAACCGGCATAGCTACATACATACATGATACTCTAGCCAAGTTTACTAACAAAATTTTATAGGATTCCAGAACTAATTAATTCCTAGTTCTATGTAGAAAGAACAAACACCCCAAACACTGATATTTGAAGCTTGGTGATTTTTCAGATTTCTCTTTTTTCGAGCACTAACCACACCAACCTTTTAAGAGTTGACCCTTTAATTCCTAGTTCTACTGTGATGTAGGGGAAGACGGGGTAAAAAGCGCATGGGCGGGTAAAAAGCCCACCCCAATTATCTCATGAAATGAAGCAAATTTCAATCTCATCTTGCCCATGAGACGATCGAGCGTTAATGTCTAGCATTCGTCTCATGGGCAAATTTGACTGAAATTTTCTTTATTTCATGAGATAATTGGGGTGGGCTTCTTACCCGCCCATGCGCTTTTTACCCCGTCTTCCCCTATTACTCCTAAAAGAGTTACTTGCACTCCCATTTGCCTGTACAATTATTTGTCCATTTAATTTGTGAAATTGCAGGGGAAAAAAATTGCCAAATTCCGTCCAGTTGCCGAGAAGGAAAGCGGCGACATCGGTATTTCATCCTCAGTAGTGTGGAGCCTGGCACGACATACTCACACTCTTTGACGGAGTACAGCTAGCTCTCTTTGAGGATGGGAGTCATCAGAAAGCCATCGGTGAGCAGCAAATCCTTGTGTTATGCCCAATCTGTGAAATTGCCTATTTCATCAAAATGGTTTGTCCAATGTGAAATGAACAATGTTTCTGAAAATATTCAGTTCCCAATCACAAAGGTATTGATTGAGGTTGATTCAACAGAATAAAATATGTCTAAATTGTAGAGGTGGGGGAAAAAACCGGTTTGAACCAAAAAACCGGTCCTGAAATTTCATGGTACGAAAAACCGGTTCGAGTTGCTGTGAACCGGTTTTTAACTGCAAACTGAAAGAAAGTTTTTCATAGAATAACGCATTCTTTTCGAAGAACAACACTGAATCTCAGCGCAGATTGGGTGTTTGTAAACCAAGAGTAGCTGTTTCTAGGTCTCTGGTGGTGTAAGGAGCAAGTATGGCCAATTTAGGCCTACATTAAGGACGGTAACGAACATTTGGAGGCATTAATACCTTTCCTATAATAATTTTAAAAAACACCCGATGGAGTGATTGTAGAACGTATTGCTTTGTGCTTGCAATGTGGCATTGCGATTAATCGGGGTAGTGGAACAACAAACATGACTAATCACCAAGAGAACTGTGAATGGAATAAATATAAAACAATGTTTTTTTAAATTATTTCTATACATTCGTATGCTAAGAAGGTGAGCAAATATGTTTGAAAAGATTTTGCTGCACACACGCACGCACACACACGCACACACACACACACGCACACACACACACACACACTCTCTCTCTCTCTCTCTCTCTCTCTCTCTCTCTCTCTCTCTCTCTCTCTCTCTCTCTCTCTCTCTCTCTCTCTCTCTCTCTCTCTCTCTCTCTCTCTCTCTCTCTCTCTCTCACACACACACACACACACACACATAGAGGCGCGCACATACTCTCACACTTACACACACAGGATTTAATAGGACTTTTGGAAGAGCTTCTAAGTTAGCATGATGCTAAGTCTCATGCTATCTCAACGTGAATACAGGCCCAGCGCCCGTTCAGCGTGCAGCCAGCGTGATGCCAAGTAGAAAACCTATAGGCCTATTGCTAACTAACTAACCCATGGTATTGTGATGACATCAAGAGAGAGAGAGAGAGAGAGAGAGAGAGAGGGAGGGGGGGCGAGAGAGGATAGGTACTCTAACCCTAGGTGTAGAGTGGCACAGTGGTAACGCATTCGCTTCGTGTCAACAAAGACTGTATAGAATATCTTTGGTGTCAAGTAAACCCGAGTTCGAACCTGGGTACAGGGGATTTTTCCTCTCACTTTGCACTAGGCCTTACGGTCTGAATGTGGAGTCTTTCGGATGAGACGATAAACCGAGGTCCCGTGTGCCCATATACTTAGCACACGATAAACACAATGGCAACGAAAAAGTTGTCATTTGGTCAAAATTGTACCCCCGCCCCCTCCCTTTCCTTCCTCATCAGTCAGACAGAAAATCGCATGCAATTGTTTTTTTAAATGGGTGGCGCGCCTCTGGCTGCGACACGCCTCTCCAGGCCGGTGTGAGCAACCCGAAAGTTCACAGAGATGCCTCTGTGACTATAAAGTACCTAATACCTAATAATACCTATTCCCACCCTTAGTAGCCTGTTGAGTCAATGACTGTGACTGTGAGTGGGTAATGTAATTTTTTCAAGATCAGGGCTCCCAATCATCCCGTAAAATAAGGGGTCCCAGGGACTCCTTCATTTACAGCATAAAGGGTCCTAGAGGCAGGATAGAGGGTCCCACTGGCATTGCAGATGCTAAAAAGAATATTTCTAGTGCATCCCTGGGGACCCCCTGCACATTGTTTTAGAGGGTCCTAGCTTGGGAATTTTAGTGCTTCATAGACCCCCAAATGGGGGTCCCTGGGAGCCCTGAAGATAAGTCATAAGTCACAAGTCATAAGTTTCTTTATTGTCCATTGGCATTGTACAACGCACATGGAAACTTGTTTTCCACCGAGTAAAATAAAAAATATTAAATACAAGTATGAAACATAAATTTGCATTAACAAATATGTAACTCTCACACCACACCCAATTATTCATCCGCTCTCCGCTATCTTACTCACTCATCATGCAACCCACCACCACTTCCGCCTTCAATTTTTAACCCTTTCTTTTCCTTTTTCCTTCCTTTCCTCCTTTTTTCTTTGTTCCTTTTTTCTCCCCCCCTTTCCCCCTTTTTTCATACCCCCCCCCCCCTTTTATTTTTATTATTTTTTTTTTAGGTAGGCTTTTTCCGCTCTCTTTCATCCTATTGTCTGTGTGTCTGACTAAGATGGACATTTCCAAGAGCCTTAAGTGTTGTTATTTGATACACAAATGTCTGGGTTTCTGTGTGACCTAGTGCTTGGTGTACTGACACATTCATACTGTGTGAAGCTGCATGGTGTATGTGTGGGAGAGAGAGAGAGAGAGAGAGAGAGAGAGAGAGAGAGAGAGAGAGAGAGAGAGAGAGAGAGAGAGAGAGAGAGAGAGAGAGAGAGAGAGAGAGAGAGAGAGAGAGAGAGTGTGTGTGTGTGTGTGTGTGTGTGTGTGTGTGTGTGTGTGTGTGTGTGTGTGCGTGTGCGTGCGTGCGCGCGTGCGTGCGTGCGTGCGTGTGCGTGTGTGTGTGTACGTGTGTGTGTGCGTGTACGTGCGTGTGCATGTATATATGCGTGTGTGCGCATGCGCATGCATATGTGTGTGTGCAAGAGGATAAGCGTGTGCATTAAAAAACCCGAAGTTAAGTGGACGTGCAATCACTACAACAACAGTGATAATGATCATGTGAAGATGATGATAAATAATGAATAAGTAAAATGGGAACCACCACCGCTACCAATACTAATATTAGTAGTAATAATAAAAAACCCAGAAATGACGATGATGATTGTGATGATGATGACGATGATGATGATGATGACGATGGTGACGATAATAATGATGATGATGATGATGATGATGATGATGATGATGATGATGATGATGATCATGATGGTGATGATATAACAACGCATCAGTAGAACCATCAAGCAGGACAATAGGCCTATATTAATGACATCAATAATAGCATCAATCATAATAGCAAAAGATGATGGTAGTAGAATCAATTTGTTATGAGTTTGGCAGGATTCTAAAAGTTAAAAGCAGCCTTGAGTCCGGTGGGGTTTTGCCACATATCTCTTAGAGATATGTGCCCGCCCCCCTTCCTCCATCCGTCGCGGTTGCATTGTTCCCAATATCGAAAGTAGAGTCGCCATCACAGGTTTTAGCGGAAGCCGAGGTCACATGATCAGTGGGATGCACAAAATGGCTGACAGTAAGTACTAATTTGTAGTCGGCGGGTGCATAATGTTTGGAGAGATGAATTGTGTGACTTTTGGGGAGGAGATTTTCTTCTATATACAAATCTCGTCAAATGTACACCATTTTCAATGTGTTTATCTGTAATTCTTAATCGGTATGATTTTCTTAATGAAGAAAATCGAATGTTGCTGGGAAGAGTCGTCTGCTTCGAGTTTGAGTTCATTTCGTGGGAAATTGTAATTTCTTCTTCTTTATTTGTGTTTGATCCACCTTCATCAAATTGAAGATTCCGACGAAAACATCTATATAGGGTTCTGCACATGTATAATCTAGTCTGGGATGTGAATAATGTCCCGTCTGGGGCGTGATGAGTCTTGCCAAGACTCTTGGTTAGGAAGGGGGTGTGAGGGGGAGGGGTACTACTACTAGTTGTACTTTCAGTCCTTTTTTTTCTGAAAAGGAGCCAAATGGTCAGCTCATTGACTGTGGGCCCTCAAGAGACGAAGAAGAAGTACTAGGACTAGGAGAAAGGTTAAAAAGCTGCCAGCAAAATCCATATTTTTGACCTTAAGTAGTAGTAGTAGTAGGGTGGTTATAAAATTTAAAAAAAATGTGTACTTTTTGTCAAATCCTAATGAAATTTATGTCATTGGAAAGAGCCCGACAAGACCTTTAAAATGATACCCAAATTATCAAAATCGGTCGAAAATTGAGAAAGTTACGACGTTTTAAAATGTTAGCTTTTTTTACATGAGCTATATAAGAAAAAGTTGATCAAGGTTACCGGCCCTTACCGTATCAAGGTTTGGATGAATAAAACAGCCATAACTTTTTCTTTTTTTTACCAATAAACAAAACATTGGTACCAAAATAAAGCTTATTCAAAGGGGAAACATCAACCCCAAACATTAGACAGATTAGGCCTAAGCTTTTTGTGCGACTCACAAGATCGCAACATCAACATGCGCGTGACAGAAAACATGTCCGACAGTCTTCGACGTAACACCTCCCGACTTGTGGAGACCTTGAGCAGCATTGAGATTTATTCTAGATGCACCAAATTTGGTGTACTTGTAGAAAAATAATTAAATGTAACTAAGCATTTGTTTTAAAGAATTATATAATTACCGTTCAGAAATGATAAACGAATGAATTGGACCCAAATATTGGATCGCTTGTCTCTCGCGATCGGCCGTCTTAGCGTAAAAAAAGATCGTTCCCGAATGACAGAGTAGGTGTCTGCTTCCCGAAAGAAAGAAACTCGGATGGTCAGCGCCAAGAATAACCACCAATAAAAACAAGCAAAGGAAGTGACCGTTTGGCACATAGCCAAAATCGCGGTTCGGATTTTCAACCAGAAAAATCGCTGCGGCTTGACCTAATTCCGTCGTTCCTAGTAGTAGTAAGTAGGGACAAAACAAGCCCTGAAGAAGATAACCTGATGGCGGTGCCACAACCTGCTGTTTTCTGTCATTCATGTGATGAAGTTGGCTGCCTAAGGCGAAGAAGAGGAAATCATCTCCCTTACGCAGTTACAGGTGGAAATGTAAATATAGCCACCTAGGAATGGGGGAGGTACTCTAGTTTGAAGTGGAGAGGAGGAGGAATGGAAATTGGAAGGAGTTAGATCTGTTAACAGTTAAGGCTTCTGTTGTGGTGGATGTAACTAAATCCAACGGTGAAAGAAAGATCAATTGACATCAAATATAGTATGGAATATGGCTAGGAATAACAAGGGATGTTTTGTGGTTGAACCATCCAACACCACCATCTACAGAAACTCTTTCTTCCCACGAACAACCATCAAGTTGAACAGACTGCCAGACAATATCATTGACATACCGTCTGCTGGGCAGTTCAGGAGGGCTGTGTCAGATTTCTGGCACCGCCCCCACACCAACTGAAGACTACCCCATTCCCCTTCCCCCTCCCCTCCCCCCTCCCCCCCCCCTCCCCCCCCCCCTCCCCCCCCCCCCTCCCCTCCCCCCTCCCCTCCCCCCCCCCCCCCCCATCCCCTCCCCACTCCTCCTCCCCTTGCTCATTGATCATGATGATCAGTAGGATGACTCCAAACTCACAATATGCTCTTAAGACTATGACAAGGTTTCTCTTCTCTCTCTCCTTGATCTTTCTGCAGCGTTTGATACTATTGACCACTCTATCCTCATTTCTAGACTTCACACCTCCTTTGGTCTATCTGGGGCTATTCTTTCCTGGTTTTCTTCCTGCCTCTCTGATCGCACACAGACAGTTGTTGTCAATTGTTCTTCATCTCTTCCAAAAGGTCTTCAGTTCGGTGTGCCCCAAGGTTCAGTCTTAGGCCCTATTCTTTTTGTTCTTTATGCCCAACCTTTCTCTGCCATCCTCAACCAGCATTCTCTTCTACATCATAGCTTTTCTGATGACAATCAGCTGTACATTTCTGCCCACCTGAGTCAGTTAGATCAAATGATTTCTTCTTCTAAGTTGTGCATCTCTGCTGTTAAAACATGGAATTATGATGGATGTTTTGCAACAAACTGCAACTAAATGCTGAAAAGACAGAGATGATTCTTGTAGCCTCTAACCACACAATTAAAACTTAGGTTCTCCCAGGTTCTGTCGACATTGATGGCACTGAGATCAAGCTGTCAGCATCTGTCCGCAATCTAGGTGTTACGTTGGACCAAACCCTCTCTTTCAAACAGCATGTTTCCAATGTTTGCAAGTCTTGCTATCTAGAACTTCGAAGAATTAGTTCAGTCCGCCGTTTCTTCTCTCAAGATGCCCTGAAGACTCTAGTATGTGCTTTTGTTCTGTCTCGCCTTGACTACTGTAACTCACTTCTTGCTGGCTGTCCATCAACTCTCATCTCTAAGCTCCAACGGGTCCAGAATAATGCTGCTCGTCTCATTTCTCGCTCCCCTAGGTACGATCATATTACTCCGGTTTTTCGTTCTCTACATTGGCTCCCAGTTCAATCACGTATTGACTACAAAATTCTCCTCCTTGCCTTCAAGTCACTGAATGATCAAGCTCCCTTATATCTCTCTGATCTCCTTCATCTCTATGTCCCAGCTCGCCAACTACGTTCGTCTTCTGATTCTCGTCTCCTCTCCCCTCCCTCCCTCCGTCTCAAATCTGCTGGCCAACGTTCTTTTTCCTGTCAAGCACCATCTCTTTGGAATTCTCTGCCTTCTCCTCTCCGACACTCCAACTCAGTCTCCTCATTCAAAACCTCTCTTAAAACCCATCTTTTTCCTGCTGCACCTTAATTATTTGATCAGTTGTCTCTCGTTGTGTGCACATGAGGGAAGATTGAATAGGAGGTTTGTGCTGTGTTTTGTGGTGTATGTGTGTGTTGTGTGTGTGTGAGCATGCATGTGTGCATACATGTGTGCTTGTGTGTGTTTTGGTTCTGTGGGTTGTGTGTGCATGCATGTGTGTGTGTGTGCTTGTCTGTCTGCGTGCATACGTTGTGTGTGAGGGTGTTTCTGTATGTGTTGGTGTATGTGGTCAGTCCATGCAGCTCAGTTGATGTGTGCTTACTGAATGGGGGATGAACGAGTCGGTGTTGTTAAATGTGTGTGTGTGTGTATGAGAGAGAGAGTTGCTTTGTATGTATACATGCGTTGTTGCTGGTTTGTGTCATTCTTGAATGCTGTTTTTGTTGTCTATTTGTTGATGGAAAATTGATTGTAAAGCACTTTGGGCTCATCTGAGGTAAAGCGCTATATAAATGTACTATTATTATTATTATTATTAGGGTCAACAACAAAATGTTGCCATAAACAGGCTTCACCTTGCAGTTGCATATCACAGAATCTTCTGAAATTGCTGCACTGGCTTTAGTGGAACCATACATACATGCTTAGAAAAGGGCAATACCACAAACACCATTTCGGACCAGTCCAAGATTACAAATATAATGCTATTAATGGAAATGTGTTATTACAATTTCTGAGACCAATTACACTATGAAAAATCTAATATATGTGACCTTAGCTGGCTGTTGTTGGCTGGTTACATACAGTATGAGAATGTGCCTGATTTTGATTGGAAATGGAACAGTGTGGGGAAATAGTGCTGCGTCTATGAAGATGATGGAAGTTATCTTGCTAATTTCAAAGGTGTGTTTACTCATGATACACACACACACACACACAGACAGGCAGAAGAGAGACACACAAACACAAACACAAACAGACGCACACACACACTCTCCTCCGAAGTCAGAGTGTGGCTGCCCACATGGTGGGTTAATCAAAAACGGTCACACGTAATGTTCTCATCCATAGCTGGCACATTTGTACCTTGGTGTTCAAGTGCTTCGGCTGTTGGGATGATCCCTGGAGTCTTTAAGCCAGGGTATGACAACAAACAACAAACACACACAGATGATACACATGTCTGTGTACATATGCATATAATAATGTATTATGCATTATAATATTATGTGCAAACATATTGTATCATTTATGTGTGTGTAACTCCAGATGAGGTGTCGAAGCTTCAGAACCACCTCAGTCTCCTGCGGGAGGAGTACGTCAAACTTCAGAACCGGTTCGCTGACCTGGAGCGTCGCTACCAGGTGGCAGTGGCGGGGACAGGGGCGGGGGAGGGGGACAGTGAGGGCAGCTTTGTGACCAGGCTGCTGAGGATCATTGCCGATCTGTACGACAAGGAGCAGTACAGGTGAGAGACAATGCACGCTGTGTGTCTTCCTGTCTCTCTTGTCTGTCTGATTCCTTCCCCGAGTATCGTTTTGATATCATTCCGTGATATGGACGACCAATCGCGATGTTTATTGTGCTGGATTTGTGTTTGCATTTTCTTTTCGTGCTTTTTGTTAATTCATATTGTTATGGGCCATAGACCTAACAATAAAAAACATTTTGACTTTGACTTAGTCTGATTCCCGCACTTGCAACTCGTTGAAATACGTGCAACTTGTTGAAATACGAGCTTTAATCACTTTAAAAAATAAAATAAAAATTTATGACATGGGTTGCTTCAAACATTCAGTTGGCCAATGTTTTTGCATGACAAAGATTTTCTAATAAATCGAACTATCGCTCTTTGAAAACGGTATTGCTGATTTTATTTTGTTTTGTCTGAAATGTCTGTCTTTCTCAATCTCTTTAACCCCTTGACTGCCAGAGAAAATTAAAGAAAAAATATTGGGTAAATCATGCCATGAAAAAGACAACTGATAGTGATAGAGCCAATCTGGCAAAAAGGTCTGGGGATATTACTCTCGTGACTGTGTTGGAGCAAAAGCCAGCATATCAGGGTTATTCCTCTTCATCTGAAGACATCATCAGTAATGTCACCAGGTCAGTATGTGATGCGTTGGTGGCAGTCAAGGGGTTAAGTGTTTCTTTGTATGATTCTCTCTCTTTAGCCTTCTCCCTCTCTGTGTGTTGTTCTTCAGTTGAACGTCCTTCCACTAAAAGTGATTTAAACAATATGAATATTATATTGTAGTGTGATGTTGGTATAGTGAGTGTGTGTGTCTGTGAGTGTGTGTAAGTATTAAAGTAAGTAATGGGATAGTGATAGTGAATCGAGAATTCTGATCGCTTCTCGGCCTTTTGGCTAAGACAGTGATTCAGGAACATAATTTGTTTGTATATACCATGGTTGGTTTGTTCAGCCCGTCGTACATGGCGAAAGCCGATACGCGACGTTAAACTGAACTTCCATCCAGTGATGCAGGCCTAATCATAACTCCCTCCCCCCTTCCTCATTAAAAAAGTTAAACTTACATTTAAATAATATAACCGTATGCATGCATGTGTGTGTGTGTGCGTGCGCGCTCGCATGTTTAGCTGATAAGTTTCATGAACCAGTTATGTCTGTCATAATCCTCAAATCTCTTAAGTAAGTGAATCATGATTTTCTGAAAAAGACAACAAGAGAATGTTTTAAAATGACATGAGAACAGCGTAAAGCAAGCAAATACATGTAACATATTTATAACTTGAGGCCTCAGTAATCTGACATGTCATGTGTATGTATTGTGGTTTCTAACATTAATCTTAATAAACTGCCAGTAAGTTGATTGTTGCCATAGATTGTTGCCATACATCTAAACTCTCCCAAAGTTTAACCCTTTCACCGCCAATGTTGCATTTTTGCACCACAATGGCTTAACACCCATTCCACTAAAAAGCATCAAATCAGGGCCTGTCACTGAAGACCCTATTTTCGTAATTTGGGGAAATAAGGATAGGCCTAATGTTATACATGTCACAGAGGAATTCGCAATATTGCAGATATATATATTTACATTCTTTTCTCTACCCAGGTAAGTTTAATGGTATTTTTCGGCTGAAAAATGGCTGGCGGTGAAAGGGTTAAAAGAGTTTTTATTTACAAAGAAGCTGAAATTTTCTCTACTTTTCTTTGATTTTTTAGATTTTTTACTTATTATGTTTTTGTAGGACCCTGAATTGAGTCAAATTCTATTGTCTTAGCATTTTGCTTGGTTGCGAACCCCCTGTATTGCTTTTTTGTTTCCATGCCACCGGTCAGTGATCTACATGTGTTTGCTAGTCAGTCCTTTCTTACCATGATGACTGCCAGATAGCAGAGGGGGCAGATGCTAGTCCAGCGGGCTGGGCTTGCATTTTGTTTATAGTGGAAATGCCTTACCTGGGGTACATCCCCACTCTCTCGGACAAAGGGATCTGATTTGATGACTGCTGGAGTTGGGGAAGGTCCCCACCAGAGCTGGCCAAAGCCACCTCGTTTGAGAGACATCCCTCCCTTGGCTGCAGCGCCAGAGCTGGTGTGCCAAAGCCACCTCGTTTGAGAGACATAGTCTAACCCATCCCTTTGGCTGCAGCGCCAGAGCTGGTGCCAAAGCCAAGAGACATAGTCTTCTGCAAGCTATTAAGCTGCACCATGATTTTCCATTACTGTAGAAAATCATCTATTGCTTGTGTGTGTTTTGGTTTTGTGGGTTATGTGTGCATGCACATGTGCATGTGTGTGTCTGTATGCATCTCTGTGTGTATGTCTGCCTGCGTACATTGTGTGTGAGTGTATTTGTATGTGTATCCTCTAATGTTTGTGTGTGTGTGTTGGTGTATGTGGTCAGTCCGTTCAACGCAGTTGCTATGGCTTACTGAATGAAAGATGAATAATGAGTCGGTGTTGATAAATGTGTGTGTGTGTTTGAGAGAGAGAGAGGGGGAGAGTTGCTTTGTATATGCATTGTTGCTGGTTTGTTATTCTTAAATACTATTTTTGTTATCTACTTGTTGATGAAGAATTAATTGTAAAGCGCTTTGGGCTCATTTGAGGTAAAGCGCTATATAAATGTACTATGATTATTATTATGATTATTATTATTATATGTATTATTATTATTGTTATTATTATTACTATTGGCCCCTACTATAGGCAGGCATGAGATTTTTCAGCCTTTAGGCTGATTTCAGGCTTTTTGATGTCCCCAGATGTCATTTTTGAGATAAAAAAGAGACCAAATGAGTATAGAAATACCTCTTATAAGTGATTAAAAATGAACTAAATATATCAATTCCACTTTTAAGGCTTAGATTACTAAAAGGATTTAGTTTCAGGGGCTTCAAAGCCTTTTTCAGATGCTTTTCATCCTAAATCACAATTTCTGAACACCACATGCCTGCTAACCATAAGTGTTGTTTTCCACACCAATGATAAAAACCATGAGTTTGAGCAAAGGGACCATCTATTGAACCATCATTTTGCGTGCTTGCTAACCATGAGTGTTTTTCACACCACCAGTGACCTGCTAACCATCAGTGTTGTTTTCCACACCACCAGTGACCTGCTAACCATCAGTGTTGCTTTCCACACCACCAGTGACCTGCTAACCATGAGTCTTGCTTTCCACACCACCAGTGACCTGCTAACCATCAGTGTTGTTTTCCACACCACCAGTGACCTGCTAACCATCAGTGTTGTTTTCCACACCACCAGTGACCTGCTAACCATCAGTGTTGTTTTCCACACCACCAGTGACCTGCGCGTGCAGCTGGAGGGGGGTCATCAGGTCCACGCCCACAAGTTCATCCTCCTGGCCCGCAGTGAAGAGTGGGCGTCCAGCGACCTGGCACATGTTTCCGAGCTGGACATGTCAGGTGGGCCCGACTTTATATTGACTTTTTTTTTAATTGTACAGGCATCAGAATTGTCAGAGGATCTGCTCATTTCAGAGGATTAAGAATTTCTGACAGAGGATTGGCTTCTCTTGTCAGAGGTTTTGCCTTTTTATTCAGTGTTATCTTTTCTGTTAAATAGCATTCTATAGTGATTTCTCACTATATTAAGCCAATTTGGTGATGTTGGAAACACATTTCAGTGTTGTCCTTGTTTAGTCGAGGACCTTGATGGCCTTTTTACTGTGGTTTTCAGAGGATTGGACTTCAGACCATTCTGATGCCTGATTGTAATGTTATGATACTAATTATGACAGGGCGCGTTCAATGAAAACCCTAGTTTGATTTATGTGGATAGATTAGAATTCACTGTGTGCTCTTATGCGTTCTTCTCTGTGTGCTGTGTGTATGTGTGTGTGCTATAACAAGAGTTGTTTTTGCAGGAAACAAAATCTTTATGGAACATGGGAAGACATTCTCTGATTCTGATGCAGTTTAATTTTATCAACTAGTTTTTCTTTCAGTTTTACATCTCACTAAAAGTGATATTAGACAAGAAACAGTTACTGTTTTAGGCGTGATTTTTTCTCCTTTAAAAAAAAAAAGACACATTCTTGAAGGCGGTCATTTTATTGGTTATTTTCATGTAATAGTATTTATTTTTTTGTACAGACATAAAGTTGGAAGTGGGGAGAGCGTTACTGCGGTGGGTGTACACGGACGAAATCAACATCAAGGCCGAAGACACCTTCCTGCTGGAACTACTGCGAGCAGCCACACGGTTCAGGCTGGAAGCCCTGCGCAAAAGGTGTGTGAGTGTGTGTCAAATACCGTATTTTAAGAATTACAGTGCATAATGCGATACCTTTTTCCCCCAAAAATTAGACCTCTGCGCACCTTATAATATGAATGGGGTGTGAGGTGTGTGTGTGTTCCATTTAGGTATTAGGTACTTTATAGTCACAGAGGCGTCTGTGAAATTAGGGTTGCTCCCACCTGGAGAGCGCATCGCAGCCAGAGGCTGCATGCAAGTTTTGTGTGACTGATGAGGAAGGAAAAGGGGGGTGGGTGTGTGCATTTTGACCAAATGACAATGTTTTCGTTGCCACTGGGTTTTACAGATGCTAAGTGCATGGGCATACGGGACCTCGGTTTATCGTCTCATCCGAAAGGCTCGGATTTGGGTTGATATATGATTCTGACGTCTTTTCATTGAAGGTTTTAAAAGTGAAGTCGAAGCGAGTGTTCATTCATGGACAAATGTGGTATTTGGTGTATTCAGTCCCAGAGACCAGGCATGGTAGACCTCCGCGAAAGTGAAAATTTGACCCCCCCCCCCCCCCCCAAAAAAAAAAAAAAAGCCGGGGTAAAAATTCTCTCGGGTGCCTAAAAATGATGTGCATGAAAACCTATGCAATCACTTCACGGAACCAGATGTGAATGACTGAACAAACAACTTCCCGCCGAAGTTAGCAGTCGTGCACGGCCTAGCTCACGCCACACGCTTCCAGATTTATGATCCTAGTGCTTCTTTTTCTTCTTCTTCTTCATTTCGACGCCCAACTTCATCATTTTCGGATTATAATGTGCAGGCATTGAATGTTGGTTGTTTTTGCAGGTGTGAAAACGGTCTGATCTCCTTTGTGAACATGAAGAACTGTATCCAGTTTTACCAGACCTCGGAGGAGATGGGAGCTGAGGTCCTGAAAAAGCACTGCTCCGAACTCATCTCCAACCACTGGGTGAGACACACACACACACACACGCATGCACGCACGCATGCACACACACATACATACACACATACACACAGACTCCTCACACTCACACACACTTTCACATTCACTCTCACACTCACTCTCACTCACTCACCCACTCACACACACACACACACACTTACTCACACACACACTCTCACACAATCTCACACACTTCACACACTCACACTCACACACACTTTCACTCTCACTCTCACTCACTCACTCACTCACTCACTTGCCCACCCACCCACCCACCCACACACACACACACACACACACAAAAGCATAGAAAGAGAGAGGAAAAGAGAGAGGAAAAGAGAGAGGGGAGGGCAAAGAGAGACAGAGAGAGATAGAAAATGAAAGGCAAAGAGACAAGAGAGAGGGAGAGAGAGAAGGATGGGGTATCAAGAATGAAAAATGGTGTTTTACATCCTCTCGGTCTGGAACAGACACATATGGGACATTTGTAGATACAAAGATGGTGGGAACAATACTGGAGGCAATGCCCAGAGGCAGTGCAACACCAGTAAAATCCCGATTTTTTAACAATACAGATAGGTGTAGCAGTAACCACGCCACAGTTAAACCTCATCGGCTATAGTACCGCCACAAAGTATGTGGGGTAGCAAGAGAAAGATAGGACGAAAAAAGAGGGTGAATCTGTGTGTGTGTTCATTTGTGTCTGTACATGTATGTGTGCATGTATGTGTATTAAGGGGTGGGTGGGGTCCAGGTGTCTGCGTGTAAGCATTAGTACAGCGTAGATAATAAGGCTGAAATGTTTTTAATACAGTGGAACCTCCCTTATAAGACCTTCAAAAATCATCCAAAATGAGGTCTTATAAGGGAGGGGTCTTTAAGGGAGGTAATTTTAATACTTACAGGGAAGGGCAATGTCTCACAGAAGTAGGTCTTATATGGGAGGGAGTCTTATAATGGGAGGTCTTATAAGGGAGGTTCCACTGTAGTGCATAATGAGTTTGGTTCCTAGTTTGAAAGCTGTTGAAAATGTTACAGTTTAGAATTATAAAAAATGTTGTACTGTATATATATATTTTTTCCTTTCAGAACGAGTTCACCAGCGAGGATTTCAAGACGATGCCGGCCCCTCTGCTGTACAACATGTTCAAGGCCAAGACAGAGTTCCCCTTGCACACCGCCATCAGGGCTTACAGGGAGGACGTCGTCTTCCTCTACCTCATCGAGTTTGATGCGCAGGTAGGGCCGGATAAGGACTTAACCCTTTCATCGCCACTGTCGCCTCTTGGCACCACAATGAATGAACACCCATGTCACTGAAAGGCAGAATATGAGAGTCTGGTATCCAGTGACTTTATGTTTTTTATTTTGGGAGGTAAGGATAGGCCCTATTTTATGCATGTCACAATGGAATCCCCAGTATTGAAGACAATCTTTTCTCTACCCAGGTAAGTTTAATTGAAAGTTTTAGCTGAAAAATGGCTGGCGTTGAAAGGGTTAAAAAAAAAAAAATTTGAAATCCATTGGCTGCTTCTTCTTTTTTTTCTTTCTTTTTTTTTTAAACCCTCCACTGTCCCCGCCTTCTTTTGTTTTCCTTTTTTCTTTTTTTTTTCCTATTTGGGCGGCTCATCTTTTTTCGTCATTTTGCTTTTCTTTTCTTTTTTCTTCGTTGTTTTTTCTTCAGCATGTCCGTCTTTCTCTCTCTCTCTGTCTCTTTCTACCTCTCTCTCTGACATTTCCATGTGTGTGTGTAATAGATAAGATGGACATTTGTGAGTGAAAGTGATTAATGTTACATTTTGATAAGCATAGATGTCTGGGTTTCTGACTGATCTGGTGTATGGTGTACTGACCCATTCATTCTGTCTTTTTCATGTGTAACGGTCAACTTCTTCTTCTTCATTAAAGTGCTCAGACACGTTCCTGTATTACAAGATTTTCGGAAAAATAGAATGGATTTTTACCACAAATGTGGATTGTCCCCCATGAAAACAAGTAGGACCAAACATTAAATGCATGGCTTAAACTGCTTCCTTAAGACAAGGAAATCCTTTTTATCCGGAAAAATCGGTACAGACTGAAATCCCCTTTTTGAAAAATTTCAACAACAAAAATATAATAAAAACAGGGAAAAAAAATGGCTTTGCGGTAAGCAAAAACCCGATTGACGGATAGAAACAGGTTTCGGTTTTCCTTTAACGGAAACAGAAGTGCTTGCATGTTTTCCTGTTGACCAAGAGTTTCAAGGGGTTACAATAATAAACTGACCCCCCAATGAGGGGCTCTGCCCCTATACCCCCGGGGCCTAGGCAGCCCCTGGACCCCTGCCCCAACAACAACAACAACAAGATCATCAGGTTTAACCCTTGTGAATGGTTACTTCGCAAACACGCAAAATTATGTTCTTTGGCTATTTGCGAGCATTTCCAATTATGAGCACGGGATCCGGAAGCGTCATGCTGCCGTTATGGGCTTATCCCCAAAATAGTTTGGTCCAGCATGTCACACTTCAGCTAGAGAAATTCTTTGTACAAACCACACACCGAAAAAACACAGGAGAATTGGACAGAAAGATAGCCGAAAGAAAAGGCAGAGTCAAAGATTTGACAGATTAGAGGAAGTTGCAAGACACAGAACAAAGGGAGTTGGCAGAACGTGGAGCTTTATCTTTTTGATATAGAAAAACACACCAAAAAAGAGAAACAGACTGCAACGTTCACTGGAGAGTCAACAAACAAACAACGACATGATCTGGAGTGACAGAATTTTATTCACAGGAGACAAAGTCAAAACTACTGGATAGGTTCAGGAATGCGCCTTTATCAGACAGGAGACAAACCATTCAAACAGCAAACAGCAAATAATAGCAGAGAGAGCTTGTAGTCGATACGGAGAAAAACCAGTGAGAATTATCAGAAGCTGTTTCCTATCGGGAATGTGGGATACAGTGGAAGCTCCCTTATAAGACCTTCAAAAACCACCCAAAATCAGGTTTTATAAGGGAGGGGTCTTATAAAGGAGGTAAGTTTAGTACTTACCAAGAAGGGCAATGATTCAGAGAAGTAGGTCTTATATGGGAGGGAGTCTTATAATGGGCGGTCTTATAAGGGAGGTTCCACTGTATTGCATTGTAGGTGAGGACAACCAGTACGGTATGTTACTACGTATGTCCTGCTAGACGATTCCATTCAAGAAACATCAGTGCACCTCAGGTTGTAAGTGTAAATGGTTCTGAACAAACAAAACATCTTAGAATGGTTGTTAACTCATTCGCATCGCAACGATTTTGAATTATTAAAAAAACTCACAAATCACTCCAGCCATACCCACAAACAAAGCATATATAAACAAAAGGAGAAATGAAAGAAGATTACAGGTTTTTACTTCAGGTTTAGACATAGGAAGTGGTAGATCAGACATTTTTATATATAGACTTTATATTAAAAAAATTCCACACCAATTGGTGTCCCCACAACAAGCCACTACAAAAGCAAAGTCAGAGGCACAATTGTGGTATGAGGGAGCGAAGCGAGTTTAGAATTGACCAAGTTATGGTGTGAATACAGATTTACTTCCCTTGAAGCAAATGCATCAAACTGACAGCTATCTATTAATTCCGCACATATATGGCCGGAACGACTTGAATGAGTTAATGTGAGCATTCAGTGAGTAGATCAAAGTTAATGTTAAATTCTATGCTTTATTGCCAAGATGTTTTACGCTATCCTTGCCAGTAACAGCGCTTCCTCCTATGTGCCTCTGTGTACAAATAAATGGGTTCATGTTCTTTTGAACTTTCCTTTTTTTTGCTGTCCCATCTTCTGGGCCGTACAACGGGGTTGCTCCCACGCCACTCATTCGGAATCTCAACTTGCAGCCACACCCTGACTTGGTGGAGTTAAGTGGAGCCTGTTATGAGCTAACGTACTCAGGACACATCCTTCTAAGTCCTCTACTGATGACAATAATGTCTCAGTTTCGCTGAGCCAGCGTGAATGAGGTCCTCAGGAGGGCGCCACCATGACCGTCCACTGACAGCCCCCCCTAAACAGCCCCCCCCCCCCCGAACATACTGATCTCTATTACTTTGAACCGAACGCACCAAGACATACATTGGATTGAAAATCAAAACTGAGGTCGCCATGGGAGCAGGGCATACAAGGCCACAGAATTTGATATATTTGTTTGTTTGTTGATGATCGATGGAAATGAGGAGCTTGTCTTTTTCTATGTGTGTGTGTGTGTGTGTGTGTTCAGTTGTCGGTGAAGGTGAACGAGGTGGACAATAAGGGTGACCTGCCCTTGGACCTGGCGCTGCAGACGCAGCAGAACAGCGTGGCCTTGACCCTGCTGAACCACCACGCCGACGTCAACCGCAAGGACAACGCCGGAAAGTGCCTGCTGCACAAGGCCATCAAGAGAGGTCAGTAGTCGTCACATAGAACACAGCGTTGTTTGTTCAACATTCTTTTCGGATTGAATCCTGCTTCGTTTCTTCTTGTGGTTAGCCCTCTTCTTTAAGCCGGTTCCACACTACATACAGGCATCAGAATTGTCAGAGGATCTGCTAATTTCAGAGGATTGAGAATTTCTGACAGAGGATTGGCCTCTGTCAGAGGTTTTGCCATTTTATTTAGACATATCTTTTCTTTTAAATAGCATTTTATAGTGATTTCTCAATGCATAAAGCCTTTTTGGTCATGTTGGGAATTGATTTCAGTGTTATTCCGCTATAGTCTGGGGCCTTGTGCTTGCGGAATATATGTATTTTTTCCATATTTTTCAATGCAAATTGATTTTTTTGTTTACTGTTTTTGTTTTTCATCTTGTTTGCTTCAGTTGTATTTCTTATTTATTTATGACGACAGGATGAAAAAAAGTTTTGTTTAACTTATTTCTTTATCGTTAATAAAGATCATTTTGACTTGACTTGACTTGATGGCCCTTATAGTACCATGGTTTTTGGACTTCAGACTGTTCCGATGCCTGTACATACGATTTGACCCCAATACGATATGATTGTGACGATGTCTGTGAGTCATGATTTGAAATACTTCCGGCTGAAAATGTTGTTGTTGTTGTCTTACCCTGGCTTAAAGACTCAAGGGATCATCCCAACAGCCGAAGCACTTGAACACTATGGTAAAAATGCACCAGCTAGGGATGATAACATTACGTGTGTGACCGTTTTTGATTACCCCGCCACATGGGCAGCCACACTCCGACTTCGGAGGACCGTCTGAAAAAAATAACTCTACTATTTTCGTTCACGATTCTCATGCAGACCACAATGCACGAATCAAATAATAAATTACGACGCCTTTCTTCTTTCTTTTTCTTCTCCTCCTCCTTCTCTACCTTACTGTTTTTCTCATTTCTTCCTTCTGCTTCTGTTACTAAACAACGTTCCTACCACCACCCCTCTCCATATCATCATTGTTTCGATGTGTAAAGCTGCTGATGGTAGTCTTTGAGACTATGAGCTGTGAAGATCTTTACGTTTAATTGGAGAATTGATTCACCCAACAAAACTTTCTTCTACTGGTTCTTTCTTATTATGATAGTATAACTTTTTGTGCTGAGTTGTGTGGGTTTGTCAGGTTACTACCCATATTTTTTGGACTATAAGGCGCGCCTTTGTGTAAGGCGTACAGTACCCCCCAAATTTGTATAAGGCGCACCCCCCAAATTTTAAACAAATTTCATATTTTGTTACTATATTTTCTTACTATTTCATTAGTCAGATTATAAGGTGCAGGGGTCTGAGTCTTGGGAAAAAAAAGTATCGCCTTATTGTTAGAAAAATATGGTACTCTCACACCAGCAGTCCATAGGAAGCAACCAGTATTTAGGTCACCAAGAGGCACCCCACCTGTGAAGACGCTGCGCTGCTGCTGTAACGTTGATGGAGTTCATTGTAGCCTGTGCTGAATAGTATGCCCTCTTTAAAAGTATTGATAAACATACCTGAACAACAAACACTTGGGACTTGGTACTTTATACTTTATGGTCACAGAGGTGTCTGTGAAATTCGGGTTGCTCCCACCTGGAGAGCGTGTCGCAGCCAGAGGCACGCCACACTTTTTTTTCAATAATATTAAAAGGCGTTCGCCCTCCGAATTTTACACTAAGCTCAGATTTTCTTTTTGCATTTTGTTAATATAGTATCAGTCATATTATAATTATGGCGCAGGGGTCTCAGTCTGGGGGAAAAGTATCGCCTTATAGTCTGAAAAGTATGTACAGTGGAACCTCCCTTATAAGACCACCCATTATAAGACTCCCTCCCACATAAGACCTATTTCTTTGAGACACTGCCTTTCTTTAACGAGAAAAAAACAAGAAACAAAACACCAATTAATGGAGCAAGATATTTCGAGGGGCCTGGCCCTCTTTATCAATCCACGGACACTGCCTTTCTTTGTAAGTATTAAAATTACCTCCCTTAAAGACCTCTCCCTTATAAGACCTCATTTTGGATGTTTTTTGAAGGTCTTGTAAGGGAGGTTCCACTGTATTTCTTTTGTGTTGAGATTGATTTCCTGCTGCCCAGGGGACGGATTTTCGGCCAAGTTTCTGATCAGCAACAAGGCGGACCCGAACATGTCGACGTTCCTGGACAAGGAGACGCCCCTGCACATGGTGGCCTGCTTCAACCCCGAGGTGACCCCAGTGACCACGCTGACCGACATGGCCCAGGTGGCCACGCAGCTGCTGCAGTCCTCCGCTGACCCCAACGTGCAGGACACTGCTGGAAGGTCAGTTATGGCGATGACGATGATGATGACAATCATGATGATGATGTGGCTGAAGTAGCCACATAGCTGCTGCAATCCTCGGCTGACCCCAACATGCAGGACACCGCTGGAAGGTCAGTTATGGTGATGATGATGATGATGGTGATGTGGTCATGCAATCCTCGGCTGACCCCAACATGCAGGACACTGCTGGAAGGTCAGTTATGGCGATGATGGTGATGATGATGATGTGGTCATGCAATCCTTGGCTGACCCCAACATGCAGGACACTGCTGGAAGGTCAGTTATGGTGATGATGACGATGGTGATGTGGCCACACAATCCTCGGCTGACCCCAACATGCAGGACACTGCTGGAAGGTCAGTTATGGCAATGATGGTGATGATGATGATGATGATGATGTGGTCATGCAATCCTCGGCTGACCCCAACATGCAGGACACTGCTGGAAGGTCAGTTATGGTGATGATGATGATGATGTGGTCATGCAATCCTCGGCTGACCCCAACATGCAGGACACTGCTGGAAGGTCAGTTATGGCGATGATGGTGATGATGATGATGATGTGGTCATGCAATCCTCGGCTGACCCCAACATGCAGGACACTGCTGGAAGGTCAGTTATGGCGATGATGGTGATGATGATGATGATGATGTGGTCATGCAATCCTCGGCTGACCCCAACATGCAGGACACTGCTGGAAGGTCAGTTATGGCGATGATGGTGATGATGATGATGATGTGGCCACACAATACTCGGCTGACCCCAACGTGCAGGACACTGCTGAAAGGTCAGTTATGGTGATGATGATGATGACAGTGATGATGATGATGGTGATGATAATGATGATGGTGATGTGGCCACACAATCCTCGGCTGACCCCAACGTGCAGGACACTGCTGAAAGGTCAGTTATGGCGATGATGACAGTGATGATGATGATGGTGATGACGATGATGATGATGATGGTGATGTGGCCACACAATCCTCGGCTGACCCCAACGTGCAGGACACTGCTGGAAGATCAGTTATGGCGATGATGACAATGATGATGATGATGATGGTGACAATGATGATGATGATAGTGATGATGGTGATGTGGTCACACAATCCTTGGCTGACCCCAATGTGCAGGACACTGCTGGAAGGTCAGTTATGGCGATGATGATGATAGTGATGATGGTGATGTGGTCACACAATCCTTGGCTGACCCCAATGTGCAGGACACTGCTGGAAGGTCAGTTATGGCGATGATGATGATAGTGATGATGGTGATGTGGTCACACAATCCTTGGCTGACCCCAATGTGCAGGACACTGCTGGAAGGTCAGTTATGGTGATGATGATGATAATGATGATGGTGATGATAATGGTGATGATGATAATGGTGATGATGATGATGGTGATGTGGTCACGCAATCCTCGGCTGACCCCAACATGCAGGACACTGCTGGAAGGTCCATTATGGTGATGATGATGATGATGATGTGTGGGAATGGTACTATATGTGTTATTGTGTGTTGTTTACAGCACCCCTCTCCACAATGCAGTGTACTGTAAAAACGACGCAGTGGTGCGAGTGCTGCTCCAGCACCCTCTCAACCTGGAGATGAAGAATTCCGACGGTCACACCACCCTCTGGCTGGCTCTGCAGCAGGTGAATGAATTCACTGCTTTTACTGCTTCCACTAACGGAAGATACAGTGAAAATCGCTCAAGTCAAAATTGAAGGGACTGAAATTTTATTTTGAGATAGCTAATGTTTTGAGTTAAAAAGACCTTTTAGCATAAAGATGATTAAACTGGGGCCAGAAAACTATTGTGAGTTATCCATTGTTTTTGAGTTATCCATTTTTGAGTTAGCTTTGTTTTCGTTCCTCAGCTTAAATGCTCTGGGGGCACACCCAGTGCCATGTGAATATTTCGCACGGCCTTGGGTGGGAAGATTACGTGTGTGGCTGCTTTTAAAGCCCCGCCACATGGGCGGCCATGCGTGTGCTTTTACTGATGTACTTTCTTCCTTCTTTTTTCTGAACTCAATGTGATTGTTGGTGTGTACCCAGGGCAGTGACAATGCTGAAGACAAGGCAGAAGAGGTGTATGGCCCAGACAGTTTTGCTCAGCTGCTCATCAAGGCTGGCAGCTCTCCTGACGCTATTGAGCCCGAGTCAGGTAAAGCTGAGCACCCCCCACCCCTCCCCTACCCCCGTTCCATATGGACACAGAAACACACCCATATATACACACATGCCTGCACGCTCACATATGTTGTAACATACACAGACATACACACATGCCCGCACGCACGCACATATTTTGACATACACACACACACATACACACGTGCCTGCACGCACACACCAATTATGACATACACAGACACACACACACATACACACACACATTGTGACACACACACACACACACACACACACACACACACATATTTTTGTCCGGTTTGAATTACAACATTGCAGTGTTATTAGTTATTAGTTCATATTCTTTGTTGTTGATAAATGTGTTTATTGTGTTTTTTCTTGTGTGCACCTGGCTGCAATTTCTCTGTTATGAGATAATAAAGATGATTTGGATTGGATTTGGATTTGTATTAGATTGGACATGCGCACACGCACACGCGCACACACACACACACACACACACACACACACACACACACAATTACACACACATGTGATCGTTTCAAATCTCAAATGCTTTATGTTGGCATAAGTGTAAGGCAACTTAACCCCATGACTGCCGTATAACGTATCACATTCTGACTTGATGACATCACTGATGACGTCATCAGATGACGAGGAATAACTGATGTGCTGGCTTTTGCTCTAACGCAGTCAAGAGAGTTATATCCCCAAACCAGTTTGCCTGATTGGCTCTATCGGTTGTCTTTTTCATGGCTTGATGTGCCCAATGATTTGTTTCTTTAATTTTCTCTGGCAGTCAAGGTGTTAAAGCAGGTATGTGTATTAGGATCTCTTTTTGATGTTTTTGTTGGTCAATGACTTCCTTTCTTTAACCCTTTCACCGCCAGCCATATTTTAGCGAAAATTTTCCATTAAATTTACCTGCAGTATTGGGGATTCTCCTGTGACATATATAAAATAAGGTCTATCCTTACTTCCCAAAACTGAGACAATAGGGTCTTTGGATAATAGACCCCAATTTGATGCTTTTTAGTGATATAGGTGTTAAATCACTGTGGTGCTAAAATGCGACTTTGGCGGTGAAAGGGTTAATTAAGATAGTATATTATCTGACGTCATTGTATATATGTTGCTAGGCAACAGTCTGCTCCACCTAGCGGCCAAAAACGGGAAGCAGGCGGCAGGTGTGTTTCTGGCCGAACATGGCGCATCTGTCAGCCACGCTAACACCAAGGTATGAGAGAGAGAGAGAGAGAGAAAGAGAGAGAGAGAGAGAAAGAAAGAGAGAGAGAGAGAGAGCAAAAAAACCGTTTTAGTGAACCGGGCCATCTGCCCATGTCAAAGGGAACAGTGGGAAGAGGAAATTGTAAAATCAATCCAAAAAAAGGGGAAAATCCATAAGAGAGAGAAAGAGGAAAGGGAGAGAAGTGACAGCCACAAGACATAACGAGAGGCAAATGTAAAGTATGTATGTCTGTGGATGAACATGTTCTTGTGTCAGCCAACCTAACACCAAGGTGAGATCAGGAGGGAGAGACAATTCACACACAATTCGCAAAGTTTACTGATCCAGGCCTTCTGCCCATGTCAGAGGGGAGGGGATTGCAAAAGGAAAAACAACAGTGACAACAAATCGTCAGCACAACGAAGTCCATTTTAAGCGAACATGCACAAAAAAAGCACCAATGACAACAAATTGACAGTGCCAAAGGTTAAGTTATGAAGCGAACATATACAAAAAGCATTGATGACAGCAAATCGACAGCGCCAAAAACTGCATTACATAGTTAGCAAGCACAACGCACAGATTTATCGACTATCAGATGATAAAGCTTCGTTACGGGTCTTAAAAGCTTCGTAAAGGAAATTGGCTAGTTTTATTGTACATTTAGATTCAGGAGAGAGAGACAGAGAGAGGGAGGGAGTAATGAGAGGGAGAGACAGAGAGAGAAAAAAAAGAGAAAGAGGGTTAGTCACTCAGTGAATCAGTATGTGTGTTTGTAGCTGCACAAGGAAGTTTATGGAGCCACTCTATAACACTAACCAAAGTGAGAAAGAGAGAGAGAGTGTGTATGTGTGTGTGTGGTGTATGTGTGTGTGGTGTATGTGTGTGTGTGTGTGTGTATGTGTCAGTGTGTTCATGCATGCATACATGCTTGTAAATATTCAGAGATGGCTTCTGACAAGACTATTTTGGATTTCACGAATAACAACAATACTAAGTTTTTTTCAGGGAGAGACCCCCCTACACTTTGCCTGCGAAGCGGGCCTGACCCGCTTAGTCAAAACGCTACTGGACAAGGGGGCTAACCCCAACTCGCAGACGTTCACCTCCACCAGGTCGGCGCTGGAGAGCAACATGGCGGCCCTGGGTGTGGAGGACCACTGTCCAATCAGCCGCCAGACGCCGCTCCACCTGGCTTTGGCTCGCTCGCACGGGTCTGTGGTGCAGGTGTTCTTGGACTACAAAGGTGAGGAGGGTAGGGGAAAGAGAGAGTTTGGATTTTTTTTACCTTACCCCCGTGGGGATACCGGGGGGAGCGGGGTGTCTTTTGTATAAATAGTTCCCCCACCTTCTGGAAGTTCTGTGCTTGTAACTTCCTCTGATCTGTCACTCTCTTTGACTCTGCCTTTTTCCTTTGCTTGCTGTCATCTACTGTCTTTCTGCCTTTCCTATCCATTTTCATTTTTTTTTCCAAAACAATTTCAAAAACATTTCCTCCAGCCGAAGTTGGACATGCTGGGCCTGATTATTTCTCATTTAGGCGCATAACGCTGACGCATATAATTGACAGGAAACTGTCTTTTGAGCGATCGAAGAAGAGGAAGAAGATTTTTACCTTTATTTTGCCCCTACCACTATTTGCCCATGTCATGCGTAAGCTTTGAACTTTGCTTAACCATCTTGCATTTATTCCGCCCCAAACCGCCCAGCCGGAAGTTGCCTCTGTGTATTCAAGCCGCCCAAAACCCACCGCTTAGCTTGCCCCCACTCTGAGACCCCCTCTGGTGGCATTTTCATCCCGCATCAAGTTCTGGCTTGTTGTATAGTACACACTGTGAAGGAGCTTCTCACTTGCAATGATGTGATTGTAATCATAATGTATGGTGCTCTGTGTGCTTCGAAAGACAGATTTTTTCCAAAAATGTGTGAAAGAATCTAAACACTAGAAGAAGTCTTGTCTGTAACAAAATGTGAATGCAAGAGGGTTAAAGGAGAGACTGTCCAATCCCCTTTTATTTAATAGCATTTTTCCTTCGGCTTCTTCTGAGGAGGGGCACTACTCTCATACCCCACTGGGGTTTGGGCGGCTCCTGGACCCCTGACATTCAGGTTTTCAAGAATTTTGCAAACGCTCCCACGAAAATTACTTACTTCTAGAGTACTGAGGGGGGTTGTGTACCCTGTAAGGCATTATCGTAATATGACGTCAATTTGTGGATCTCCAGTTCGATATTGGAAAAGATTTAGATCACCAGCGTCTGTTAAAATGTTTCTGCTTCCACTGTATCAACGCTCTGGTTTGTAACTGAAACCGATTTCTAGAGGCAAACGGATTTCTGAAGACTATGACAAATTGGTCATTGCGTACCGGTATGGGTCAGTGCACACCGTACATACGGGTGTTTTTATCTATATATACACATATGTAACCCATAGCAACTTTCACCCCACACCAAGTGAGGAAGGAAACCATTAGTAAAATGAGTAGATTCAGATCTTACTCCATGAAAGCTGGTCTCTTTCGTTTGAAAAATGGTAGCTGGAAGATATAAACGTAATTGGAATAAATGACACAAGCATGACATGATTTCTCTAATATCTCTACAATTTCAAGGGGGAGGAGGGGGGTGGGGGTGGTATGCACGTACCCAACCAACTTGCAGACCTGTCAGTACTCTATGTTTAATCTTGTTTGTCTTGTTCAGTTTTGTTTTTGTTTTGTTTTAGCTTCAGCTGTATGTTTTATCTCCCCCGTGGAGATACCGGGGGGGGATCTTTTGTACAAATAGTTCCCCCACCTTCTGGAAGTTCTGTGCTTGTAACTTCCTCTACTTTGGTCACTCTCTTTGACTCTGCCTTTTCCCTTTGCTTACTGTCATCTGCTATCTTTCTGTCTTACCGGTCCATTCTCCTGCCTTTTTTCTATACATTCTTACAAAGATTTCTTCAGCCGAAGTCGGACATACTGGGCCTAACTAATTTCTTAGTAAGGCACATAACAGCAGCATGATGCATCTACGCTCATATAGGCAGGAAACTGTCTGAAGCGAACGAAGAAGAAGAAGAAGTATGTTTTATTTTGTATGCAGCTGAAATCCAGCGCAGCGCAGACAACCTTCGCGTGGTGCCCAACTTCAACCTGAAGGACTCTGAGGGGCAGACGGTCCTGGGCTTAGCCCTGTGGGGGGGGCTGCACGACATGGCCGCCGCTTTCCTGGCGGCCGGCGCCAACATTAACGAGAGGAACTCCGGGGGCATGACCCTGCTTCACGAAGCCACCGAGAAACAGGACACCGTCAGCGCTCTGTTCCTGATAGAGCACCACGCCGATATTGAGGCTGTGTGAGTTTTCATGATCATCACCATAATGATTAGAACAGTATAAAGAGCACACGTATTAATGAGAGGAACTCCAGGGGCATGACCCTGCTTCACGAAGCCACTGAGAAACAGGACACCGTCAGCGCTCTGTTCCTGATAGAGCACCACGCCGATATTGAGGCTGTGTGAGTGAATCATTATCATGCCTTTGATAAGCACAGTGACCGATAGTAATAATGATAATGATAATGTTGATCATATCAGTTCAGACAGGACACCATCAGTGGTCTATTATTGGTAGAGTACCACGCTGATATTGAGGCTGTGTGAGTTTTTTGTGTTCATGGTATTAATCATGATCATCATCATAATGATTAGAACATTATAAAGAGCACAAATATTAACGAGAAGAATTTGGGGGGCATGACCCTTCACGAAGCCACCGAGAAACAGGACACCGTCAGCGCTCTGTTCCTGATAGAGCACCACGCCGATATTGAGGCTGTGTGAGTGAATCATTATCATGCCTTTGATAAGCACAGTGACCGATAGTAATAATGATAATGATAATGTTGATCATATCAGTTCAGACAGGACACCATCAGTGGTCTATTATTGGTAGAGTACCACGCTGATATTGAGGCTGTGTGAGTTTTTTGTGTTCATGGTATTAATCATGATCATCATCATAATGATTAGAACATTATAAAGAGCACAAATATTAACGAGAAGAATTTGGGGGGCATGACCCTTCACGAAGCCACCGAGAAACAGGACACCGTCAGCGCTCTGTTCCTGATAGAGCACCACGCCGATATTGAGGCTGTGTGAGTGAATCATTATCATGCCTTTGATAAGCACAGTGACCGATAGTAATAATGATAATGATAATGTTGATCATATCAGTTCAGACAGGACACCATCAGTGGTCTATTACTGGTAGAGCACCACACTAATATTGAAGCTATAAGAGTTAACTGTTATTATCGTCGCTGTCTGACGCTAACCGTGTATTTACACAATCAGTGATTTTACAGGAGCATCAAAAAACATATTGTCGCCTGCTACAAAGTCAATCCCCATTTGATATACGCTTGACCCTTCTTCTTTACCGATGAGTAAACATGTGACACAATAAAAGTTGCATTAACACCCAAACTTTTTATGATAATTCAGTTACACGGTTAGTCACAAAGTTAGTGCATTGTTCTCACAATGGGAGATACGACAGCTGCCAGCAGTTACACGATTAGCGTGACCAGTTACACGCTTATCGCGTCAAAACCAGCAACAGCCCGCCACATACACGATTATTTCTGTGGTATCATGTGACAAATTTGAGCATTTTCATTGGTCGCAGACACAAGATATTTATAGAAGACCTGCGTGAGGTCACTGGAAGGAGTTTCAGTAAAAAATCTATTTTTGTCAAATTTTGTAGATACACGGTTAGCGTCGGACAGCGACGTTATACTATTGCATTGATTAATGTTGAATTGTATTGTGTTGTGTTGTGTTGTATTACTTTCATTATCACAGAGTGATCTTTGTGAAGTGTGGACTATTCCTACCTTGAGAGTGCATTGCCACTAGTTTAGTGCTGACTTTCTTCTTCTGTTTTGTTGTTGTAATTTAAGCATACTAAAACTTTTTTCTGAAATTCTGAAGTACTATCTCCCCTTTGGTGTGGCAGGTCCCCGGACAAGTTGCGTCCCTTGCAGCGGGCAATCGGGCGGTACCTGCCGGTGATCGTGGAGATTAATGTGTCACCCTCACGTTGTTGAATTCTCTCCCCTTTGGTGTGGCAGGTCCCTGGACAAGTTGCTCATCTGTATAAAAAAATTCAAACGGGCTTTCGGCCATTCCTTTCTTGAAGTTCACATGTTTCAAAGCCATGGCATGTTTGCGGCTTTTTTTTTGGTCATGTAGCAAACATAGCCATAAACAATATAATTGTTTTGCATTTTAGTGTCATGTGATCAAAGTGTTTGGTATTTAATGTGGTGACAGTCCTGAGAAGAGCATCGCTGTCGATGGGATGATGCAAACAACATGAAGGTAAAGGAGTGCACTGTGCCAGCTCTGGCTAGACTCCCCTTTGCTGTGGCAGGTCCCCGGACAAGTTGCCTCCCTTGCAGCGGGCAATCGGGCGGTACCTGCCGGTGATCGTGGAGATTAATGTGTCACCCTCACGTTGTTGAATTCTCTCCCCTTTACTTTATGTCACTGTCCTGTTGTTGAATTATCTCCCCTGTATGTGACCCTCACGTTGTTGAATTATCTCCCTTTACTTTATGTCACCCTCACGTTGTTGAATTCTCTCCCCTTTACTTTATGTCACCCTCACGTTGTTGAATTCTCTCCCCTTTACTTTATGTCACCCTCACGTTGTTGAATTATCTCCCTTTACTTTATGTCACCCTCACGTTGTTGAATTCTCTCCCCTTTACTTTATGTCACCCTCACGTTGTTGAATTCTCTCCCCTTTACTTTATGTCACCCTCACGTTGTTGAATTCTCTCCCCTTTACTTTATGTCACCCTCGCGTTGTTGAATTCTCTCCCCTTTACTTTATGTCACCCTCACGTTGTTGAATTCTCTCCCCTTTACTTTATGTCACCCTCACGTTGTTGAATTATCTCCCTTTACTTTATGTCACCCTCACGTTGTTGAATTCTCTCCCCTTTACTTTATGTCACCCTCACGTTGTTGAATTCTCTCCCCTTTACTTTATGTCACCCTCACGTTGTTGAATTCTCTCCCTTTACTTTATGTCACCCTCACGTTGAATTCTCTCCCCTTTACTTTATGTCACCCTCGCGTTGTTGAATTCTCTCCCCTTTACTTTATGTCACCCTCACGTTGTTGAATTCTCTCCCCTTTGCTGTGGCAGGTCCCTGGACAAGTTGCGTCCCTTGCAGCAGGCGATCGTTCGGCACCTGCCGGTGATCGTGGAGTTTTTGTGTCCCCCTCATGTTGTTGAATTATCTCCCCCTTTACTGTGGCAGGTCCCCGGACAAGTTGCGTCCCTTGCAGCGGGCAATCGTGCGACACCTGCCGGTGATCGTGGAGACGCTGTGCGGGCGGGGCGCGGACATGGACGTGGTGGACAGCCAGGGGAACTGCCCCCTGTGGCAGGCCCTGGAGACCGGCCAGGAGGACATCGCGCACATTCTGGTATGCACCACTCCATTCTGAACCCTTTGTACCCTGGCTTCCCGTGGGGATACCTGGGGGGGGGGGGGGGGGGGGGGGGGGGGGGGCTCTTTTGTATATATAGCGTATTTTTCCGACTACAGTGGAACCTCCCTTATAAGACCTTCAAAAATCATCCATAATGAGGTCTTATAAGGGAGGGGTCTTGTAAGGGAGGTAATTTTAATGCTTACAAAGAAAGGCAATGTCTCGGAGAAGTAGGTCTTATATGGGAGGGAGTCTTATAATGGGAGGTCTTGTAAGGGAGGGGTCTTATAAGGGAGGTAATTTTAATACTTACAAAGAAAGGCAATGTCTCAGAGAAGTAGGTCTTATATGTGAGGGAGTCTTATAATGGGAGGTCTTTAAGGGAGGGGTCTTATAAGGGAGGTCATTTTAATGCTTACAAAGAAAGGCAATGTCTCAGAGAAGTAGGTCTTATATGGGAGGGAGTCTTATAATGGGAGGTCTTATAAGGGAGGTTCCACTGTATAAGGCGATACCTTTTCCCTTGCGCCTTATCATATGACTAGTAAAGTAGTATCCTCTGAAGCCGGAGTGTGGCTACCTACATGGCGGGGTATCAAAAACGGTCACACACGTAATGTTCTCATCCCTAGCTGGTACATTTGTACCATAGTGTTCAGGTGCTTCGGCTGTAGGGATGATCCCTGGAGTCTTTAAGCCAGGGTACGACAACAACAACTAGTAAAGTAGTAAGAAAATATAATAACAAAATCAGAAATGTTAGTAAAATTTGGGCGATGTGCCTTATACAAAGTGCGCCTTATAGTCTGAAAAATACAATAGTTCCACCACCTTCTGGAAGTTCTGTGCTTGTAACTTCCTCTAATCTGTCCATCTAATATAATCATACTGTACCAACACTCAAAACAATAGCATACATACTTATTGGCTGGAAAAAAACTAAAGCGCAAACGCTTAGTTACCATAGAAAACAAAGAGTGAATCACTCTAGTGACTGTGGAGTTATCCCCCTTTCACCACTTCCGGTCACGTATTTCCACTTCCTTCCCCAAATGAAAGGTTGTTTTGAGTGTTGGTAAGTATTTAATTATATAGATAGTAAGATTAATAAAAAATCTACCACTCTCTTCAACTCTGCCTTTTCCCTTCGCTTTCTGTCATCTACTATCTTTCAGACTTATTGGCCCATTCTCCTGTCTTTTTTCAAATATTTTCCTTTCAGCTCCTCCGAAATCGGAATGCGTCAGCTGAATGCAGCGGGGAGTCAAGTGAAAACCTACACGAACGTACCTTACCCGTTATGGTCATATGGCCTGGGAACGCAGAAGAAGAAGAAGAATTCAGGGTTTTTTAAGCGTTCGCTTAACTCACTAAGGACTGGCTGAGTTACTTCCCCTTGTTCTCATGTGCACTGAATTTCATTGGGTTTGAAAAAAGAATCGCAATTTTTTTTAATGAAGAGTTAGGGACCAATCTTTGCAGAAAAGATTGGCAATGCCTTGCACTAATCGATCATGAAATATCAGATTCTATGCTACCATATTTTTTCAGATTATAAGATGCACCCCAAAAGTTTACTCCAAATTCAGATTTTGTTATTATATTTTCTTACCACTTTATTAGTCTTATTATAAAGCATAGAGGTCTGAGTCTGGTGGGGAAAAAAAGTATCGCCTTATAATCTGAAAATAGGGTAACCTTTGACTCACTTGGCACTGGCCAGTTGCTTCCCCTTACAACCGTTTCGGACGGGCCATTTGACTAGGTTCGAAAACCCATCACCACAAAAAAGTTATGAAAAGTTATGGACTGATATTTTAAGATAAGATTACTAACACCATGCACTAAGCGATCGTAAAATATCTTATTCCATACCTTCGTCGTTTGTCTCCTATTGACGAAAACAGCTAACACATAGAAAGAAGGAAAATTTCACATTCCGATCTTTGACCCCCCTCTACAACCAAACCTGAATGTAAAGTCTGCAATGATTGGTTGATTTCAAGAGAGGCAAGGTCAAAGCAAACTGAAAATAGGTTATGACATCGCACTTGAAAGCTGGTTACACGCCAGAAATCAAAACCTCTTGAAAACTCTTATGAGCCGGATCCGGGCCATTCGTCCTAAACAGTTGTGCGAGCCATGAGCCAGATCTGGCTCATTCGTCCCAAGTGAGTTAATGACTGTAAAATCATAACCAGCAAAGAATGAGGCTTTATATTGAAAATTCTCTACCCCTGCCTCGTGCCCTGAGATGTGAACGCCACCTACTTAAGATTATCGTCCTTGCCTGTCAGGAACTAGTAGTATATAGCCACAGAAAATTATCTGCTCCTGACTTGTCACCAGGGGGCATGGGCAGTTCGGGCCTAACATTATCGCCCTTTTGTGTCGGCAAGAAGTAGTATAGAGCTTCATTGTTTTCTGTGTGTTCCTTAGGGATCATAGCTCTATCTTATGAAAGCAGAAATCTCAGTTGATGCAAATATTCCATTGTTTGGTTTTCCCATATACGCATGGGTGCTGCTCTTTCATTTTTACACTGATTTCAGTATTTTTTATTTTACCAGAAACTGAACTTCATTTAAATTTTTTTTTTTTTTTTTTTACTACAAGCGATTTGGGGCGTTTTTAACTTAGTCTTGTTGTTCTATCTTGGAAGTTTACAAAGGCAATGTAATAATATTACAAGGCTTATTATACTCAAACTGTCTGTCTATCATTTTAATTGTTTGTCTATCTCGTTATCTGGTGGTGTAGAGTGGCACAGAGGTAAACCGTTCGCCTTGTGTCAAGTAAACCCGAGTTCGAACCTGGGTACAGGGGATTTTTCCTCTCACTTTGCACTAGGCCTTACGGTCTGAACGTGGTCTTTCGGATGAGACGATAAACCGAGGTCCCGTGTGCCCATGCACTTAGCACACGTTAAACCCAGTGGCAACGAAAAAGTTGTCATTTGGTCAAAATTTACCCCCACCTCCCTTTCCTTCCTCGATCATCAGTCACACAGAAATCGCATGCCCCCAAAAAGGGGTGGCGCGCCTCTGGCTGCGATGCGCTCTCCAGGTGGGAGCAACCCGAATTTCACAGAGACGCCTCCGTGACTATAAATTACCTAATACCTAATAATACCTAATATGTCTCTCTCTTAAGTTGCCCCCCTGAATTGTCCGACGGGGCTCTGCCCTTGTACCCTGCCGGGGCCATGGATCCCTGGACCCCTGCCTTTCAGTGTTTTTCATTTGGGGAGTTGCACCCGTGCACTGTGTGTTCCTTAGGGATCTATCTTATGAAAGAAAACCCCCTCAGTTTATGCAAATATTCCATTGTTTTGTTTTCCCATGCATTATCACATACGTACACGCAGGTGCGGCACAAGTGTGACGTCAACCTGTGGTCGGGGGGTCCCAGTGGCTGTCAGCAGACTCTGCTCCATCGCGCAATCGACGAGAACAACGAGACTGTCGCTTGCTTCCTCATCAGAAGGTGGGCGCGGCATATGTCAGTCGTTTGGCTTGTGTGGTTTGATTGGTGGGTTGGCTGGGTTGGTTTGGGGTAGTGAGGAGACATATGCTTGTGCTGTGCGTC
>CM065702.1:18390986-18435986 GCA_017654935.2 Phymorhynchus buccinoides | reverse complement strand
TGCATATTTTCTTCTTCTTTTTTTCTGTCAAATTTTCTGTGGCAAAATCGAGGGTTTAATGCTTTTTGTGGCTGAAATTAAGTTTTCAGTGTTGTGTTACAACCGCTCAAGTACCTGTACACACACACATAACATGGACAGTGAAACCACACAAAAGCAAAAGTTAAGTTCCCCCCCAAATTGAAACAAACTAATGGATGTTACACACACAAACAAAGTTATTGACGACCATCATTCAATTCACACAGTCGGATAAGTAATCACAAGCATTTACTTGAGTTTAACCCTTTCGCCGCCAGCCATTTTTCTGCCAAAAAATACCATTAAACTTGTCTGGGTAGAGAAACAAATTATCTGCAATATTGGGAATTCCTCTGTGACATGTATAACATTAGGCCTCCCAAAATTAAGAAAATAGAGTCTTTGGATGACAGGCCCTGATTTGATGCCTTTTAGTGACATGGGTATTAAACCATTGTGGTGCATAAATGCGACATAGGCGGTGAAAGGGCTAATTAAAGAAAATGAAAAAAGAAACGGCAAAAATAAACACAAAAAACCCATTGTTGTTTGGTCAGGACGCCGAAGGAAAGACGCCGATCCACCTGGCAATTGAGAACCAGCACCCAGTGATTATCTCCCTTCTGCTGTCGCACCCCAGCCTCGACCTGACGCTGAAGGACCGCACGGGACACACGCCGTTCGCCGCCGCCATGACGACCAGAAACAACAAGGCAGCGCAGGCCATACTGGATAGAGAGCCCACTGCCGCCGAACAGGTGAGTTGGAGACAGAAAGAGAGAGAAATACTTCTTCTTCTTCTTCTGAGTGAGTGGAGACAGAAAGAGAGAGAAAAATTCCGCTTCTTCTTCTGAGTGAGTGGAGACAGAAAGAGAGAGAGAAATTATTTTTATTATTCTGAGTGAGTGGAGACAGAGAGAGAGAGAGAAATTCTTCTTCTTCTTCTTCTGAGTGAGTAGGAGACAGAAAGAGAGAGAGAAATTCTTCTTCTGAGTGAGTGGAGACAGAGAGAGAGAGAGAAATTCTTCTTCTGAGTGAGTGGAGACAGAAAGAGAGAGAAATTCTTCTTCTTCTTCTTCTGAGTGAGTAGGAGACAGAAAGAGAGAGAGAGAAATTCTTCTTCTGAGTGAGTGGAGACAGAGAGAGAAATTCTTCTTCTGAGTGAGTGGAGACAGAGAGAGAAATTCTTCTTCTTCTGAGTGAGTGGAGACGTACTAGACAGAAAGAGAGAGAGAAATTCTTCTTCTGAGTGAGTGGAGACAGAGAGAGAAATTCTTCTTCTTCTGAGTGAGTGGAGACGTACTAGACAGAAAGAGAGAGAGAAATTCTTCTTCTTCTTCTGAGTGAGTGGAGACAGAAAGAGAGAAATTCTTCTTCTTCTTCTTCTTCTGAGTGAGTGGAGACGTACTAGACAGAAAGAGAGAGAGAAATTCTTCTTCTTCTTCTGAGTGAGTGGAGACAGAAAGAGAGAAATTCTTCTTCTTCTTCTTCTTCTGAGTGAGTGGAGTCGAGAAAGAGATAGATAAATTCTTCTTCTTCTTCTGAGTTCCCAGGCCTTATGACCATAATGGCTAGTTTTCAGTTTTCACTGATCACCCCGCTGCATTCAGCTGACACATTCCGTTTTTTGGAGGAGCTCAAAGGAGACAATTATTTGGAAGATTTTGTTAAAAGGCAGGAGAATGGAACAGTAAGGTAAAGGGTGTGGGGGACATAACTTTTTAGATGTGAGAGATTGGATGAGGAGTTGGCTACACTTTTGTAAACAAATATTTTTGTTTGTGGCTCAAGCCACAAACCTATAACTCGCTTTGTTGGTCTGTCTGTCTGTCGGTCGGTCCAAAATTGTCGCACATATTGTAAAAGATAAAAAAATACTTGGGCATAAAGTAACATTTCAGTTGTCATATCTACAGTCCTTGGATGGAAGTTCAGTTTAACGTCGCGTATCGGCTTTCGCCATGTACGACGGGCTGAACAAACCAACCAGGGTATAAACAAAAATTTATGTTCCCGAATCACTGTCTTAGCCAAAAGGCCGAGAAGCGATCAGAATGATAAAACTACAGTCCTTAGGTATGGAAAGCATTGTATACTGAACAGAGCACCTGAATCTTCATTTTAAAGCATACAAAATAATAAACATACGTAATACAGACACTGCAACAGACACGACGAGTATGCGGTGCTTCTTTCGATGAGTATAAGTAGGATATATAGTTTTAAATGTTTTCCAAAAGATATAAAAAGTTACGAAATGGTGCAGAGATAACATTCTGGTTTACAGATTAAAATTATTGAAGAGCCAGGGGAGGCGACTCAGTGTATGTAATGATTGGAGTGGTAAAAATAGACCGCACTTCAAATCGAGGCTGCTCTTTAAAATGATGTTTCGTTTTCAATTGTCGCACGCCACAAACGATTGGGAATCCGCGCTTGTTAATGTGTGCATTTATTTGTTAAGAATTTTAAGAAAACCTTCTTGTGTATGTGTGTAACATGTCGGCAAGAAAATTATCCTTGTATGAGGACAAAATAAAACAAAGTTGAAGTTGAAAATATAGGAACCAACAAAGAAAGAATATAACTTTTTTGACGGAAATGATAATAAACGTAATTGAGAAATTAACAATGCGTCTTGTAGCTGCAACCATGACAACCTATAAGATCAGATATTAGTGATGGCAGTTCCCCCCGTGGGGATGCCGGGGGGTCTTTCGTACAGATAGTTCCCCCACCTTCTGGAAGTTCTGTGCTTGTAACTTCCTCTATTCCATCACTCTCTTTGACTCTGCCTTTTCCCTTTGCTTACTGTCATCTGCTATCTTTCTGTCTCACTGGTCCCATTCTCCTGCCTTTTTTCTATGAATTCTTACAAAGATTTCTTCAGCCGAAGTCGGACATGCTGGGCCTAACTATTTCTTAGTTGGGCGCATAACGGCAGCATGACTCATCTACGCTCATATGACAGGAAACTGTCTGAGCGAACGAAGAAGAAAAAGAAGAAGTGATGGCAGTTCACAAGGCAGATGATTTTTTTTATGTGTGTGTGTTTGCGCAGGTGGACAACAGGGGACGTAACTTCCTTCACATGGCGATCCAGAAGTCGGACATCGAGAGTGTTCTCTTCCTGATCAGCGTTCACGCCAACGTTAACTCCCGCACACAAGATCAACATCACCTGACTCCATTGCATTTAGCCGTCATGGCTGGGTCAGAAATCATCGTCAGAAATCTGGTAGAGTGATAATGATTAGTATTTTATCATCATCATTGTCATCATTATCATAACCCTCACACACAAGATCAACATCACCTGACTCCATTGCATTTAGCCGTCATGGCTGGGTCAGAAATCATCGTCAGAAATCTGGTAATGAGAGTGATAATGATTAGTATTTTATCATCATCATCATCGTCATCATTATCATAACCCTCACACACAAGATCAACACCATCTGACTCCGCTGCTTTTAGTTGTGATGGTTGGGCCGGAAATTGTCTCGATAAATTTCATAATGATATCCTGGTGTTAACTAGGCCCAAGAACTACAGACACCTGCAGTGTTGGTGAGGATATTAGAGCAACACTCTCAGAATCGCATCCGTTAAGCGGATGAAGCTCGACTGCGTGGTTTCAGTCTTCCCATCACTCTGGGTAGGAGTCTGTCCAGGATTGAAGAAACCCTCGCCTTTGATGGGATTCGAACCTGAGACCTCCCAGCCAGTAGTTCATGACGCTAACCACTGCGCCATGGTAGCTGGTGTATGCTCTCATTTTGTGTTAACCTTTACCGGATCATGTTTTTGACTACACAGACACGATGGCGGGGGTCTTCCACGACCCCCTACTCAGCAAAGAGCGAATTCCTAAGTGTTTATCCCTGTCCGGATGGCGGGGGTCTCCCACGACCCCTACTTGTCAATGAGTCACCATGTGTTTATTCTTGTCCGGATGGCGGGGGTCTCCCACGACCCCTACTCAATGCACTGCAGTGCTCTTTAAAGTAGGGGTCGTGGGAGACCCCCGTCATCCGGACAGGTATATCAAAATTACGCGTCATATTACGTCATTTATATTTTATGCACATTAATGAAATTTAACACACTTAAAGCCATTTACGTTTTTGACAAAGTCATGAAATTTCATGAAGATTGCTTAAATAGTTTTAGAGATATAACATGTTTTGTGTGTCAAGGGGTCGTGGGCGACCCCAGAAGTCCGGTAAAGGTTAAGCATCCCACAGCAACAAAAAGGTATTGTTTCCGACAAAAACTCTGCAGTAGAAATCCACTTTCAGTAGGTGGATAGATTTACATTCCAGTAGAAAAAAAAGGGTGATTCTGAAAATTAATAGTCTTCTTCTTCTTCGTTCACTCAGACAGTTTCCTGTCATATGAGCGTAGATGCGTCATGCTGCCGTTATGTGCCTAACTAAGAAATAGTTTAGCCCAGCATGTCCGACTTCTTGTAAGAATTTATAGAAAAAAGGCAGAAAAATGGACCGGTAAGATAGAAAGATAGCAGATGACAGTAAGCAAAGGGAAAAGGCAGAGTCAAAGAAAGTGATGGATTAGAGGAAGTTACAAGCACAGAACTTCCAGAAGGTGGGGGAACTATTTGTATGAAAGACCCCCCGGTATCCCCACAGGGGAGAAAATTAATAGTGATTATGCAGTGTCCTTCTGAAGGGCACCCCAAATTTTGATAGGGAGGGATCAACGGAGGTAATAACATTCATCTACCAGAATTGTTTTCCATCATTTTTTGTAATCATTTTTCACCCAGAGTGAGTTCGAGTTTTTCGGATGAGACGATAAACTGAGGTCCCGTGTGCCCATGCACTTAGCATACGTTAAACCCAGTGGCAACAAAAAAGTTGACATTTCGTCAAAATTTAGCCCCCCCCCCCCCCCTCTTCCTCATCAGTCACACAAAAATCACAAGCAAAAAAAAATTAAAAAAAATTGTGTGGCGCGCCTCTGGCTGCGACGCACTCTCCAGGTGGGAGCAACCCGAATTTCACAGAGACGCCTCTGTGACTATAAAGTACATAATAACTAAATGATAACCTAATAACTAATGATGTAATGTCTGTTTGATCAGCTGTTGGCGGGGGCGTCGGTGAACGAGAAAACGCAGACAGGGGAGACCGCTCTGCACCTGGCGTCTGTGCGCGATCACTCCTCCATCGTGTCCATCCTCATCGAGAACAGCGCTGATGTGGACGCCGTCGACGAGAATCTCAACAACGGTGAGGGGAATCGATTTACTGTGTGTCTAAGACTCAGTGTTAATATGTTGATCTCTTTCTCTCTCTCTCTATGTGTCTCTGTTTCTTTAACTTTCTGTTTTCTTCTTGTTCTTTGATTTTGACTTAGTTATTCATTAGACGAGCTCCTCCGAAGTCGGAGTGTGGCTGCCCATGTGGTGGGGTAATCAGAAACGGTCACACACGTAATGTTCTCATCCCTATCTGGTGCATTTCTACCATAGTGTTCAAGTGCTTCGGCTGTTGCGATGATCCCTGGAGTCTTTTAGGCAGGGTATGACAACAACAACAACAACATTAGTCGAGCACATGCAAAAAACTAGAGCGTTAAGACGCTATACCACCAGCCGCGTGACAGTGACCTTGACCGTTGACCAATTACCTTCATTTTCGAACTTGGCCTAGATATCCTAACTACCTATCTGCATGCAAAATTTGAGCCTCCTAGGTCCCTCCGTTCAAACGTTATCACGTTAACATACATACTTGGCCAGCCAGCCAGCCAGGAACAGACAAACGTCACTGAAAACATTACAAGCTGTGCTTGGGAGGCTGGTAAGTACAGTTTCATGCTTTAATACAACTGTATGCATTACGTGCAGCATTCTTCTCTTCTTCTGAGTTCCCAGGCCATAATGGCCATATGTGTCCGGTTTTCAGTTTTCGCTGGTCTCCCCGCTGCGTACAGCTGACACATTCCGATTTCGGAGGAGCTCAAAGGAAAGAATTATTTGAAAGATTTTTTTTAAAAAGGCAGGAGAATGAGCCAATAGGTCAGAAAGATAGTAGATGATAGAAAGCGAAGGGAAAAGGCAGAGTCAAAGAGAGTGGCAGATTAGGGAAAGTTACAAGCACAGAACTTCCAGAAGGTGGGGGAACTATTTTGACGAAAGACCCCCCCCCCCCCCGGTATCCCCACGGGGAGGTGTGCAGCATAAAATGACTATCTCTACCTCACATCTCTCTCTGTCTCGCTCTCTCTACGATAATCTTTGTTTCCAATCATTAATCTGCCTTTGGAACAATGTGTGTGTGTGTGTGTGCAGCTTTACACGTCTGTGTCCAGCAAGGAAACTTGTCCACCGTCAAAACGCTGCTGACCGAGAGTCGCATCAACGCTGAGGCCACCAATGCCAAGTAGGTTGTCTCCCTTACTCCCCCCCCCCCCCCCCCTTTCCTTTTAAGATTTCAAGTGTACCTTCTCATTTCAACATGGTTACACACTCACTCATTCACTCTTTCAAATCAGAAACACTTTCGATTTTAAATGTAATTTATTGTTCGACTGATTCGTACAATTTTATGCATGTACAAATGTTATGCTTAACCCCTTGACTGCCATATAACGTATCACGTACTGACTTGATGACATCGCTGATGACATCATCAGATGAAGAGGTATAACTCTGATATGCTGGTTTTTGCTCTAACACAGTCAAGAGTTATATCCCCAGACCATTTTGCCAGATTGGCTCTATTTGTCTTTTTCATGGATGGATTTGTGAGAGATTTTCTCTGGCAGTCAAGGGGTTAATATTGAAAATGCATATTGAAGGATGGGTGCGTGAGAGAATGAAGGAATTGTGTGGAAGGATGAGAGAGGGAAATAATATACGTTATAACAAGATTTGAAGTGTCGAGTGTTAGCTTCAGCGCGTCGCTAGTAGATTGCTTTGATGGTGATTTTGAAAGGTGGAACTTAAATGTGATATGTATCACAGTATGATAGAATGATTTTTAACCTGTCTTCTGTTAAACAGTTTTGTTCTTGTTACTTGTCGATGTGTGAACGCTTCAACAGCATTTGAACACTATGAACATTTTAGCAGCATTTGAACACTATGGAGAACAGGTTCTAATGTGCCAAGTTTTAATTTATACCTAAGTTTTACATATTAAAAACTTGGTTTTTAAGAATACGGTACAGAATTATAGCACGTTTATAAATTCCTCCGAAGTCCGAGCGGCAGTGTGGCCTACTACACGTGTCGTAAACTATGGGGTAATCAAAATTGTCACAATGCCTTGCTGCTGCTCGGCGATGCACTTACAATGCGGTCACACACGTTTTACATGTTCTCATCCCCAAGCTGTGGCTGCTCACGTGGCGGGGTAATCAAAACCGGTCACACACGTAATGTTCTCATCCCCAGCTGGTGCATTTGTTCAAGTGCTTCATCTGTTGGGATGATCCCTGGAGTCTTTTAGCCGGAGTACGACAACAACAAACAACATAGAACTTTATGTCTAAAGTGTTACTGGTCAAAAAACAGTCATCAGTCTTTGAATCTTCTTCTTCTTCTTCAATCGCTCAGACAGTTTCCTGTCGATTATGAGCGCAGGTGTGTCATGCTACCTAAGAAATAATTAGGCCCAGCAAGTCCAACTTCGGCTGGAGGAAATGTTTTTGAAAGTGTTTCTTGAACAAAGGCAGGAGAATGGACCGGTAAGGCAGAAAGATAGTAGATGACAGCAAGCAAAGGGAAAAGGCAGAGTCAAAGAGAGTGACAGATTACAGGAAGTTGCAAGCACAGAACTTCCAGAAGGTGGGGGAACTATTTATACAAAAGACCCCCCGGTATCCCCACAGGGGGGGGGGGGGTCTTTGAATGTGAAAGCTATTTTTGTTTCCCCTTTTTCATTTTTGGTTGCTGGTTTAACCATTTCACCGCTGATGTAGCATTTCTGTACCTTATTGATTTCCCATGTCGCTAAAAAACATGAAAGTAGGATATGTAATTATGCAGTTAATTTAGGGAGATAAGGAGAGGCCTTCGACACATGTCGTTGGGGGATTCACAGCATTGCACTTGCAGACACCAACTTTTCTTCAGCCAGGTAAATTTGACAGAAAGTTTTGGCTGAAAACCAGCTGGCGCCAAAAAGGAACTTAAAGACCCACCAGATCACGTGTCAAAATCACGGGTTTCACATGTTTTTCCTCTTATAGCAGGAAAGAAATCTTGTTTTGACCAGGTCTCACTCCCATACAAATGCCCCCAAATTCAAAACAAAACATCACTTTAAAGAGCAGCCTCAATTTGAAGTTGGGGACATGTGTATGTGGGTCACAGCTACCCAAAAAACAACCAAGGGACTTAATCGTGGTGCGTCAGTGTATTTTTAAAGAAGAAAAGAATTGATCAACTTGGCCTCCTGGACAGAAGCAATATTTCATGGAAGCTTTCAGAGGACACATGTTGGGGATCCACAGGGAGACCTGACTGGCTGGGTCAAAAAGTAGTTTTAGGGGTTTGTTTTATTTCCTTTCTTGTCCGACCTGGTACTTCGACCGGTATATATAGTGCCAATGAATCAAAGTGTTGATTGTGGGCACTCATCTGGAAGATAAAGACGACACTACTATTGAAGAAGACAATTGCATGTACTCTAAAAAAACCTCTGTGGTTGAATAGGGCATTTGCCACGTGAGGGCAACCTTGAATTTCACGGAGTTGAATTAGAAAGTCAGCGTAACTCGGGCAGAAAGAGTGCGGGCAAATTAGTAGTCTAGTATAGAGAACGAACGCTCGTGGCAAATGCTCTATTTTCAGTGAATATTTAACACAGCTAATCTTTGGCGTTATTTTCAGGGGACAGAACCCTATGCACATCCTGGGTCAGTACGGGAAGGACAACGCAGCAGCCATGTTTGAACTGTTCCGAGAAACCATGCCGGAGTATCCCATCGACAGGCCCGATGCCGAGGGGAACACTGGTAACAAGTTGACATTTTTTACTCTTTCCCCATGGCCACACAGTGATAGGCCAGTCATAATATGACTGTGTTGCTGCCATGGGGAAAGAGTAAAAAATGTTCACATGTACAGAGACCTTAAGGGAAATGGGGTAGAATGATGAAAACAAATATGTGTGGGGATACCAGGGGGTTGTGCGTCTTTCATGTGTGTGCATTTGTGTGCTGATTTCGATTGTGATTTGCATATAAGAATGAAAGTGGCGAAGTGGTAAAGACGTTCGCCTGCCAATTTCAATGGGTGAATGACACCGGTTCGAATCCCGGCCTTGCCCTTTCTTTCTAGTTCATTGGGAAAATCGAGCTGAATGTCGAGTCCTTCGAATGGTGACTTAAAGCTAGTCTGACCTGTGCCCTTGGCTTTACGCACGTAAAAATCCCTACTGCAGTTAAAAAAGTCGATTAGAGCAGGGACAAATCCTGCTGCCTGTTTATGACCAAATTGATTGCTACGTTTCCCAAATCCGCACTCCTCCTCCCCCCCCTCCTCCCCTCCCCACCCCCCCACCCAAAAAAAAGGGTGATGCTGTGCACCTGGAGGAGGACTGTGGAGGAAGAGATGACCTGGAATGAGTTTGGCAACCCCCCCCCCCCCCCCCCATGGGGATCCTGGGGGGGGGTCTTTCGTACAATTAGTTCCCCCACCTTCTGGAAGTTCTGTGCTTATAACTTCCTCTAATGTCAACTCTCTTTGACTCTGCCTTTTCCCTTTGCTTTGCTTACTGTCATCTGTTATCTTTCTATCTTACTGGTCCATTCTCCTGCCTTTTTTCTATACATTCTTTAAAAAAAAGATCTCTTGAGCCGAAGTCGGACATGCTGGGCCTAACTGTTTCTTAGTTAGGCGCAATACGGCAGCATGACGCATCTACGCTCATATGACAGAAAACTGTCTGAGCGAACGAAGAAGAAGACGAAGCTTGGCAGGCTTGCTCAAGACCATCACAGTTGGAGGACCTTTGTTGGTGCCTCATGCTGCACCTGGAGTAAGTAAGCTGCGCTTGCGGCACGCGCTCTCCGGGTGAGAGCAGCCTGAATTTCACAGAGATAAGTTTCTGTGACTAGAGTATGTGACCCAGCATCACGAAAGGGACATTAAGTGTCAAAATGACCATGGTACAGTTGGAAACTTCAAACAATTCTCCTTCAAATAATATAAAAAACATTCTTGTAACTTTTTCCGTTCTGAAGTTATGAGCATGTAAAGTTGGTAGGGTGACTGTCGGCCATTTTGAGAAAACACTGTCTAAAGTTTAGCATAGCTGAAGAAACCAACTCATTTTAAAGCACTTTTTGGAGTATTTAGAGATCATAGCAAAGATTTTCTTTTATAAATATGAAAGATGAGATGTTAGAGAGTATGAAAATACCCATAACTAAAAATTGATTTAAAAAAATGAGATTTTTGGCAAGCCTGTTGTGAGAAACTATCCCAGCGACTCAATTTCGTTTTCATGGTGCTGGGTCACATATACCACATACCAAATATTATTATTTTTAATATAATTGTTGCTTGAAATGTGTGCGTATTGATTTCAGTGTTGCTGTTGGCCTACACCAATGGGAACGGAGGGTTGTGTCGAGCTTTGGTGAGGGCCGGCGCCTGTTTAGGAACGGTCAACAAACACGGCCTGAGCATTTTCAACGCCCCTGTGGCTACCAGACAGCTGCTGTTCAAGTTATTAGGTTAGTGAGAGAGAGAGAGAATGTGTGTGTGTGTGTGTTTGTTTTTGTGTGTGTGTGAGAGAGAGAGAGAGGAGAGAGAGGGTCTTTTTAAATTGTTAGCATTTGAGAGAGATAAAGAGAGATAAAAAAACAATCATCTGACATAGGCTGAGCACATTTCATTTAATGCTCATGTCAGTACCAAATTGTTTAAATTATTAGATGATAGAGAGAATGAGGAAGAGAGAGAGAGTGAGAGAGCAGTCTTCAAGCATGGGCCATTGTAGCTATAAGACAACTTTTGTTTAAATTGTGAAGTCTATGGAACTGGGAGAGAGAGAAGAGAGAGAGAGAGAGAGAGCAGTCTTCAAGCATGGGCCATTGTGGCTATAAGACAACTTTGGTTTAAATTGTGAAAATTGAGCTGGGAAAGGGAGAGAGAGAGAGAGCAATCTGCATGCATGGGCCATTGTAGCTACAAGACAACTGCTGTTAGTTCTGTGGAACTGGGAGAGAGGGCAAGGGAGAGAGAGAGAAAGTGTGAGAGAGACAGAGAGAGAATAATTATGATGATGAAATAATGACTTCTGGACCTTGTAGTATAAAGTAGGAGTAACAAACGTTTGAAAACAATGTATATTAGAGAGCTTAGTCATGACCATAATTGTCAGACCATACAGCGATATTTCTTTTTCAGAGGGAGACCCTTGTGCCTTATAGTATGACTATAATTATATTGTAATAAAATCTAATAGCAAAATCTCAGTTTTGTGTAAAATTTGAGGGGTGCACCTTATAACAGGCATGGTAATCTTCAGAGATTATTTAAGAGAAAAGCGAATATAAAAAAAAATAAAAATTGAATACTTTAACTCCGAATCAAGACAGTACTTGTGGCGGTGCCATAGCCGATGAAGTTTAACCGAGGCGTGGTCACTGCTACAGTTAACTGTATTAATTTTTAAAATCGGGACTTTACTGGTTTCGTACTGCCTCCGGGCATTGCCTCCAGTATTGTTCCCACCATATTTGTATTTACAAATGTCCCATATGTGTCTGATTCAGACCAAGAGGACGTAAAACTCTATTTTATCTAAAATAAAAAAATATCAGGGTTTTAAGCTTGAGGAGATGCCTTTTTCGCAAATTTTAACAGTTTATATATTTGTCCTCGAGAGAAGTTGCTCTGGGCCCCTGATCACCATAAAGGGCTCTTTACCCATTGAGACTACCATTAACCCTTTCGTTGCCAGCCATTTTTCAGCAAAAAACTACCATTAAACTTAACTGGGTAGAGAAAATAAATTGTCTGCAATATTGGGAATTCCTCTGTGACATGTATAACATTAGGCCTATCCTTACCTCCCAAGATTAAGAAAATAGGGTCTTTGGATAACAGGCCCTGATTTGATGCCTTTTAGTGACATGGGTTTTAACCATTGTGGTGCATAAATGCGACATTGGCGGTGAAAGGGTTGAACAATGTTTCCTGAAAACCACCTAACATTTTCACTGTGTAATTTCAGAGAAAAAGGCTTTTCCTCCATTACCTTGCCTGTATAATAAAGTGCACCTTATAGCAAAGACACTGACAAGAAAAGACTAACATCCGGTCCCTTTTCCCTATAGCCTTATCTCAGAATTCGGTCTTTTGGGGTTATCTTTCTCTACTGTCTCGTTTTGAAGTCGGTTTGAGCTAGTTCCGGTTCAGAAATGGAATTGAAAAACGGAAGTTACCTACCTTAAACAACAACTATATTTTGTTCTTGTCTTCAAGTCTTGGGGTATTAATGTGGTCGTATCAAGTAAACAAATAAGAACATAACTGTTTATAGTCAACGAATGTAAACACTTTAAGAAAAAAACATGAACGAGGACTTGATATTCTTAAATCTCCAAACTGATAACTGAGCAATTAAACACCCCTCCATTACAATTACGGAGCAGCCGTACCGTGTTTACAGCATTTTCTTACCGGAATTAAGCATCCTAACGGGCACAGACCTCGTCTGTTACTTCCGTTTTCATTTTGCAATAGTGCCATATGAGTAGTGAGGACAGAAACACTGGTTATGTCCCTTTTAAATGTGACACATTTACACGTCGATAGGCCAGTTGAATTCTCCGTTCAAATTCCAGTCTGAGTTTTTGGATAGCCGCCACTGTGAATGGTGTAACTACCCCACTAACGATAACTCTATCAGCCCGGCTTGCCGTACTCTTAAGTAGTCCATCTTACCCTTTTAGAGTCTTTGGTTATAGTAAACAAAACAATGTGGTGCTTCTTACCTCTGCATGTCCTATCATTTGTTACGGTGTGTGCAGACATGTTGTCCAAGGAGCCTCCATGGAGCGAAGGGGAGAGCTGCTTGGAGTGTGGTACCAAATTCTCCATCAAGACACGAAGGCATCACTGGTCAGTAGAACAGACGGTTTTCTTATAATAATAATAATAATAATAATAATAATGAATAATATTTATATACAAGAAAATAAAAAACACAAACGCCCATATTTTAGTTTGCAGCGAATTTTGAAGCGTCTTACATAATATTTATAATATGTATATGGCTCAATATCCTGATAAATACAGCTCAAAGCGCCTTACAATAACACATTACAATCAATAGTGTCATACATAAACATTGCGATATATATATACATGACATGCAATCAACAATCAAGAATACATCAGAAATCAAAAATACTTGTACCACAGGGAAACAAAAGTTAATTGGACACACACATACTCTCCCCCACCTCCCTCCCTCCCCTCTACCTCTCCGCCACCCCACCCTCTATACTCGTCAAAATATACATAGACAATGTATTTTCTTAAAAAATATCTTCATATATCCTTCATTCCTGTCTGCCTTGTAGACTGGTGTACTGTGGCTTTCGTTTAGTTCCCGTGCAAATCTTCGGGAAGTGTTGTTTTTGTTCCATCCATCTGTGTGTCCATATGTGCACGTTTTCTCGAAAAAATGTTCTGTCTGTTTTCAGTCATTGTTGGCATACAACTTGCAGAAGATATTAGCTTTTGATTGACTGATGGTTGTACAGTGGTACATCCCTTATAAGACCTTCAAAAATCATCCAAAATGAGGTCTTATAAGGGAGGGGTCTTATAAGGGAGGTAATTTTAATACTTACAAAGAAGTCAATGTCTCACAGAAGTAGGTCTTATGTGGGAGGGAGTCTTATAATGGGAGGTCTTCTAAGGGAGGTTCCACTGTAGATGTTTTGTTTCCATTTTGTTTGTTTAAAGTAGAAAGTGTGGCTTAGGAGAAAGAAACGTCTTACTGTTTTCCCACCCCAACCCCCACCAGATATGGCAATGTTTTGGGGATTTTTCTTTCTTTTTTCTCTCACTTAACTCTCTCGGCACTGGCCAGTTGCTTCCCCTTACAACTGTTTCGGACGGGCCATTTGACTAGGTTCGAAAACCCATCACCACAAAAAAGTTATGAAAAGTTATGGACTGATATTTTAAGATAAGATTACTAACACCATGCACTAAACGATCGTAAAATATCAGATTCCATACCTTCGTCGTTTGTCTCATATTGACGAAAACAGCTAACACATAGAAAGAAGGAAAATTTCACATTCCGATCTTTGACCCCCCTCTACAACCAAACCTGAATGGGAAGTCTGCAATGATTGGTTGATTTCAAGAGATGCAAGGTCAAAGCAAACCGAAAATAGGTTATGACGTCACACTTGAAAGCTGGTTACACGCCAGAAATCAAAACCTCTTGAAAACTCTTGAGCCGGATCCGGGCCATTCGTCCTAAGCGGTTGTGCGAGCCATGAGCCAGAGCTGGCTCATTCGTCCCGAGTGTGTTAATGATCTAGTGGTAATTTGAAGGAGTCATAATTTTTTTCACAAGGTTTTAATTTTTTTTTATATACCGTATTTTTCAGACTATAAGGCGATACTTTTTTTCCCCAGACTCAGACCCCTGCGCCTTATGATATGACCAATAAAATAGTACGAAAATATAACAACAAAATCTGAATTTGGGGTCAAATGTGGGGGATGCGCCATATAATCGGGTGCGGCTTATACAGTCCGAAAAATACCAGAAACGGAACTTCAAACAAAAATTGGCAACGGCACACGAAATGAACCTTTGTATAAATTCTGCTTTGATATAAAACTATAAACTTCATATTGTAATTGCAGGAAAGCTTCATAACTCGATTTTTGCTTCATAATTCTGTTTTTGCTTCAGCTTTGGGGGTGGGGGAATGGGGGGGGGGGGGGGGAGTTGCCCCACCGGGGCCAGGGCGGCCCTTGGACCCCTGCCTTTCAGGTTTTCATTTTTCATTTTTGGGAGTTGCACCCATGCATAATCATAATTTGTTTGCTTGCTTTTTTCTTTCAGTCGGCACTGCGGGCGGTTGCTGTGTTCCAAGTGCTCGGGGAAGGACATGCCCATCGTCAAGTTCGGCCTGGCCAAGCCCGCGCGTGTCTGCGACATCTGCTTCGACGTGCTCAGTGTGGGAGGACAGTTTTAGTTCCAATGGTACCGCTGGTTCCATTCTCAACAGTTTCTGTTTTTGTTTCCAGCCTGTGAATTAGAGGTGTGTGTCGGTGTGTCGTCTGCTTTGACGTGCTCTGTGAATTAGAGATGTGTGTGTGTGTCAGTGTGACATCTGCTTTGACGTGCTCTGTGAATTAGAGATATGCGTGTGTGTCGGTGTGACGTCTGCTTTGACGTGCTCTGTGAATTAGTGTGGGAGGACAGTTTGAGTTATATGGTACCGCTGATTTGATTCTCAACTTCAGTTCAGGCTGTGAAGTAGTAGTGGTGCGATAGCTTTACCTGCAAGAATGGGCATTAATGGCTTCTGTGTGTATGTGTGTGTGTGTGTTTATATGCATGTGCGAGAAAGAGAGAGTCATGTTTTGATGTGCTTAGAGTTAATAAACAGTTTTAATTATTACTTTATCTAGTTTGGCTTTGATTCCTTTTTTAAAAAACTACGCTGGCAATGTTAGTTAGTCGTTTATAGTCCTGTCAACAGCTGGGGTCATCTCAGGACTGTCACCACGTAAAAGGCTGGCAATGTAATAAATACTTTATTCAGTACTGTGTGTGTCGAGAGATTGCTGAGTGCAGCACTAACATGGGTTGAGAGAGAGAGAGTACCATATTTTTTGAACTATAAGGCGCACCTGATTATAAGGCGCACCCCCCAAGTTTTACACAAAATTCAGATTCTGTTATTATATTTTCTTACTATTTTAGTAGTCATGTTAGGGGGTCTCAGTCGGGGGAAAAAAGTATCGCCTTATAGTCTGAAAATACGGTATGTAGAATTTGGTGGTAATAAATCTATTTATGTGTGTGTATGTATGTATGTGTGTGCGTGCGTGTGTGTGTGTGTGTGTACCAGGCATCAGAATTATCAGAGGATTTGCAAATTTCAGAGGATTAAACATTTCTGGCAGAGGATTTGTTTCTGTTGGCAGAGGTCTTACCTTTTTTTAGTGAGTGTAATCTGGAGTGCTTATTCGCCCATTCCGGTCGTCCTGGATTATCCGTCTCAGAGGTTTTGCATATGGTGATGCATGAACTAACGATTCAAAATATGGCACTTTAAACCCTTTTACCGCCAATGTCGCATTTATGCACCACAATTGTTTAACACCCATGTCCCTAAAAGGCATCAAATCAGAACCTGTTATCCAAAGACCCTATCTTCTTAATTTGGGGAGGTAAGGCTAGGCTTAATGCCATACATGTTAAAGAGGAATTCACAATATTGCAGATTTTTTTCTTCTCTCCCCTGTTAAGTTTAATGTTGTTTTTTGCTGAAAAATGGTTGGCAGCGAAAGGGTTAAAGTGATTTTTCACTGCATTGTCTTTATGGTCATGTTGGGCACTGATTTCAGTGTTGACCCTCTACGTTTTGGGGACCTAAATTCAGACCTGTTTACTCTTCTTTTCGAGTACCGTAAAATGCGGACTATAAGCCTCTACTTTTTTCCTCAACTTTGACCCATGCGGCTTATAGACTGATGCGGCTTATCTATGGATTTGTTTCCATTCTACATTTATCAATATGATTAAATGTTTCTGGCCAGATTCTTCAGCCTATTCTGAGCTTCTTTAGACTCAAAACTGGTTTTGGTAATCAATAGATTCAAATCTCATGTTTTAAGTGTCTGAGAACATTAAATACTCATGTTCTGATAGGAGAATTTCTATGTTTGTGTTGCTTTGTGCACATGCAATTTTCTCTGTGGCTTTAAAACTGGTGCGGCTTATATGTGAATAAATACGTAATATTTTGTTAATTTAAAGGATGCGGCTTATATACAGGTGCGTCTTATAGTCCAGTTTTGACGGTAGTATTCTACTCAATTTGGACCTCTACTACTATTCAAACCTGAAAATAATGCTCTTTCATTCTTGATTACTACTCATTTTCAGTGAACATTATTTTGTTGGTTTAATGAATAAAACTAGACATTTTGCACCCAAACTACTCATTTTAGCTATCCAGACTACTCAAGACTTGTGTTGGGGGTAAACAGGCCTGGGCCGCCTTGTATCATGTTTTTCAGAGGATTGGACTTCAGACTATTCTGATGCTTGTGTGTGTTGTGTTTGTGTGTGTGTGTGTGTGTTGTGTGCTGTGTGTGTGTGTGTGTGTGTGTGTGTGTGTGTGTGTGTGTGTGTGTGTGTGTGTGTGTGTGTGTGTGTGTGTGTGTGTGTGTGTGTGTGTGTGTGTGTGTGTGTGTGTGTGTTGTGTTGTGTGTGTGTGTGTGTGTGTGTGTGTGTGTGTGTGTGTGTGTGTGTGTGTGTGTGTTGTGTATTGTGTGTGTGTGTGTTTTGTGTATTGTGTGTGTGCTGCGTGTGTGTGTGTGTATGTGTGTGTGTGTAGTTTGATGGCCATGAAGTGTGTGTGTGTCTGTGCACATTGCGTGTGTCAAATTTGGTGGGGACAGGAAGTTCCACAACATGAAAATGGTTCTGGCATTTCGCTGTGGTCATTGCATGTTAGCTTGGATTTGATTGATGACTTAAAAGTCCACAGCGATATAACTATAACATGAGGATAATTTAACAGTTTGAAGTACATGTACTAATTACTGTCAGTGAGTAAGAAGAACACTGCTTCATTTGCTGTAGCTATTTCTTAAAAAACAAATATAAAGAATGTTTTTAGTTCATGTGTAAATGATCCAAAGTCTAGAGACAGAATGCTGACATCACTGTAGTGAATTAAAGATGCTGCATAGTAACGTATTTATTTAGAAACTTATTCAGCACATTACCGTTATAAAGCTACAAAATATTTTTACAAAACTGAAAATATGTGAACACAGAAGTGTAGTTAGACGACAAAATAATGAACACATGGAAAAAAAAATCCTTTACTTGTGTTTTTTTGACATTCTTCAGATTACATAAAATACTCATTAGGAATTTGCATGCAAGATATATATATTTTTTTCCCCTCAATTTTTTAAAATTTATTTATGTTTGAGGCATCAGTATGTTTGTATGAACGAGTAAGGTGGGGTATATAATGTGTTGATTTTGTTTAATTATTAATGTGCTGATTTTGTTTAGTTATTTGTTGTTTGATTATTAATTTATTCTTTCACGTGCAGTGTTTATTCTGTACATTTGTATTGAGGAGAGGTGCTATGTAATCTAAGGCCTCACCATTTTGCTAGATTTGTACTAGACTAGTAGGCCTCACCATTTTGCTAAATTGTGCTCTAGACTGGGCCTCACCATTTTGCTAAATTGTGCACTTTTATGTCATGAATCATTTGAAACCTTAAATGTTTTAGTTCTGTTAAAAATAACACACACACAACAGAATAATGTGTGTGTTGTTGTTGGATGTTTTGAAAATCAAGAGTGCTCTGCTCTTGAAGCTGCTTTTGTTTTTCATTGAACGTGGCATTTTTAATGAGAAATGTTGACACGATAAAGGATGGGTTTTTGTATGTTTATTGAAAATCAACAAATCAAAAATGTGTCCAGCAATTAGATTAAAAAAAAAAGTGATCTGGTTTCATTGTAAAACATTCTTTTTTTCCCGATTAATTATTTTATCAAGTATCACACATGTCTGTGAGGTCCTGTTATTGATTTGACAATTTATAGATTCTATAATTCATTTGTGAATGAAAGGTTATATATACTGCCGATCTCACAGGTTCGTTTTAAATCATTTTGAAATATGAAAACAAGGACACAGCAGATGTGGGTTTTCTGTTATAATTTAGTCCTGAATGGAAAGTCCTATTATTGCCTTCACAGACTGATGGACCTCTACTGCTGTGCATTGTGACTGCTCGGAACAGGGAGAAGAGAAAGGGAGAGAATGGCTGGAGAGGTTTTGAAAGATGTGTTCTAATCAACAATTTTCAGATAAAAAAAAATAGGGGAGAGCACTTCGTGAAAATTAGAGTTGATTACCTTGACTTGCTCGGTCAAAACCATAGCAACTATGGCGGTATGGCTTTGAAGCTTGAAACCGCAGGATGCAAGTCAGTGACTTGCAAATTCTTTTTTAGAAAAATGAGGGATGGCCAGTAGCAACAAACTGATAGAACTTGCAAAATGTGACGTAAAAATGTAAATTACATCAATTTTAGAATGATGCACAGTGTTCTAAGTGCTGTATGTATACTCAAACACACGAGGCGAGAGGTGGGAATTTACCTGGTGGTAGAGTAACTTCCCCTGTTTGACTGATTGAATTAGGCAAGATCACTCCCACACACCATGAAATTACTCTCCTTAATTATTTCCGAACAATTCCTATTGCGAGCGCGCACAAACGTGCAATTATTGTGCATGAGGAAAAAAAAGAAGAGATATGTTGCACGAACTGACTTGTTGCGACTTGTTTTTCTTGAAACTACGCTCTGAAATTGTTCCTTCCTTTTTGTATTTTGCATATTTTCATTTATTTTGACTTCCTTTTTGTATTTTGCATATTTTCATGCATTCTGATTGTATAATTTTGAGCTTAGCCGTGAGATCATGAAAGCATGCAAGTTTGCTGAAGCCGTTTCAAACAGAAATATTGAAATCTGTGCTAGTGTATTCTAATAGCCAGCATTTCCAACTTATCACAACATTGTTTAGTGCATTTTTCTTGCTTCGCTAGTATTTTTGTTGTTCTTATTTTGGGTAGGGTAGGATAGGAAGAAGCTTTGAACGATCAAAAGGAGAACTTTCTGTTTGTACAAAGGAATTTTGACCGGTTCATTTGTTAGTTGACTAATTTCGTCACTATTTGCTGTGGCTCATCTCTTGCCAGGAAACCACAATCTTGAGTTGACTTTATCTTCTTCTTCTTCGATCGCTCAGACAGTTTCCTGTCAGTTATGAGCACAGGTGCGTCATGCTGCCGTTATGCGCCTAACTAAGAAATAGTTAGGCCCAGCATGTCCGACTTCGGCTGGAGGAAATCTTTTTGAAAGTGTTTCATGAGAAAAGGCAGGAGAATGGACCAGTAAGGCAGAAAGATAGTAGATGACAGTAAGCAAAGGGAAAAGGCAGCAGAGTCAAAGAGAGCGACAGATGAGAGGAAGTTACATGCAGAGAACTTCCAGAAGGTGGGGGAACTATATACAAAAGACCCGTGGGGGGACTTTATATGTATATCATCAACGAATGAGCATAAATTATATAGTTCTGATTCTGTCTGTTGCCCTGCAGTGGACTAACACTGGCACATGGGTGTTCATTCCTCTGTAAAGTTGTTGTCATTCTACCTTGAAGAATAATCCTGCCACAAGTCTAAACTGTACGAGTTTCTCCCTTTTTTCTTTTGTTTATTTATTTTTTATTTGTCATTTGGTATCTAATACCAAAGATATTCTAAAAGGGTAAGATGGACTACTTAAGAGCTCGGCGAACCGGGCTGATAGAGTTATCGTTAGTGGCGACAGTACACGTTTCACAGTGGAGGCTATCCAAAAACTCAGACTGGAACTTGAACGGAGAATTCAACTGGCCTATCGACGTGTAAAATGTGTACTGTTTAAAAGGGACATAACCAGTGTTTCTGTCCTCACTACTCATATAGGGAAAAGAGACCATTTTTTTTTTGTTTTATGAAACCAAATGCCATAGCATTTTGTTTGTGTATTTGTTGTTCTGTATTCTTGTACCGGGGTATTCCTACGCTGTATTTGGGCTGCGCCCTTTGTATTTTTAATTGTTATCTTTTTTCTTAGCGTAAATTCTTAGCAGTGGTACACCGTATTGGACTAGTATTAACAAATGTCTGTTTCTTTCTTTGTCATCATTTGGTATTACACTTTTATATTCCCACCATAATTCTGAATTGCATCTTTTTCTTCTTTTATTGTTTTTGGGAAGGTCAGTATTTTGATGCACAGTTCTGATGTCATCTACCTCTATTTTTTCCCCTAACTGCATCCCCCCCATTACCATTTCATTTTGCTTTAATTTAATTTTTTTGTTTGATTAAAAAGCCAATGAGAGTGTGGGAGAAACATAGTGTGTGTACGTTTCGAACTGTGAGTCTTTTAAAAAAAAAAGACATTTGTTTTTTCCATTTATGCAAACTTTCAAGCAACTCTGCTTTTAGTGATAAAATTATAGACTTGATTTGCTTGTGGGAGGGGGAGAGAGAGAGAGAGAGTGAGAGTGTGTTGACACTTGACAATGTTTTAATTGCCATTGACGATACAAAGAGAGAGAGAGAGATATCCTGGGAGCTGTTCTTTGTTAGAGAGAGATCGAGATCCTGGAAGCTGTTCTTTGTTAGAGAGAGATCCTGGAAGCTGTTCTTTGCTAGAGAGAGAGAGATCCTGGAAGCTGTTCTTTGTTAGAGAGATCCTGGAAGCTGTTCTTTGTTGGGTTCGAAAAAGTGAATACTTTTTGTATAAGAAACACAAGTAAAGAAAATTGGCATCACAGGCATTTTTATGCACTGAGCATTCTTTGAATTTATTTTGTTCTTTTGTGATATTGTAAACTATTATCCGTCGCTTGGCTCTTTGTGATTGGTTCGGCTTTAATTCTTATACATTATAAGTGTGTGGTGTGTTGCTTGTATTGAGCACAGCTGATAGTTTTGTTGTTTTTTCTCCGAAAAAAATAATGTTTTTTTCCCCCAAGAAAATAATCTTGCCGGGTTATTAAGAACGGAGCACACTCTTTCAGTAACTGAGGGAGGGTATGAACGAGTCATTTGAATTGGTTTTGTTTTTCTTCAAAAATTGACCAAGTCAGTTTACTGCCAGTGCTTTGATGTTCTTATCAACCAGCCGGGTCAAGTGATTTGATTTGTTTTCATCCCATATAAGACTAAAACATGTACCGTAGTTTTCAAACTTAAGGCGATACTTTTTTCCAAGGCTCAGACCCCTGCACCTTATAATTGACTGATGAAATAGTAAGAAAATATAGTAAAAAAATCTGAAATTTGGGTAAAATTTGGGTGTGCGCCTTATACAAAGCTAGTCCGAAAAATATGGTACCTTCAGAATGTTTTTATTAAAGCTTTTTTTTCTTCCTCTTTTAATTTTTTTCCAGTCACACTGACTTGCACATTTTCAAATCAATTACCAACTACCATATTTTCCGAACTGTAAGGCGATAGTTTTTATAGACTGAGACCCCTGCGCCTTATAATGTGACTGGTGATATAGTAAGAAACTATAACACAATCTGAATTTTGTGTACAATTTGGGTGGTGCGTCTTATAATCTGGTTCGCCTTATAGTTTGTAGAATACGGTACAGAGTACCAAGGGGGGTTGCGTACCCTTCGACGCAAACAATTATTTCTCTACAATTTCAAGGGGGGGTATGCACGTACCCAGTCAACGTGCAGTCCTGTTAGTACTCTATGCCTTTGTCAGATTGTAAGTCTTTCCAGTTTAATAAAACGCATACACCCCCCCCCCCCCCCCGTGGGGATACCAGGGGGTCTTTTGTATAAATAGTTTTCACCTTCTTGAAGTTCTTTGCTTGTAACTTCCTCTAATCTCACTCTCTTTTACTCTGCCTTTTCCCTTTGCTTACTGTCATCTACTATCTTTCTGCCTTACCTGTCCATTCTCCTGCCTTTTTTTTTTAACAACGAAACAATTTCAAAAAAGATTTTATCCAGCCGAAGTCGTACTTGCTGGGCTTAACTATTTCTTAGTTAGGCGCATAACGCATCTGCGCTCATAATTGACAGGAAACCGAGCGATCGAAGAAGAAAGAAGAAATATTATAGGTTTCTAGGTAAGAGTGGTGATGTATCCTTGGAAAAAAGTCAAGATGGAAAAAAAGTCAAGATCACCGATTGAATTAGTTTAAGTCTGCTCCAAGGTGGCATGATAAAATAGCGTTTCATCATTAAGTGCAAATGGCATCTTATATAATGGCCACTGCAAGTAGGGCTATTAACGCTCTTTGCAGCAAGGTTAAGCCCTTGTTGATCAGTATCCAAAAGGGCATTCACTCTTGCAAAAGCAGCCATTAAGTGGCCTCAAATAGGGTTATTGGCGAGTTATTCCCTTGTTTGGTCAGTACTCAACCATCTTCCCCCACCCACCAAGGGCATTCACTCCTGCAAAATGGCCAATGGACTAGAGAATCAAGCACAGATCATGGTCAGTTCATTTTTTTGCCTGTGCATCTCTTTTTTATTTTATTTTATAGGAACTCTGTACTTTGAATTCTGAATTAACTCACTCGGGGCGAATGAGCCGAATCCGGCTCATACAACCGTTTAGAACGAATGGCCCGGATGCGGCTCATGAGTTTTCAAGAGGTTTTGATTTCTGGTGTGTAACCAGCTTTCCGGTGCAAAGTCATAACCTATTTTCAGTTTGCTTTGACCTTGCCTCTCTTGAAATCAACCAATCATTGCAGACTTTACATTCAGGTTTGGTTGTAGAGGGGGGTCAAATATCGGAATGTGAAATCTTCCTTCTTTCTATGTGTTAGCTGTTTTCGTCAATAGGAGACAAAACGACGAAGGTAAGGAATCTGATATTTTACGATCGTTTAGTGCATGGTGTTGCTAATCTTTTCTGAAAATATTGATGCCTAACTCTTCATAATTTGGTGTTGGTGATTATTTTACGAACCTAGTCAAATGCCCAGTCCCCACAGAACAAGGGGAAATAATTCGTCCAGTCCCGAGTGAGTTAAAGTTTGCTGAACCATGGAACTATTGGGACCTTTTGTCAAATCACTTTTCAATTGCGTTTGGCATACCATTTGGGAGATGTGTAGCTGAATATGTAAAATGTTTTCTGTCCTTTCACTGCAGATGTGTTGACAATAGTTTAAATATTCCCACAGGTCCCTTTCGCTGGAAGAATGGCAGGCATTGTACACAGTAAAATATATTTCAGTCCTTTATTTCTGTTGATTGTATGTCGTTCTGTATCTTTCCAAATGATTTATAATTCATATTATTACTACTATTATACGCCGACAATGCGATTGACCTTATCCCTAGGCACTCAACTCATTCCGCCCTGCGCCCGACAATTTGTCGGATGTCCTAGTGCAGCTACCAGCGCCTGACAAATTGTCAGGCAGAGACCTCCATTTTCTTTCCTTATCAATCTAGATACCATTAACGACTAACATATGTTTATTATGAAGCTGTTAGTGTCAGAATGATTGCTAAACTCGTTGCATGATTTTAAATCATTTGCAAGCACTTCATTGTCGTTTTTTTGTGTGTGGTTTGTAATAAAACCAGTATTTCTCTCTCAGAACCTGCAGGCTAGGAGTGCAGCCCACAGGGCAAATGGACAGTACGCAATGGGTTAAAACAAATACCATGTGATGTCTTGAATCATCCGGCCATGACAACAAAAATTTAAAGTGTGATTTGAAAAGTTTACAGTCCTGTTAGTGATATTTAACCCTTTCACAGCAAAAAAAATCCATTAATTTTACCTGGGTCGAGAACAAAAACCATCTGCAGTATTGTGGATTCTTCTGTGACATATAAAATAAGGTCTATCCTTACTTCCCAAAACCAAGACAATATGGTCTTTGGATAATAGACCCCAATTTGATGCCTTTTAGTGATATAGGTGTTAAACCACTGTGGTGCTAAAATGCGACTTTGGCGGTGAAAGGGTTAAAAGTGTGTGTGTACATGTTTGCTAATACTGGATGAGAATTTAAAACACCCGTTTACTTCACAATTTTTTTTGGCATGTCAACGCCTTGATGATGTGTAATGTGTGCTTTATACATGTATGAATGTCACAGTCAGATTATTTACTCCTCTTATGTAAAAGAGCGAAAGAGTACAACTTACCTGTAGACTTATTTTTAAAAAGCAAGGGAAGAAATATTAAAGTATAATGTTTGTATTACGCATTCAATGGGAGATAGGAATCTGAAGCTCTTGTGTGTGCGTACAGGTGTATGTATTTAAAGCGAAGTTATACATTATTTTGTTCTAAATATTTTCAGTAATTTGTACAATTAAAAGTTTTAGACAGAAGTGAGAGGATCAAAATTTTGTGTGTGCGCGTTTGTTTAGTTATCCAAAGTACACAAGGAAGAGATTATGTGCATTCTGAACAATGTGGAGCATCATTATTTTTCCCCGTTTGGCAAGACATACTCATTACTTGGAGAACATTCAACAATAACCCAGATTATTGATTATTTACTGCTGTTTATAACACATCCCCCCCCCCCCCCCCCATGTTTTTTCTTCAAATATGTTGGCCTATTTTCTTTTCAGAACAAAATGTATTGTAATTTATAAGTGTATCTGATTTCTGTATCCACTGTTTTATTTATTATAACACACTTCATGCTTAGCCACTATATATCAAGCATCAGAAAGGCCCGCGGATCCGCGGGTAGTCACTGGCCGCGGTTTGGGCACTGCCGGCCGCGGTTTGTACTTCATGAGGCAGCGTGATCTTATTCTCAAATGGTATTCTTAAACGGTTTGTTTTCATACTGCGCCTTCGGAAACGAAAAATCGTGGCCACGTTTCTTTTTTCTTCCGAGTTTAGAGCTCTCTAGACTCTTACTTTCACTGTTTCAGAGTTTGTTTTGATGACAGTGATTGTGATTTGGGTTTTAAATAAGTCGATTTAGAGAACTTTGAACTTTTCTGCGAGAAATCGGGTAGCGAATGATCGCAATGATGCCGACTACGGACTAGAGTTTTGTGGGGTCCGACTCGATGTTGACTCCGAGTCATGGCGAGTGTTGTTCGTCCGCGGATTGGACTCTGGAGTATTCTGATGCCTGATATATGTTGCAGCATGAAATTTAAATTTTTTATTTTTTTGGGGGAAATATCTTTGGTCAGTTTGTTGTTGGCAATGCTGCATTTCCCCTTGAAATAAAGAACACTACATCCGACATCTTTGTGTTTCCGTTATCCAAGAGACTTCTCTTAGAAGTTTTCAGACATGTTTTGTTAATGGACAATTCTTAGTTTTCTTTCAATTCCAAGTGTGTTTGTGTGTGTGAGTGTGTGTGTGTGTGTGTTGTTGCTTTGCTTATTTGTCTGTTTGCAAGTTGCAAATGGATTTCAATGAATTAACAGCTGAAAGTCGGAATACAGTGAAAATCGGGTAAGTCGAAATTTGGAGGACCAGACTTTTATTTTGAGTTAGCCGGCTTTTAGACATAAAAAGTTTTTAAAAAAATTGATAAACATCGACACATGGGGAAGTTTGGAAGTGTCTCTGGTTCTAAACTGCAAAGAAAATGACTTGCCAAATCATTCATTGTTCATTCCATGACAAACAGTTCATTTGAAATCTTAACTATTGAAGAGGAAAGGAATAGTTTCTTACATTCACACAACAAACGGCTATAAGTTCGTTCTGTATAAATTAGGCGGCTTTGGAAAATATTTTGCACTCGCCAGTGTCATCTTTTTTGTGTCAGAACGGTAGACATATTGGTTTTGTGGGGTTTTGTGCACCCGCAGTCACCTCCCTTCGGCTTGCAAATGAAGGGAAACAACTCTGCAAGCACACAAAAACAAACATGGCCATCTTATTATAAGCATGTCTGACCAATTTTGGTAAGGCTGTGGTGTTTTGAGTTAAGTGATGCATTCCTTAGTTTTTACTTAAACGTTGTGGCTGAGATAGCCGTTTTTTTACTTGAAAATCCAGACAAATATTTAGACTTGAGGAAAAAATTAAACAAAGCCCAAAGAAGAATTCAATTGGGACCCCAAAATCTTTCGGAGTTACCTGGTTTTTGGAGTTACCCGTTTTTGAAATAGCCGATTTCCACACTATTACAAGAAAAAGAAAAGCTGATACTGTAGTACCATCTGATTTTCACACAACAAAATTTTGCACACGGTTGGATTATTACCGTAAGAATGTTGTAATAATTTTAGAATGAATCTGGATTAATATTGAGATAAATCAGGCAGGAATCGGATACAATCAGACTGAGATTTTGTCTAAAAATTTAATTAGGTAAGCAGAGCATCACGCAGAAATGGATACAGGGATTTAAAAAATAATCATAATGAATGCAAGACAAGGCTTAAAGACCCACTACTTCAAGTGTCAAAATCATGGTTTTCCCTCTTATAGCTGGTAAGAAATCTTTCTAGCATAAGAGGGAATGTGACACTTGACGTGGGGGGTCTTTAAAGACCCACTACTTCACGTGTCAAAATCATGGTTTTCACGTGTTTTCCCTCTTATAGCTGGTAAGAAATCTTAAATCTTCCTAGCATAAGAGGGAATGTGACACTTGACGTGGGGGGTCTTTAAAGACCCACTACTTCATGTGTCAAAATCATGGTTTTCCCTCTTATAGCTGGTAAGAAATCTTAAGAAATCTTCCTAGCATAAGAGGGAATGTGACACTTGACGTGGGGGGTCTTTAAAGACCCACTACTTCACATGTCAAAATCATGGTTTTCCCGTGTTTTCCCTCTACCTGGTAAGAAATCTTAAGAAATCTTCCTAGCATAAGAGGGAATGTGACACTTGACATGGGGGGTCTTTAAAGACCCACTACTTCACGTGTCAAAATCATGGTTTTCCCGTGTTTTCCCTCTTATAGCTGGTAAGAAATCTTAAGAAATCTTCCTAGCATAAGAGGGAATGTGACACTTGACATGGGGGGTCTTTAAAGACCCACTACTTCACGTGTCAAAATCATGGTTTTCCCGTGTTTTCCCTCTACCTGGTAAGAAATCTTAAGAAATCTTCCTAGCATAAGAGGGAATGTGACACTTGACATGGGGGGTCTTTAAAGACCCACTACTTCACGTGTCAAAATCATGGTTTTCCCGTGTTTTCCCTCTTATAGCTGGTAAGAAATCTTAAGAAATCTTCCTAGCATAAGAGGGAATGTGACACTTGACGTGGGGGGTCTTTAAAGACCCACTACTTCACGTGTCAAAATCATGGTTTTCACGTGTTTTCCCTCTTATAGCTGGTAAGAAATCTTAAGAAATCTTCCTAGCATAAGAGGGAATGTGACACTTGACATGGGGGGTCTTTAAAGACCCACTACTTCACGTGTCAAAATCATGGTTTTCCCGTGTTTTCCCCTTATACCTGGTAAGAAATCTTAAGAAATCTTCCTAGCATAAGAGGGAATGTGACACGTGACGTGATTGCTCTTCAGGAAATAAACATGTTTTAGTTTAATAAATGCTGTTGTAGTGGTATCATTATTAATCCAGGTTGTTTTCTGTTGGGAGGTTTTAATATGGAAATTGTCAAGTCTTTTAGTGTGCGTGTGTATGGAGGGTGGAGGTTACAATGACTATACATGTACCAGCATCAGAATAGTCTGAAGTCCAATCCTCTGAAAACCACCGTACAAGAGCCATCAAAGCCCCAGATAGTAGAGCGTCAACACTGAAATAAAGTTTCCAACATGACCAAAAAAAGCTGAAAGCTGCAGTGAGAAGTCCTTTAAAAACGCTGTTTAACAGAAAAGATAAGTCGATAAAAAGGCAAAACCTCTGAGAGTACAGCAGCCAATCGTCAGAAATGTTTGAACCCTTTCACCGCCAACGTCACATTTTTGCACCACAATTTAACACCCATGCCACTAAAAGGCATCAAATCAGGGTCTGTTATCCAAAGACCCTGTTCACTTAATTTTGGGAGGCCTTACTTTAAAAATGTCAGAGGAATCCCCAACATTACAGAATTTGTCTCTACCCAGGTAAGTTTAATGGAAATGTTTTGCTAAAAAAATGGCTGGCGGCGAAAGTGTTAATCCTCTGACAATTCTAATGCCTGTATACTCATGTCTTTGCTTCACAAATAATTGTCAGATCATGAGGGAGGCAGGGAATGGGGATGGGGGAGAGGGTTGCTCCTGTGGTCATCGTGGACTGATTTTCCTCTGTGAAACAGCCATGTTATCATAATACTTGCCCAATTTGTTTTCTTGGTAGAGTTCAAAGCTTTTGTTTGAAATAAACATCAAGCTGTGTCATGCAATAAATAAAAACGATAAGAAAACTAGCTAAAGAAATAAAACCAAAATAACAGAAAAAAGATAGTACCATATTTTTCGGACTATAAGGCGCATCTTACCCCCTCCAAAATTTTACACAAAATTCAGATTTTGTTCTTATATTTTCTTACTATATTAGTAGTCATATTACAGGGCTGCCAACCCTCTGTTGCAGTTTCCAAGCACAAACTACAGAAAAACCAGGGACACAGCCTTATTTCCAGGGACAAACATCGCAATGTCATGCATCAGGGTCAAAACGAGCATTAACTTCCAATTATTTCATGATCTAGCAACATTTCTGTGACTGTTTTGTCTGTATTCTTGATGTTTTTTGGTGCCAATGTGCTTCAATATTCAAGGTCCCTTGGTGTTCAGTAACCTATGTGCAACATGCATGTTGGGAAACATTTTAAGTGTTGTGTTGGGTGTTCCTGTGTTCAATAGCAAGGCCAGCAAACACAAGTGATTGTTCTCTACAATTTTTTAAAATTCTACTCAGTTTCCAGGGACGCCAGACAGAAAAGTGGATTCCAGGGACAGGGTGCCATTTTTGACTGTTTCCAGGGACAAATACCCCTCAGGGGGGATGGTTGGCAGCCCTGATATTATAAGGCGCAAGAGTTTCACTCTGGGGGGAAAAGTATCACCCTACAGTCCAGAAAATATGGTAAATAAAGATAGTAAATTCCTTGCAAAACAACTTCATACATAACATTTTTTTAATTTTATTACACTTTGATATCCAGTGTAACTTGACACACATGTTTATACCACATAGTGCCATATTTTATACCACATGTTTGTTTTGTTTTGAAGTTTTGTTTAATTTTTTGTATCAATATTCAGATATTCCCAAACATTTTCCACAAGCAATTCAAAATAAATTAATACATTATCATTTTAATGATATTAATAATTAAAATTAGTAATACACATGTATGCCACAGCTTTTGTCAGGCAACAGTGTGGAAGTTAATTGTTAAGGTGATATTATTGTCACAAAAATAGAGACCTTTCACTTTACACAAGTCAAGACAAACATAGAAATGGTCCATTGCTGTAATTCTCTCTCTCTCTCTCTTACACACACACACACCATCATTATCATGTTACAAATAAGAGCCTTTTTGTGAGTGTAATTTCATAACAGTTATACCATTACTGTAATTAATTAAATTATTAGCAGGACATTCCATTCGGGTTACCATCAAACCATGTTACTTCTATCCCACTTCTATTATATTTCTAATTTGTTCACCCCAAAACATTTGGATTTTTATTGTACATTGACTGTAAAAACACACGCACAAATAAAAGTGAACACAAAAGTGAAATAATTTTACATAACATGGGAATTAAATATTCATGGGTGCTCCTGGGAAATTTCAAAAATCCTGCAAGGCAAGGGTCCAGGGGCCGCCCAGTTAACAACTTGACTTAAACAATCCTAATATAAAGTTCCTAGAAAAGGCATGTAAATATTTATCTGTATTCCTTTCTTTTATATTATACACACGCGAGAAACCGACAAAACGTTTGTAAATAGGAAATTCGTTGCTTATCAAATTCTCATATGCCGGCTCTAGGCAATTTAAAAATCCTGCAATTCAGGATATCCTGAAAGCAGGAGCATCCATGAATATTAAAGTAGACCCCCCCCCCCCCCCCCCCCCCGTTTCAATAATAATGAAAGTGGAAGTTACAAATCCTTTATTATTTAGTACAAATTTCAGAAAACCTTCAGAGTGTACGACTCAATCCAACTGCGATTTAACTGTGACATTAGTGAGGCATGATTCTCAGTGAGGCAGGAATGATCGACGAATCTGATGAAATCCTACTTTTGTTCATTATATTTCGTAGTCCCTGTACACGAATCTGATTAAATATCTGCATTTTTGTATCAGACATTTTCTGAGATTCGTGTATTGGGTCTACATGAGAATAGTGAACGAAAACAGCAGGATTATTTTTAGACGGAATTGTAATTTGCGGACTATAAGCCGCAACTTTTTTTTTTTTTAACCCCCCCCCCCCCCGCGGCTAGTACAGTGCCGCGGCCTAAACGTTACCGAAAGTGAAAGTAGACTCAACTCAGTGACAGGGCTCCCAGGGACCCCCATTTGGGGGTCTATGAAGTACTAAAATTCTAAAGGACCCTCTAAAAGAATGCGCAGGGGGTCCCATGGACGCACTAGAAAAATTCTTGTTAGCATTCGCAATGCCACTGGGACCCTCTATCCTGCCTCTAGGACCCTCTATACTGTAAGTGAAGGAGTCCCTGGGACCCCTTGTTTTGCGGGACGATTGGGAGCCCTGAGTGGCATCCTTGATTCAGACCTTTTGATCTGTGGCCTTGTTCACGGTTGATGACAAAAAAATCACCTTGATTTCGGTATATTTTTTCACAAAATGACTGTTTCGCGGCCCGACACTTTCGTTTTGGCAGTCAACACACCCGCGATCAACTCTAGACTCAACCGGAAGAGGACAGTGTGCATCGCCACGCTTCCGCGGCTTATGCTTCGACGTGAAAACAAAGTAGGTGGTGCGGCTTATATTATGAAGCGACTTGTAGTTTGTGAATGACGGTACTTCACACGAGAATCATGCCTTACAGGCGTCGTCACAGTTGGACAAATTGCACGTGTGTGGCGGCCCCTTTACTTTAGTCTACAGGACAGGCATCAGAATAGGGCATTTGCCGCGTGCCGGCGACCTTGAATTTCACTGAGTCGAATTTAGAGAGTTAAATTCGAAAGGTCAGCGTAACTCGGGCAGAACGAGTGCGGGCAAATTAGTAGTCAAGTATAGAGAACGAACACTCGTGGCAAATGCCCTATTGTCAGAGGATTTCAGAATTTCTGACAGAGGACTGGCTTCTCTTGTCAGAGGTTTTGGCTTTTGATTCAGTGTTATGTTTTCTGTTAAATAGCATTTTAAAGTGATTTATCACTATATTGAGCCTTTCTGGTCATGTTGGGACTCATTTCAGTGTTGACCCTCTTCAGTCTAGGGCCTTGATGTCCCTTTTACCGCGGTTTTCAGAGGATTGGACATCAGACTATTCTGATTCCTGACAGGAGCAAGACATGCATGTACATTAAGTGTTAATGATTAACACTCATACGCACTACTGACCAGCCAAACATGGGAGCACTCATCATTACAAATAATTTCTGTTAAAGCAAAAACAAAGCATTGTAAACCTGAACCCTTGCAATACGCATTTCAGACTTAGAAACCAAAGAATGTTAGTTTGGAAAAGCTATACATACAGTGGAATCTCCCTTATGACCTTCAAAAATGAGCTCTTAAACGGGAGGTAATTTTAATACTTACAAAGAAGAGCAAAGTCTCAGAGAAGTAAAGGGAGGTTCCACTGTGTATCTTGACTTCTTCTTCTTCTGCGTTCCCAGGTCATGGCCATAATGGATAAGGTGTCTGATTTTCAGTTTTCACTGGTCTTCCCGCTGCGTACAACTACAACCGACACATTCCGATTTCGGAGGAGGCATATCTTGACCAAACCGCCATAACCAAAATCTAATAATAATGATGGGAGGAGCATTGTCAATCGAAAACAGACAATTGTCTGTGTTCGGTTGTTTCTGACAAGAGTAAGCCTAAACCTAATGATTAGAAAATTATGTTCCGTTTCATTATTGTTTCACATCTGATATCGCGATCTTATCAATCAATTCCCTTTGTTCATTATGAATGCTATAACAAAACACAAATGATATTCAAAAATGCAATAAATAAAATCGACAAAGAATGCAAACAAAAATATAAATACTGATGTAAATGTGTGATAGTAAGAAAACATGATCAACTGCAAAGTTTTAGAGATACAAAAAGCCTGGTTATAATGCTGCAAAGTTTCTCAATCTGACATTCACACAAGTTAGTGACGATTTTATCGTCCACAGATTTTTTTTTAATTAAAAGAACTTTTAACTTAAATTCTCCCACATAAAAGTGGTCATTTTTATAGTCACTGAACAAATCTATTGTAATATAATTAACCATTGGATCTACAAGAGTGTGTGTGCGTGCGCGTGTGAGTCTTTAGATTTGAATGCACATGAGCAAATGTATCGCATGTTTTTCATTTTATACCTGCGCAAGTTAATACAAACACTAACTTCTATGTAGCTGGGTGAAATTTCAAGGCACAGCAATTGAAGACGATGGCAATCACTACCCTGAACCAGATTTACTCATTTCTGAAGGACGCTCTCAAAAAACCCCTCAGTGCATTTCCTTCTGCGTTCCCAGGCCATATGGCCATGCATAATAGGCGAGGTATGTATGTGTCCAGTACTCAGTTTTCACTGGTCTCCCCGTTGCATTTAGCCGACACGTTCTGATTTGGGAGGAGCTCAAAGAACATTATTTGGAAGTGGTTTTTTTTAAAGACAGAAGAATGGGCCAAGTCAGAAAAAAAGAAGAAGAAAAAAGGCAGTCATAGAGAGTGATGGATTAGATGGATTTTTTAGCACAGAATTTCCAGGAGGTGGGGGAATTATTTATACAAAAGACCCCCCAGTATCCCCATGAGATGAGTGCATTCAAGAAATAGTACAAGGAAAGAAAAGAATGAGGAGTGAGAGATGACAATCCAAATTATCTCCAACATTTTAACTTCCTAATTTCACAATACTGGATGCCCCGCAAACCTCTTGGCCCGATTAGTTTTTTTGACTGGCAGGAAATATACAAGACCTGGCGTACCCCTTATTTCTCTTCCCCTGGCCTTTCCCCTCAACACTTGACTTTTCAAGAGCAAAATACTCCTAAAAAACAATGAATGAATGAGTAGCGAACTGGGTGTTAATATCAATATGAACCATCTGGTAATACTGTTAGAAGAACCTCTGCATCATAAAGTACATATAAATGGTACAATGAGTCCGGAGGCTACAAAACCAAACCAATGATATGAAGCTCAGCACTTACATGTCTCGCCGACTTTCTCTATCAGTGCCAACTATCATCAGAACATCGTAACTTTAAACATATAGGTGTGATTGTCATTTAGCAAACACAGTTGGTGCTTTGTGGTTTAGGGAATGTTGCCCCTAACTGACTAGGCTGTCTTATATTCTTTTTCTATTGGTATTTGCTTCTCAGTCTACTTTTTTTTGAAATGACAAGTGTAAACAAGTTCAACTAACAGTACAATAAATTAAAAACCCCAAAACAAACCAAAGCTATGGATGAAAAAGTAATATCCAGTCTGAGGGGTGGTGTAGAGTGGCTGTGCACATTACACGGGGAAATGCATGCGCTTATCCCATCCGCTTATTTCTTACTTTCTTTTACTTATTTGCCGATAAGCGCACAAGGTTTTCGCACGTGTAATCAGGCATGGTAGTGGGGGCAAAGTGGTTTTCAAGGAAAATGGCCGGGGGTCCAGGGGGCCGAAGAAAATTCAATAAGTGAGAGTGAAAATTTCACTTTTTCATGCCATTTCAATGCATTTTTTTTAATAATTTTGTTTCAAACTTTTCGCGGATTTTCCGCGATTCGCTGAGAAAATTCAATAAGTGAGAGTGAAAATTTCACTTTTTCATGCCATTTCAATGCATTTTTTTACAACTGTTTCGCGGATTTTCCGCGATTCGCGGAGAAAATTCAATAAGTTTCTACCATGCGATTCGCCCATGCCTGGTAATGTGCACAGCCCCTTAGGCAACCAACAACAAGCAACAAAAAGTAAACAATTCAACAAAAGTCGACATCTACAAGAAACAAAAGACAGTGTGGAAATAGAATACTCGATTTCAAAATACAATGCCAAACAGAAAGCCGTAAAAAAACTTCCGTTAAAGGTCCTCTCCCCTCCTCCAGAATCCCAACAAGAAATGAGTCTGCTTTCTGTTTTGGACAACTCAAAATAATGCTTTTTCATCAATTACAATGATAAAAAAAATTACTTGGAAAATCCATGATGCCAACTTACTCCCAATTATCATGAGAGCATACAGCTCTCCTTTACAGCAACGGAGCAAGAAAAAACCCACCAAAAACATGGACCGCATTATACAATTTGTAATCATTTACAAAACGTGTACAAGTTGAAACTTCACACAATATCAGAATTTGTACCCCAGTAATCATTTACAAAACAAGCAAAGTATGCAGTTTAAAAAAAAATTCTCCCTGTCTCAAAACAACTATCACTCACGTAGAAACACTCCGTCACGAGTGTCTCAGCCTAACAAAGCACAAGTAATTGAACAACAGTGAGTGATAAATAAGAACATTGATGATTTCTATATCTAATATCACAGCTTTGAATCCATGAAAGAAAAAAACAAACGAGAAAACATGCAGAGGCGGCAGCAACAACAAACAAGCGCACGTTTGGGGACAAATGTTAGCACCTGCGCATTGTTATAATTCCCGCAGATCCAACACAAGTTACGATTAAGGTGGCACCTGTAATGCGCTTTTTGGGGGTAATTTTTTGATCATTTTTGTTTCTCAGGATCCAATAAAGATATCTACATGAAATTTTGCACACCGATACAGAACATGACCCTGACCATATATGCCAAATTTGAAGACTGTGTGAAGGCACTGTGAAAGTATGGTGTCGCATTCTTTGTCTCATCAAAAAATTGTAAAAATTCACAGGATCTCACTTGAGACAAAGAACGCGAGTTAACATCTCAGACATGCTAACTGTATGACCATTGCACTCTTTGATGTCTTAGGAAAGTGGACACATGATCAGCATCACCATGTGCAGTGCTTGAATCCAGCACTGTTGAGGGGTTAAGATTCCGTGTGAATTTTGTTTAGGTGGACTCCATACTTTCATAATGCCTTCACACAGAGACTTCAAATTTGGCATATATGGTCATCAGTGTGCAACATTTCATGTAGATATCTTTATCAGATCCTGAGAAACAGAAATGAACAAAAAGTGACTCCAAAAAGCGCAGTGTGCCACCTTAAATACAGACAAACCCCTATTTTACGACCCTCTGTTAAGCGACCACCTCTCATTTGAGACCGGATTTGTTGGCACGGATGCATTTTACTATGTAAACGACCTCTCTTAAACGACTTCCTCTAAAACGCGACTTACGACCGCCATTTTGTTGGTTTTTACGACCGTTGTTGTCGTCTTCGAGCAAAGTTGTCCGAGTCGCTGGAAAGATGGCCAAAAAGCCAGTTTTGAAAAAGAAAACCACTGACATTGGACGAGAGTGGAGGTGATTAACAGAAGTCGGCGAAGTGAAACTGTAATACATCGATTGCACAATCCTATGGAGTTGGAAAGACCCAAATCCAGTTTTAATATGTCATTGTATGTGTGCATGAAGAAGAGAGTATGAACTGTGCTGAACTTTTTCTTTCTACGGCTGCCAGTGAAAACCTCCGTCATACGACCCCTCCAATTTACGACCAATTTTTCCGGACATTTTGGAAGTCTTAAAATAGAGGTTTGTCTGTATATAAAATAATGCATTTTTTTCACCCAATTCATTTTATTCCCACACTGCAAACTTGATGGATATTAAAAGGACCATGACTAATTTCATACAATTTATACACTTGGTTATAAAAACAAATCCTTTACAGTTGTTTATAAGATCAAATGTTGACACATTGGAAAGAAATTTGTATGATTCTTGACATTTTAAACCAAACCATTTTGTTTGTTTCTTCTTAATTTGTAGCTCATTCAGTTTCAACAAGACCACCGTGATTAGATTAGCAATCACACCGAAACAGAGAAAGCAAGCAAACGGTATCAGTATCACAAATCAAACATGCAGTTAATCAACTGATTCTAAAGTCTTGTAACCATTTAAAGCAATCCACTCTTCAATTTCTCATTCACACATTAAAAACACACACACAGAAACCCCATGCATGTACACACACACACACATGCACCCATATACATGTTTCATGCACACAAAGCCCTGATTCTATTAAAATTTCTCTCTTTCACACAGGCTCACAAACTGGCCCATACGCATGCATGCACACAAAACCATTCTCAATGTGTTGTTACAAACGAAAAAACAAACCTACCCACCCCCACCCCCAAACACTCCTCTTTCTTATCCCCATTCCCCCCTCCTTCCTCTCCAACCAAAATGACTGTATTTCCTGAGCTTTTACTCCTGAGCCAAGCCACTGGTTTGATTCTCGTTCCAACCTGAATCAAATTCATACTGAGACTTAATTGTTCTTCAAGGAATTTTACTGCCAACACAAATGAAACCAAGAAGAAAGCCATGAAAATGCACACACTTACAACATATTTTTTGTTCTTAAGCCCCTTTTTATAGGTCAGAGATCTTCTTCTGTGTTCCCAGGCCATATGGCCATAATGGGTAAGGTACGTATGTGTCCAGTTTTCAGCTTTCACCAGTCTCCCCGTTGCATACAGCTGACACATTCTGATTTCGGAGGAGCTCAAAGGAGAACATTATTTGGAAGATGTTTTTGGAAAAAAGGCAGGAGAATGGGCCAACAAGTCAGAAAGATGGTCGATCAAACTATGTAGATGACATAAAGCAAAAGGAAGAGTCAGAGTCAAAGAGAGCGACAGATCAGATGAAGTTACAAGCACATAACTTCCAGAAGGTGGGAGAACTATTTCTATGTAAGATAAGATCCCCCGGTATCTCCACTGTTAGAGATCAATTTTACATGGAAAACTCTTGCAGCACCTATAGATCAACAATCTGAACCAATTTTATCTTGTCTTACAAGGATATTATCACCTGTAGCTAGAGTTCCCTGTCGTGAAAACAAAGTGTGGGTGCTTAAGTTATTTTGAAAATCATAGCAACATCTAACCCTGTAGAGGAGGTTCTTAAAACAGACTAAGACTAAGAGGAACTCAAAGAAGGCTTCATCTATCAGCAATTATTTTCTTTTTTACCGATATATGTAAATACATTGCTGTTTTGCATTATCAACCTTTAGGTAAATTTCAGTGTTGCGCTGAAGTTAAAAACTATGGTGGGAAACAAAAGGAAATGCTGGACAAAAACAACCTCCAAACAGTTCCAAAACTCAACAGCCATGAATAGGTATGAAAGGTTTGTTTGTTAGCTTTTCGTTCCCCAGCTTAAACGCTCTGGGGGCACACCCACTGCCATGTGAACATTTCGCATTTCGTGTATGGCTGCTTTTAAAGCCCCGCCACATGGGCGGCCATACTCCGACTTCAGGGGAGTATGAAAGGTAATTTTGGGGTATTAGTACATCAAGGTAGATTTTTTCTGAGAACCCCTGAAATAATAAAATCAGATTAGAAGCCATAAGAACAAAGATTTCAACTGGAAGAAAAAAAAAGTGCATTTAAAAATCAACCAATCAATTAAATTATCAGTTAATCAATCAATAAAAAAATAAATAAATCGATTAACCAATCAAATAATCAACCAGTCAGTCAATCAATCAACCAGTTAACCAAACAAAATAATCAACCAATCAGTTAATAAATCAACCAACCAGTCAGTCAATAAATAACCAACCAGTCAGTCAATCAATCAATCAGTCAATCAATCAATCAGTTAATAAATCAACCAACCAGTCAGACAATCAAACATTACCCTCCTTAAATGTTCAACATCTATAGTTGAAAAGAGGATCTGAAAGTTAACACCCCTTGCACAATGCCAAAGCGAAGGGTGGTCAGCTTGTAATATTCACGGAACAAACAAAGAAGGCAGAGCTGTTGGAAAGACCAGTAGTGGTGGCATGGAGTTGTGTCATTGAATCCATAGAGATTGCTTGCTGTGCAACCGCTTTTCAATCAAATCAATTTATTGTCTTCAATTTCAAACAGAAGAAATTTGTTGCCCAGAAATGTGTTGTTTCTTCTTCAATCTTGTCAATCAGCTACTTTTTTTTCTTCTTCAACCCCAGTCCCGTTTCTTCCAGGGTGGTGGTCGTGGTCGTGGTCGTGGTTTCTGCTAGCTTATGCGCTCCCAAACAGTGGCAAGACATTCGAACCGAAGCAGACTTATCTCAACACAGCACGAGTTAAAAACAGACAAACAAAAAAAGGCCCACAACCACCATCGTTAGCAAAATGTGACGAGATGCTGAATCACAGACACTGGCAATCAACAACCCTTCTCCCTCCAGTCTAAATCACCCGTCTTCCCCTTTAGTTCTGAAGAATTAAAAAAACAAAAATGTCCACCAAACGGCAGCGATTTCAATGGAATACTTTTTTTTTTGTTCAAGTCAATCTCTTCAGGAACAAAGTCGACTATATTATTATGTTCGTCACTCACACAAACATTTTTTAAAAAAATCAGTTTTATAATGTTCAGTCCCTCAACACATCTATACCTAGCGCATAGTCACAAAAGCATGGAACATTTTTAACCACAAAAAAAAATCTATAGAAAGATAGCTAAAAACCAGCTTGAACTCCATAGAGAAAATTCAAGCGAACCACAACATAACATTAGCGATCCAACTTGCTCCGACATACTTCAGTGTTGTTGAGTGAAAGCTGCCTTGGCTGAAATTCGGCGCTGGTGAGTTGACAAAAGAACCACGGGAAAGAAAAGGAAAAAAACCAACAAGAGAAAAAGGGCCATTTTTTAAAATATTATATACCCACACACCACCACCACCAACACCCAACCCAACCCCACTCCTGAACCGCTCACTAACACAACCTCACACATTCTCTTCGTTCGTGCTGACCGACTCGTACACGCTCTTGCCGCTCTCTTTGCGGTTACGTCTCAAGCGGTTGCTCTGCGTCTGTTCCCGCTCCCGAATTTCCGCCGCCTCCGTCATCTGCAAGGCCTGCACGAAGGACGGGGGGTGGGCGTGACCTTTGAGCAATGACCCCCCATCAGGCCCGTCCCCCCCTGTCGGCGTGGGGGACTGTAACAGAGGGGTCCTGGCGTGTCCTCCTACCGCACCGCTGCTCCCCACAGAACCGAAACGGCCACTGACGATGGTGGAGTGATAGGACGACACGCTGGGCTCCCGAGACCGGAACTCCTCCCCAGACGGCGAGGCCAGCCCTTCCCGGGAGCGGTTGAGGAAGTCGCGCGAGCGGGAGGGCACCATGTTGTCCCTGGAGCGGTCGAGGCTCTCCCGCGACTTGCTGCGGGCCGGGTGGTAAGTCCTGGCCCGGTCCTTCACCATGGTGGAAGAAGGGGACGGGCCGTAGTGGTGGAACCCCTCCCTGCTCGCCGACGTGGGAAGGACGCCCGATCGGCCGTCCCCGGGAGTAGCGGGTGGGCCCGGCGTGTTCGCGCGAGGGGAGGTCACTGGCGCAGGCAGCGGCTTCGCTCCCCTGTCCAGCTCCCTTCCTAACGAAACCCCTTCCAAGGGGCTCCTTCCCGCCGTGGGGGAGGAGGTAGGGGCAGGGTGGTGGATCAGCTTAGCCCGCGACGAAAACGACCGCTCCCCGCTAGGGCTGGTGGGGAGGCTGCCCCCGCCCCCTACGGTGGGACTGCGCGGACTGAGGTCCTCCCCGGGGCTCATGGGAGCGCGGCGGAACTGGAGGCGCTGAGGGGAAGCAGAGGCGGCCCGCTGGTAAATGTTGACAGGCGGCAGGGGTGTGGGGCCGGCGTCGACTCCCCTCAAGCTGTGGCTGCTGTCAGCGGCGCGTTGAGCGGCCTGCAGCGAGGCACCCACCGACGTCGTGGGCTGGCTGGGGCCGGAGGTCGGCAGGGAGGGGCCGTTATCCTCGTACAGGTTGTTGTAGGAGCCCCCCATGTGGCGCTGCCCGCTGGTGGGGGGCAGGGGAGGAGAAGGGGGGCAATCCAACGACTGGCTGCCTCTGTCGAAGTAGGCGTCCGGCGGAGGGGAGAACACATTCGCCTGCGGAATACACACAACTAACTGTTGAACTACAATCGGAAAGATCAAACTTTTTTTTTCTCTCCCAAAACCTGTTTTCCACTCGGTCACACAGCCATTCAAAGTCAAACATACATACAAAAAATATACAGGTTCAGGGCTCCCAGGGACCCCCATTTGGGGGTCTATGGAGCACTAACATTCTCAAGGACCCTCTAAAAAAAATGTGCAGGGGGTCCCATGGATGCACTAAAAAAATTATTTTTAGCATTTGCAATGTCACTGGGACTCTCTATCCTTCCTCTAGGACCCTCTATACCGTAAGTGAAGGAGTCCCTGGGACCCCTTGTTTTGCGGGACGATTAGGAGCCCTGCAGGTTATATAATAGACTGAATGAAATACATAGAAATCAGGCTTGCAAGTGCTGCAAAGCTTACTTGCCATGGAAAACAATTTTGTTCGGGGGAGGCTCAAGTTAAGCTAAAACCCCTCAAGCAAAAACCAGACAATAAAATAATGTATCGCAACTGTTCTATTCTATTTAGCGAAAATATTTTGTTCATAAATCCTTTTTATTAAAAAACAGTATCATCTTGGAAGCCAGACCTTAAACTGTCTCCAAGAAAGATTAATTGAAAATCATAACATGATATACTGATTGATTTAGCAAGCATTGAAGCTTTTTACAACACAGAGTTTGTTGTTGATCAAATTTTGCATTTTTAAAGATTGTTTGGAAATGATGCCTGTGAAGAAAACCACCAGCAAAACGGGACTGTATTCTTTTAAATGATAGTGAATTTCTTACACTAAAGCAATTACAAACATCAAAAAGAAAAAACAACAACACAATTTGAAGTTTACACAAAGGGACAGACAGAGAACAAATACACAGTCACATAAAGCAAGCAAGAAAACAATAGCAAAACATGCATGTGTACAGTGATGCAAAGGGCTTACAAAACACATACACACTGCAAGACACAGACAGAAAGACTCGCAGCAAACGAAATGAAAGTATTTGTCAAACATATGAAGATCTCAAATAGATGTTACACTTACAGACGACAAAAAATGAACCAAAAAAAGATACTAATCTCCCCCAGAGACAAATTTGAGAAAAATTGTCACAAACCAACAGCTTGTCACAAACACTCAAAGGAAATCTAATTTTGTTAAGTTGAAAATTTGAAAAAGAAACCAAAAGAAACACCTATCTATAGGTTCTGAAACTTACTGTAAAGATGAAAAGTGAAACATCCCAACAAAAATAACATTTTCAAAGCCAGAAACAAGCCTGAATATAGACTTTTTTTTCTCCTCAAGGCTATAATTGTGCCCAACAAAATCTAATTCATATCAATAATGGCTGCTAGTACTTGGTATGTTAACAGTGATCACTTTTGGCAAGTTCCTAGTTACAAATTCATTTTTTAGGCTTGGCAGTTTTGGACCGTTGTTGGCTTTGGTGATGTGTGTGTGTGTGTGTGTGTGTGTCTGTGCATGTGTGTGGCTTGTTTTCTTGAGTTACAATAAAAGAAAATTGTTTTTATCTTAGGAATATTAGACAATGCTTTGAAAAGGATGAAACTGGAACCTAATTATTACCTTGTATGCTCGTATTTTGTGTAAGCCACCTTTTGAGTTCAGCAATTTCTACTTCATAAGTCAAAACAAAGGAAATGCAACTTGTTTTTGCAAACACGCATTAAGCTCTAACCTTGCTCTTGCTCAAATGTTAAGTTGTTAAAAAAAAAAGAGTCTGGTTTTCCTAAATAAACAAACCTTACAACTGACACATACACAAACACTTACCAACGCAAATGCATACCTCATCCCACAAAAACTCAAAAGAACTGAAGATGGTGATGACAGCAAGGCAAGACATGATGATGAAAAGACGACCAATATTGTACTGGATGACAGCAAGGCAAGACATGATGATGAAAAGACGACCAATATTGTACTGGATGACAGCAAGGCAAGACATGATGATGAAAAGACGACCAATATTGTACTGGATGACAGCAAGGCAAGACATGATGATGAAAAGACGACCAATATTGTACTGGATGACAGCAAGGCAAGACACGATGATGAAAAGACGACCAATATTGTACTGGATGACAGCAAGGCAAGACACGATGATGAAAAGACGACCAATATTGTACTGGATGACAGCAAGGCAAGACATGATGATGAAAAGACGACCAATATTGTACTGGATGACAGCAAGGCAAGACATGATGATGAAAAGACGACCAATATTGTACTGGATGACAGCAAGGCAAGACATGATGATGAAAAGACGACCAATATTGTACTGGATGACAGCAAGGCAAGACATGATGATGAAAAGACGACCAATATTGTACTGGATGACAGCAAGGCAAGACACGATGATGAAAAGACGACCAATATTGTACTGGATGACAGCAAGGCAAGACATGATGATGTAAAGACGACCAATATTGTACTGGATGACAGCAAGGCAAGACATGATGATGAAAAGACGACCAATATTGTACAGCATCCAGCATGACCAACGAGAGTCACTGTACGCTACACCACCAAGGGAAACAACCACATTGCTCCGCAGGCAACAGCAGAAAGTTCAGACTGGGGAACTAGTCAGGCGATGTGCTACACCACCAAGGGAAACCCCCCCTCCCCCAGCAGAAAGTTCAGACTGGGGAACTAGTCAGGCGATGTGCACTCCCCCCCCCCCCCCCCAGACCTGTTTACCCTTATAATGAAAACCCCGGAATTTGCCACAAAACCCCCCGGAATTTGAGAACAAAAACCGGAATTCACATGATCTGTACACGACTCGCGATAAAGCGGTTTCTTCTTCTTCTCCTTTCCGCGAACATCGGCGTCGATTTTCAATATTGTGATGATTTCTTGGCTCAATTTTGCCAGAAAAGTTTTATTAGTAAATTCAGTCACTAATTCTTAGTCAATTTTAGTATAAAACAAGCTGGAAAAAGCAAAATACCTGGAAATGTCCACGATGGGACAGAGAAAAATCACTCGGCCGCGGATCGGCGGATGCCAAGTTGCAACTCGGCGCCATCGCGATCAATTTTCACTTCATTTTCCGTTGAAAACTTCAAAATTCTCACATCATCGTATTTTCCAGTGATAATATAATCTAAATGGACTCATTTCAAGCCCTAATTACAATCTCTACCATTAAAAAACTGCCTGGAAAGCTCTTCGAATCGACAGTAAAAGTCTGGCCGCCATTTGCTCAGTCCCGAAATAGATCGACCAAAATAAAAACATTATTTCACCCATTTAACCAATGAAAATGCAGCATTTAATGCATGTGACGTCAAGCACAACCCCTTTTCTGATGACGTAGTGTGTTAGGTACACGTTTCGGTCAACCCTTGCGTCTTTTCCTACGAACGGAAACAAATAATAGACGGTTTTTCGAAATCCCGGAATTTTCAGCGTTCACCCGGAATTTACTATTTTACCCGGAATTTTAGCAAATTTCCGGAATAATTCCGGCAAAACCGGAATGGTAAACAGGTCTGCCCCCCCCCCTCCCATTTCCTCATCCAAATTAACCTTTAGCACGCTGCAGGCACACTGAGTCGCTGAGCAGATAATCTCCCCTGCAACTGCAGGTGCCATGTGCCGCCCAGAGAGGGGTACTCAAAATCAGGTGCCATGTGCCGCCCAGAGAGGGGTACTCAAAATCAACGCTTCATGAACATTATTTCTGTATTAAAATGGAAACAACCTTACTTTCGCTTCAGAATGAGGCTCAGCTGCTTCAGTTTTTTTCCGGTTTCCGCCATATTGGTTTTTTAGTTGTGCATTGAATTTTTCAAAGTTCTATTGGGTCAGAAAGCTACTAGGTTGAATTTGGAGAAAAGTTCGCCTTTCATAATATTCTTAATATTTCCGTGAGTTATTTTGTTAAAAGTGCTCCTCAACATGACTATTAGTTAGTGGCTCGGAAGCATTCTGCACTCATTCCGACAGT
>CM065702.1:18372065-18390486 GCA_017654935.2 Phymorhynchus buccinoides | reverse complement strand
CCCAACTCAAATTGAGGCTGCCTTTAAAGTGATGTTTGTTTTGAATTTGACTTCTTTCTAGGAGCATTTTGTATGGAGTGGAGACCTGGTCAAAACAAGATTTCTTCCCTGCCTATAAGAGGAAAAACATGTGAAACCCATGATCACTGCACGTGATCTATGAGGTCTTTAAGTTCCTTTTGGCGCCAGCTGGTTTTCAGCCAAAACTTTCTGTCAAAATTTTACCTGGCTGAGAAAGTTGGGTCTGCAATGTGCAATGTGTGAATCCCCAACGACATGTGCGAAGGGCCTCTCATTATCTCCCTAAATTAACTGCATATTACGTATCCTACTATCTCATGCTTTTAAGGACATGGGAATCAATAAGCGTACAGAAATGCTACCTCAGCGGTGAAATGGTTTTTTTTTAAACAGCAAACCAAATGAAAAAGGGGAAACAAAAAATGCTTCATATTCAAAGACCCCCCCCCCCTGTGGGGATACCGGGGGGTCTTTTGTCTTAAATAGTTCCCCCCACTTCTGGAAGTTCTGTGCTTGGTCAACTTCTCTGTATCGGTCCACTCTCTTTGACTTCTGCCTTTTCCCTTTGACTTGCTGTATCTACTATCTTTCTGCCTTACCGGACATTCTCCTGCCTTGTTTCACCAAACACTTCAAAAACATTTCCTCCAGCACGAAGTTGGACTTGCTGGGCTAATCATTTCTTAGGTAGCATGACACACTGCGCCTCATAACGACAGGAAAAACTGTCTGAGCGATTGAAGAAGAAAAAGAAGATTCTTTAAAGACGATGACTGTTTTTTGACCAGTAAAACACTTTAGACATAAAGTTCTATGTGTTTTGTTGTTGTCGTACTGCTAAAAGACCTACAGGGATCATCCAAACAGATGAAGCACTTGAACAAATGCCACCAGTGGGGATGAGAACAGTACGTGTGGACCGGTTTTGATTACCCCGCCCGGGAGCAGCCACACTCCCGACTTCGGAGGAATAAAGTGCCTATAATTGTACCGTATTCTTAAAAACCAAGTTTTAATCTTTATTAAAACTTAGGTATAAATTAAAACTGGCACATTAGGAACCTGCTTCTCCATAGTGTTTCAAATGCTGCCTAAAATGTTTCACGTGTCACACATCGACAAGCTAACAAGAACCAAAATGTTTAACAGAAGACAGGCCTAAAAATCATTCTAGCATACTGTGAACATATCACATCAAGTTCCACCTTTCAAACATCCCCATCAAAGCAATCTACTACGACGCGCTGAAGCAACCCTACGACACTTCAAATCTTGTTATAACATACATTATTCCTCTCTCAACCTTCACTCCACATTCTCTTCGTTCTCTCACACCCATCTGCAATAGCATTTCAATAAGTAAGCATATGGAATAAACTTTGTACATGTATAAAATTGTACGAAATCAGTAGAACAATAATATTACATGTAAAATCAAAAAAGGTTCTTTGTGTTCTGATTTGAAAAGACGTGAATGAGTGAGTGAATAGTGTAGTTTGTAACCATGTTGAAATGAGAAGGTACACTTCAAATCTTAAAAGGAAAGGGGGGAAGGGGGGGGGGAAGTAAGGGAGACAACCTACTGGATTGGTGGCCTAGCGTGATGCGACTCTCGGTCAGCAGCGTTTTGACGGTGGACAAGTTTCCTTGCCTGGACACAGGGACGTGTAAAGTAGCACACACAACACACATACTATTGTTCCAAAGCAGATAACGATTGGAAACAAAGATTATCGAGAACGAGAGGCAGACAGAGAGGGATGTGAGGTAGACGATAGTCATTTTATGCTGCACACCTCGCGTGGAGGATACCGGGGGGTGGGTCTTTCGTCAAAATAGTTCCCCCACCTTCTGGAGTTCTGATGCTTGTAACGTCCCTATCTGCCACTCTCTTTGACTCGCCTTTTCCCTTCGCTTTCTATCATCTACTATCTTCTTACCTATTGGCCATTCTCCTGCTTTTAAAAAAAAACTTTCCAAATAATTCTTTCCTGTTTCGAACGCTCCTCCGAAATTGGAATGTGTCGGCTGTACGCAGCGGCCGGAGACTAGCCGAAAACAGAAAAACGGAAACATATGGCCATTATGGCCTGGGGAATCAGAAGAAGAGAAGAACGCTGCACGTAATGCATATAGTTGTATTAAAGCATGAAACTGTACTACCAGCCACAGCGCAGTCTTGTAATGTTTTCAGTGATGTTTTGTCTGTTCAAGGCTGGCTGGCCAAGATGTATGTAAAGTGATAACGTGAATGGAGGGACCTAGGAGGCTCAAAATTGATGCATGAGATAGGTAGTCAGGATACTAGGCCAAGTTCGAAAATGAAAGTAATTGGTCAACGGTCAAGGTCACTTTCACGCGGCTGGTGGTATCGCGTCTTAGCGCCTCTAGTTTTTTGCATGTGCTCGACAAATGTTGTGTGTTGTTGTTGTGTTGTCGTACCCTGGCTAAAAGACTCCGGGATCATCCCAACAGGCCGAAGCACTTGAAAAACACTATGGTAGAAACGCACCAGACTAGGGATTGAGAACATTACGTATGTGACCGTTCTGATTACCCCAAACACATGGGCAGCCGCACTCCGACTTCGGAGGAGTCGCCTAATGAATGAATAGTAAAAATCAAAGAACAAGAAAGTAAAACAGAAAGTTAAAGAAAACAGAGGACAGAGACGGAGAGAGAAATAGATCAACATTTAACACTGAATCTTAGACCACACAGTAATTGATTCCCCTCACCGTTGTTGAGATTGTCTCGTCGACGGCGCCACACTCAGGCGCGTTTCGATAGGATGGACACAATGGAGGAGTGATCGCGCACAGGAGCCAGCGTCAGAGCGGTCTCCCCGTCTGCGTTTTCCTAGTTCACCGACGCGGCGTAGATACAGGCCGATTGCATCAAACAGGACATTACATTCATTATCATTATAGTTATTAAGTACTTTATAGTCACAGAGGCGTCTCTGTGAAATCGGGTTGTCCACCTGGAGAACGCATCGCAGCCAGAAGCACGCCACCCAATTTTTTTTTTTTTGCTGCATGCGATTTTTGTGTGACTCATGAGGACGAGTTGGGGGGTGGGGGCATATTTTTCCCAAATGACAACTTTTTTGTTGACATTGGGATTAAAGTGTTCTGAGCGCATGGGCACACAGGACCTCAGTTTATCGTCTCATCCGAAAAAACTCGAACTAAGTCTGGGCTTGAAAAATTGATTACAACAAATGCGGGAAAACAATGCTGGTAGATGAATGTTATTACCTCCGTTGATCCCTCCCTATCCAAATTTGGGGTGACCTTCAGAAGGAGACTGCATAATCACTATTAATTTTTCCCCCTGTGGGGATACCGGGGGGGTCTTTCATACAAATAGTTCCCCCACCTTCTGGAAGTTCTGTGCTTGTAACTTCCTCTAATCAATCACTTTCTTTGACTCTGCCTTTTCCCTTTGGCTTACTGTCATCTGCTATCTTTCTATCTTACTGGTCCATTCTCCTCTGCCTTTTTTCTATAAATTCTTACAAGATTTCTTCGGACATGCTGGGCCTAACTATTTCTTAGTTAGGCACATAACGGCAGCATGACGCATCTACGCTCATATGACAGGAAACTGTCTGAGTGAACAAAAAAGAAGACGACTATTAAAAATTTTCAGAATCACCCTTTTTTTTCTACTGGAATGTAAATCTATCCACCTACTGAAAGTGGATTTCTACTGCAGAGTTTTTGTCGGAAACAATACCTTTTTGTTGCTGTGGGATGCTTAACCTTTACCGGACTTCTGGGGTCGCCCACGACCCCTTGACACACAAAAAATCATGTTATATCTCTAAAACTATTTAAGCAATCTTCATGAAATTTCATGACTTTGTCAAAAACGTAAATGGCTTTAAGTGTGTTAAATTTTGACATTAATGTATATAAAATATAAATGACGTAATATGACGCGTAATTTTGATATACCTGTCCGGATGACGGGGGTCTCCCACGACCCCTACTTTAAAGAGCACTGCAGTGCATTGAGTAGGGGTCGTGGGAGACCCCCGCCATCAGGACAGGGATAAACACATGGTGACTCATTGACAAGTAGGGGTCGTGGGAGACCCCCGCCATCCGGACAGGGATAAACACTTAGGAATTCGCTCTTTGCTGAGTAGGGGGTCGTGGAAGACCCCCGCCATCGTGTCTGTGTAGTCAAAAACATGATCCGGTAAAGGTTAACACAAAATGAGAGCATACACCAGCTACCATGGCGCAGTGGTTAGCGTCATGAACTACTGGCTGGGAGGTCTCAGGTTCGAATCCCATCAAAGGCGAGGGTTTCTTCAATCCTGGACAGACTCCTACCCAGAGTGAGTGGGAAGACTGAATCCACGCAGTCGAGCTTCATCCACTTAACGGATGCGATTCTGAGAGTGTTGCTCTAATATCCTGACCAACACTGCAGGTGTCTGTAGTTCTTGGGCCTAGTTAACACCAGGATATCATTATCAAATTTATCGAGACAATTTCCGGCCCAACCATCACAACTAAAAGCAGCGGAGTCAGATGGTGTTGATCTTGTGTGTGAGGGTTATGATAATGATGACGATGATGATGATGATAAAATACTAATCATTATCACTCTCATTACCAGATTTCTGACGATGATTTCCTGACCCAGCCATGACGGCTAAATGCAATGGAGTCAGGTGATGTTGATCTTGTGTGTGAGGGTTATGATAATGATGACAATGATGATGATATAATACTAATCATTATCACTCTCATTACCAGATTTCTGACGATGATTTCTGACCCAGCCATGACGGCTAAATGCAATGGAGTCAGGTGATGTTGATCTTGTGTGCGGGAGTTAACGTTGGCGTGAACGCTGATCAGGAAGAGAACACTCTCGATGTCCGACTTCTGGATCGCCATGTGAAGGAAGTTACGTCCCCTGTTGTCCACCTGCGCAAACACACACACATAAAAAAAATCATCTGCCTTGTGAACTGCCATCACTTCTTCTTTTTCTTCTTCGTTCGCTCAGACAGTTTCCTGTCATATGAGCGTAGATGAGTCATGCTGCCGTTATGCGCCCAAATAACTAAAGAAATAGTTAGGCCCAGCAAACTGGTCCGACTTCGGCTGAAGAAATCTTTGTAAGAATTCATAGAAAAAAGGCAGGAGAATGGGACCAGTGAGACAGAAAGATAGCAGATGACAGTAAAGCAAAGGGAAAAGGCAGAGTCAAAGAGAGTGGTGGAATAGAGGAAGTTACAAGCACAGAACTTCCAGAAGGTGGGGGAACTATTTGTACGAAAGACCCCCCGGCATCCCCACGGGGGGAACTGCCATCACTAATATCTGATCTTATAGGTTGTCATGGTTGCAGCTACAAGACGCATTGTTAATTTCTCAATTACGTTTATTATCATTTCCGTCAAAAAAGTTATATTCTTTCTTTGTTGGTTCCTATATTTTCAACTTCAACTTTGTTTTATTTTGTCCTCATACAAGGATAATTTTCTTGCCGACATGTTACACACATACACAAGAAGGTTTTCTTAAAATTCTTAACAAATAAATGCACACATTAACAAGCGCGGATTCCCAATCGTTTGTGGCGTGCGACAATTGAAACGAAACATCATTTTTAAAGAGCAGCCTCGATTTGAAGTGCGGTCTATTTTTACCACTCCAATCATTACATACACTGAGTCGCCTCCCCTGGTTCTTCAATAATTTTAATCTGTAAACCAGAATGCTATCTCTGCACCATTTCGTAACTTTTTATATCTTTTGGAAAACATTTAAAACTATTTATCCTACTTATTCTCATCGAAAGAAGCACCGCATACTCGTCGTGTCTGTTTGCAGTGTCTGTATTACGTATGTTTTATTATTTTGTACGCTTTAAAATGAAGATTCATGTGCTCTGTTCAGTATACAATTCTTTCCATACCTAAGGACTGTAGTTTTATCATTCTGATCGCTTCTCGGCCTTTTGGCTAAGACAGTGATTCGGGAACATAAATTTTTGTTTATACCCTGGTTGGTTTGTTCAGCCCGTCGTTACATGGCGAAAGCCGATACGCGACGTTAAACTGAACTTCCATCCAAGGACTGTAGATATGACAACTGAAATGTTACTTTATGCCCAAGTATTTTTTTCTCTTTTACAATATGTGCGACAAATTTTGGACCGACCCGACAGACCGACAGACCAACAAAGCGAGTTATAGGTTTGTGGCTTGAGCCACAAACAAAAATATTTGTTTACAAAAGTGTAGCCAACTCCTCATCCAATCTCTCACATCTAAAAAGTTATGTCCCCCACACCCTTTACCTTACTTTTCCATTCTCCTGCCTTTTAACCAAAATCTTCCAAATAACTTGTCTCCTTTGAGCTCCTCCAAAAACGGAATGTGTCAGCTGTAATGCAGCGGGGTGATCAGTGAAAACTGGAAAACTAGCCATTATGGTCATTAAGGCATGGGAACTCAGAAGAAGAAGAAGAATTTATCTATCTCTTTCTCGACTCCACTCACTCAGAAGAAGAAGAAGAAGAAGAATTTCTCTCTTTCTGTCTCCACTCACTCAGAAGAAGAAGAAGAATTTCTCTCTCTCTTTCTGTCTAGTACGTCTCCACTCACTCAGAAGAAGAAGAAGAAGAAGAATTTCTCTCTTTCTGTCTCCACTCACTCAGAAGAAGAAGAAGAATTTCTCTCTCTCTTTCTGTCTAGTACGTCTCCACTCACTCAGAAGAAGAAGAATTTCTCTCTCTGTCTCCACTCACTCAGAAGAAGAATTTCTCTCTCTCTTTCTGTCTAGTACGTCTCCACTCACTCAGAAGAAGAAGAATTTCTCTCTCTGTCTCCACTCACTCAGAAGAAGAATTTCTCTCTCTGTCTCCACTCACTCAGAAGAAGAATTTCTCTCTCTCTCTTTCTGTCTCCTACTCACTCAGAAGAAGAAGAAGAAGAATTTCTATCTCTTTCTGTCTCCACTCACTCAGAAGGAAGAATTTCTCTCTCTCTCTCTGTCTCCACTCACTCAGAAGAAGAATTTCTCTCTCTCTTTCTGTCTCCTACTCACTCAGAAGAAGAAGAAGGAAGAATTTCTCTCTCTCTCTCTCTCTGTCTCCACTCACTCAGAATAATAAAAATAATTTCTCTCTCTCTTTCTGTCTACCACTCCACTCAGGAAGAAGAAGAAGAATTTCTCTCTCTCTTTCTGTCTCCACTCACTCAGAAGAAGAAGAAGAAGAATTTCTCTCTCTTTCTGTCTCCAACTCACCTGTTCGGCGGCAGTGGGCTCTCTATCCAGTATGGCCTGCGCTGCCTTGTTGTTTCTGGTCGTCATGGCGGCGGCGAACGGCGTGTGTCCCGTGCGGTCCTTCAGCGTCAGGTCGAGGCTGGGGTGCGACAGCAGAAGGGAGATAATCACTGGGTGCTGGTTCTCAATTGCCAGGTGGATCGGCGTCTTTCCTTCGGCGTCCTGACCAAACAACAATGGGTTTTTTGTGTTTATTTTTGCCGTTTCTTTTTTCATTTTCTTTAATTAGCCCTTTCACCGCCTATGTCGCATTTTAGCACCACAATGGTTTAATACCCATGTCACTAAAAGGCATCAAATCAGGGCCTGTCATCCAAAGACTCTATTTTCTTAATTTTGGGAGGTAAAGATAGGCCTAATGTTATACACGTCACAGAGGAATTCCCAATATTGCAGATAATTTGTTTCTCTACCCAGACAAGTTTAATGGTATTTTTTGGCAGAAAAATGGCTGGCGGCGAAAGGGTTAAACTCAAGTAAATGCTTGTGATTACTTATCCGACTGTGTGAATTGAATGATGGTCGTCAATAACTTTGTTTGTGTGTGTAACATCCATTAGTTTGTTTCAATTTGGGGGGGAACTTAACTTTTGCTTTTGTGTGGTTTCACTGTCCATGTTATGTGTGTGTGTACAGGTACTTGAGCGGTTGTAACACAACACTGAAAACTTAATTTCAGCCACAAAAAGCATTAAACCCTCGATTTTGCCACAGAAAATTTGACAGAAAAAAAGAAGAAGAAAATATGCAATGAAACAAATAGATCCGTTTGTGGCAAAATGGTCTGGAGATATAATTACTGTTTTAACCCTTTCACTGCCAGCCATTTTGCAGCCAAAAATGTCCCATTAACCCTTTCACCGCCAATGTCGCATTTATGCACCACAATGGTTTAACACCCATGTCACTAAAAGGCATCAAACCAGGGCCTGTTATCCAAAGACCCTATTTTCTTAATTTTGGGAGGTAAGGATAGGCCTAATGTTATACATGTCACAGAGGAATTCGCAATGTTGCAGATATTTTATTTTCTCTACCCAGTTAAGTTTAATGGTATTTTTTTGCTGAAAATGGCTGGCGGCGAAAGGGTTAAAACTGGACCTGGGTAAAAAAAAAATTATGTCTGTAATATTGGGATACCTGTGTGACATATTTAAAGTAAGGCCTATCCTTACCTCCCAAAATTAAGAGAATAGGGTCTTTGGATAACAGACCCTGATTTGATGCCTTTTAGTGACATGGGTGTTAAATCATTGTGGTGCAAAAATGCGACGTCGGCGGTGAAAGGGTTAAAGCAGTAAAAAAGCTTCTTGTAGGAGTATATGAGGCAAAATGTGATTGAGATATCGCCATGCGCAAAACATGGAGACGTAACTCGAAATTGGTAAACTTTGATCTAGACAAGCTGCATCATCTAACAAAGCTGTAAAACAACAATTTGCAAAGATAAAACACTGATGGTGACGCTAAAGGAACCCTAAATGACGTAATTTGACCTGCAATGACCAAAATATTCGAGTTATTCATTCCTCGTGCCAAGTGACGTCTTTCGACTTACGTCTCTATGTTTTGCGCATGGCGATATAACCAATGACACTGTAGTGGGAATAAGACAGACAACTCAAGCATGAAAACATGTTTTCTCCGCCTTCTCCGCCTAATTTTTTTCCGAAAATCGACCAATCTCCGCCTTAAAAAAAAAATCTCTGCCTAAAAAGAATAATCGAAAATCGAATAAAAACTCGGCATGCTGGGTCTTTAAATGGCACGATCATCATTTCGCGCCTTCTCCTCCTCCCGACGTCATCACTTCCAAAATGGCGTCTGAAGAGCAAGCCGTGCACGAAGAATGGGTGAAAAAGAAGAAGAAATATCAGGCATGAAAACAGCTCCGGTCGTTTCCTTTTTTTTTTTTAACAGATTAGCCCCCCCGCTGAACAAAAGTTCTGACGTCAGTTATTGTGCCGGAAAAAACAACTTGGTAAGTCTCCCCCCCAAAAAAAAAAAACTTCTGACGTCAGCTGAAAATCCGTGTGGAAGGATTTCTCGGCTGAAAAAATCTCCTCTTTTTTTTGGAACAGTAGTTTTTCATGCCTGCAACTGGAGAGTCACAGCGAGCCGGGCTGATAGGGTTATCATTCGTGATCCCATTAACAATGGCGGCTCTATCCAAAGACTGGAATTTGAATCGACGTTTTTTTTTAAATACCAGATTCAAATTTGAGTGCTTGGGCAAACCTTTTTCTGTTTTCCTGAAGACAAAGAAAGGTAAGGAAGCTGCAAATACGGCCAGAAAATCTATGAAACAGTAACAACCAGTGTTAGATTGCTGCTGATGTTCATGGTTCAAGGAGGGCATAATCAGGGTTTCTGTCCTCACTACTCATATAGGCTTGTACCAAACGTGTCGTCATATCCGGCCACAAGGAGCGCGCCATATTATGGGAGACCGCCATCTTAGTCCACCTAACCTTTTTTTGAAAAATGCCAGATCGATGCTGTTTACACACAAATCTGACTAAGATGGCGGCACTTCCGTTGGAAGGGTCGAGATGCGCACGCAGGTGGGGGGGAGCCATTGGGGAAAATGGCCGCTTGTCTGTCTTATTCCCATTACAGTGTCTTTGATATATACCCACCTTGAGCCGTTTCTGAATGTAAATTTTTTTAATGTAAATAAAAAAAGCTTCCCGTAATTATTCTCCTTAACACCATGAAGCATGCAAATGACTGTTGTTACTTGGCAACATTTCTCCCCATGGGCATATTTCAGTACACATAGTTCCCCCACCTTCTGGAACTTCCTCTGTTAGTAACATCTTCTATCATTTCTCTTTCACTCTGCCTTTTCCCATTGGTTACCGTTATCTACTACTGTCTTTCTTTGTCCATTCTCCTGCCTTTGTTATAGAAACTCTTACAAAGAATTTTCTCCAACCGAAGACATAACAGACATGCTGGGCCTAACTGTTTCTTAGTGTAGGCGCATAACGGCAGCATGACGCATCAGCGCTCGTACGACAGGAAACTGTCTGAGCGAACGACGAAGAAAATATGGCAACAGATTTACACAGGAAAAAGTGACAGAACAATAAGAATTCACGTACCTGATTGTTAACTTCAGCGTTGTGTTCCATCAGGGTTTGAACTATCACATCCAGTCCCCAGCTACAAGCCAGGTGCAGTGGACTCTGCCCATCCCTGTGTCATCATCATCATCATCATTGTCATAATCATTCATCACCATCATCATCATCATCATTGTCATCATCATCTTCATCATCATCAGGGTTTGAACTATCACCTCCAGTCCCCAGCTACAAGCCAGGTGCAGTGGACTCTGCCCATCCCTGTGTTATCATCATCATCATCATTGTCATCATCATCATCACCATCATCATCATCATCATCATCATCATCATCATCATCATCATCATTGTCATCATCATCTTCATCATCATCAGGGTTTGAACTATCACCTCCAGTCCCCAGCTGCAAGCCAGGTGCAGTGGACTCTGCCCGTCCCTGTGTCATCATCATCATCATCATCATCATCATCATCATCATTGTCATCATCATCATCATCATCATCATGATCATTGTCATCATCATCATCATTGTCATCATCATCTTCATCACCATCATCATCAGGGTTTGAACTATCACATCCAGTCCCCAGCTACAAGCCAGGTGCAGTGGACTCTGCCCGTCCCTGTGTCATCATCATCATCATCATCATCATCATCATCATTGTCATCATCATCATCATCATCATCATCATTGTCATCATCATCATTGTCATCATCATCATCATCACCATCATCATCAGGGTTTGAACTATCACCTCCAGTCCCCAGCTACAAGCCAGGTGCAGTGGACTCTGCCCGTCCCTGTTGTCATCATCATCATTCATCATTCATCTTCATTGTCATCATCATCATCATGATCAATTGTCATCATCATCATCATGATCAATGTCATCATCATCATTGTCATCATCATCATCATTGTCATCATCATTATCATCATCATTGTCATCATCATCATTGTCATCATCATCATCATCTTCATCACCATCATCATCAGGGTTTGAACTATCACATCCAGTCCCCAGCTACAAGCCAGGTGCAGTGGACTATGCCCGTCCCTGTGTCATCATCATCGTCGTCATCATCATTGTCATCAATCATCATCATTGTCATCATCATCATCATCTTCATCACCATCATCATCAGGGTTTGAACTATCACATCCAGTCCCCAGCTACAAGCCAGGTGCAGTGGACTCTGTCTGTCCCTGTGTCATCATCATCATCATCATCATCATTGTCGTCATCATCATCATCATCATTGTCATCATCATCATCATCATCCTCTTCATCACCATCATCATCAGGGTTTGAACTATCACATCCAGTCCGCAGCTACAAGCCAGGTGCAGTGGAATCTGTCTGTCCCTGTGTCATCATCATCATCATCACTGTCATCATCATCATCATCACCATCATCATCAGGGTTTGAACTATCATCTCCAGTCCCCAGCTGCAAGGTGCAGTGGACTCTACTTCCACACTGAGCTGTTTTCGACTGTCATCACGCTGCTACCTCTCAACTTCATTTCAACCCAACTTCAATTCAGAACTTCAGTCTGATGGGAGGGCTATGCCCGAAGCTTGTTACTGTTCTCTCCTTCATCAAGGACTCCCCCTACCCCCACCAAGTCAAAGGTCAGTTCTCTGGTCAGTGATGTTAGTGGAAAGATAAAGCTCACCTGGCCTCCTCCCCGCCCTCTCCTCCGGGCCCTGGTCGGCGAGGGCTGTTGAGATCACAGCCACTGCAACACACACAGCACACAGCGCCCGTAGCCAACACCCAGCCACCACCTCCACCATCGCCCAAAGCCGAACACACAACTTCACACAGCAAAGACACGCTACAAACACCCTACACTTTGCTGGGTTCGCCTCGTGTCCAAGTAATCCCGAGTTCGAACCTGGGTACAGGGGATTCTTTCCTCTCATTCTGCACTAGGCCTTATGGTCTGAACGTGGAGTCTTTCGGATGAGACGATAAACCGAGGTCCCGTGTGCCCATGCACTTAGCACACGTTAAAACCAGTGGCAACGAAAAAGTTGTTATTTGGTCAAAATTTACCACCCCACCCTTCAGTCACACAAGTTGCATGCAAGAAAAAAAAGAAGGGTGGCGTGCCTCTGGCTGCAACGCGTTCTCCAGATGGGAGCAACCCGAATTTAACAGACGCCTCTGTGACTATAAAGTACCAAATAACAAACACCCTAAACTTTGCTGTTAAGGAACACTTGACTTTGAATTGAATTTATTGTTCGACCGACTCATCTAGTTATACAGATACAAATGTCATTCATATGCTTAATATTGGGCAAAAATGCATGTTGATGGATGGGTGTGTGAGAGAATGAAGGGATTGTGGAGATGAGAGATGAGAGGGAAAAAAACATGTTACAACAAACTTTGCTGTTTCATATCACATTTTAGACTATAAGGCGATACATTTTTTTTTACAGATTAAGACCCTTGAGTTTCATAATATGATTAACAGTACAATAAGAAAATGTAGTAACAAAATCTGAAATTTTGTGTAAAATTTGAATGGGTGCGCCATGGTATACATTGTGCCATAAAAACCCAGTAGTCGACCCCCTCTTTTAAGACCTTTGAAAAATCTTGAAAAATCGGTCGTAAAAGAGGGGGGTCTTAAATCAGGGGTGACCAAAACAATGCACTCAGTGACACTACACCGTATATGACGCACAGCACAAGCATATGTCTCCTCACTACCCCAAACCAACCCAGCCAACCCACCAATCAAACCACACAAGCCAAACGACTGACATATATGCCGCGCCCACCTTCTGATGAGGAAGCAAGCGACAGTCTCGTTGTTCTCGTCGATTGCGCGATGGAGCAGAGTCTGCTGACAGCCACTGGGACCCCCCGACCACAGGTTGACGTCACACTTGTGCCGCACCTGCGTGTACGTATGTGATAATGCATGGGAAAACAAAACAATGGAATATTTGCATAAACTGAGGGGGTTTTCTTTCATAAGATAGATCCCTAAGGAACACACAGTGCACGGGTGCAACTCCCCAAAATGAAAAAAAATGAAAGGCAGGGGTCCAGGGAACCATGGCCCCAGGCAGGGTACAGGGGCAGAGCCCCGTCGGACAATTCAGGGGGGCAACTTAAGAGAGAGACATATTAGGTATTATTAGGTATTAGGTAATTTATAATCACGGAGGCGTCTCTGTGAAATTCGGGTTGCTCCCACCTGGAGAGCGCATCGCAGCCAGAGGCGCGCCACCCCTTTTTGGGGGCATGCGATTTCTGTGTGACTGATGATCGAGGAAGGAAAGGGTGGTGGGGGTAAATTTTGACCTCATGACAACTTTTTCGTTGCCACTGGGTTTAACGTGTGCTAAGTGCATGGGCACACGGGACCTCGGTTTATCGTCTCATCCGAAAGACCACGTTCAGACCGTAAGGCCTAGTGCAAAGTGAGAGGAAAAATCCCCTGTACCCAGGTTCGAACTCGGGTTTACTTGACACAAGGCGAACGGTTTACCTCTGTGCCACTCTACACCACCAGATAACGAGATAGACAAACAATTAAAATGATAGACAGACAGTTTGAGTATAATAAGCCTTGTAATATTATTACATTGCCTTTGTAAACTTCCAAGATAGAACAACAAGACTAAGTTAAAAACGCCCCAAATCGCTTGTAGTAAAAAAAAAAAAAAAAAAATTTAAATGAAGTGGCAGTTTCTGGTAAAATAAAAAATACTGAAATCAGTGTAAAAATGAAAGAGCAGCACCCATGCGTATATGGGAAAACCAAACAATGGAATATTTGCATCAACTGAGATTTCTGCTTTCATAAGATAGAGCTATGATCCCTAAGGAACACACAGAAAACAATGAAGCTCTATACTACTTCTTGCCGACACAAAAGGGCGATAATTTTAGGCCCGAACTGCCCATGCCCCCTGGTGACAAGTCAGGAGCAGATAATTTTCTGTGGCTATACTAGTTCCTGACAGGCAAGGGCGATAATCTTAAGTAGGTGGCGTTCACATCTCAGGGCACGAGACAGGGGCAGAGAATTTTCAATATAAAGCCTCATTCTTTGCTGGTTATGATTTTACAGTCATTAACTCACTTGGGACGAATGAGCCAGATCTGGCTCATGGCTCGCACAACAGTTTAGGACGAATGAGCCGGATCCGGCTCATAAGAGTTTTCAAGAGGTTTTGATTTCTGGCATGTAACCAGCTTTCAAGTGCGACGTCATAACCTACTTTCAGTTTGCTTTGACCTTGCTTCTCTTGAAATCAACCAATCATTGCAGACTTTACATTCAGGTTTGGTTGTAGAGGGGGGTCAAAGATCGGAATGTGAAATTTTCCTTCTTTCTATGTGTTAGCTGTTTTCGTCAATAGGAGACAAACGACGAAGGTATGGAATCTGATATTTTACGATCGCTTAGTGCATGGTGTTAGTAATCTTATCTTAAAATATCAGTCCATAACTTTTCAAAACTTTTTTGTGGTGATGGGTTTTCGAACCTAGTCAAATGGCCCGTCCGAAACGGTTGTAAAGGGAGGCAACTGGCCAGTGCCAAGTGAGTCAACGGTTACCCTATTTTCAGGCTTATAAGGCGATACTTTTTTTCCCCACCAGACTGAGACCTCTATGCTTTATAATAAGACTAATAAAGTAGTAAGAAAATATAATAACAAAATCCTGAGATTTGGAGTAAACTTTTGGGGTGCATCTTATAATCTGAAAAAATATGGTAGCATAGAATCTGATATTTCATGATCGATTAGTGCAAGGCATTGCCAATCTTTTCTGCAAAGATTGGTCCCTAACTCTTCATTAAAAAAAATTGCGATTCTTTTTTCAAACCCAATGAAATTCAGTGCACATGAGAACAAGGGGAAGTAACTCAGCCAGTCCTTAGTGAGTTAAGCGAAACGCTTAAAAAACCCTGAAAATTTCTTTTTCTTCTGCGTTCACAGGCCATATGACCATATAATGGGTAAGGTACGTATGTGTCCGGTTTTCAGTTGACTCACCGCTGCGTAAAGCTGACGCATTCCGATTTCGGAGGAGCTGAAAGGAAAATATTTGAAAAAAAGACAGGAGAATGGGGCCAATAATTAGGTCAGAAAGATAGTAGATGACAGGAAGCGAAGGGAAACGGCCATAGGCAGAGTTGAAGGAGAGTGGTAGATTTTTTATTAATCTTAATATCTATTATAATTTAATACTTACCAACACTCAAAACAACCTTTCATTTGGGGAAGGAAGTGGAAATACGTGACCGGAAGTGGTGAAAGGGGGATAACTCCACAGTCACTAGAGTGATTCACTCTTTGTTTTCTATGGTAACTAAGCGTTTGCGCTTTAGTTTTTTTCCAGCCAATAAGTATGTATGCTATTGTTTGGAGTGTTGGTACAGTATGATTATATTAGATGGACATATTAGAGGAAGTTACAAGCACAGAACTTCCAGGAAGGTGGTGTGGAAAACTATTTATATTTTTCAGACTATAAGGCGCCCTTTGTATAAGGCACATTCGCCAAAATTTTACTATAAATTTCTGATTTTGTTATTATATTTTCTTTGACTACTTTATTAGTTGTTTGTTGTCGTACCCTGGCTTTAAGACTCCAGGGATCATGCCAACAGCCGAAAGCACTTGAACACTTTGGTACAAAGTGCATCAGCTAGGGATGAGTACATTACGTGTGTGACCGTTTTTTATACCCCGCCATGTAGGTAGCCACACTCCGTCTTCAGAGGATACTACTTTACTAGTCATATGATAAGGCGCAAGGGACAAAGGTATCGCCTTATACAGTGGAACCTCCCTTATAAGACCTCCCATTATAAAGACTCCCTCCCATATATAAGACCTACTTCTCTGAGACATTGCCTTTCTTTGTAAGAATTAAAATGACCTCCCATTATAAGACCCTCCCTTATAAGACCTCCCATTATAAGACCTCCCTCACATATCAAGGACCTACTTCTCTGAGACATTGACTTTCTTTGTAAGTATTAAAATTACATCCCTTATAAGACTCCCTCCCTTACTTAAGACCTACTTCCATTAATAAGGACTCCCTCCCATATAAGACCTACTTCTCAGAGACATTGCCTTTCTTTGTTAAGCATTAAAATGACCTCACTTATAAGGACCCCTCCCTTATAAGACCTCATTATGGATGACTTTTGAAGGTCTTATAAGGGAGGTTCCACTGTAGCGGAACAAGATACGCTATATATACAAAAGAGCCCCCCCCCCCCCCCACCCCAACCCACAGGTATCACCACGGGGAAGGAAAGCAGCCAGGGTACAAAGGGTTCCAGAATGGAGAGGTGACATACCAGAATGTGCCGCGATCGATCCTTCCTGGCCGGTCTCCAGGGCCTGCCACAGGGGGCAGTTCCCCTGGCTGTCCACCACGTCCATGTCCGCGCCCCGCAAAGCACAGAGGTTCTCCACGATCACCGGCAGGTGTCGCACGATTGCCCGCTGCAAGGGACGCAACTTGTCCGGGGACCTGCCACAGTAAAGGGGGAGATAATTCAACAACATGAGGGGGACACAAAAACTCCACGATCACCGGCAGGTGCCGAACGATCGCCTGCTGCAAGGGACGCAACTTGTCCAGGGACCTGCCACAGCAAAGGGGAGAGAATTCAACAACGTGAGGGTGACATAAAGTAAAGGGAGATAATTCAACAACGTGAGGGTGACATAAAGTAAAGGGAGAGAATTCAACAACGTGAGGGTGACATAAAGTAAAGGGAGAGAATTCAACAACGTGAGGGTGACATAAAGTAAAGGGAGAGAATTCAACAACGTGAGGGTGACATAAAGTAAAGGGAGAGAATTCAACAACGTGAGGGTGACATAAAGTAAAGGGAGATAATTCAACAACGTGAGGGTGACATAAAGTAAAGGGGAGAGAATTCAACAACGCGAGGGTGACATAAAGTAAAGGGGAGAGAATTCAACAACGCGAGGGTGACATAAAGTAAAGGGGAGAGAATTCAACAACGCGTGAGGGTGACATAAAGTAAAGGGGAGAGAATTCAACAACGCGAGGGTGACATAAAGTAAAGGGGAGATAATTCAACAACGTGAGGGTGACATAAAGTAAAGGGAGATAATTCAACAACGTGAGGGTGACATAAAGTAAAGGGAGAGAATTCAACAACGTGAGGGTGACATAAAGTAAAGGGAGATAATTCAACAACGTGAGGGTGACATAAAGTAAAGGGAGATAATTCAACAACGTGAGGGTGACATAAAGTAAAGGGGAGATAATTCAACAACAGGACAGTGACATAAAGTAAAGGGGAGAGAATTCAACAACGTGAGGGTGACACATTAATCTCCACGATCACCGGCAGGTACCGCCCGATTGCCCGCTGCAAGGGAGGCAACTTGTCCGGGGGACCTGGGCGGGGCACAGCAAAGGGGCAAAGTCTAAAAGCCAGAGCTGGCACAGTGCAACTCCTTTACTCCTTTACCTTCATGTTGTTTGCATCATACCCATCCGACAGCGATAGCTGCTTCTCGGGACTGTCACCACATTAAATACCAAACACTTTGATCACATGACACTAAAATGCAAAACAATTGAATTGTTTATGGCTATGTTTGCTACATGACCAAAAAAAAAAAAAAAAAAAAAAAAGCCGCAAACATGCCATGGCTTTGAAACATGTGAACTTCAAGAAAGGAATGGCCAAAAGCCCGTTTGAATTTTTTTATACAGATGAGCAACTTGTCCAGGGACCTGCCACACCAAAGGGGAGAGAATTCAACAACGTGAGGGTGACACATTAATCTCCACGATCACCGGCAGGTACCGCCCGATTGCCCGCTGCAAGGGACGCAACTTGTCCGGGGACCTGCCACACCAAAGGGGAGATAGTACTTCAGAATTTCAGAAAAAAGTTTTAGTATGCTTAAATTACAACAACACAACAGAAGAAGAAAGTCAGGCAGAGGCAGA
>CM065702.1:18364652-18371565 GCA_017654935.2 Phymorhynchus buccinoides | reverse complement strand
CTGTGTGTGCCTACAGGTGTATGTATTTAAAGCGAAGTTATACTTATTTCGTTCTAAATATGTTTCAGTAATTTGTACAATTAAAAGTTTTAGACAGAGTGAGAGGATTCAAAATTTTGTGTGTGCGCGTTTGTTAGTTATCCAAAGTACAAAAGGAAGAGATTATGTGCATTCTGACACAATCGTGGAGCATCATTATTTTCCCGGTTTGCAAGGACATACTCATTACGTGGAGAACATTCAACAATAACCCAGATATTGATTATTTACTGCGTTTATAACAAATCCCCCGACCCCCCCCTCATGTTTTTTCTTCAAATATGTTGCCTATTTTCTTTTCGAACAAAATGTATTGTAATTTATAAGCTGTATATGTATTCTGTATCCACTGTTTATTGATTATACAACACTTCATGCTTAACACATACTATCAGAGGGGGCATCAGACAGATAGGCGCCGGCGACTGGTCACGGGGAGATCCGCGGGTATTTACAAAAAAAAAAAAAAGCACTTGGCCTTGCGGTTTGGCGAGCGTGGCCGGCCGTGCGTTTGTTACTATAACGCGCGTATATGAGGCTTATTGGCGGATCGTATTCTCATGTAGTTCTTAAAGGCGAGTTTGTTATTGCATATCTGCGGCCATTCGGACAAGCAAAATCGTGCTCCTGTGTTTTGGACCGTTTTTCTTGTTCTTTTTTTTTCTGTCTTTTGTTTTTTTTTTTTTTTGCGGGGCGGGGGGCTTTCGCGTTATTAGAGGCTCTTCTAGACTGCTTACTTCAGCGGGGGCAGAGTTTGTTTTGTTATGACAGTGCGTTTGTGATTTGGTTTTTAATAGTCGTATTTAGGAGAGCTTTTAACCTATTCTGCGAGAATCGGGTAGCGATGATCGCAGATGATGCCGACTCCCACTCCGCCTTAGAGCTTTTGTGGGATCGCAGCTCGCCTTTCGACCTCGAGTCATGGGCGAGTGTTGTTCATGTTACGACTGTAGTACACAAACTCCCATAGGTTGAGTTGCTCTGCTGCCGTCCGTATTGGATCATGTTCTGGAGTATTCTTGAATGCCTGGATTATATGTTGCAGGCATTTGAAATTTAAATTTTGTATTTTGGGGGAAATATCCTCTTGGTCGCAGTTTGTTGTTAGCGAATGCCTGTGCATTTCCGCCTTGATAAATATAGAAGCACATACAATCCCGACAGTGCTATTGCGAGGGGGTGTTTCCGGTTATCAACGAAGGTATTATCTCGTATGAGAAGCTTTTTCAGGTAGCATGTTGTTATCATGAGCGACATTCCTTTAGTTTTCTTTGTTCATTTGTATTCTTCAAGCCATAGTGATTGTCCCTCGTGTAGTGTGTAGTGTGTTGTGTAGTGTGTTGTTGGCTTTGCTTATTTGTCTGTTTGGCAAGTTGGCAAATGGGATTTCGAATGAATTAAACAGCTGAAGAGGCGGAATACAGTGAAAATCGGGTGGGTATAGGCGTCGTGTAAGTGGTTTGGCGTGGTTGTGGGTGTAAAGGGTAAGTGCGAAATTTGGATGACCAGACTTTTATTTTGAGATAGAAGGCAGGGGGACATGAATAGTTTTTAAAATCTTTGATAATTTTCGACACATGGGGAAGTTAGGCCGTGTCTCTGGTTATAGAACTGCATAGCTAAGTATTATATAAAGAATTCATTGTTCATACCATGACGAACAGATCAGTGGAAATCTTAACTATCGTTTTGGAAAGGAATAGTTTCTTACATTCACCATAACTTACGGCTATAAGTTCGTTCTGTATAAATTATGCGGCTTGCTGCAATCATTTGCACTCGTCAATCTCAAATTCTTATGACAAACAGATTCATTAGAAATCATAACTATGTGGGGTTAGACGGAAAGGAAGTCAGATCCCTTCGGCTTGCTTATCAAGGGAAACAACTCTGCAGGCACAGCAAAACAAACTGGGCTATAGCTTCAGTTTAAGCATGTACTGACCAATTTTGGTAAGGCTGTACTGTTTTGAGTTAAGTGATGCATTCCTTAGTTTTGGCTTAAACGTCGTGGCTGAGATAGTCATCTTTTTTGTGTCAGATCCACGGTAGAATATATTGACTTGTGGGTTTTGTGCTACTGAGCCCAAAGAAGAATTCAGTTGGGAGCCCAAAATCCCTCGGAGTTACCTGGCTTGCAAAGTTAAACGTTTTTGAAATGGCCGAAATTCAACGCTATTACATCACACATAAAAGCTGATACTGTAGTATTGGCTGATTTGGGCATCCTTATATATTACACACAGTCTAGGACGATTACCGTAACAATGTTGTAATAATTTGAGAATGAATGTGGATTAATATTGAGATAAATGAGTTAGGAATCGGATGCAATCACTTTGAGGTTTTGTCTAAAAATAGAACGCTGGTAAGCTTATATACCAGGCCGTTTTGGATACAGGGATTAAAGGAATAATCCTATTTAATGCAAGATAAGGCTTAAAGACCCACTGAATTGTAGTGTCCAAAATCCTAATGTTTTTCCCTCTTAGTCGCTGATAAGTAAGATATTTTCTAAGCATAAGAGGGAATGTGACACTTGACCTGGAGGGTCTTAACAGAGCCATACTGCATAATGTCAAAATCGGAAGTTACCAAGTGTTTCCCTCTAAAAGTTGGTAAGCCATCTTTGAGAAATCGTTTTTGGATGAGAAGGGATTGTCACAGCTTGATGACTGTGTGGGTCTTTAAAGACCCACATACTATGCATGTGTCATAAGATCATGGTTTCTACCCCTCTTATTAGCTGGTAAAAGAATCTGTAGGAAATCTTCGCTAGCGACTTAAGAGTGGATTTAGACTACTTTACGATGGGGGTACTATTAAAGAAGGGTCCACTGATATTCAGGGCACATAGATCGCACGATATCATGGTCTGAGTGCCTCGTTTTTTCCTTGCTTACTGGTAAGGAAATCGTGTAGAAATCTTCCTAGGCATATAGTGAGCGGATGTGCACTTGACATGGGGGGATCTGTGAGAAAGATCCGCCTACATTCTATCAAAGTGTCTTAAACATCATATGGTTTTCCGGGTTTCGCCCTCTGTAGCACGTGGTATAGGAATCTAAGGAAAATCATTCGGCCTTTAGGTCATAAGTATGGGGAATCGTGACTGCTTCGCTATTGACATGGGGGTCTTTTTGAAGATCCACTACTTTCACGGATGTGAGTCAATAATGCTGTATATGGTTTATCCCTGCGTGTTTTCCACTCGCTTATACGGGCTGGTAATGAACTCTTAAGAAATCTTCATTAGCTTAAGTTTAGGGCATGTGACACGTGACACGTGACGTGGAGGGTCTTTAAAGAACCCACTACGTCAAGTGTCAAAATCACGATTTCCATGTGTTTTCCCTCTTATAGCTGGTAAAAAAAAAAAAAAAAAAAAAAAAAAAAAAAAAGGGCTGTTAAGAAAATCTTTCTAGCGATAAGAGGGAATTGACTATTAGCTTGTGGACGTGGGGGGTCTTTAAAGACCCACTACTTCACGTGTCAAAATAATCACGGGTTTCACGTGTTTTCCCATTATACCTGGTAAGAAATCTTAAGAAATCTTCTCAACATAAGAGGGAATATGACACGTGACGTACGGGGTCTTTAAAAGACCACTACTTCACAGTGTAAAATCATGTTTTCCGTTGTTTCCCCTATTATACCTGGTAAGAACTCTTAAGAAATTCTGACCTTAGTATAAGAGGGAATGTATGTGACAGTGACGTGTGATTGGCTTCAGGAAATAAACATTGTTTTACGTTAATAAATGTGTTGTTAAGTGGTATCATATTAATCAGGTCGTTTTCTCGTTGGAGGTTTTAATATGGAAATGTACAAGTCTTTTAGTGTGCGTCGTGTTTGTTATGGAGGGTGTGAGGTACAATGACTATACATGTAACAGCATCAGAATAGTTTGAAGTCCAATCTTCTGAAAACCACGTTTCTACAAGAGCCATCAAAGCCCAGATAGATAGAGCGTCAACACGAAATATAAAGTCCTAACATGACCAAAAAAAAGCTGAAGCGCAGTGAGACGCTAATAAACGCTGTTTAACAGAAAAGATAAGTCGAAAAAAAGGCAAACTTCTGAGTAGTACAGCATCCAATCGTCAGGAAATGTTTAACCCTTTCACCGCCCAACGTCATTTTAGATGCACCACAAAAGGTACACCCATGTCACTATTAAAGGCATCAAATCAGGCTGTTATATCCAAAGACCCTGGGGGGGGGAAGAGGATTGAAACAGATGGTATTCATGCGATATAGAATGATTACTATCATTTGATGAACTAACTTAGGAAGACCTTCTTCCAAGTCCTATAGCAGATTTAATAGGACATTGGAAGAGCTTCTAAGTTAGCAGGATGTTAAGTTCTCATGCGTTTCTCGACATGAATACCGTCCCTGTTCTCTTCATTTTGTGGAGGTCCTACTTTAAAAATGTCACCAAGAGGGAAATCCCCAATATTACAGAAATTGTTCTCTACCCAGGTAAGTTTAATGGAAAATGTTTGCCTAAAAAAATGGCTGGCGGCGAAAAGTGTTAATCCTCGACAATCTAATGCCTGTATACATCAAGTCTTTAGCTTCACAAAATAATGTCAGATCATGGAGGGAGGCAGGGAAATGGGATGGAGGCAGAGGGTTAGCTCCTGTGTCATAGTGCGACTGATTTTCCTCTGTGAAACAGCCATGTTATCAGAACGAACTAGCCCAATTGTTTCTTGTAGAGTTCCAAAGCTTTGGTTTGAAATAAAGCATCAAGCTGTGTTCATGCAATAAATAAAACGATAAGAAAACTAGCTAACGAAATAAAACCAAAATAAGAGAAAAAAGATAGTACCATAATTTGTTTCGGACTATAAGGGGGCATCTACCCCTCAAAATTTTTACACAAAATTCAGATTTGTTCTTAGATTTTCTACTATATTAGTAGTCATATTACAGGGCTGCCACCCTCCTGTTGCAGTTTCCAAGCACAAACTAAGAAAAAAAAAAAACAGGGACACAGCCTTATTCCAGGGACAAACATCGCACTGTCATGCATCAGGTCAAAACGAGCATTAACTTCCACACATTATTTCATGATCTAGCACATTTCTGACTTTTTTCTGTATTCTTGATGTGTTTGGTGCCAATGTGCTTCCATATTCAAGGGATCCCTGGTGTCCCCCAGTAACCTTGTGCAACATTGCATGTGGGAAACATTTTTAAGTGTTGGTGGGTGTCCTGTGTCAATAGCAAGGCCAGCAACACAAGTGATTTTAAAAGCTATCAGTTTCCAGGGACGCCAGACAGAAAAAGTGGATTCCAGGGACAGGGTGCCTTTTTGACTGTTTCCAGGGATCAAAATACCCCTCAGGGGGGACGTTGGCAGAACTGATATTATAAGGCGCAAGAGTTTCACTCTGGGGGAAAAGTATCACCCTACAGTCCAGAAAATATGGATAAATAAAGATAGATAAATTCCTTTGACAAAAACAACTTCATATCATAACATTTTTTAAATTTTATACACCTTTGATATCCAGTGTACTTGACACACAGGGTGTATACCACATAGTGCCATATTTTTCTAACCACATGTTTGTTTTGTTGAAGTTTGGTTTTAATTTTTTTGTATCAATATTCAGATTATTCCCAAACATTTTCCACAAGCAATTTCAAAATAAATTAATTACATATATCCATTTTAATGATATTAATAATAAAATTAGTAATACACATGTATGCCACAGCTTTGCCAGGCAACAGTGTGGAAGTAATGTTAAGGTGATATTATTCACAAAAAAGAGACCTTTTCACTTTACACAAGTATAAGACAAACATAGAAATGGTCCCTTGCTGTAATATCTATCTTCTCTCTTACACAACAAACACACATTATCAGTTGACAAATAAGAGCTTGTTGTGAGTGTAATTTCATAACAGTTATACCATTACTGTAATTAATTAAATATTCAGCAGGGACAGTCATCGGGTTACCATCAAACCATGTTATTCTATCCCACTTCTATTAATTTCTAATTTGTTTAACCCCAAAAAATTTGGATTTTTATTAGACATTGACTGTAAAAACACACGCACAAATAAAAAGGAACACAAAAAGGGAAATAATTTTACATACATGGGAATAAAATTCATGGGTGCTCCTGGGAAATTTCAAAAATCCTGCAAGGCAAGGGTCCAGGGGCGCCCCAGTTAACAACTTGACTTAAACCAAGCCTAATATAAATTCCTAGAAAAGTGCAGTAATATCATTGTATTCCTTCTTTTTTATATTATACACACGCGAGCAACCGACAAAACGTTGTAAATAGGAAATCGTTGCTTATCAAATTCTCATATGCCGGCTCTAGCACATTTAAAAATCCTGCAATCAGTGATCCTGAAAGCAGGGCATCCAGAATATTAAAGTCGACCCCCCCCCGGTTCAATAATAATGAAGTGAAGTTAACAAATCCTTTATTATTTAGACAAATTTCAGAAAACCTTCAGAGGATACGACTCAATCCAACTGCGATTTAAACTGTGGACATTATATGAGGCATGATTCTCAGTGAGGAGAATGCTCGACGAATCTGATGAAATCCTACTTTTGTTACATATTATTCCGTAGTCCCTGTACACGAATTGATTAAATATCTGCATTTTGTATCGGATCATTTTCGCAGATTGTGTATTGGGTCTACATGAGAATAGTGAACGAAAACAGCAGGATTATTTTTAGACGGAAATATCATTAATTTGCGGACTATAAGCCGCAACCTTTTTTTTTTTTATCCCCCCCCTACGGCTAGTACAGGTGCCGCAACCTAAACGTACCAAAGTAAACTCAAACTCAGTGGCAGGGCTCCCAGGGACACCCATTCTGGGGGTC
>CM065702.1:18337152-18359652 GCA_017654935.2 Phymorhynchus buccinoides | reverse complement strand
GGCTGGGCCAGCCAACCCTTCTCCTTTTTTTTTTTTTCTTACAAACAAGCGCACGGGTTGTTGGGGGACATAGATGTTAGGGCCTCGGCTCCGGGGCTGATCGACGCCACACAAAAAAAAAGGAAAACCAACAAAAAGCCTCCACTAGGCCCAAACTCCTTGGCGCGATTGTATATAATATCGCGTGGCGCATGAATCCAACACAAGTTAGGCACAAGGCGATTAAGGGATGTGCAGCGCTGATAAATGTGCGCTCTTTCTGGAGCGCTAAATTTTGTGGATCATCTTGCCTTTCTCAGGATCCAATAAAGATATACTACATGAAATTTTGCCCCACCGATACAGAACATGACCCTGACGGCATATATGATGCAAATACTGCTGTGATACAGCAGGTGCTGCTGAAAGTATAGGTGCTCGCATCTCTTTGTCTGCATGCATACAAATTACGTGAACAACATTCTACCCCGAGAGGAATCCGCTCACCTTAGACGAGGACAAAGAACTCTCGAGGCCTTGACCAATCTTTTCTTATTAGCAGCATGCTAGTACATCGTTATGGACGCGTTGCCAATACTCTTTGATGTCTTAAGGTAGAAAGAGGGGATCATCATGATCAGCACATCACCATGCTAGCAGAGGTGCTTGAACTGCAGACATCGTGCTCTGAGAGGGTATAATGATTCCGTAGCTGAGATTTTGTCTAGTAGTTAGCTGCGAGCTCCATACGCTTTCATAGATGGTCCTTCACACAGATAGACTTGCAAATTTGGGCCATATAGATAATTGGTCATGTTCAGCTGTAGCATGACATTTTCATGCTAGATATGCTTATATCAAGATCGCTAGAGTTAGAACAGAATGTACAAATAATTGACTCATAAAAGCGCAGTGTGGTCCACTCCTTATAAACTAGCAAGCAAACCCGCTATTTAAATACGGACTCCTAAACTAGTAAGGCGAACCACCTCAAATCACTTTTAGATCCCCGGGATATGTTGGCAGCGGATGGCATGTATTATGTACTAAACCGCGCCGCTGATGCTTAAAAACTGGATCTATCGCATCTAAAAACGCGACTTACGACTCGATCATCATTTGTTGGGGGGACGACTTGTTTGTTGTCGTGTGCATAGATTTCGAGCAAAGGGAAACAACCACGGTTAATGGTCTGAAAGCGGAGTCGCTTCCCTTGTAGTAAATATGGCGGAGAGCGTAGGAAAAGTACGAAAACCACTGACTTTGAAAAGAAAACCACTGACTTTAGTATGGGTTAGTGAGGCGTGCTTAAAGCGAGTAAGTCGGGAAGTGAAACTGTAATACTAGTCGAGTTGTCAGCAATCGCTGATGAGTTGGAAAAGACCAAATCCTACATCAGTTTTAATAATGTCATCGTGTATGTGTGCATGAGAGATAGTAGAGCTGATGGAGCTAGCGTGCTGAACTTTTTGCTTATTCTAAATGCATGTCACTGGCCAGTGAAAGAGGCCTCGCGTCATACGACCCCTGCCTAAACTGTAATAATCGATTGCACATTCCTATGGAGTTGGAAAGACCCAAATCAGTTTTAATTGTGCATTGTATGTGTGCATGAAGAAGAGAGTATGAACTGTGCTGAATTTTTTTCTGACTACGGCTGCCAGTGAATTCATTTTAAATTCCACACTTTGGAAGTCTTAAAACATAATGGATATTAAAAGGACCATGACTAATTTCATACAATTTATTACACTTGGTTATACAAAACAAATCCTTTACAGTTGTTTATAAGATCAAATGTTGACACATTGGAAAGAAATTTGTATGATTCTTGACATTTTAAACCAAACCATTTTGTTTGTTTCTTCTTAATTTGTAGCTCATTCAGTTTCAACAAGACCACCGTGATTAGATTAGCAATCACACCGAAACAGAGAAAGCAAGCAAACGGTATCAGTATCACAAATCAAACATGCAGTTAATCAACTGATTCTAAAGTCTTGTAACCATTTAAAGCAATCCACTCTTCAATTTCTCATTCACACATTAAAAACACACACACAGAAACCCCATGCATGTACACACACACACACATGCACACCCATATACATGTTTCATGCACACAAAGCCCTGATTCTATTAAAATTTCTCTCTTTCACACAGGCTCACAAACTGGCCCATACGCATGCATGCACACAAAACCATTCTCAATGTGTTGTTACAAACGAAAAAACAAACCTACCCACCCCCACCCCCAAACACTCCTCTTTCTTATCCCCATTCCCCCCTCCTTCCTCTCCAACCAAAATGACTGTATTTCCTGAGCTTTTACTCCTGAGCCAAGCCACTGGTTTGATTCTCGTTCCAACCTGAATCAAATTCATACTGAGACTTAATTGTTCTTCAAGGAATTTTACTGCCAACACAAATGAAACCAAGAAGAAAGCCATGAAAATGCACACACTTACAACATATTTTTTGTTCTTAAGCCCCTTTTTATAGGTCAGAGATCTTCTTCTGTGTTCCCAGGCCATATGGCCATAATGGGTAAGGTACGTATGTGTCCAGTTTTCAGCTTTTCACTGGTCTCCCCGCTGCATACAGCCGACACATTCTGATTTCGGAGGAGCTCAAAGGAGAACATTATTTGGAAGATGTTTTTGGAAAAAAGGCAGGAGAATGGGCCAACAAGTCAGAAAGATGGTCGATCAAACTATGTAGATGACATAAAGCAAAGGGAAGAGTCAGAGTCAAAGAGAGTGACAGATCAGATGAAGTTACAAGCACATAACTTCCAGAAGGTGGGAGAACTATTTCTATGTAAGATAAGATCCCCCGGTATCTCCACTGTTAGAGATCAATTTTACATGGAAAACTCTTGCATCACCTATAGATCAACAATCTGAACCAATTTTATCTTGTCTTACAAGGATATTATCACCTGTAGCTAGAGTTCCCTGTCGTGAAAACAAAGTGTGGGTGCTTAAGTTATTTTGAAAATCATAGCAACATCTAACCCTGTAGAGGAGGTTCTTAAAACAGACTAAGACTAAGAGGAACTCAAAGAAGGCTTCATCTATCAGCAATTATTTTCTTTTTTACCGATATATGTAAATACATTGCTGTTTTGCATTATCAACCTTTAGGTAAATTTCAGTGTTGCGCTGAAGTTAAAAACTATGGTGGGAAACAAAAGGAAATGCTGGACAAAAACAACCTCCAAACAGTTCCAAAACTCAACAGCCATGAATAGGTATGAAAGGTTTGTTTGTTAGCTTTTCGTTCCCCAGCTTAAACGCTCTGGGGGCACACCCACTGCCATGTGAACATTTCGCATTTCGTGTATGGCTGCTTTTAAAGGGCCCCGCCACATGGGCGGCCATACTCCGACTTCAGGGGAGTATGAAAGGTAATTTTGGGGTATTAGTACATCAAGGTAGATTTTTTCTGAGAACCCCTGAAATAATAAAATCAGATTAGAAGCCATAAGAACAAAGATTTCAACTGGAAGAAAAAAAAAGTGCATTTAAAAATCAACCAATCAATTAAATTATCAGTTAATCAATCAATAAAAAAATAAATAAATCGATTAACCAATCAAATAATCAACCAGTCAGTCAATCAATCAACCAGTTAACCAAACAAAATAATCAACCAATCAGTTAATAAATCAACCAACCAGTCAGTCAATAAATAACCAACCAGTCAGTCAATCAATCAACCAGTCAATCAATCAATCAGTTAATAAATCAACCAACCAGTCAGACAATCAAACATTACCCTCCTTAAATGTTCAACATCTATAGTTGAAAAGAGGATCTGAAAGTTAACACCCCTTGCACAATGCCAAAGCGAAGGGTGGTCAGCTTGTAATATTCACGGAACAAACAAAGAAGGCAGAGCTGTTGGAAAGACCAGTAGTGGTGGCATGGAGTTGTGTCATTGAATCCATAGAGATCGCTTGCTGTGCAACCGCTTTTCAATCAAATCAATTTATTGTCTTCAATTTCAAACAGAAGAAATTTGTTGCCCAGAAATGTGTTGTTTCTTCTTCAATCTTGTCAATCAGCTACTTTTTTTTCTTCTTCAACCCCAGTCCCGTTTCTTCCAGGGTGGTGGTCGTGGTCGTGGTCGTGGTTTCTGCTAGCTTATGCGCTCCCAAACAGTGGCAAGACATTCGAACCGAAGCAGACTTATCTCAACACAGCACGAGTTAAAAACAGACAAACAAAAAAAGGCCCACAACCACCATCGTTAGCAAAATGTGACGAGATGCTGAATCACAGACACTGGCAATCAACAACCCTTCTCCCTCCAGTCTAAATCACCCGTCTTCCCCTTTAGTTCTGAAGAATTAAAAAAACAAAAATGTCCACCAAACGGCAGCGATTTCAATGGAATACTTTTTTTTTTGTTCAAGTCAATCTCTTCAGGAACAAAGTCGACTATATTATTATGTTCGTCACTCACACAAACATTTTTTAAAAAAATCAGTTTTATAATGTTCAGTCCCTCAACACATCTATACCTAGCGCATAGTCACAAAAGCATGGAACATTTTTAACCACAAAAAAAAATCTATAGAAAGATAGCTAAAAACCAGCTTGAACTCCATAGAGAAAATTCAAGCGAACCACAACATAACATTAGCGATCCAACTTGCTCCGACATACTTCAGTGTTGTTGAGTGAAAGCTGCCTTGGCTGAAATTCGGCGCTGGTGAGTTGACAAAAGAACCACGGGAAAGAAAAGGAAAAAAACCAACAAGAGAAAAAGGGCCATTTTTTAAAATATTATATACCCACACACCACCACCACCAACACCCAACCCAACCCCACTCCTGAACCGCTCACTAACACAACCTCACACATTCTCTTCGTTCGTGCTGACCGACTCGTACACGCTCTTGCCGCTCTCTTTGCGGTTACGTCTCAAGCGGTTGCTCTGCGTCTGTTCCCGCTCCCGAATTTCCGCCGCCTCCGTCATCTGCAAGGCCTGCACGAAGGACGGGGGGTGGGCGTGACCTTTGAGCAATGACCCCCCATCAGGCCCGTCCCCCCCTGTCGGCGTGGGGGACTGTAACAGAGGGGTCCTGGCGTGTCCTCCTACCGCACCGCTGCTCCCCACAGAACCGAAACGGCCACTGACGATGGTGGAGTGATAGGACGACACGCTGGGCTCCCGAGACCGGAACTCCTCCCCAGACGGCGAGGCCAGCCCTTCCCGGGAGCGGTTGAGGAAGTCGCGCGAGCGGGAGGGCACCATGTTGTCCCTGGAGCGGTCGAGGCTCTCCCGCGACTTGCTGCGGGCCGGGTGGTAAGTCCTGGCCCGGTCCTTCACCATGGTGGAAGAAGGGGACGGGCCGTAGTGGTGGAACCCCTCCCTGCTCGCCGACGTGGGAAGGACGCCCGATCGGCCGTCCCCGGGAGTAGCGGGTGGGCCCGGCGTGTTCGCGCGAGGGGAGGTCACTGGCGCAGGCAGCGGCTTCGCTCCCCTGTCCAGCTCCCTTCCTAACGAAACCCCTTCCAAGGGGCTCCTTCCCGCCGTGGGGGAGGAGGTAGGGGCAGGGTGGTGGATCAGCTTAGCCCGCGACGAAAACGACCGCTCCCCGCTAGGGCTGGTGGGGAGGCTGCCCCCGCCCCCTACGGTGGGACTGCGCGGACTGAGGTCCTCCCCGGGGCTCATGGGAGCGCGGCGGAACTGGAGGCGCTGAGGGGAAGCAGAGGCGGCCCGCTGGTAAATGTTGACAGGCGGCAGGGGTGTGGGGCCGGCGTCGACTCCCCTCAAGCTGTGGCTGCTGTCAGCGGCGCGTTGAGCGGCCTGCAGCGAGGCACCCACCGACGTCGTGGGCTGGCTGGGGCCGGAGGTCGGCAGGGAGGGGCCGTTATCCTCGTACAGGTTGTTGTAGGAGCCCCCCATGTGGCGCTGCCCGCTGGTGGGGGGCAGGGGAGGAGAAGGGGGGCAATCCAACGACTGGCTGCCTCTGTCGAAGTAGGCGTCCGGCGGAGGGGAGAACACATTGGCCTGCGGAATACACACAACTAACTGTTGAACTACAATCGGAAAGATCAAACTTTTTTTTTCTCTCCCAAAACCTGTTTTCCACTCGGTCACACAGCCATTCAAAGTCAAACATACATACAAAAAATATACAGGTTCAGGGCTCCCAGGGACCCCCATTTGGGGGTCTATGGAGCACTAACATTCTAAAGGACCCTCTAAAAAAATGTGCAGGGGGTCCCAGGGATGCACTAAAAAAAATATTTTTAGCATTTGCAATGTCACTGGGACTCTCTATCCTTCCTCTAGGACCCTCTATACCGTAAGTGAAGGAGTCCCTGGGACCCCTTGTTTTGCGGGACGATTATGAGCCCTGCAGGTTATATAATAGACTGAATGAAATACATAGAAATCAGGCTTGCAAGTGCTGCAAAGCTTACTTGCCATGGAAAACAATTTTGTTCGGGGGAGGCTCAAGTTAAGCTAAAACCCCTCAAGCAAAAACCAGACAATAAAATAATGTATCGCAACTGTTCTATTCTATTTAGCGAAAATATTTTGTTCATAAATCCTTTTTATTAAAAAACAGTATCATCTTGGAAGCCAGACCTTAAACTGTCTCCAAGAAAGATTAATTGAAAATCATAACATGATATACTGATTGATTTAGCAAGCATTGAAGCTTTTTACAACACAGAGTTTGTTGTTGATCAAATTTTGCATTTTTAAAGATTGTTTGGAAATGATGCCTGTGAAGAAAACCACCAGCAAAACGGGACTGTATTCTTTTAAATGATAGTGAATTTCTTACACTAAAGCAATTACAAACATCAAAAAGAAAAAACAACAACACAATTTGAAGTTTACACAAAGGGACAGACAGAGAACAAATACACAGTCACATAAAGCAAGCAAGAAAACAATAGCAAAACATGCATGTGTACAGTGATGCAAAGGGCTTACAAAACACATACACACTGCAAGACACAGACAGAAAGACTCGCAGCAAACGAAATGAAAGTATTTGTCAAACATATGAAGATCTCAAATAGATGTTACACTTACAGACGACAAAAAATGAACCAAAAAAAGATACTAATCTCCCCCAGAGACAAATTTGAGAAAAATTGTCACAAACCAACAGCTTGTCACAAACACTCAAAGGAAATCTAATTTTGTTAAGTTGAAAATTTGAAAAAGAAACCAAAAGAAACACCTATCTATAGGTTCTGAAACTTACTGTAAAGATGAAAAGTGAAACATCCCAACAAAAATAACATTTTCAAAGCCAGAAACAAGCCTGAATATAGACTTTTTTTTCTCCTCAAGGCTATAATTGTGCCCAACAAAATCTAATTCATATCAATAATGGCTGCTAGTACTTGGTATGTTAACAGTGATCACTTTTGGCAAGTTCCTAGTTACAAATTCATTTTTTAGGCTTGGCAGTTTTGGACCGTTGTGTGGCTTTGGTGATGTGTGTGTGTGTGTGTGTGTGTGTCTGTGCATGTGTGTGGCTTGTTTTCTTGAGTTACAATAAAAGAAAATTGTTTTTATCTTAGGAATATTAGACAATGCTTTGAAAAGGATGAAACTGGAACCTAATTATTACCTTGTATGCTCGTATTTTGTGTAAGCCACCTTTTGAGTTCAGCAATTTCTACTTCATAAGTCAAAACAAAGGAAATGCAACTTGTTTTTGCAAACACGCATTAAGCTCTAACCTTGCTCTTGCTCAAATGTTAAGTTGTTAAAAAAAAAAGAGTCTGGTTTTCCTAAATAAACAAACCTTACAACTGACACATACACAAACACTTACCAACGCAAATGCATACCTCATCCCACAAAAACTCAAAAGAACTGAAGATGGTGATGACAGCAAGGCAAGACATGATGATGAAAAGACGACCAATATTGTACTGGATGACAGCAAGGCAAGACATGATGATGAAAAGACGACCAATATTATACTGGATGACAGCAAGGCAAGACATGATGATGAAAAGACGACCAATATTGTACTGGATGACAGCAAGGCAAGACATGATGATGAAAAGACGACCAATATTAAGATGACGACCAATATTATACTGGATGACAGCAAGGCAAGACACGATGATGAAAAGACGACCAATATTGTACTGGATGACAGCAAGGCAAGACACGATGATGAAAAGACGACCAATATTGTACTGGATGACAGCAAGGCAAGACACGATGATGAAAAGACGACCAATATTGTACTGGATGACAGCAAGGCAAGACATGATGATGTAAAGACGACCAATATTGTACTGGATGACAGCAAGGCAAGACATGATGATGTACTGGATGAAAGACGACCAATATTGTACTGGATGACAGCAAGGCAAGACATGATGATGAAAAGACGACCAATATTGTACTGGATGACAGCAAGGCAAGACACGATGATGAAAAGACGACCAATATTGTACTGGATGACAGCAAGGCAAGACATGATGATGTAAAGACGACCAATATTGTACTGGATGACAGCAAGGCAAGACATGATGATGAAAAGACGACCAATATTGTACAGCATCCAGCATGACCAACGAGAGTCACTGTACGCTACACCACCAAGGGAAACAACCACATTGCTCCGCAGGCAACAGCAGAAAGTTCAGACTGGGGAACTAGTCAGGCGATGTGCAATCCCCCCCCCCTCCCCATTCAGACCTGTTTACCCTTATAATGAAAAAACCTGGAATTTGCCACAAAACCCCCCGGAATTTGACAGAAAAAAACAGAATTCACATGATCTGTACACGACTCTCGATCTAAGCGGTTTTTTTTTTTTTTTTTTTTTTTTTTTCTTCTTCTTCTCCTTCCGCGAACATCGGCGTCGATTTTCAATATTGTGATGAATTCTTTGCTCAATTTTGCCAGAAAAGTGTTATTAGTAATTTCAGTCACTAAATTCTTAGTACATTTTAGTATAAAACAAGCGGGAAAAAGCAAAATACCTTGAAATGTCCACGATGGGACAGAGAAAAAATCACTCGACCGCGGATCGGCGGATGCCAAGTTGCAACTCGGCGCCATCGCGATCAATATTGACTTCATTTTCCGTTAAAAACTTAAAAAATTCTCACATCATCGTATTTTCCAGTGATAAAATAATTTAAATGGACTCATTTCAAGCCTTAATTACAATCTCTCCCATTAAAAAACTGCTTGGAAAGCTCATCGATTCGACAGTAAAAGTCTGACCGCCATTTTCTCAGTCCCGAAATAGATCGACCAAATTAAAAAACATTATTTCCACCCATTTACCCCCCCCCCCCCCCTTGAAAATGCAGCCTTTAATGATTACATGTTACGTCAAGCACAACACCTTTTCTGATTACGTAGTGTGTTAGGTACACAAGGTTTCGGTCAACCCTTGCGTCTTTTCCTACGAAAGGAAACAAATAATAGACGTTTTATCAAAATCACGGGATTTTCAGCGTTCACCCGGAATATATTATTTTACCCAGAATTTTTGCAAAAATCCCGGGATAATTCTGGCTAAAACCGGGAGGGTACAACAGGTCTGACCCCCCCCCCCTCCCATTTTCCTCATCCAAATTAACCTTTAGCACGCTGACGCTGCAGGCACACTGATTCGCTGAGGGCAGATACTCTCCCCTGCAACTGCAGGTGCTCTGTGTCGCCCAGAGAGGGGTACTCAAAATCAGGTGCCATGTGCCGCCCAGAGAGGGGTACTTCAAAATCAAACGCCTTAATGAACATTATTTGTGTATTAAAATGGAAACAACCCCCTACTTTCGGCTTCAGAATGAGGCTCAGCTGCTTCAGTTTTTTTCCGGTTTCCGCCATATTGGTTTTTTAGTTGTGCATTGAATTTTTCAAAGTTCTATTGGGTCAGAAAGCTACTAGGTTGAATTTGGAGAAAAGTTCGCCTTTCATAATATTCTTAATATTTCCGTGAGTTATTTCGTTAAAAGTGATCCTCGACATGACTATTAGTCAGTGGGCGAACTCAGAAGCATTCTGCACTCATTCCGACAGTGCCGAAACAGTATGTCAACACTTTCGCTTTGTTGTTTTTGCTTCTTCTTTTTTTCAACAACAAAACATGCACGGACAACAAAATGCTTAGTATCAACACTTTCCTCAATCAGTTCTTTATTAGTATTCCAATAATCAAGTCTGCACACAGCACATAGAGAAAATTACAGCATTTTTAATCAAGTGGGTATAGGCGTTTTTCACTGCCTCAAAAAGAATGCAGTGGCAGAGTATGGAAAGTCAGAAAAAAATGCAGTGAGCTAAAGGTTAAATAAACTTGCTTTCTGTCACTTAAAGATGAAATCTTCACTGCACCTATCCTGTTCTACTTTCTGTGGATCAACCTTTGATGATTAAAATGTTCAAAAAACAGAAAACAAAAGCGGCAGTCATCACAGAGAAGCGTAAGCCCTGTAAAAAAACAACCAGTTCACTTTTTTTTTCACTCAAGCAAAAACCCCCACCAAAAAACAATTGATTTCCTTCCAAGACATTTTTTGTCCGGTAAAAACAACAGGTAACCAACTGACACTATTTGTTTCGTCCGCTGTACCCCCCCCCCACCAATGAAAATATCGAATCCACGCTGACCCAATTCCCCAGCCTGAAATAACGACCACCAGGCACCAGACAACGGAAGGTAGGAGACAAGAAATAGGAGGAGAGAAACGAGAGAAAAAAGTGGTGCGGCCCAACCTTATAATTTACTCACGCTATTGTTGACCGTGGGGCTATGATGACGCACTCCATTCGCTGTGGTGCTCGCCTCCACGCTGATCTTCACGTCCTTGGCCGCAGCCACATAGGTCACTTTCGAGGAGTCGATATTGATTGTTCGAGTCTTCACGCTGTACGACACCAATCTGGGAGAAAAACAAACAAGAACCTATGAGTTTTTTTGGTGCTCGCTCTTGCAAACAAAGTGTCTGTTTCTCTAGACTCTGTAAACGTCAAAAGCGTGTTGTCAGTTTGCCTGCCTCTGTTCTCCCTCTCAAAAAGGGGTAAAGAGGAAAAAAATAGAGATAAAAAGTGGCCACTACTCTTTCTTTTTTATCCTTTTTTTTCTTTTAAGCGGAATTGAAGATTTCAGCTTTGGCCGTTAAAACGAACAAAATAACACATGCTTAAGAAGAAAAAATTCCGTTCCAGAGGAAAGTGGCCGATTAAGCGGCTTTGGCCGATAAAGCGGAATCCAAATATTTTTCCTCCTTTGAACTCCTCCGAAATCGGAATGAGTCGGCTGAATGCAGCGAGGAGACCAGTGAATACTGGAAAACGGACATATACGTACCCCTTCTGGCCTATGCCCCTAGGAACACAGAGAATAAAAAAGAAGACTCAGCAAAAATTCAAAGGCCATATCACAAGAGTTACAAAGTCAATACTATTAACAACTTCGAGAATGCAAGCAATCCAAACATTTTGACTCAAATGAATGGATACTCTTAACACCGTGAACTCATTCCATGCGAAAACAAAACTCTAAATGTTTGCAGAGTGCATGCATTCCAATCGGTGTGCAGTGCATATTCATATGAGAAGGACAGATGCAGCACATTACGACAGACCAGAACAAGCCAATAAAAACATAACAAGTGCAACGCTGAGCGGCTGCAAAGTCCCTAGGCAGTTATCACCGAGGTTACTCCGAAAATCGGAAATGTGTCGGCTGTACAACCATACATAAAAAAAGCATCCAAAACAGCTATACTACATAAAAAACGATCAAAACAGCATGAACTGAATAGTTTGTAGATAGAGCCTGGGGTTCGGACCCGTGATTTGAGTGCGCGCGATCATGCGCCACCGAAACATTCATGAGCAACTGTGTTATAGACAACCATCAAGAAATGTGTGAAAAAACTGCATTAAAATACATGTCAAAACTCGCGAGATATAGCGATTATGGTGTGGGTTTAAACCCCCGTAACTGAAAGCGACCTGACCTAATGTAACACTAAATACATCAGTGGATAGCTTGCCTCTTGCAAACTAGGTATACCAAATTGATGATGATAGACAGAAAGTTTTCTTTTTTTGAGAAAAACGGACAAAAGCCGTCCGTCGTGCCCTCCGTCCCGTGTCCGGCTATTTGTCGTTTGGTTTTGTAGACTTTATGTTCCCGTTTTTATTTTTTTTAGTAGTTAGTTTGGAAATGTTGATGCTATACAGTGAGGTCCTTATTAGGGTTTTAAGCTTGTTGTTGCTTTTTGTACAGATTTGTGTAACCCCAAAACATATAATCGCTAAAATCTGGTGTTTTTTATTTGTGTGATGTTCTAATGCATTCTTCTTTCAGAACATTTCTTGATGAATGTATGTTTTCGTTTGTTGTAATGAATGTGCCTGTGCGAATGGTCGTGCGCGCTCAAATAATGTATCCGAATACCAAGGCTTTTTATGTTATAAAACTACTTAGAGTTGTAAAGTATTTTTAAAAAATTACGTGCTGTTTTGATAAGTTTCTTTATAATATGACCATAACCGACACAGTCCTATAATATACTGCCGTTTATGAAGTTTGTTGTTAATGTTTTTGATGAGTTTGAATGTTTGGGTCGAAGATGGAAAAATGAGTATTAGAGTCGTGTTATTTGGAAGGTTCTGGTAAGGGGGTATTTGCTGCATCCTGTGTTGTCATGTGATATGCACTGCACAGACAATGTGTTTGCTTGCACTGGGGCCTGAGAGTTAGTCTATTTTGTCGCATGAAATGAAGGTGAAGGTGTTAAGAGTACCATTTCTGCTGAGTGTGAATTTTGGGATAGAAGGCATTGGTTGTTGTTAATGAGCCAAGATCTTTCTACTTGCGTTTGCGCATCTGCCTTTGAATTGTGGTGTTGGTTAAGTTTTGTTGCGATCACTTACCAGGCCTCATTCCTGTGTTGTGGTGGTCGAGTATGTGTCCGTTTGTTGGTTTTCACTTGAGACGCAGAGCGTCATTTTCCCTGCCGATGCATTCCAATTTCGGTGGAGCTCCAAGGAAACAAATTTTTTTGCTGTTAGCTTCTTCTTAAAGCAGTATACTTTGGAGTTCGAACTTTGCAAAGTCAGATGATCTTAGATTAACCCAAGCTTGGGAAAATGGTAGTTTAATAGAAAAAAATAGACAGCTGTAAAGGAGGTTTCATGACAAAATCTGCTCTTCTTTTTTGTGGGGGCTTCTATTTTTTTTGATTAAGATGTGTTTTAGATTTTTTTTTTTTTTTTTTTTTTTTTTTTTTTTTTTTTTTTGTCAAAACGCATTTTTTTTTTTTTTTTTTCACATGTTTCCATTTTTTTTTTAGACTATTTTCTTAATACTCTTTTGTCAGCAAATTCCCATGAAAATGCTGTGCCCTTTCTTGCCTTTTCTGTTGCTGTTCTGCTGCAGAGGCTGTTTCTGACGTTCCATTGCATCTTCTTATGCCCATTTCTATCATGCCAGCGTGCAGTTGCCTTCCGAACAGTTCTTTGGTGGATTATGTAAAAAGCCGTATGGTGGGACTTGCGGTTGGTAATGTGAAAGATGGTTGAAATGAAATTGGGAAAAAAATATATAAAATATGTAAATCAGGTGTTGAAGTGTTTGCAAAAATAATGATGAGAGAAAGGTTAAAAGAAGAAAAAAAATAGACATAAAAAAAATTAAGCTGAATTGTAAATTGGATTATGGGTATACAATGACATAAAATAAAAAATGCATATACATTTACAAGTAATGAAGTGTAATGTGAAACAAGAAAAATTGCTTTGAATTGTAGTGTTTGACAAAATGGTAAGTTGTTTACTGAAGAACACACATACAGTGATACAGAATGAGAAAATATTGTATGGTGACACAATAAAAAAAGAGTCTAGAGAAAAAGACACTAGGTTTGCAAGAGTGAGCATGAAAAAGAAAAAATAGGTTCTTGTTTGAAAAACACAAAAATTGGTGTAAAACAGCGTGAAGACTCGAAAAAAAAAAATCGACTGATCGAAAGATAAAATATGTGGCTGCGGCCAAGGATGCGACTGATTGAGGGTTGATAAAAGAAAAAATTCGTTATAGATTATTTAATCATTGTTAATAGAGAAAAAAATAGCGTAATGGAAATTATAAGGTTGAATGTTGAATCACGTTTGTTTCGAATTTCTGTCCTCCTACGCCTTGTCTCCTAGAACCGTTGTCTGAAGCTATGTGGTCGTTATTTCTGCCCACGAGGATCGGGTTCGCGTAAACCCGCTTTCTTGACCTTGTTGTGCATGTGGCGGGTCTTCATTTGGTTGAAGAAAAAATGTGAATCGAAGGTGATTGAAAATTGATGAAAAAATGTGGAAAAAAAAAAAAAATTGAATTAAGAAGTTGAAAAAAGAAACGAGTGAAAAAAAATGAAAAAAGAATGTTTTTTTACATGGCTTATGGTGTGATTGTGATGACTGCCGTGATTGTTTTCTGTGAAACAAACATTGAAAAAAATGAAAAATGTGAAAATGAGAAAGTTGAAAATAAAAGTGTGCAGTGAAGAAAAATGCTTTAACACCCACTTGATTAAAAAAATGCTATTGCTAACTATATATTTATTAATGTTCTCTGTGTGTTGTGTTGGCCAGTACCAGACTCTGCCACTGGAATTACTTTGTGTTGATTATTGGATAACGCCTAAAATAACTTGAGGATGATTGAGGAAAGTTTTTTTTGAGGGGAAAGAGCAGATTCTATGATTGTATTTTGCTTGTTCCGTTTTGTTGTGTTTGTATTTGTTTTGTTTGTTGAAAAAAAAAAGAAGAAAGAAAAGAGAAGAAAGAAAGAAAGACACAGAAATGAAAGCGAAATAAACAAAGCGAAAGTGCTGACTTACTGTTTCGGTACGGTCGGAATGAGTGCCGTCTGCTTCAAAGTTCGCCCACTGACTAACTAACTCATGTCTAAGATCCCTTTAACGAAATAACTCACGGAAATATCATTAAGCATCTTAAGAAGGCAATCTTTTCTCCAAATTCACCTAGTAAGCTTTCTGACCCAATAGAACTTGAAAAATTCAGTGCACAACTAAAAAACCAATATGATGGCGGAAACCGAAAAAACTGAAGCAGCTGAGCCTGCATTCTGAAGCGAAAGTATGGTTGTTTCAATTATTAGTAACGGGAACAACGTCCGCGAAGCGTTGATTTTGAGTACCCCTCTCTGGGCGACACATGGACACTCTGATTTTGAGTACCCCTATCTGGGCGGGGCAACATGCGCACCTGCAGTTGCAGGGGAGATTATCTGCTTCAGCGACTCGTGTTGCCTGCCTGCAGCGTGCTAAAGGTTAATTTGGATGAGGGAAATGGAGGGCAAAGGGGGGGGGGGGCAGAACTGTTTATCCTTCCGGTTTTGCCGAAATTATTCCGGAAAATTCTGCTAAATTACAGGGTGTGGATAAAATTGTAAATCCGGTCCCAGATGGAAACGCTGAAAAATTCAGGGATTTCGATAAACCGTGCTATTATTTGTTTCCGGGTCGTAGGAAAAGACGCAAGGCAAAGGGTTGACCCGAAACCTTGTGTACCTAAACACACGACGTCCACAGGGAAAAGGGGTGGTGCTTGACGTCACATGCATAAAAATGCTGCTTTTTCATTGGGTTTTAAAGGTGTGAAATATTGTTTTTATTTTGGTCGATCTATTTCGGGGTCTGAGCTTCTTGCACATGGTGGCCAGGCTTTTACCGTCGATTCGAAGAGCTTTCCAGGCAGTTTTTAATGGTAGAGATTGTAATTAGGGCCTGAAATGAGTCCATTTAGATTATATTATCACTGGAAAATACGATGATGTCAGAATTTTGAAGTTTTCAACGGAAAATGAAATGAAAATTGATCGCGATGGCGCCGAGCTGCAACTTGGCATCAGCCGATCCGCGGCCGAGTGATTTTTCTCTGTCCCATCGTGGACATTTCAAGGTATTTTGCTTTTTCCAGCTTGTTATATACTAAAATTTACTAAGAATTAGTAACTGAATTTACTAATAAAACTTTTCTAGCAAAATTGAGCCAAGAAATCATCACAATATTGAAAATCGTCGCCGATGTTCGCGGAAAGGAGAAGAAGAAGAAGAAACCGCTTTATCGCGAGTCGTGTACAGATCATGTGATTTCCGGTTTTTGTTCTCAAATTCCGGGGGGGTTTTGTGGCAAATTCCAGGTAATTTTCATTATAAGGGTAAACAGTGTCTGGGGGGGGGGGGGGCGAGTAGCACAGCGCCTGACTAGTTCCCCAGTCTGAACTTTCGCTTGACTGTTTGTCCTGCGGAGCAATGTGGTTGTTTCCCTTGGTGGTGTAGCGTACAGTGACTCTCGTTGGTCATGCTGGATGCTGTACAATATTGGTCGTCTTTTCATCATCATGTCTTGCCTTGCTGTCATCCAGTACAATATTGGTCGTCTTTTCATCATCATGTCTTGCCTTGCTGTCATCCAGTACAATATTGGTCGTCTTTACATCATCATGTCTTGCCTTGCTGTCATCCAGTACAATATTGGTCGTCTTTTCATCATCGTGTCTTGCCTTGCTGTCATCCAGTACAATATTGGTCGTCTTTTCATCATCATGTCTTGCCTTGCTGTCATCCAGTACAATATTGGTCGTCTTTACATCATCATGTCTTGCCTTGCTGTCATCCAGTACAATATTGGTCGTCTTTACATCATCATGTCTTGCCTTGCTGTCATCCAGTACAATATTGGTCGTCTTTTCATCATCATGTCTTGCCTTGCTGTCATCCAGTACAATATTGGTCGTCTTTTCATCATCATGTCTTGCCTTGCTGTCATCCAGTACAATATTGGTCGTCTTTTCATCATCGTGTCTTGCCTTGCTGTCATCCAGTACAATATTGGTCGTCTTTTCATCATCGTGTCTTGCCTTGCTGTCATCCAGTATAATATTGGTCGTCTTTTCATCATCATGTCTTGCCTTGCTGTCATCCAGTATAATATTGGTCGTCTTTTCATCATCATGTCTTGCCTTGCTGTCATCCAGTACAATATTGGTCGTCTTTTCATCATCGTGTCTTGCCTTGCTGTCATCCAGTATAATATTGGTCGTCTTTTCATCATCATGTCTTGCCTTGCTGTCATCCAGTACAATATTGGTCGTCTTTTCATCATCATGTCTTGCCTTGCTGTCATCCAGTACAATATTGGTCGTCTTTACATCATCATGTCTTGCCTTGCTGTCATCCAGTACAATATTGGTCGTCTTTTCATCATCATGTTTTGCCTTGCTGTCATCACCATCTTCAGTTCTTTTGAGTTTTTGTGGGATGAGGTATGCATTTGCGTTGGTAAGTGTTTGTGTATGTGTCAGTTGTAAGGTTTGTTTATTTAGGAAAACCAGACTCTTTTTTTTTTAACAACTTAACATTTGAGCAAGAGCAAGGTTAGAGCTTAATGCGTGTTTGCAAAAACAAGTTGCATTTCCTTTGTTTTGACTTATGAAGTAGAAATTGCTGAACTCAAAAGGTGGCTTACACAAAATACGAGCATACAAGGTAATAATTGGGTTCCAGTTTCATCCTTTTCAAAGCATTGTCTAATATTCCTAAGATAAAAACAATTTTCTTTTAGTGTAACTCAAGAAAACAAGCCACACACATGCACAGACACACACCACACACACACACACACATCACCAAAGCACAGCACAACGGTCAAAAACTGCCAAGCCTAAAAAATGAATTTGTAACTAGGAACTTGCCAAAAGTGATCACTGTTAACATACCAAGTACTAGCAGCCATTATTGATATGAATTAGATTTTGTTGGGCACAATTATAGCCTTGAGGAGAAAAAAAAGTCTATATTCAGGCTTGTTTCTGGCTTTGAAAATGTTATTTTTGTTGGGATGTTTCACTTTTCATCTTTACAGTAAGTTTCAGAACCTATAGATAGGTGTTTCTTTTGGTTTCTTTTTCAAATTTTCAACTTAACAAAATTAGATTTCCTTTGAGTGTTTGTGACAAGCTGTTGGTTTGTGACAATTTTTCTCTCAAATTTGTCTCTGGGGGAGATTAGTATCTTTTTTTGGTTCATTTTTTGTCGTCTGTAAGTGTAACATCTATTTGAGATCTTCATATGTTTGACAAATACTTTCATTTCGTTTGCTGCGAGTCTTTCTGTCTGTGTCTTGCAGTGTGTATGTGTTTTGTAAGCCCTTTGCATCACTGTACACATGCATGTTTTGCTATTGTTTTCTTGCTTGCTTTATGTGACTGTGTATTTGTTCTCTGTCTGTCCCTTTGTGTAAACTTCAAATTGTGTTGTTGTTGTTTTTTCTTTTTGATGTTTGTAATTGCTTTAGTGTAAGAAATTCACTATCATTTAAAAGAATACAGTCCCGTTTTGCTGGTGGTTTTCTTCACAGGCATCATTTCCAAACAATCTTTAAAAATGCAAAATTTGATCAACAACAAACTCTGTGTTGTAAAAAGCTTCAATGCTTGCTAAATCAATCAGTATATCATGTTATGATTTTCAATTAATCTTTCTTGGAGACAGTTTAAGGTCTGGCTTCCAAGATGATACTGTTTTTTAATAAAAAGGATTTATGAACAAAATATTTTCGCTAAATAGAATAGAACAGTTGCGATACATTATTTTATTGTCTGGTTTTTGCTTGAGGGGTTTTAGCTTAACTTGAGCCTCCCCCGAACAAAATTGTTTTCCATGGCAAGTAAGCTTTGCAGCACTTGCAAGCCTGATTTCTATGTATTTCATTCAGTCTATTATATAACCTGCAGGGCTCATAATCGTCCCGCAAAACAAGGGGTCCCAAAGACTCCTTCACTTACAGCATAGAGGATATTAGGTCCTAGAGGAGGGATAGAGGGTCCCAAAAACATTGTGAATGCTAAAAAGAATTTTCTAGTGCATCCATGGGACCCCCTGCACATTTTTTTTAGAGGGTCCTTGAGAATGTTAGTGCTTCATAGACCCCCAAAAATGGGGGTCCCTGGGAGCCCTGAACCTGTATATTTTTTGTATGTATGTTTGACTTTGAATGGCTGTGTGACCGAGTTGAAAACAGGTTTTGGGAGAGAAAAAAAAAGTTTGATCTTTCCGATTGTAGTTCAACAGTTAGTTGTGTGTATTCCGCAGGCGAATGTGTTCTCCCCTCCGCCGGACGCCTACTTCGACAGAGGCAGCCAGTCGTTGGATTGCCCCCCTTCTCCTCCCCTGCCCCCCACCAGCGGGCAGCGCCACATGGGGGGCTCCTACAACAACCTGTACGAGGATAACGGCCCCTCCCTGCCGACCTCCGGCCCCAGCCAGCCCACGACGTCGGTGGGTGCCTCGCTGCAGGCCGCTCAACGCGCCGCTGACAGCAGCCACAGCTTGAGGGGAGTCGACGCCGGCCCCACACCCCTGCCGCCTGTCAACATTTACCAGCGGGCCGCCTCTGCTTCCCCTCAGCGCCTCCAGTTCCGCCGCGCTCCCATGAGCCCCGGGGAGGACCTCAGTCCGCGCAGTCCCACCGTAGGGGGCGGGGGCAGCCTCCCCACCAGCCCTAGCGGGGAGCGGTCGTTTTCGTCGCGGGCTAAGCTGATCCACCACCCTGCCCCTACCTCCTCCCCCACGGCGGGAAGGAGCCCCTTGGAAGGGGTTTCGTTAGGAAGGGAGCTGGACAGGGGAGCGAAGCCGCTGCCTGCGCCAGTGACCTCCCCTCGCGCGAACACGCCGGGCCCACCCGCTACTCCCGGGGACGGCCGATCGGGCGTCCTTCCCACGTCGGCGAGCAGGGAGGGGTTCCACCACTACGGCCCGTCCCCTTCTTCCACCATGGTGAAGGACCGGGCCAGGACTTACCACCCGGCCCGCAGCAAGTCGCGGGAGAGCCTCGACCGCTCCAGGGACAACATGGTGCCCTCCCGCTCGCGCGACTTCCTCAACCGCTCCCGGGAAGGGCTGGCCTCGCCGTCTGGGGAGGAGTTCCGGTCTCGGGAGCCCAGCGTGTCGTCCTATCACTCCACCATCGTCAGTGGCCGTTCGGTTCGTGGGGTAAGCAGCGGATGCGGTACGGAGGGAACGCCAGAGACCCCTATGTTAACGTCCCCCACGCCGCAGGGGGGGGACGGGCCTGATGGGGGTATGCTCAAAGGTCACGCCCAACCCCCCGTCCTTCGTGCATGCCTTGCAGATGACGGAAGCGGCGGAAAATTCGGGGAGCGGGAAAACAGAGCAGAGCCAAACGCTTGAGGACGTAACCGCAAAGAGAGCGCAGAGAGTGTACGAGCGGTCAGCACGAACGAGCGAATGTGTAGAGGTTGTGTTAGTGAGCGGTTCAGGAGTTGGGGTTGGGTTGGGCTGTGGTGTTGGTGGGTGTGTGGGGATAAATAGTTTAAAAAATGGCCCTTTTCTTTGTTGGTTTTTCCTTTTCTTTCCCGTGGTTATTTTGTAACTCACCAGCGCCGAATTTCAGCCAAGGGCAGCTGTCACTCAACAACACTGACGTATGTCGGAGCAAGTTGGATCGCTAATGTCTATGTTTGTTCGCTTGAATTTCTCTATCGAGTGCCAAGATGGTTTTTAGCTATCTTCTATAGATTTTTTTTTGGTAAAAATGTTCCATGCTTTTGTGACTATGCGCTAGTATAGATGTGTGAGGGACTGAACATTATAAAAACTGAATTTTTTAAAAAATGTTTGTGTGAGTGACGAACATAATAATATAGTCGACTTTGTTCCTGAAGAGATTGACTGAACAAAAAAAAAAGTATGCCATGAAATCGCTGCAGTTTGGGGACATTTTTGTTTTTTTAATTCTTTCAGAACTAAAGGGAAGAGGGGTGATTTAGACTGGAGAGAAGGGTTGTTGATTTTTGGCCAGGTCTGTGATCAGATCTCGTCACATTTTGCTAACGATGGTGGTTGTGGGCCTTTTTTTTTTTGTTTGTCTGTTGTTAAACTCGGCTGTGTTGAGATAAGTCTGCTTCTTGTTGCGAATGTCTGCCACGTTGGGAGCGCATAAGCTAGCAGAAGAAACCACGACCACGACCACGACCACCACCCTGGGAGAGAAACGGGAACTGGGGTTGAAGAAGAAAAAAAAGTAGCTGATTGGACAGATTGAAGAAGACACAACACATTTCTGGGCAACAAATTTCTTTCTGTTTGAAATTGAAAGGACAATAAATTGATTTGATTGAAAAGCGGTTGCACAGCAAGCGATCTCTATGGATTCAATGACACAACTCCATGCCACCACTACTGGTCTTTCCAACAGCTTGCTTCTTGTTTGTTCCGAGGAATATTACAAGCTGACACCCTTCGCTTTGGCATTGTGCAAGGGGTTGTTAAATTTCAGATCCTTTTTCAACGATAGATGTTGAACATTTAGGAGGGTAGATTGTTGATTGTTGACTGGTTGGTTGATTATTAACTGATGATGATTGATGGGTGATTGATGGACTGACTGGTTGGTTATTTATTGACTGACTGGTGGTGATTTATTAAAGATTGAGTTGATTATTTTTTTGGTAACTGGGATGAATTGACTGACTGTTGATTATTTGATTGGTAATCGATTTATTTATTTTTTTATTGATTGATAACTGGATAAGTTAATGATGGTTGAATTTTTAAATGCACTTTTTGTTTCTTCCAGTTGAAATCTTTGTTCTTATGGCTTCTAATCTGATTTTATATTTCAGGGTTCGCAGAAAAATCTACCGTGACGGTACTAATACCCCAAAAATACCTTTCATACTCCCCCTGAAGGTCGGAGTATGGCCGCCATCGTGCGGGGGCTTAAAAGCAGCCATACACGAAATTCGAAAAAGGTCACATGGCGTGGGGGTGCCCCCAGAGCGTTTATAGCTGGGGAACGAAAAGTAACAAAACAAACCTTCATACCTATCATGGACGTTGAGTTTGGAAACTGTTGGAGGTTGTTTTTGTCCCGCATTCCTTTGTTTCCCACCATAGTTTTTAACTTCAGCGCACACTGAAATTTACCTAAAGGGTGAAATGTCAAAACAGCAATGTATTTATATATATCGGTAAAAAAGAAATAATGCTTAGATGAAGCCTTCTTTGAGTTCCTCTTAGCTTTAGTGCTGTTTTAAGCACATCCTCTACAGGGTATAGATGTTGCTATGATTTTCAAAAATAACTAAGCACCCACATTTGTTTCACGACAGGGAAAACTCTAGCTACAGGTGTTAATATCCTTGTCAGAAGACAAGATAAAATTGGTTCAGTTTGTTGATCTATAGGTGCTGCAAGAGTTTTCCAGTAAAATTGAATCTCTAACAGTGGAGATACCGGGGGATATTATTTACATTAGAAATAGTTCTCCACCTTCTGGAGAGTTAGTGATTTTAACTCATCTGATACTGTCGATCTCTTTGCTTCTGACTCTTCCTTTTGCTTTATGTCATTCTACATAGTGTTGATCGACCATCGTTCTGACTTGTTGGCCATTCTCTGCCTTTTTCCAAAACATCTTCCAAATAATGTCTCCTTTGAGATCCTCCTGAAATC
>CM065702.1:18141188-18336652 GCA_017654935.2 Phymorhynchus buccinoides | reverse complement strand
TTCATCAGATGTCTTGGTAGCTGTACAAGGAATAGAAAGGATGTGTGTGTCTCTGATGGTCAAAACTGCCATCTAATGAACTGGGTTTTAGACTGGTGCGTCATTAATACGTAGCAGATTTTCACCTGACGCAGTTTTTCAAAAAAGTATTTAAAATATCAGAAAGACCCCCCCCACCCACCCCTCGATGTCCGCTTCCGGTTGAGTCTAGAGTTGATCACGTGTGTCGACTGCCAAAACGAAAGTGTCGGACCGCGAAACAGATCATCATTTTGTGAAAAATATACCAAAATCAAGGTGATTCTTTTGTCATCATCCGTGAACAAGGCCACAGATCAAAGGTCTGAATCAAGGATGCCACTGAGTTGAATTTACTTTCACTTTCGGTAACGTTTAGGCCACGGCACTGTACTAGCCGCAGGGGGGTGTTAAAAAAAAAGTTGCGGCTTATAGTCCGGGAATTACGGTACAATGTTCTCATACCAGACTGACGAAAGTTTTGTGGTATTGTTTTGTATTGAGTTATATAGGGTTGTATTGTGTTGTGTTCTGTAACCTTGTTTTGTATGGTATTATGTTTGTATTGTGTTGTTGTATTGTAAATCCACTTTACTTCTTGTGGAATTCAGTGGTATAGTGTCTCTAAGCTGCGGCAGTTTCCCTTAACCCTTTCACTGCCAGCTGTATTTCAGCCACAAATTTCCATTAAATTTACCTGGGTAGAGAACAAAATTCATCTGCAGCATTGGGGACTATTCTGTGACATATATAAAATAAGGTCTATCCTTACTTCCTAAATCTAAGACAATAGGGTCTTTGGATAATAGACCCCAATGTGATGCCTTTTAATGACATAGGTCTTAACTCATTCCGCCCTGTGCCCGACAATTTGTCAGGCGTGTGAGAACAGTTGCCAGCGTCTGTGCCTGACAAACTGTCGGGCTTGACCCCTTACCTTCTTTCACCTTTGACCTCATGAATATTAACGACTAAAGGGAGCTCACTCACTATATGCCCCTTTCTTTTCGAAAATCTTGCCACACAAAGTGTGCCGGTTTTCAAGCATGTCAACGATTTTTGTATCTTTTCTGATTATTTTATCATCACCATGAGTAAGCGACCAAGGTTTAGTGTGAAGCAAGTCATTGATGAGATATTTGCTGACGATGACAGTGAGTTTGACCCAGAAGAGGACGAAACGCAGTCAGAAAGGAGCGAAAGCGAGCAGACGAATAGCAGACGATTAATTCTTCACTCGACCAAACCGGTGCTGATGCATTTTTTAGCTTTAACCGGAGTACCCATACAATTTGCTGCTGGCTCTCAAAAAACCCAGGCTGGGAGTGCAGTTCTCCAGTCTAACAAACAGGGCGCAAAGGGTTAAATCACTGTGGTGCTAAAATGCGACTTTGGTGGTGAAGGGGTTAATTTTGACTTTTGTCTAATGTATCTTGTTTCTCTTTTTTTCTGATACCTTTTTTTTTTTTTTTTTTTTTCTAAAAATTTTCGTTAGGTTTTTTGTTTTTTTCTGCAGCATAAGCTATAATATGTTTGCATTGTTTTTCAAAGGCTGGGAGACTGCCACGGGTACAGAGCTGGTGCCTTTTGTACAACAGTGAGAGAGACGGCATGTCTAAGAACAGGTAAGAGTACTGGATATTAGAAGAATTTTACACTCAAGCAAAATAAGTAAGCTTACTTCGGAGCTTTCGGGGGCGTCTCGCTCCCTTCATCAGCGTCGTCAGCAGGGAGGCCACTGGTGGTTCAGTGCACGCGATCGTGAGTACAGCTCAAGGCTGCACGCACGACTGAACCAGGGAAGAATATGCTGAGGGCAGGACATGTCTCCCACGGTCCCGGTTCAGTGTGGGCCTGGCGGCCGCGATGTGAATGGCCTCCTTCACCCCTCTCCAGAACCATCCGCTGTCTCGGTCCAGCACAGTGATGTTGTCGGGGGAGAATTGGTGGTACATGCACATGGATGCTCCTTCTTGCAGGATGTCCTGAATTGCAGGATGTTTAGATTGCCTAGAGCCGGCGTCGCCGGAATATGAGAATTTGAGAAGGAACGATTTTCTTACTCACACACACACACACTTGTACAATAAAAAGGGCCTATATAAGCATTTGCTATATTCAAAGGAACGTAGCACTTGTACTAGTCTAGAGGGGTGAAAAAAGAGCAGTAAATGTGTGTGCTGCCCCTGCACTCTGCTGAAGCCGCCCCCTTGCAGGATTTTTTTAATTTCCCAGGAGCACCCATGCATACAGGAAAGAGTACATTGCAAAAAGAAATGTTAAATACTCTATGGAGCATGGTGTTGAGAAGATGGGGAAAGTGTAGAAGAATTGTTTATGCCCTTAACTCATTCTGCCCTGGATGCAGCCAAATGTTTAGCAGAACAGTGCAACGCTTGCGCCTCACGAATTGTGCCCTTAACCCATTCCACCCAGGGCGCAAGCCAACAAATTGTCAGGCAGAGTATGAAACAACATTCAATGCCTGTGCCTGACAAATCAGGTGGGAAAGCATTTCTCAGTTAAAAACAATAAGAGCATGTAGTGTTAATGTTGTTTGTGCATTTAATTTTTTTAATTTCTTCTTCTTCTTTTTTTGTAGCAAAGTAAAAAGTTAGTTATCTAAGAATGCGCATGAAACATAAAAAAGGTAATAAAGTGTGGTTTCTTACCCGGTTTTGCACTCTCACAGACTCTGCCTCTCTCTCTCCCCCTCTTCCAACTGCTGACATGACCACCTCTTTCCCTTCCACACATTGTTACACTTGTAGGGCAGAGTTCAGTTCTACTCGGTGAATGGCTGAGGTTCAGTTTAGTATTGTTTATTGATGTTCTTATTCATGGTTATTGAACATAAAGAACAGAGGAAAAGAAAAAATATTTGTTTTCTTTTTCTTTAGATAAACTTTTCTTTTAGAGAGACCGGGAAATTAAATACTTTATGAAACAAGAAAATGGCATACATGAGACAGCTTCGTTGACAGAGGAGAAAGATTTGTCTTTTGATGTTCATATACAGAGGATTGTGAATAAAGCTTACCATATGCTTGGTGTTATCAGGAGAACTTTCACATACTTAGATAAAGACACTTTTTAAAAACAATTGTATATAATCTTTTGTTAGACCTCATCTACAATATGCTAATGTAATATGGTCTCCATTTTTAAAGTGACAGTGTGTAACATGTTTGTGTGTGTGTTCAGGTTCGCCCACCATGTGATGTCGTACCATGGTCCTAACCTGGTGTTCCTGAGCTTCGAAGGGGGCAACCTGTACTGCCTAGCCCTGGATACAGGGTTCAGGTGGGTTTGTAAATTAATTTATGACATTGTTCAGGCCTCACGACTGTCCGTCTCTGATGCGATTGGCTGCTTTATCCAATGATGTGTGTCTGAGTGATAGTATGATTGGCTGGCTGATTCCATTTAGTGAGTGTCTGATGATGTGATTGGCTGGTTGATCTCATGCTGTATGTACTTGATGATGTGATTGGCTGGTTGATCTCATGCTCTATGTACTTGATGATGTGATTGGCTGGTCTTGTGCTGTATGTACTTGATGATGTGATTGGCTGGTTGATCTCATGCTGTATGTACTTGATGATGTGATTGGCTGGTTGATCTCATGCTCTATGTACTTGATGATGTGATTGGTTGATCTCATGCTGTATGTACTTGATGATGTGATTGGCTGGTTGATCTCATGCTGTATGTACTTGATGATGTGATTGGCTGGTTGATCTCATGCTCTATGTACTTGATGATGTGATTGGCTGGTCTTGTGCTGTATGTACTTGATGATGTGATTGGCTGGTTGATCTCATGCTGTATGTACTTGATGATGTGATTGGCTGGTTGATCTCATGCTCTATGTACTTGATGATGTGATTGGTTGATCTCATGCTGTATGTACTTGATGATGTGATTGGCTGGTTGATCTCATGCTGTACTTGATGATGTGATTGGTTGGTTGATCTTGTGCTGAATGTACTTGATGTGATTGGCTGGCTGATCTTGTGCTGAATGTACTTGATGATGTGATTGGTTGGTTGATCTCATGCTGAATGTACTTGATGATGTGATTGGTTGGTTGATCTTGTGCTGAATGTACTTGATGTGATTGGCTGGTTGATCCAGTCCTGCAAGTACTTGATGATTTTTGGCTGGTTGATCTTGTGCTGAATGTACATGATGATGTGATTGGCTGGTTGATCCAGTGCTGTGTATGTGTGTTGTTGACATACCCTGGCTAAAAGACTCCAGGGATTATCCCAACAGCTGAAGCACTTGAACACTATGGTACAAATGCATCAGCTAAGGATGAGAACATTACGTGTGTGAGACCGTTTTTGATTACCCCGCCACGTGTGCAGCCACACTCCGTCTTCGGGGGATTTGGGAGACAGATGATGTTATGCTAGGAGCTTGTCATGGCTAAAGACAATCCCCTGCATAACCATGCATAGCATAACAACACTTTGATGTAGCCTTGGTGTTCTAGCTTATTTCTGGTCTGACGTAGCCTTAAGCCAAGGCACGTGTATGTGTGTGAAGAAGTGATTGGCAGTTTAGTCCAGCTCTGAAGTGATTGGCAGTTTAGTCCAGCTCTGTATGTGTGAACCATTCTGATTGGCAGGGAAGGCACCCAGAAGTTTGGAGGCAAGGACTGCTGTTTGATTCAACTGCTGCCAGTCTACAGAGTGATTCAGAGTGAGTGGTATTAAGCAGAGGACCCGGGGCAGTGGGTGGGAGCTAGACGACCCTGCCCTCTACGATGTCTCTCCCTGTGGGGATACCGGGGGGAGAGGGGGGGGTGTCTTTCGTAAAAATAGTTCACCCATCTTCTGGAAGTTCTGTGCTTGTAACTTCCTCTAATCTGTCACTCTCTTTGACTCTGCCTTTTCCCTTTGCTTGCTGTCATCTACTATCTTTCGGCCTTACTGAGAACTGTGGGAAATGTGTGCAGATGTGTTATCTCTTTTAATTGGTTTAACTTTTTCGCCGTCACTATCGCATTTCTGCACCACACTGATTTAACACCCATGTCGCTAAATGGCATGAAGTTAGGATCTGTTATCCAATGACCTTATGTCGTTAACTTTGGGACATTAGAAAAGGCCTTATTTGGTACATGTCATAGGGGGATTGAGACCAACTTTTATTTACCTAAGTAAGTTTGACAGACATTTTGGGCTGAAAAATGGCTGGCGGTGAAAGGGTTAAAGCAAAGATTAGTTTCAAAACTAATTCTGCATGAACTGTTGACATGTGGCAGTCTAGGTGGATGTTAAGATTAAAGAAGGTGCTATTTTAACTCGCTTGATTTATTATTTTATTAGTTGGGTGTGGTGGGGTGGACACTTGTTTGACAATAGGACATTTTATAATAGATAACAATCGTTTGTTGTAAATATGTTTTATTGGTTTGTGGGTTTTTTTGCTGACAGGGGGTGCCAACATGGTGCTGTTCAACAGCCTGTCTCGCAGCATGGCCAAAGGAATCCAGATCGGACAGGACAGCAAGCCCTTGGTGCTCAGGCTGGACGAAGACTTTGACCGCATCTTCCACTACGATGTGCCCTGTGTGCTGCACAGAATAGAGGTCAGAGACACGGAGAGAGAAAGAGACAGAGGGAGAGAGAGAGGGATTTGATACTCAGGCTGGACGAAGACTTTGACCGCATCTTCCACTACGATGTGCCCTGTGTGCTGCACAGAATAGAGGTCAGAGACACGGAGAGAGAAAGAGACAGAGGGAGAGAGAGAGGGATTTGATACTCAGGCTGGACGAAGACTTTGACCGCATCTTCCACTACGATGTGCCCTGTGTGCTGCACAGAATAGAGGTCAGAGACACGGAGAGAGAAAGAGACAGAGGGAGAGAGAGAGGGATTTGATACTCAGGCTGGACGAAGACTTTGACCGCATCTTCCACTACGATGTGCCCTGTGTGCTGCACAGAATAGAGGTCAGAGACACGGAGAGAGAAAGAGACAGAGGGAGAGAGAGAGGGATTTGATACTCAGGCTGGACGAAGACTTTGACCGCATCTTCCACTACGATGTGCCCTGTGTGCTGCACAGAATAGAGGTCAGAGACACGGAGAGAGAAAGAGACGGAGGGAGAGAGAGAGGGATTTGATACTCAGGCTGGACGAAGACTTTGACCGCATCTTCCACTACGATGTGCCCTGTGTGCTGCACAGAATAGAGGTCAGAGACACGGAGAGAGAAAGAGACGGAGGGAGAGAGAGAGTGATTTGATACTCAGGCTGGACGAAGACTTTGACCGCATCTTCCACTACGATGTGCCTTGTGTGCTGCACAGAATAGAGGTCAGAGACGGAGAGAGAGAGAGAGAGGGGGGGGGGGGGGGGGGGGGGGGATTTGGTGCTCAGGCTGAATGAAGACTTTGACCGCATCTTCCACTACGATGTGCCTTGTGTGCTGCACAGAATAGAGGTCAGAGACGGAGAGAGAGAGAGAGGGGGGGGGGATTTGGTGCTCAGGCTGAATGAAGACTTTGACCGCGTCTTCCACTACGATGTGCCTTGTGTGCTGCACAGAATAGAGGTCAGAGACACGGAGAGAGAGAGAGAGGGGGGGGGGGATTTGGTGCTCAGGCTGAATGAAGACTTTGACCGCGTCTTCCACTACGATGTGCCTTGTGTGCTGCACAGAATAGAGGTCAGAGAGAGAGAGAGAGGGGTGGTGGTGGTGTTCAGGCTGAATGAAGACTTTGACCGCGTCATCCACTACGATGTGCTGCACATAATAGAGGTCAGAGAGAGAGAAAGAGACAGGTAGAGAGAGAGAGTGGGGGAGGGGATATGAAAAATATATCCACTTGAAGCTTGTAATGAGATTTAAAACACTGTCCAGGAATGAAACACAATAGACTAATTAACAATAAAACAGATGAAAATTAATGAGCGAGCAATTTCACTGCTGCTTGTCAGGCGCATGAACACTACCCTCACTTATGGCCTGGGAACACAGAAGAAGAAGAAGAATTCAAGTATATGACTATAAATGATTGTTGTTGTTGGTGATGTGGCCAGGTGTGGGGCTGTGGAGGGGAGGAGGTGAAACAAGCAGGAAGCGTTGGAAGCCATTCTTGTTGCTATTTATTCACGTATTGAGGCAGTGGGTGGATGCATCGTGCCTCCATATGGACGACCCCGCCCCCTCCACGAGTCTCTCCCCGTGGGGATACCGGGGGGTCTTTCATAAAAATAGTCCCCCCACCTTCTGGAAGTTCTGTGCTTGTAACTTCCTCTAATCTGCCACTCTCTTTTGACTCTGCCTTTTCCATCTGTTTTCTATCATCTACTATCTTTCTGACTATTTTGCCCATTCTCCTGCCTTTTTTCCCCCAAAAATCTTTCAAATAACTTTTCTCCTTTGAGCTCCCCCGAAATCGGAAAGTGTCGGCTGTACGCAGCGGGGAGACCAATGAAAACTGAAAACCGGGCACATACGTACTTTACCCATTATGGCCTTTTGGCCTGGGAACGCAGAAGAAGAATTCGAATTCAAGTATATGACTATAAATGATTGTTGTTGTTGGTGATGTGGCCAGGCGTGGGGCTGTGGAGGGGAGGAGGTGAAGCAGGCCCAGACGAAGCAGAAAGACTGGGAATCCAAGGATGTGGAGAGACAGAAGACACGCAAGGTACCTGTAATAGACCGTCGGCTTTTGTTCAAAACATGCTAGCCACCTGTGTGAAGGTTTTTATCGTTTGTCATTTTCCTTACAACTCTTGCATTACTGCCTTTTCGGTCTCATGCCATCAATGTTATTTTGCAATAAATCAACTTTGTTTCCCACACTCTTAAGCTCTTATATAGTTTTAGCACCATGACGAGGATTTTTTTTATATTTTTAGGATGTACAGTAGAGAAATGCCCATCCTACTTCTGTTTATGTTTTTGTTTTTTCTTTTTCTTCTTCTTTGCTGTTATTGCAGAAAGTCCAAAATAATGCTGCTCGCCTCATCCTGAAATGCCCGAGGACCTCTCATGTTTCTCCTTTGCTTCAATCTCTCCACTGGCTCCCTGTTGAAAAGCGCATTGAATATAAACTCGCTGTATTATGTTACAAGTCGCTGAATGGTTTGGCCTCATCATATCTCTCTGATCTTCTATCGATTTATACTCCCTCTAGACTGCTTCGCTCCTCCTCTGACACTCACGTTCTGCAGATCCCTCGTTTCCGTGCCAGAACTCTTGGCGAATTTTCTTTTTGTTTCCAAGCTCCCTCCTCCTGGAATGGCCTCCCTTCTGCACTCCGAACCTCAAACAGCCTCTCTTCTTTCAAGTCCTCCCTCAAAACAACTCTCTTCAAAACATAATCTTTCTCCTCTTCCTCCTGCAAAGGTTATCCATTGGGTCATGTGTGTGCGCGCGCGCGCATGTGTGTGTTTGTTGGTGTGTGTGCGTGCGTGTGTGTTTGACCTCAAGTTTGTGTGAGTGTTTTGTGTGTTGTCTAGCTTTTCATTTTGTTAGTATTGTTTTTGTCATGATTGTAAGCGCTTAGGGCTTTTGTTAAGATTAAGCACTCTAAATGTTCATTATTATTATTATTATTATTGTTATTCTTCTTCATCATTTCCTTTTTTTGTCTTCCTCCTCTTCTTCCTCCTTTTCTTCCTTCCCTCCCCCTCCTTATTGACCCGTTGTTATTGCTGTTAATTATTGCTCCACCAGTTTGTAGGCCTGAGTGCATGGCATCGGATGGCGCAGGTTTATGCCGCTTCAGGCGCCAGAATGTCAGAGGGTCTGCAAATTTCAGAGGATTAAGAATTTTTGACTGTGGATTGGCTTCTACTCTCAGAGGTTTTGCCTTTTTTACGAGCGAAGTCGAGTCTATGCACTGATGATTTTGGTGTGGGTGTGTAGCGCATGTATATATATTATGGCCGTTTTGGCCTGGGAACGCAAAAGAAGAAGAAGAAGCACTCTTAAAACTATGCCCTCGGCCACTCTGCGTCCATTTTGTCCCTTCACCTTTATCCTGCCCCCCCCCCCCCCACATGCAGCAAATTCCGCTCACAAAGCAGCTGACTTGCAGAAGCAAGAGAGAGCTGAGAGAGAGAGAGCAGATATTGACGTTCGTGTTTTCAAATGCGTTTCTTGTTTGTAGTGACTTTTTTACTTTCATGTTACTGGTCAATTTTAATTGTTTTTATTTTTAAATTTGTTTTTCTTTTATCCAAGGATAGATTGTAAGAATAGGCATCGCCTAAAATCTTTATCCTTGTCAAATAAAGTTTTCCAGTGTCCAGAAAAAGCGAAGAACACCCAGAAGACACTCACAGCCTGACTGTTATCACATCTCTATATTGTTGCCTTGTGTCACAGCTGCTTGCAAAAGCAAGCGAAGAACACCCAGAAGACACTCACCGCCTGACTGTTATCACATCTCTATATTGTTGCCTTGTGTCACAGCTGCTTGCAAAAGCCAGCGAAGAACACCCAGCAGACACACGCATCAACGCAGCCTGAATGTGACCACATCTCTGTATTGTTGCCTTGTGTCACAGCTGCTTGCAAAAGCGAGCGAAGAACACCCAGCAGACACTCACAGCCTGAATGTGACCACATCTCTATATTGTTGCCTTGTGTCACAGCTGCTTGCAAAAGCGAGTGAAGAACACCCAGCAGACACTCACAGCCTGACTGTTACCACATCTCTGTATTGTTGCCTTGTGTCACAGCTGCTTGCAAAAGCGAGTGAAGAACACCCAGAACACCTTTTATTGTCGGTTTGAAAGAAATGATCTAGAGGGAGATCTAAACGGGGTAACATCACAGTTAAGAGAAAAAATTATCAATGCAAATGAAGATCATGAATTTGAGGTTCAAGAAAGAGATGTTCAGTCCATATTTCAGAAACTAAATGTGAGGAAAGCTGTGGGACCAGATAATGTGTGTGGAAGATTGTTGAAAGCATGCTGTTCTCAATTGTGTGGTGTGTTTTGCTCTCTATTTAACTGGTCTTTACGTGATTGTGTTGTACCATGTATCTGGAAAAATTCTACAGTTACTCCTGTCCCTAAGAAAAAGAACCCTGCCACACTGAACGATTACCGCCCTGTTGCCTTAACGTCTATTGCCATGAAATGTTTTGAAAAGATCGTCCTTCATCGCCTTCTTTCTTTTACTAACCTACTCCTTGACCCCTTTCAGTTTGCCTACAAACGGTGTAGAGGAACAGACGATGCCTTACTGACCCTTCTTCACAATGCCTTTCTTCACTTAAATACCCCCAACTCTTTTGTTCGTATTTTATTCATCGATTTCTCCTCTGCCTTCAATACAATACAGCCCCATTTACTGGCCCAGAAACTACTAGACCTGAATGTTAACCCCAAGCTCATTCTCTGGATAACCAATTTCCTACGCAATAGAACTCAGTCTGTCCGCTTTCAATCTGCAATCTCCTCAGAACGTTCGACTTCTACAGGTGCCCCCCAAGGAACAGTTTTGTCCCCAGTTCTTTTTACATTGTACACAAACGACTGTAGAGGCACTGAAGAAACACCTGTCATTAAATACTCAGATGATTCTGCCATCGAAGATTTGTCAAACTCTGATTCTGTGTACTTCAGTGAAGTCAAAAGGTTTTGTTCATGGTGCAAAGATAATTATCTGGATTTAAATGTTGTTAAAACAAAAGAACTGCTTGTAGATTTTCGTAGAAACCCAGTGCCAGTGCCACATTTGGAAATTGATGGTGAAACGGTTGAAAGAATTGATGAGTACAAATACCTAGGCACAGTTTTAGACAAGAAACTTACTTTTGATAAACACATTGAGCATATACATAAGAAGAGTCAGTCCAGGATCTTTTGTTTACAGAGGCTAAGGAATATTGGTGTCTGTTCAGATATTCTTCAAACCTACTACCGATGTTGCATTGAATCTGTTCTTACTGTGTCATTTATCTGTTGGTATGGAAGCTTGAGTGTAAAAAGTAAGCGTGTGTTGAGTGATATGGTGAATGTGTGTAGTAAAGTTGTGGGTGCAAGGCAGAGTGGTATGCAAGAGTTGTATGACAGACAAGTAGTCAAGAAAGCCAGGAAAATTCTTAATGATAACAGTCATGTTCTGGCAAAATACTATGAAGTATTACCATCGGGCCATCAATACAGAACTCTAAAACTGAAAATAAGAGCACAGAAAACTTTCTTACCAAGATCAATTCATCTGTTGAACTCTTAATGCACTGCATTGAGTGATTGTTTTGCTGAGCAGCCTGTCCATCTCCTTGGGATTGAATTTGTATTCGTATTCGTCCAGTTTGTTAACTACAATATTGCAGTGTTATTAGTTATTAGTTTATATTCTTTAATTGTTGATAAATGTGTTTATTGTTGTTGTGGTTTTTGTTGTTGTTGATAAATGTGTTTATTGTTGCTGTTTTTCTTATGTGCACCTGGCTGCAATTTATCAGTTATGAGATAATAAAGATGATTTGATTTGATTTGATTTGATTTGAAGACACTCACAGCCTGGCTGTGACCACATCTCTGTATTGTTGCCTTGTGTCACAGCTGCTTGCAAAAGCGAGCGAAGAACACCCAGCAGACACTCACAGCCTGGCTGTGACCACATCTCTGTATTGTTGCCTTGTGTCACAGCTGCGTCTGGAGGGGGACTGGAGAGACAACCCGGACAAGCAAATCCTGGAGTGGGGCGGGGTCAAAACGGGCAGCTCCTACCTCTCCAGCCGCTAAGCTGATGAGTCTTCCGTCGTCGTCATCATCTTTGGTTTGTCATCGCTGCTGCCTGTCATCATTGGTCCATATGCTGCTGAGTTTGTGTGTGTGTGTGTGTTTGTTTTATACTCCCAGCAGGAGTATCTTGTGTCTATTGAGAGGGCATGTGGTTTTTTTTGTCTGCCTCCGTGTTTTTGTGTGTGCGTTAGTGTGTGTGTGTGTGTGCGTGCTTGCTTGCTTATCTGTCTCTGAAAACAATGGCATCATTAAAATGTGTTCCTGTCTGCGATATACAAACCACCGCAAAAGCGTTGCTGTTGAAAATATTGGTCTCTCAGACCAGTTTGTGCGTCCCACAGCACGTGTACTGGAAGTACAGTACATTTATGTGTTTTTCCGTCTTCTGTGTTTTTATTGTTTTTAAGAACCCCGGTAAACAGGAGAGCTAGCATTCCTTTCATCGTCTTTCATTTTGGAGCAGTTTCGAAGAAAATGTGCTGATGTCTATGTCTTTATTTTGTTGAAAAGCCGCCATGCTCATTTTTATGGTTTCAAAATCATCAGTAGTTTGAGGCCAAAACATCTTTGTTTTGATCATTCACAGATTGGGCAAAATGTTCAGAAAAGCTCCCTCCTCTGCCCCTTCCATTCATTTCAAGCGGTTTCAGTTAGGGTTAGGAATAGGGTTAGCGATAGGTTTAGGGTCATTAAGTGTCAATCTCATAACATACCATATATTTTTGTGTGTGGTTTCAGGTTAGGAATAGGTTTAGGGTCAGTTTAGTATCAAATACAAAACAAACAAAAAAAGTTGATGACTAAGCTGACCCTAAGGCTATCCCTATCCCAAACCCTATTCCTAACCCTAACCAGAAACCATCTGAAATGAATGGAAGGGACAGAGGAGGGAGCTTTTCTTAACATTTGCCGTTGGCTTGTAGAGGGAAAGTATTGTTTGTTTTGCTATCATTGCTGTTTTCTGTTTTCTTGTGTGTCTATGTTGATAAATGCGCATTCACCGAAAAATCCAGTTGATTTGTTGTGTCTCGTGAATAAAACAACGTCACTTTACACTTATGTGCTTGTTTATTTTTAGTTAGAAAGCCATCATCATCATTTTTATGATTTTGAAGTAAATGCAAGTTTGAGGCCAAAAGAAAGTTTTGAGGTGCCATCTACTTAAATGTAGCAAGGACGCAAGGTTGGGGTTTTTTTCCGTTCCTCTGGGGGCACCCCCCCCCCCCAGTGCTATGTGAACATTTCGCATGGCCTTGGGTGGGAAGATTATGTGTATGGCTGCCTTTAAAGGACCCCGCCACATGGGCGGCCATACTCAGACTTCAAGGGGACGGGACGCAAGGTGATATTTGTCTGTGGTTGCAGAGTGTATTGCTAGTGGCGTTTTTGTTTTCTTTAACTATGTTTTTTATTGTGGAGAACGTTTCCATCTTTGACTGTATCTTTGCATTGTCGTGGTGGAATATTATCTTTAACATCATCTTTGTTAACGATTGAATTTAACATAATTATCCTATTTTGGTTGTCCCTACATTTGTTGGTAGTTTTTTTGTTTTGGTTTTCATTTCTGTTTTCGGTTATGCAGTTACATATGGCTCTTTGGACTCTGAAAAGTGGGTTTTTTCCGAACATTAATTTTTTAGTATAATTTTGTTTTAGGTTTATTTGTTTTCACCTCATTGCAACCAGGTTGTGCAATTTTGGTGAATGGTACTTTTATAGATCTGAAAGCAATTTTGTCATGTGTGTGAATTTTGTTATATTTTGATTTTCTTTTTTCAAATATGTTTGTGTGCGCTTTGTTTCCTCGTGGTTTTCTTTCCATTTGTTGTTTTTGTTTGTTTGTTTGTTTGTTTGTTTCACAGATAGGTGCTATTTTCTGTTTTAGAACATGTTTGTTATGGCTTCAAAGATTTGTTTCCAATGAAGATAATATTTGAATGCTTTTTGTTTGTTTTCATATTTGCTTTTTCCAAGATCAACGCATTTAAATGAGGAAGAAGGCAAACTGTCAAGAGGTTGTGTGTGTGTGTGTGTGTGTTTTTTACATTTGTTTTGTTTGCTTGTTTGTTGGCTTACCCTGGCTAAAAGACTCCAGGGATCATCATCCCAACAACCGAAGCACTCGAACACTATGGTACAAATGCATCAGCTAGGGATGAGAACATTACGTGTGACCATTTTTGATTACCCCGCCACGTGGGCAGCCACACTACATCGTCGGATAAGCATTTGTTTTAGTATCAAGTCCCTATATGAAGCTGAATTCTGTCTTCAAGAGAGTGGCATGAATGTGAAGTTGTCGCAAAGATGTTTCAGCTTACGAAAGGGAAAAAAGTCCGTTGTTGGCAGGTTTTTTTCCAGTTGTAATTTTTTTTATGAGTCTTTTGGCTACTCCTTTAACTCATTCAAGTCGTTCCGGCCATATATGTCCGGAATTCATAGATAGCTGTCAATTTGATGCATTTGCTTCAAGGGAAGTAAACCTGTGTGCACCGTGGTCACTTCTAAACTCGCTTCGCTCCCTTAGACCACAATTTTGCCTCTGATTTTGCTTTTGTAGCGGTTTGTTGTGAGGCAACCAATCAGTGCAGAGTTTTTCTATATAAAGTCTATATATAAAAAAGTCTAATCAGTGCAGAGTTTTTCTATATAAAGTCTATATATAAAAAAGTCAGATCTACCACTTCCTTATGTTTAATCCTGAAGTAAAAACCTGTTATCTTCTTTCATTTCTCCTTTTGTTTATGTCTGTTTTGTTTGTGTGTATGGCTTGTGTATGATTTGTGAGGGTTTTTTTAATGATTCAAAATCTTTGCGATGCGAATGAGTTAATGTTCTTTACAGCTCTACCCCATGCACCACAAAGGGCTTTTAACCCCTTCCCTGCCCTGTCAGTGTCTATTATGGGATGTGTGATGTCATAGCCATATAATGATGGTTTTTGGTTTAGGAAAGATATATCTCTAAACCATTTTCTCAGATTGAATCTAACAAGTCTGTAAATTTTATAAGAAAATCGATAATTTATCTGTTTTCCTCTGGCAGTCAAGGGGTTAATCCCTTGGTTACACCAAGAGACAACATCTCCTGCTTTTCCTCCATTGCCATGCCTGGTCTTCCATGCTGAAGAACTTTCCTAGGATTTGAAGGTTTCAGAGAAAGGGAAAACACAAATATCAGAGAAGAAGAAAAAATGTGTGGCGGGAAGAAACTTCATATGAAGCCCGTGATTATTTTGTTGTACTGCAATGCTTTAAGTGTGCGTAATACATTTGTAGCGGCGTGTTTCAATGAACCAAACTCTTCCTGTCATTTTATCCCTTCTTTTTCTTGTGCTGTACTTCAATGAAAATCTGTTAATTATTACAACTGCCGTATTTTACGGACTGTAAGTCGATACTTTTTTTTGTTTTCTTGAACTACTTTCACTCTTCTCCTTCCTGACTTTCTTTTTCTCAAAAAATCTTCCCAGTAACTTTCTCCTTTGATATCCTCCGAAATCGGAATGTGTTGGCTGAATGCAGCGAGGAGACCACTGAAAACCGAACACATATGTATGAAACCCATTATGGCCATATGGCCTGGGAACGCAGAAGAACTTTCGCCCATGAGCTTGTGTCAGCTTAATTCTTCTTTGTTTGACATAAGTCCAATGAACATGGAGCTTTTCATGCCTTGAAGCTAGTCAACTTGTGCTAGAAGAGAGACATTTTAAGTTTCATAGAGCAATGCTATGGACCCTTGAAATGCATCTTTTAAAAAAAAGATTTTTTTAACCAACTTTCTTTCATCCTGGCGCATGAGTTTTAGTCCCCGTGCTGCCATTCACTATTAGAGCAACAGTAAATAGTCTTGTTAATCTAGTCTATGCCATCAAATTGTTTGTGCTTCTTTTGCTGCCACTGTGTGTTCCTCGGTTCGAATACCGGAACGGGAAAATGAATTGTCAGCATGTTGATTGGAGTGACACAACGGACGCCACTGATTTCTTAGAAAAAAATAAACTGCTGTACAAGTGAAGGTTTGGTTTTGACTGAAGGAGGGAAATATTCTTTCTTCCAGAAGTGTGTAATGGTTGTGTTATCGGTGAATGTGTGCATAACTGTGTTGAGGGGGAGCGGAACAAGAATGACCAAACTGTCAATAGTGTAAGCAATAAATTAAAAACGTAACAACCAATACTAATTTAATTTCCACAAGGATGAATAAAGTTGAATTGAATTGGCGTGCAGTTGTTTTTGCGTTTCGTGAACATTCAAATATCGGAGAAGAGTGTCACGGCACATGAGGGGTATTGTCAGTTGTTTCTCTGTTTTTGCATTTTTTTATATATATTTTTTATAGCCGTTGAGTTGCTGTTATTGTTTTCAAACCTTGTTGGTTAAAAATCTTGAATCTATTACATATATAAAAAAGCATACACATTCATACACCAGTGTTAATTTTTCCACACAGATGTGCATCTGTGACACTCAAATCTCCCATCTGACGCATTGGATTTCAGGCCAGTGCGTCACAAAACATAGCAAATTTTAACCTATGCATAGTGGGTGTAAAACACTGGTAAGAACAAAATATAGAGAGAGCATGAAAACCGCGCTAGTAAACGTGCTAGAATATATTTTCGGCTCCATTGACTTTGAACTTTGACCAATGACCTTCATCTTCAAACTTGGCCTCGATCACCCACCTATCCATATGCAAAATTTGAGCGTCCTAGGTCCCTCCATTCAAACGTTATCATGTTAACATAGATAGATAGTCAGCTTCAGAATCAACTGAAAACATTACCAGCTTCGCTCTCTTCGTTCGCGGCTGGCGATAAGAGACCCCTTATATAATGTATAGGCATATTTTGTGCTCCGATTCTGACCCCCTGTTTAAGCAGCCGGTGAAGCAATATTGGTTAATGTTTTCATTGCTGTCTGTTCCAATGTGGCTATCTGTCTATGTTAACGTGATAGTGTTTGAACGTAAGGACCTAGAAGGCTCAAATTTTGCGTGCGGGTATGTAGTTAGCATATCTAGACCACGTTCGAAGATGAAGGTCATTGGTCAAAGACCAAGGTCACTGGTTGATCTAGCGTTTTCACGCTCTAGTTTCAGTGGAATTTGTTTGTTTCTGGCTGACCATATATGTGGATATGTATGTTAAGGCCGTGTGCATACATAAGCGGATATTCCATGCGGAAACCCATGCACAATCTATAAATAAATGAAACAAAGAAGGGAAAACATTTGCGGACGTGTCCGAATTTCCCCCATTTGTGTAAACGTTTATCCTTCTTTCTTCCACTTATTTAGGGTTTTCTGTACGGAACTTATGCATCTAATGTGAACCCGGCCTAACATGATAGCGTTGAAACGGATGAACCTAGGACACCAACATTTTGCATGCGGATGGGTAGTTAGGAGATCTAGGCCAAGGTCAAAAGACTCAAATATGGTCATTGGTCAAAGGTCTAGGTCACTGGAGCTGAAAATGCTGCTGCGTGGCTGGCTGCTTTATCTAGGGTTTTCATGCTCTAGTTTTCGAAGGTAAAATTAACACTGCACACACACACACACACAATGTTTTAAAGATTCCGTAAAGGCAAAACATTTGCTTCAAGGAATAGAGACTTAATAAGTGTGTGGGTTGTCAAAGGTGGATCGTCCAAAGCTAAACCTTATTTACTGCTGGTCAGTTGAAGGTTTTTTGCTGTCCCATCTTCTGGGCCGTACAGTGGCGTTGCTCCCACACCGCTCATTCCCAGTCCCAACTCGCAGCCACACCCCAGCTTGTTCGGGTCAAGAAATCCAATACCAGCAGTCCAACAGGAGCGAATGTGTTAGGCCGTCGTGAGGCAACCAACTGAGGAGACACTGCACTGCTGCTGAGTCACTTCGGTGTTCAGTTGAGTTGGTTTTGTTTCAGTGACCTCATTTTTTTGCTTAGGAGGACGGATCTGTCCTCTCATCTTTTGTAGATGGCCCTTTGGCAATTTATTTTTTAAAAGTGGGTTTTCCTGATAATCTAAAGGTCAGTTTTAGGCGTGGCGTTGAGCATTTTGCTATGTACATTGAATGAAAAAACAAACATTAAAAAGGTACCCCAAAAATATTGCTACATTCCATACTGTTATTGTTAATCAGTTCCTTGTTAGGTGAGATAATGCTATGTATGTATGTAAATCTGTTGTCATATATTTGTTGTTTTGATCCAATACAGTGGAACCTCCCTTATAAGACCTTCAAAAATCATCCAAAATGAGGGGAGGGGTCTTATATGGGAGGTAATTTTAATACTTATAAAGAAGGGCAATGTCTCAGAGAAGTAGGTCTTATGTGGGAGGGAGTCATAATGGGAGGTGTTATGATAAATAAGTACCTGTCATTAAATATCTACCTCTCGCATGCGAACTGTACCCATCTAACCCTAACCCTATCCCTAACCACGGAAAGAACCAAGAAATAGAGCAGAAGGGTGTAAATCTACATATTTGCCGAGAAATCGATGTACAAATCCATGCACTTAGTTTCGTAAAATTCACAATGGCGGACAAACAAACGATTCTGATTGGCTACGCTAGGACTACTTCCGGCTAGGACTACTTATCTCATAGAGGTAAAAATACACCGCCACAGAGGTCTTATAAGGGAGGTGCCACTATAAGCAATTTTATTTAATTATCAGTAGTATGTTGTTTTCTCTGTGTATTTAGTGATGTAGGGTAGTTCTACTGATTATGAAACTGTTTTTATTTTCTTTCTCATGTATTTTCCTGGGTTTGCACCAAAAAAAGTTTTCCTATGTTTTTTTTAATAAATATCTTGTAGAATTTAATTCATGTTCTCTATTTTTTGCGACCTTAGTTTTTATGTTTAAGATTAACTGTATTATGAACCTGCAGTGTGTGTGTGTGTGTGTGTCTGTCATTTAACGTCTATCCACTTCTCGTGATATTAGACGGACCTGCAGTGACAGTGTGTGTGTATGCGTAAGAGAGAGAGAGAGAAGAGAGAGAGAGAATTCGATCAATTGAAATCTGTCCAACTTATAAATCCATTTTTAGAAAACAAGCAGCATATTTCCAGTTTGATTTTCACCACTTATTTCATGTTGAAGAAAGGTACAAAACAGAAGTTGGCATGCTTTTCTTATTCAAATTTGTTCTTTTGGCTGCCGTTACTCTAAGCTTCTTTTTTTTCCAGAGCAAAATAAATAACATAAGAATTGATTTACTTTTAGATATTAACTCATTCAACACTGGCTGATTGCTTTTCACAACCATTCATCACGAGAGTATGCGATAGCGTACATCGTGTTTCAACATTCACACATCACAACTCGGTGAACCCACACAACCTAAACTGGTATAAAAGTATTCCTCTATGGTCCCTTTTTAACCCTTTCACCGCCAATGTCGCATTTTAGCACCACAATGGTTTAACACCCATGTCACTAAAAGGCATCAAATCAGGGCCTGTTATCCAAAGACCCTATTTTCTTAATTTGGGGAGGTAAGGATAGGCCTAATGCTATACATATCAGAAGAATTAGCAATATTGCAGAATTTTGTTTTCTGTACCCAGTTAAGTTTAATGGTATTTTTTGGCTAAAAAATGGCTGGCGGTGAAAGGGTTAATAGTTTCCAACCAATCAAATGACAAGGACGGCAATGAATTAAAACGAGTTACTACCCCTTGTCATGCTTTTTTGCAAAATGTCATTAATCGAAGTTTAATGGTATTTTTTGGCTAAAAAATGGCTGGCGGTGAAATGGTTAATAGTTTCCTACCAATCAAATGACAAGGACAGCAATGAATTGAAACGAGTTACTACCCCTCTCTTTGTCATGCTTTTTTGCAAAATGTCATTAATCGGCTAGTAGTAAAACAATATTTTGGAACTTTAGCTTTTATTATTATAAATAATGCCACAAATTTTTAAAAACTGTACCATTAAGCATTCTTTTAAAAATCATTTTTATGTAATGATGCAAACCTGCCTAGTGTTGGAACGTTTGTGTGAGGCATGTACACTATCGCGTACTCTCGTGTAAAGAGAGTTAAAACCGTTCACATAGGCTGGCTAATACAGCTGTGAGTTAAATAACCTGCCTAGTGTTGAACAGTTGTGTGAGGCATGTACACTATCGCGTACTCTCGTGTAAAGAGAGTTAAAACCGTTCACATAGGCTAGCTAATACAGCTGTGAGTTAAATAACCTGCCTAGTGTTGAACAGTTGTGTGAGGCATGTACACTATCGCGTACTCTCGTGTAAAGAGAGTTAAAACCGTTCACATAGGCTAGCTAATACAGCTGTGAGTTAAATAACCTGCCTAGTGTTGAACAGTTGTGTGAGGCATGTACACTATCGCGTACTCTCGTGTAAAGAGAGTTAAAACCGTTCACATAGGCTAGCTAATACAGCTGTGAGTTAAATAACCTGCCTAGTGTTGAACAGTTGTGTGAGGCATGTACACTATCGCGTACTCTCGTGTAAAGAGAGTTAAAACCGTTCACATAGGCTAGCTAATACAGCTGTGAGTTAAATAACCTGCCTAGTGTTGAACAGTTGTGTGAGGCATGCACACTATCGCGTACTCTCGTGTAAAGAGAGTTAAAACCGTTCACATAGGCTGGCTAATACAGCTGTGAGTTAAATAACCTGCCTAGTGTTGAACAGTTGTGTGAGGCATGTACACTATCGCGTACTCTCGTGTAAAGAGAGTTAAAACCGTTCACATAGGCTGGCTAATACAGCTGTGAGTTAAATAACCTGCCTAGTGTTGAACAGTTGTGTGAGGCATGTACACTATCGCGTACTCTCGTGTAAAGAGAGTTAAAACCGTTCACATAGGCTGGCTAATACAGCTGTGAGTTAAATAACCTGCCTAGTGTTGAACAGTTGTGTGAGGCATGTACACTATCGCGTACTCTCGTGTAAAGAGAGTTAAAACCGTTCACATAGGCTAGCTAATATAGCTGTGAGTTAAATAAACCATCCATTCATTCACACACACACACACCTACTTCCAAAATCCTACTTTTTTTTCTCATCAAAATTTCAAATCCTGGATTTCATAACTACATTTGGAATTTTGGCAACAACATTTTAATTTGATTTCATAAATAGCTGAGATGGTTGGCATGTCTTTAATTGTGGACTTACCACCTTGGCTTTAAGGCTACGTCAGACCAATTGACATAGGCAAGAACACCAAGGCTACATCAAAATGTTATGCTTTGCATAGTTATGCGGGGATTGTCTTAGCCCTTTCAACATCAGCCATTTTTCAGCTAAACCTTTCTATTACACTTACCTGGGTATAGAAAAGATTCTGTCTGCAATATTGGGGATTCCTCTGTGGCATGCACAGAACAGGGCCTGTCCTTACCTCCCAAAATTCAGAACATAAGGTCACTGGATACCAGACCCTCATTTGATGCCTTTCAGTGACATGGGTGTTAAATCATTGTGGTGCCAAGAGGCGACAGTGGCGATGAAAGGGTTAAGCCATGACAAGCTCCTGGCATAACATCATCAGTCTCCCAAATCCCCTGAAGTCGGAGTGTGGCTGCCCACGTGGCGGGGTAATAAAAAAACGGTCACACACGTAATGTTCTCATCCGTAGCTGATGCACTTGTACCATAGTGTTCAAGTGCTTCTGCTATTGGGATAATCCCTGGAGTCTTTTAGCCAGTGTATGACAACAATTGTGGGCTTCCAACTGTGGGCAAAGATGAGTACAATCAGAAAATAGTCATTTTATATGAAATCTGAATTTGGAGTGGCTGCCCACATGGCAGGGTAATCAAAAACAGTCACACACGTAATGTTCTCATCCCTAACAACATTTGTACCATAGTGTTCAAGTGCTTCGACTGTTGGGATGATCCCTGGAGTCTTTTAGCCAGGGTACGACAATAACAATTGTGGGCTTCCAAAGATTATGAAAACAACAACAGTTGTACTGACATAACTCATAATCTTATACATAATTTTCATTTAACAACAAACTAAATTTAAGCATGAGTCGCTCTTCATTTGCCAAATCAATTTTACCATATTTTTCAGACTACAGTGGAACCTCCACAAAAGACCTACTTCTCTGAGACATTGCCCTTCTTTGTAAGTATTAAAATGACCTCCCTTATAAGACCCCTCCCTTATAAGACCTCATTTTGGAGGATTTTTGAAGGTCTTATAAGGGAGGTTTCACTGTACAAGGTGATACTTTTCCCCCCCCCGGACTAAGATCTATGTGCATTATAATATGTACCTTTAGCACACTGCATTATTTCTGATGTTCCAAAACTCTGCCACTGCATTCTTTTTGAGGCAGTAAAAAACACCTACACCCACTTCAACGGACGTTGACTGAGCCTCGTTCTGAAGCGAAAGTAAGGTTGTTTCCATTTTTAGTGACGGGAACGTCCCGAAGCGTTGGTTTTGAGTACCCCTCTCTGGGCGACACAGGGCGCCTGCAGTTGCAGGGGAGAGTATCTACTCGGCGACAGAGTGCGCCTGCAGCGTGCTAAAGGCTAATATAGTAAGACAACAAAACCTGAATTTTGTGTAATTTTTGTGTGTAATATTCAGAAAAATAAGGTAGTTAAATAATGGATATCTGTACAAAATCGATCTTGTTTAGAGCATATATATATTCATTTAACGTAAAACCAATAAGACTCAATGTATACAGAAAAGTAACATACACTTTACCAATTTGAATTTCCTGTTTTTTGGTTGTGCTAACAAGGAATGGCATTTGTTTATTCCTTCTTTTCATTCATTCCACAATTCCTGCTTTCACTCGCTCTTTCTTTCATACCATCAACATACATATATATATATAACTGGACTCAGAGCTAAGGAATGGCATTTGTAATGTGATAGAGAGTCGGTTTCATTTGATTGTCAGAAAAATATAAACGAATATATCATGTAGTTACTGCTTGGAACATTATGCTGGCTGTGATAATAAAACTCAGTTTTTGCTCCTCGTATCAATGCACTTTCGTTAGCTTGAATGGAAATTGTGAACTATCTTTCTTCCTCCTTATACAGTGGAACCTCTCTTTAAAGACCAAAAATCATCCAAAATAAGGTCTTATAAAGGAGGGGTCTTATAAGGGAGGTAATTTTAATACTTGCAGAGAAGGGCAATGGCTCAGAGAAGTAGGTCTTATATGGGAGGGAGTCTTATAAGGGAGGTTCCACTGTAATGTCTTTTCCAAGTTGTTAACCCCTTGACTGCCAGAGAAAATTAAAGAAAAAAGTAATTGTACAAATCATGCCATGAAAAAGACAACTGATAGAGCCAATCTGGCAAAATGGTCTGGGGATATAACTCTTGACTGTGTTAGAGCAAAAGCCAGCATATCAGAGTTATTCCTCTTCATCTGATGACGTCATCAGTGATGTCGTAACCCCAGTACGTGATACGTTATACAGCAGTCAAGGGGTTAAGTCTTTCTTTTCTCTCTAAGTACCCTTGTCTCTCCTTACCATACATGTATTTGACCTTATTTCTGGAAAAACATCCAGACATGTGTTGGCTGTGAAATATGGCTGTTCTTTCCTAATGGTACAAAATTATTATATTTTCTTTGATCTGCACAAACTTTTTTTTTGGACAGACACACACAAAGCAATGTGTCTCTGATTTTCTCTCTCTCTCTCTCTCTCTCTCTCTCTCTCTCTCTCTCTCACACACACACACACACACATAGTGTAGAGTACACAGTGGTAGCGCGTTCGCCTCGTGTCAAGTAAACCCGACTTCGAACCTGGGTACAGGGGATTTTTCCTCTCACTTTACACTAGACCTTAACGGACTGAAAGTGGTCTTTCGGATGAGATGATAAACCGAGGTCCCGTGTGCCCATGCACTTAGAACACGTTAAAACCCAGTGGCAACAAAAAAGTTGTCATTTGGTCAAAATTTAACACCAACCCACCCCCACCCTTCCTTCCTCATCAATCACACAAAAATCGCATGCAAAGAAAAAAAAGAAGGGTGGCGCGCCTCTGGCTGCGACGCTCTCTCCAGGTGGGAGCAACCCAAATTTCACAGAGACGCCTCTGTGACAATAAAGTACCCTAATACTTAATACACTCAGACACACACACACCACACTAAGAAAGTTTCCTTGGCAACTCAAAAGAAACCACCCTCATACACCCCATTCACACACACACTTTCTTTAACAGCGCAAACAAAGCCACCCCTAAAAACAAATAAAACTCGAACACTGCACATCACGACTCTGCCACAGAAACCCCCTCAAACCTCAACGCCACTTCCAGCAACCTTCTCCCTTCCTCCCACCTCTCCCCACCCTCCAGAAACTCAGGCGTTAGTTCTCTAAGCGTCGTAGCGATCCTCGTGCCCGATATGTGCTGCCGGTGAATCCCGTGTCTCCACGCCCTCCGAGCCTCCCCGCTCACCACAATCAACGATCGCCTTGCCATCGGCACTCGCACTTCCAGTGACGGCGAAGTGTCGCAAGTGAACGACAGTACAGAATCCGACAGAAGATTGACAGTGACTAGTCTCTCCCCCCACAGCCAAAAGTCGTCAAAATGGGGGTCAATGGATGCGCCTCTGTCTTCCGTGTACTCCAGGTTGCACAATTCTACAGCGAGAAAATTGAAGAGTTCCGGGCGGGTCAGCATGCGATCGTACAGGAACTTGGCGTAGCCGGGCAGTCCTGTGAACTTGTCTGTGCGGAGTTTCTTCTTCTTAAAGTTCACTTTTGGACCAAAGTCCTGAAAAGAGATAAGGAAATTTTTTTTAAAGTTTACAAGTGAAACAAAAACTAAGCATGAACATAAACTAAAACCGGACACTGACTTATTGCAAAACCACTGCAAAGGTAGAGTACTCGAGTCAGTAGCCAACAACAACCAAGGCATTCATTATTAGAGATTTTCCTTTGTCTTTGAGGGTGAGAAAGTAACCCTAGGTTTACACTTACAGGTGGGTTTTTTTTATAATCCTTATTTTCATGACCCCTTCCCTCCAACTCCTAAGTGTAATTAAAATAATTTGTTTCAAAGAAAGTAGTTAACGGATGTTATTAACCCACCCCTGCACACACACAAGTACACCACACTAAGGTTGGTCGCAAAGTTTCTTCAAATTGAAATTCAACTTTGGAGGGGAAAAAAGACAAAGCAAAACAACACAAACACATTCACAGACACGCATTCACAACACACACTCGCTCACTCGTGCATACACACACTGACCTGTTTTCTACGGCCAGACTGCGACAACATGAAGGGGGCTTTGTAGATGTGACTCTGAAGAAAGTCCTCCTCTTCCTCAGAAATGAACTCTGGTACTATCGTTATTCCCTCAAATGGGATGCTGTTGCCGTGGTGATGTGGATGATTATGAGAGGTTTCTGGGAAAGCAGCACAGCAGTCGATGCAGTAGGAGTAAATCTCCACTTCTGGATCAGGCTGGAATTAATACAATGAATTCTTTAAAGGGGAAATATTTCCCAGTTCTGAAACTTTAAAAGGATCTTTAAAACTTCATGGCCTAAAATCTAACATTCAACATTCACTGATTCAGCATCCAACAACTAAAACTGACCCCAGCAAGAAGAAACATTTTTAAAAAAGAAAAAAGATTGATGCTTCCTTCCCTCTATTCCTTTATCTTTATTTAAAGTGGTCACAACGATGGCACAACCACACTTGACTATTCACTCAGTCACTGTGGGCGCACAGCATACATTTCCTTGGTGAGGTCAACTCTTGAGTATGCATAGCGCGTCAGTCTGGGACCCGTAACTCCAGAAAGACATAGACACTAAGACAGGCGTGAGCATCCAGAGGTGTGCGGCTCGCTTCATTACACAGAATTACAAAGACTGCACCCCTGGATGCATCATGAAAATGCTTGAAGAGCAGAAGCTACTACTACTGACTACCACTGCAAACTAGGAGGAATGAACATCGCCCTGCCCTTTTTTTTAAAGATCGTCAGCCTGGGAGAGATACCAGCCCTACCTGCTGAACAGTTTCTTACACCTGTGGCACAGTCAAACGGAGAATCAAGCACCCGCCAGGAAAAAGACCACCTAAGATCTAATGTGGTAGGCAATCTAGCAAGGAACAACAGCAAGTCGTGGTCGAACGATCCAACACCACAGTCTACTTGTAAGAACTCATTTTTCCCATGAACAACACCTGAGTGGAACAGCCTGCCGGATGATATTGTCACCTTGTCATCAGTCAGCCAGTTCAGGAAGGCTGTATCTGGCTTCAGACACAGCAAACAACCGCCATGCTGAACTGTAGGAGGGGGCCCGGGTTACCATGCTAGATCAGTAGATAGTAGTGATAGGGATAGGCATCATGGCCTAGGCCTCGCAGCCTATAAAACGTCCCATAATTGGTACAATCTTTATGTACATGGTGTCTGATTTGCATACATCACTAATGGTGCTGGTCACTGTCTGTTTCTCTTTTCTTGGTGCTAGTCCAGTTGTTCTTCAGCTGGATGAAAAGTGGAATGTTGTAGCCTGCCGATCATCAATCCCTCCCCACATTTTTGTTTTTACAGTCGAACCCGCTTATAAGAAAACCCGCTTATAAGAAAGCAATTTCTTTTTCCCGGCTGAACTCCTTTCTTATGTATTAGGATATAAGAAAACCGCTTATAAGAAAACTCTGTTAAAATGAAGCAAATTCGTTCCCCCATCCGCGATGTAAACTCGGATATAAGAAAATGATTTCATACAAGGGAGTTGGTTTGCAGTTCATTTTCTTATTTAAGCGAGTTTGATTTTCTTATAAGCGATTTTTAAAAAATTAGGGCATGAACTAAAAGGATGTTCCAAAAAGTGCAGCCGTTCCAACAAAACAAACAAAAGAGGAAAATTTCAGAGCAGCTACGTCACAGACACTCTAACCGGCACAGGAACTTGATTGCAAGACTAACTGAGTTATTTTTGTTCCCTAAATTTCATGTTTCCTTCAGTATTCTGTACAAAATAAATGCTGAGAAGAAGAAAAAATACAAATGCCTGTACTTATGTTGTTAGTTGTAGTGAGACTAGAGTAGCCTGCCTTAATATAGAAAGATACTCTAAGTGAGCCTGCCCATCCTTTGCAATGGCAGAAAGGAAAAGACAGTCTATTTCCTTAAGAAGGAAAATAGAAATTACATCCGAACCCACTTACAAGAAACTCGCTTTTAAGAAAACCCGCTTATAAGCAAGCAATTTATTTTCCCCGGCCAAATTCCTTCTTTCTTATGTATTATCAAAGCTCGGATATAAGAAAACCGCTTATAAGAAAACTCGGTTATAGGCAAGCAAATTCGTTCTCCCATCCGCGATGTAAACTCAGATTATAAGAAAATGATTTCATACAAGGGAGTTTGGTTTGCAGTTCATTTTCTTATAAGCGAGTTTGATTTTCTTATAGGCGATTTTTTAAAAATTAGGGCATGAACTGAAAGGATGCTCCAAAAAATGCAGTCGTTCCAACAAAACAAACAAAAAAAGAGGAAAATGTACATCAGAGCAGCTACGTCACACACTCTAACCTTAATATAGAAAGATACAGCCGAATCCGCTTTAAGAAACTCGCTTATAAGAAAACTTGCTTATAATGAAGCAAAAAAATGTCCCTGCAGAACTTCTTCTTTCTTATCTATGATCAAAACTCGGATATAAGAAACTCGCTTATAAGAAAACTCGGTTATAAGCAAGCAAATTCCTTCTCCCATCCACAATGGAAACTTGGACATAAGAAAAGTATGTGATACAAGAGAGTTGGTTTGCAGTTCGTTTTTTTTTTTATAAGCGAGCTCTATTTTCTTATAAGCGAATTACCATTGACAACATTTTCTTAAAGACCCACCAGATCACATGTCAAAATCACGTGTTCCACATGTTTTCCCTCTTATAGCTGGTACGAAATCTTGTTTTGACCAGGTTTGACTCCCATACAAATGCCCCCAAATTGAAAACGAAACATTTTAAAGAGCAGCCTCAATTTGAAGTTGGGGGAATTTGTATGTGGGTCACAGCTACCCAGAAAAAACAAGGGACTTAATCATGTTGGGTCAGTGTGTCTTTAAAAGTGAGTTGGACCTGAACTGAAAGGATGTTCCGAGAAAATTGAAGTCGTTCCAAAAAGGGAAAGCTTACCTCATACCAGTTGCGTCACAGTCTAAACAGTACAGGCACTTGATTGCAAGACTAATTGAGTTGTTTTTGTTCCTTTATTCTATACTTTCCTTCAGTATTCTGTGCAAAATAAATGTTGAGCAGAAGAAAAAAAATATGAGTGCCTGTACTTTTGTGTTGGTGGTAGAGAGACTGTCCATCCTTTTATTTTCAGCAGCAATGGCAGAGAGGAAAAGGCAATCCATTTCTTTAAGAAGATAAATACAAATAACTGAATATGTGGATGAAAATCCACATAAACAAAAGCAAACGATTGATAAAAAGCTGCATGTGTGGACAGTAAATGGTAATAGTTCAGTACGAGAAAGGTGAAGGGGTACGTATTTGATAATAGTGAAAAGGAAAAAAAAGCTTGTTAGTTTGAGTGGTTGTAGGCACCTTTTAATTTTCTTCTTGGTAGACGATTTTGATTTTAAGATGTAAGAAATGCATCAAATTAGGAAAAAGGATGTTCTCTTCATTTTGTTTCGGATATAAGAAAACTCAAATATATCGTAATAAGCAAAAAATGATCTCCCTTCGATTTTCTTATAACCGAGTTTTGCTGTATTTTGATTTTATGATGTAAAACATGAGTCATAGGTCGCAAGTTTCTTTATAGTCCATTAGCATTGTACAAACGCAAATACAAAATTGTCTTCCACTGTGTAAAATGAGTTATACATCCAAATTAGAATATTAATTAAAAACAAGAAACAGAAATTTACATTTAAACAAATATGTTACTCCCACACCACACCCACTCATTCATCTGCTCTCTGCTCTCTTGCTCGCTCAACATGCAACTCACACCACGTCTGCCTTCATTTTTGTTTTTAATTTTCTGTTCCATTCTTCCTTTTTTTCCTCCTTTGTTTTGCATTTTTTCCCTTTCTTTCATGCACCAAATTAGGTAAAAGCATTTTCTCTTCGTTTTCTGTTTCTGTTTCAGTGTTTGTCTTTTATTTTATTTGTTTCTCTTTTTCTCTTTTATTTTTTTCCCTTTTTTCCCATTCAAATCGGTTATAAGAAAACAAATTCAAAAATGTTTTCTTATATCCGAGTATCGGATATAAGAAAACCCGGATATAAGAAAACAAACAAAATTATCTCCCGTCGATTTTCTTATAACCGGGTTTGACTGTAGTTTTAGTTGGGTTTTTTGTTAGGGACTGAATGCTCAAGATCAAGAAAGAGATGATCTGGCAGAACGCCTTAAAAATGGTTGTGATGCTAACTACACAACAAATACCCACCTCAGTTACATTCTGGTCTCTAGTAACAGGTTTCGTTCCTTCACATATGAGACAGGAACGTATGCCTTTACAGCCACAGTAGGGTGTGGGCATTGCTTCAGCCATGCTTGCTGGAGAGTAGCTTCCCTTGGAAGAGGGAGGATCTTATCAATTTTGTTTTTAATTAATAAAATAAGCTATTCTTGAAACTATGTACCTTAAAATATTTTACTAATGTGATGTACCTATAATTAAAACTATCCTTTTAATACCACAAACATTTTTTGTATTACAAACTTTATAATTAAAAACATTCATATCAATTGTATCTCCCTCCCACGTTTGCTTCCGGGTCAGAGGTGACCCTGAGCGTCATGAACGACGGATGGTCAAGCTTTTGTCTTCTGCTAACAGGAATTGTCTATTTTCCGCTTATCTACACCGCCGCCCGTTATCTCTTGACGAAATTCTTCAAACACAGGCTGAGTACTGGGGACATCTGTCTAATCAGTGAAAAGTAAGCTGACTGAGAGTAGTATGTGTGAATGTACTGAACGAGACACAACTTGCGGTGTAGGAATGTGGTACTTTTGAAGTACAAGTGCTCGTGAACTCGGCAAGAGTTCAAAGCTAATGGTGTGTGACGTGACAAAGCAGATTCCAAAACTGATTAAATGAATGTCCACAAATACAGCCATGCTTGACTTTACGTTTATTGCCATGTAAATTGTAATTGTTTTGTTGTTTGTATTTCCCAAGACTATAGGCAGATGCGGCATGCTGCTGTTATGCGCCTAACAAATAGTTAGGCCCAGGATAACCATCTGGACTTGAAAAATTCTTTGTAGGACTAGGAGTGTCTTGAAAAAAGGCTGGAGAATGGACCAAGCAACAGAACCATAGAAAAGAGGATGGTGGTGGTTCAAAGAAAAAAGAAGAAGGCAGAAAGATAGAATAATGATATTAACTAATTAAGCAAAGGGAAAAGACACTAGACAACTAGTCAAAGAGAGCCTGACAGATTAGAGATAGTTTCAAGCACAATACTTCCATAAGGTGTTGAAGCTATTTGTACTAAAGACCCCCCCCCCCCCCCCCCCCCCCCCCCCCCCCCCCCCCCCCCCAGTATCCCCACGGGGTGGAGGAATCCTACAAAGATGCCTCATTCCTTTCTTCATTCCTTTTGCTGCCCCCACCATCCTCACTCCACACACACACACATGCACTCGCCTCACCTCCATCTCCCTCCAGTTTCTCCAATGACTCACTCCTCGGTAAGTGTAACACATCCCATTACCGTACCCTCTCTTTTGACCCCCACCCCCACTCTTCCCCCTCCATACCCTCCCCCCTCCCTCAAATATTAGTATATTGGAGATACTATAATTTTTTAACTTTTGTTGTTGTTGGGGGTGCTGTTTATATTTTCAGATGCACGTGCAGCATTCAAGCCCTCATGTCCTTCGCAGTAGGACTAACGATAGTGTTGGAGGTTGACGACATAATGCATGACACGTGAGTAGTCATTCTTGAAATTTCCATCTGTGTTGTCAACTAGCACACTAAATAAGGGCGCTTAGAGACCAGTATCAAGTTGCTACACTGTACTTTTATTCCTGAATTCTTAGGATCCCGCGTGCTGTGTCGAGCGGGGCTGAAGTGGCTTCTATCTAACTCTAACCTTGCGTTTTGTATTTTTGCTGATGCTCCAGTTCCTGAAACTGTCAAATACACAAAAATAAAACTTTACCAAACAAATGAAAAATCTGACCGCAAGGACTCTGTGCAGTTTTGAACGACTTGTGTACTTTGTCTTGCAGTCACTGGCTGACCAACACCTACGCATGGTTCGCCTTGCCCTACTTCGCCAGCGACCTCAGGGCCATGCACTTGACCTTCGTGTGGAACAGGGACGCCGCGCTCCGATCGTCTCCCTTGCTGAAGCAGCTGCGGATGCTGGTGCGGAGTCGTCCCCTCATGTTGGTCCATCACACTCTGTTGCCTGCCATCATCTTCCCTGCTATTATTGTGAGTCTGTGTGTGTTGGGGGGGGGGGGGGGGGGTAGTGTATGTGTGGTGGGGGTGGGGGTAGTGTGGGAGGGAGGGGGTGGTAGTGTGTGTGTGTGTGTGCATGTCAAGTGAAAATTATCTTTATTAACGATAAAAGAACAAGCTAGGCATACATCCTCTGTGTGTGTGTGTGTTTAACTACATGTTTATGTCTGTCTGTCTGTTTCTCTTTTCTTGCCCCCCCCCCCCTCTTTCTATATTCTCTCCCCTTCTGTGTTGATTTTCAGTCTGTCACTCAGTCCCTTCTCTCTCTCTCTCTCTCTCTCTCTCTCTCTCTCTCTCTCTCTCTGTGACTCTGTGTCTCTCTCTGGGATTTTTTCCCTTTCTTTTTGTTTGAATCGAATAATGCCCCCCTTCCCACTGTTCCCTTTAATATGGACAGATGGCCCTGTTTAATAAAGCATTGTTCATTGTTCTCTCTCTCTGTCTGTCTAGGTCTCTCTCTCTGCTTGTGATTAGTAGAGGTATTTTTGTCCTGGGCACGTGAAGCTCGTGTTTGACATTGCGTGACTTTTGTCGACAGCTGTTTCGCCACGACCTGGGGGATTTCTTTGTGGGGGCGTTCTACATGATTGAGGTGACCATTCCTTTCATCTCCGCCAGGGCCATCATGGTGCAGGTAAGATGACCACCGGGGATTCTTTTCTACAAATAGTTGCTCCGCATTCTGGAAGTTATGTGCTTGTAACTTCCTCTAATCTGTCACTCTCTTTGACTCTGCCTTTTCCATTCGTTTACTGTCACGTATTATCTTTTTTGCCTTACTGGACCATTCTTCTGCCTTTTTTCAAGAATTTCTTACAAAGAGTTTCTCCATCCGAAGACGGACATGCTAGGCCTAATTATTCCTTAGCAGCATGACGCATCTGCGCTCATTTGACAGGAAACTGTTGAAGATCGATTATTGCCACAAATGTGATCTCGGTCGAGTTGCTTTAGACGACGGCCGCCACGCACATAACTGTTACGCCAAAAGGGGCCTAAGAAACACTTTAGAAAACGTTTGCGGAAGAATATTACAAGCTCTTGTCTGATTGGTAAAAAAAAAAGTATTATTTTAACCAAACTTTAATAGACCAATCAACAACAAGAAATGTATTCACCCCATGCAAGTCACATGATAGTTTGCCAAGAGAAACTTTGGGAGTAGCCACAAAACGTTTTCGGCAAACATCGGCGAAAGAGGTGTTTCTTAGTACCGTTTTGGCCGATTTGCGCTCACGCTACGTAACGTGAGCCCTTGTGAAACGGCCCCCTGCATTTGAAGACCTGTATACTGTTTGAAATAAGCCTAGGTTCTGGTTGTTGACTTATTTTGAAGATGTCTTAAATAATATGATGTTGTTTCAAGGACTTCAGTGTATGTGTCTGAGTGCATGCGCATGTGTGCGTTTAATATTTTCACTTTACATTAATTTTTGTTGGGCAAAGCCTGTCTGTGTGTGTGTGTGTGTGCGTGCGTGCACGTGTGCATAGACAAGATGTTAACTCATATATATGTCAAAATTTAATTTTCAGATGTATCATTGAATAATTATGCAATAACGTGCGTGTGTCCGTCTGTGTGTGTATTTTTATGCATCTTGGTTTGCTCCTTTGTTCATTAGTGGTACCTCCATGAGTCACTCCATGTGGGGATACTGGGAGATCTTTTGTACAAATAGTTCCCCCACCTTCTGGAAGTTATGTGCTTGTATCCTCTAATTTGTTGACTCTGCCTTTTCCCTTTGCTTTCTGTCATCTTTTATATCTCCGTCTTATTGACCTATTCTCCTGCCCCTTTTCCAACAAATTCTTCAAAATAATGTTCTCCTTTGAGCTCCTCCGAAATCAGAATGTGTCAGCTGTATGCAGCTGGGAGACCAGTAAAAACTGGAAACTGGACACATACGTACCTTGCCCATTATGGCCTGGAAATGCAGAAAAAGAAGACAGGTGGTACCACTACCTTCAAAAATCATCCAAAATGAGGTCTTATAAGGGAGACCTTCAAAAATCAAAAATGAATTATAAGAACCTTCAAATAATCCAAAATGAGGTTTTACGTCCTCTCCAAAATGTCTTATAGACACATATGGGACATTTGTAAATACAAAGATGGTGGGAACAATACTGGCTGCAATGCCCGGAGGCAGTGCAACACCAGTAAAGTCCCGAGTCTTTAACAATATAGATATGTGCAGCGGTAACCACGCTGTATAAAATTCTAAGACCTTCAAAAATCATCCAAAATGAGGTCTTATAAGGGGGACATTCAAAAATCATCCAAAATGAGGTCTTATATAAGGGGGACATCTTATAAAAGGGGTCTTATAAGGGAGACATTTTAATGCTTATTTTAATGCTTAAAAGAAGGGCAATGTCTCAGAGAAGTAGGTCTTATATGCATGGGTGCTACTCTTTCATTTTTACACTGATTTCAGTATTTTTAATTTTACCAGAAACTAAACTTCAGTTTTTTTGTAATTTATCAACAACAAAAAATGACCACAAGCGATTTGGGGCATTTTGAACTTGGTTGTTCTATCTTGGAAGTTAACAAAGGCAATGTAATAATTTCACAAGGCTTATCAAGCTACTGTCTCTCATTTTAACTGTCTGTCTATCTCGTTATCTCTCTCTTAACTTGCCCCCCTGAATCGTCCGACGGGGCTCTGCCCCTGTACCCTGCCGGGGTCATGGGTCCCTGGACCCCTGCCTTTCAGTTTGTTTTCATTTTGGGGAGTTGCACCCATGTATATGGGAGGGAGTTGTATAATGGGAGGTCTTATAAGGGAGACCTTCAAAAATCATCCAAAATGAGGTCTTATAAGGGGGGTAATTTTAATACTTGCAAAGAAGGGCAATGTCTTTCAGAGAAGTAGGTCTTATAAGGGAGGGGTCTTATAAGGGGGGTAATTTTAATGCAGTGGAACCTCCCTTATAAAACCTCCCATTATAAAACTCCCTCCCATATAAGACCTACTTCTCTGAGACATTGCCCTTCTTTGTAAGTAATAAAATAACCTCCCTTAAAGACCCCTCCCTTGTTGGCCTCTGCAACTAGGGTTATTAACGCCCTTGACAGTGAGAGTGAATCCCTTGTTGGTCAGTACTGAAAAGGGCATTCTCTCTTGCAAAAGGCAGCCATTTAGTGGCCTCAAATAGGGTTATTGGCGAGAGTTATTCCCTTGTTTGGTCAGTACTCCAGCAGCTACCAAGGGCATTCACTCTAGCAAAACATGGTTGTTGCAATGGCCAATAAGACCTCGTTTTGGATGATTTTTTAAGGTCTTATAAGGGAGGTTCCAGTGTACTTACAAAGAAGGGCAATGTCTCAGAGAAGTAGGTCTTATATGGGAGGGAGTCTTATAAGGGAGGTTCCACTGTACCTTAGAGCGCTTCCTATGCTTACGTTGGCAGCTGAACCTGAAGAACACGCCGTACTACATCGTGGTGGGGCTGCTCATGCTCTTCTCATTCTTCCTGTCCCGCATTCTCATCTTCCCCTGCCTGTTCTGGCGATACTCCGTCTACGCCGACGTTAACTTTCTCGCCGTCCCAGGGCGCATCCCCGTCAAGTGCACCCTGGGATGCCTGCTCATACTGCTGCCGCAGCTCTACTGGTTCGGCCTTATGCTGCGGGGGACCGTCAAAGTTTTCTACAAGATTTTTATACAGTGGAGGTCAAAATCGCGTGATTAGTGGTAGGCGTAGTTTTTATTTTTTATTTTTTTTTTTTTTGTTTTGTTTCTTATTCTCAGGTTGTGTTGTGTGTGTTCTCATTATATTTGTTGGTTACTTTAAAAAAAATCAATTTCCTGTTGTAACACCTACATTTTATCATGGTAACTGAGTGTGCTGTGTATTCTTTTTAAACTTCTATGCAGAATTGGGTGTGTTTTTGTATGTTTTAACCACTACCCTTTGTACCCAGAAAATAATATATTTTTGGTCAGTCTGTATCAGATGCATACCATTTTTTTTTTTGGGGGGGGAGAGGGACTGGTGGCCTCTGTTGTGTGCAGGTCATAGAACTCCTATCTTTTGCTTTGTGCTTTTATTTTGTTAACCTTTTGCCGCCAGCCATTTTTCAGCCAAAAAATACCATTAAACTCAACTGGGTAGAGGAAAAAATGGTCAGCAATATTGGGAATTCCTCTGTGACATGGATAACATTAGGCCTATCCTTACCTCCCAAAATTAAGAATATAGGGTCTTTGAATAACAGGCCCTGATTTGATGCCTTTTAGTGACATGGGTGTCAAACCATTGTGGTGCATAAATGCGACATTGGCGGCAAAAGGGTTAACTTGCTTTCTTGAAAAGCCCAAAAATAATTTTTTGGTGTTTTTCGGTTCTCTTCTAATCTTATCTTTTTGTTATTTTTTTGTTTTTAAGGATTCTCAAAGCAAAGAATAAATAAAAGCTTCTTTCGTTCCATTATCTGTCTGTGTGAACATTGTATTATACATGGGTGCTACTCTTCCATTTTTACACTGATTTCAGTATTTTTAATTTTACCAGAAACTGAACTTCAGTTTTTTCTTAATTCATCCCAAAAAAATTGACCACAATCGATTTGATGCATTTTGAACTTGGTTGTTCTATCTTGGAAGTTTACAAATGCAATGTAATCATTTTACAAGGCTTGTTAGACTCAAACTGTCTCTGTCTATCATTTTAACTGTCTATCTCGTTATCTCTCTCTCTTAATTTGCCCCCCTGAATCGTCCAACAGGGCTCGGCCCCTGTACCCTGCTGGGGTCCTGGACCCCTGCCTTTCAGGGTTTTTTTCATTTTGGGGAGTTGCACCCATGATTATGTCTTTTGCATGTTGAGTCGTCCAAAAAGCTCTGAAGATAATTAGTTGTATCGTTCTGTAAGTATTCTACATCTTTTTCAGTGTACAGAATGATAGAAAGAACTATTTGATTTTGGTGAAAAAAATCTGTGGCGTAATGAGTTGTGGTGCTTTAGTGTTTTTGTACCAAATGACTGTGGTTAAATTTTTTCATATGTTATGGCTTTGTAACAAAGGTTGTGTTTTCTTGAATAATTTGCTTCAATTTTAATTTTTTTAAATTTCTTAATGTATATGATTTGTATTTGTGTGATTGAATAACATGGCTGTTAAGAGATTAGACAGATTGTTGAGCAAATCAATCAGCATGGGTTTAAAATGACAGCAGTTAGACAAATGAGAAAATGATTGATTGGCTCTGTGTGTGTGTGTGTGTGTGTGTGTGTGTGTGTGTGTGTGAGTGTGTGTGAGTGTGTTTGTTCTTTAATGAAGACACATTAAAGAACAAACACACACACACACACACACACACACACAGAGCCAATCAGTCATTCTCTCATTTGACAGTGTGTGTGTATTAAAGAATTAAAGAATGAACACACACACACATACAGCCAATCAATCATTCTCTCATTTGACAGTGTGTGTGTGTGTGTGTGTGTTTGTGTGTCTGTTACCAGTGAGATGTATGAGTGTGTAAGCAAAAAAGTGGGCTGTGGAGTAGACGATTGAATTGGAAAATGGGCATTGAATTGAACAAGATCCACGTACAGTGGAACCTCCCTTATAAGACATTCAAAGATCGTCCAAAATGAGGTCTTGTAAGGGAGGGGTCTTATAAGGGAGGTAATTTTAATACTTACAAAGAAGGGTAATGTCTCAGAGAAGTAGGTCTTATATGGGAGGGAGTCTTATTATGGGAGGTCTTATAATGGAGGTTCCTCCTGTAGAAAGAGATAGAGATATAGGGGGAGAGAGAGACAGACAGAAGTAACAGAACAGATTGTTAGTACTACTTTACCATTGCATCATCAATTATGTGCAATCGTTTTATGCTTCTGTGTGGTGCTATTTGATTGAGCTGGGTGGTTATTTTTCCATACACACAAGTAGACTTTTTTTTCTCTCCAAAATCAAATATTTAACTAACTTCCTTCGGTTTTGAATCTTTCTACATAGTAAACTGTGTATCTGTAAATACTTCAATTATTTCCTGACTATCTTGTGATCATTTCTTTTTCTCCATAATCTTATATATATTTTCGATGTCTGTGTGTGTGTGTGTGTGTGTGTGTCCCTTATGCACGGCCACAGTTCTCAACCGATCGACACCAAATTTGGTATCAAGCATCCTTGGCACCCTCCGAAGGTCATGCCGTTGTTACTTTTTGGAAACCTCCGCCAAGGACGAAGCGCGAGAGGTTGAACCGTGCGCGAAGTGCAAGGAATCGAACCGCGCAAGCGCTGAGTAGATCAAAAGGGGCGGAGTCAAAAAGAAAATTAGAAAGTAAAATAAGCACGCTGATTGCTGAACGTTGGTGTGACTCAGCAGTCATATAAATGAACTTGTTTTATTGTTCCCCTTTATTTCATTTTTTTCCATCGATTCTCGTGAACCGATTTTTTTAAAAAAATCAGCTTTTACCCATTTGTTTGTCATCTGGGGCAGAAAAAGAGGAGGTAGAAAAGAAAGAAGAGGGGGTTGAGGCTTAATTCTGGAATTCGGATATTTGTTGCTTTTTTGTGTTGAACGGAATGTACATTACAACAAAAAATCCATCATGCAATGAGATTACAGTTGAGGTGCATTTTTTATGTTACGCCACCACCCTCTTTTATTGTGATAAAAAAAATGGCAATTTTTTTTGGGCGCATAACTTTTTTGTTGGATATTATTTTTTTTGTTAAAAACAAAATGATCTGTATATTTGTGTTTGTATGTGTGAGCATGTGTACAAGTGTGAAGTGTGTGTTTGTGAGTGTGCGTGAAAAATGGCGATTTTTTTGGGGGGCGCATAACTTTTTTGTTGGATATTATTTGTTTGTTAAGGTACGTTTTTGGGGAAGTCAATTTATGTTCATTTTTGTTTCTCAGGAACTAATAAAGATATCTACATGAAATTTTGCACACTGATACAGAACATGACCCTGACCCTATATGCCAAATTTGAAGACTGTGTGAAGGCACTTTGAAAGTATGGAGTCCACCTAAAAAAAATTCACACAAAATCTTAGTCCCTCAACAACGCTGGATTCAAATATTGCATGGTGATGATCATTTGTTCACTTTCCTAAGACATCAAAGAGTGCAATAGTCATAAAATTGGCATGTCTTGAGTTGTTAATTCACATTCTTTGTCTCAAGCGAGATCCTATAAACGTTTTACTATTGTTTGATGAGACAAAGAATGCGAGTTAACAACTCAGACATGCTAATTTTATGACTATTGCACTCTTTGATGTCTTAGGAAAGTGGACAAATGATCAGCATCACCATGCAGTACTTGAATCCAGCGCTGTTGAGGGGCTAAGATTTCGTGTGAATGTTTTTAGGTGGACCCCAAGTCCATACTTTCATAGTGCCTCCAGTCTTCAAATTTGGCATATTTATGGTCAGGGTCATGTTCTGTATCAGTGTGCAAAATTTAATGTAGATATCTTTATTAGATCCTGAGAAACAAAAATGGCCCCCCCCCAAAACGTAGTGCGTCACCTTAAAACAATAATCTTGTATGTTTGTGTTTGTATGCGCGTGCATGTGTATAAGTGTGTGTTTGAGAATGTGTGCATGTGCACGTGTTTAGAAGTGTCATGTTATGAATTGTACTACATTTTTTGTTTTCAGGTTTTGTACGTTGTTAAGATTCATGGATTTGTTTTGCTATACGTGGTTGAACTTTACGCGGTAACAGTCCTGAGATAACCATAGCTGTTGACGGGACTATAATAGACTAACTAACTGATGTATGTAAATGTACATTTGAGTGTTAATGTAATACTGTATGTCATGAAATATATGGACATTCGCTGTGCATAGGAATCTCAAAATAAAGTTATCTTTATATTTCCCCCCCCTACTTAAGCGATTTTATGCATTTATATTGTGTACCTTCATGTAAAAAAAAAAGAAAAAAGGCAAGCCCATAACTATATAATTATTATAATGAAGAAAACTTAATTTATATAATTATCTGCTAAAAAAAATTTTTAGTGTTCAAAATACATGCTTCAGTTAAAATGCATTCCATTGATGAAAGCGATCGCAGGGTATTAATTGCTACCAAATAAAAATTGTTACAATTTAATGATCATAGTTTAGCTGGTTCGATAGTCAGGGACGATGCCCATAGCTTCTGTTCAACTTTTAACTGCTTGTTGTTGTTGTGGATTTTACTATGATCAAAACCTCATTTGCATGTACAATGACAGATGTGACACGGGTTGTTGTTTTTAAGGAGAAAATAATAATCACAAAAATGATTTGTTACAAATTGTATACCGTATTTTACGGACTACAAGGCGCACCTGATTATAAGGCGCACCCCCCAAATTTCATATTTTGTTATTATTGTTTCTTGCTATATTATCAGTCACATTATAAGGCCCAGGGGTCTGAGTCCAGGAAAAAAATGTATCGCCTTATAGTCCGTAAAATATGGTACGTGCGGCACATTTTTGTGTGTTTTTAGAGCTCCTATCTACAGAGCATGTTTATTTCAATTGGCTTATTTTCCCACAGCTTAGATTTATTTCAACCGGCCTCTTATTTTCCCACAGCTTAGATTTATTTCAATCGGCTTCTGATTTTTCTCACAGCTTAGATTGACTTCAATTGGCTTATTTTTCTCACAGCTTAGATTTACTTCAATTGGCTTCTTGTTTTTCTCACAGCTTAGATTTACTTCAATCGGCTTCTTATTTTTCTCACAGCTTAGATTTATTTCAACCGGCCTCTTATTTTCCCACAGCTTAGATTTATTTCAATTGGCTTCTGATTTTTCTCACAGCTTAGATTTACTTCAATTGGCTTATTTTTCTCACAGCTTAGATTTACTTCAATCGGCCTCTTATCTTTCCCCACAGCTTAGATTTATTTCAATCGGCCTCTTATTTTCCCCACAGCTTAGATTTATTTCAATCGGCTTATTTTCCCCACAGCTTAGATTTATTTCAATCGGCTTCTGATTTTTCTCACAGCTTGGATTTATTCCAATCGGCTTCTTGTTTTTCGCACAGCTTGGATTTGTTTCAATCGGCTTCTGATTTTTCTCACAGCTTAGATTTATTTCAATCGGCTTCTGATTTTTCTCACAGCTTAGATTTACTTCAATCGGCTTCTTGTTTTTCGCACAGCTTGGATTTGTTTCAATCGGCTTCTTATTTTTCTCACAGCTTAGATTTATTCCAATCGGGTTCTTATTTTTCCCACAGCGTATTTACTTCAATCAGCTTCTGATTTTTCTCACAGCTTATAAATGGTTGGCCTTGCTATAACTGTATAAGAAACATTATCCGATTATTTTACTATTCTCTTGTGTTGAATGAGGGTATCTTTGTCCGAGTTTCTTGTATTTAATTTTCAAAGTGGTCTGCTTAAAATGAACTGTTGTGATACTTGTACCTTGCTTGTTGAATCACATTCCTTTTTGTATGTGTTCATTGCTGTACTTTTTTTTTTCTAATCTCAAAGCTTGTTTTTGTTCTCTCAGCATGTGTGTGTGTGTGTGTGGTTGAATCGAGTCTCATCAAAACCATGTACCTTACTTGTTGAATCACATTTCTTTTTTATCTCTTGTCTTCATTGCTTTGTGTGTGTGTGTGTGCATGCGTGTGTGTAGTTGAATTGATTTTAATCAAAACCAGTGTTGATGTAATTTTTTAAAAAATTAACAGCACCTCTGACATTTAAAAAAAAAAGCCATTTGCAGATCTTTTGATGACCACTGTTCATAATTTAATCAAGCTTTGAGGCAGCCCATAAAAAAAATATACTGCACAATTATCAAATTCAAAAGTTCAGATATTTTGCTTTTATGTTTTACTTTACCTATGTTAAATATTGCCTACGACTACTTATTATGAGGCATAATCAAACAATGTGGTAGAACAATGTGGTTGCCATGAAAGGCAGATTTCATAGTATGTGGAGTTTTAAGACATGTGACCATTTGAAATATTATCTTCTAGCACTTTGTTTGCTTCTTCTCATATATATATCTTTGATGCAATGTTTAATGTAGAAAAAAGCATGCAAATTATATGCTGTATGTGTGACTTGTTTTTATCCTGCTTGCTTGGAGCTATGAATAAATTTTGTGTTTTATAATTTATCCAGTTTATTTTGTTGTTCTTTCTTTCTTTTTTGTTTGTTTGTTCTTATTATCATCAGAGTTGCTATCATTCACCCCCCCCCCACACACACACACACACATCCTCTCTCTCTCTCTCTCTCTCTCTCTCTCACACACATACTTCCTTTTTCCTTTTTGTTTGTTTTTGTTCTTGTTATCACACACACACACACACACACACATACACTGACACTCGCACACACACCCTCTCTGTCTCTGTCTCTGACACACACACTTCCTTTTTCCTGTTTTGTTTTGTTTTTTGTTCTTGTTATTACCCACACACACAGACACTAACATTCACACATACACTCTCACTCACTCACTCACTCACTCACTCACTCACTCACTCACTCTCTCTCACTCACTCTCTCTCTCTCTCTCTCTCTCTCTCTCTCTCTCTCTCTCTCTCTCTCTCTCTCTCTCTCTCTCTCTCTCTCTCTCTCTCTCTCTCTCTCTCTCTCTCTCTCTCTCTCTCTCTCATACCCGACTCCCACCAAAAAGCAACACATTGCACTCACTGAATTATCAAATGCTCCTTTATAGTCAAAACAATATCCTACAGCACGAATAAACAGCTACACAAATAGATTCCTATGACATAAATCTTGTTCTGTTTACACACAAAAGACCGCTTATTGTAAGCATGACAATCGAGCAGTTTGTTTTAATCAGAAAAAAGTTACACTTTCACTCGTGATTTGCCAAAGATTTAACGTCTTAACTTTACATGGTTGAATTTTTCTTCAAAAGCTCGTACTTCCATGCAAATATGTAAGAGGTATCATGCCGTTTCCTGGTAAATCACAGGCACACACGTTTTGGTTATTGATACGTTATTAAGTATTCAGGTATACATTTCATGGAGACAAATCTGGCTGAACAACAGTACACTTGTTTGTCGTTGTCGTACCCTGGCTTAAAGACTCCGGGGATCATCCCAACAGCCGAAGCACTTGAACACCACGGTACAAGTGCATCAGCTAGGGATGAGAACATTGCGTGTGCAACCGTTTTTGATTACCCTGCCACGTGGGCAGCCACACTCCGACTTTGGAGGAAGAACAATATTCTAAAAGCTGATGCTAAAATTGCACCAGTACCCCCTCCCCCACCCCCTAAATAAAAAAGAAATATGCAAAACCCAAACAAACAAACTGCAACAACCATCTGGCCTTATAAACAACAACAAACAGAAACTTGCTTAATGCAGCAATTACACATTGTTTGAAACCATTGTTAAACTGTTCATTTCTTTAACATCATCCTAAGTCCCCCCCCCCCCCCACCCCACCCACCCCCCACCCCAAGAAAATAATAAAAGACAACATGATTTGTAATATAAAAAGGCATGCTCCAAATATTTCTTCAACAAGTAGATATCTTGAACAGAGGTTTTGCAATGATGCTTAAATGCTTTTGATTTCACCTCCAAAGCTGACAGCTATTAGGAAATAATAATAACGCTGGAAAGTGTTGTTTAATTAAATATTTTTTTAAGAAGTTAAAGCTTTTAGATACAAGAGGCATGGGTTTTGTTTTTAGCCTAGAGTTACAATAAAAGTCTTGGTCAATAACACAGTATCAAAACATTCTTCTTCAGAATAAACAGGGCAAATTTTACAGTTGCCCACTCCCCATTGTGAATAAATATTGCAATTACACATTTTAAAATAAAATGCCCCCCCCAAAAAAAAAACACCCAAAAACAGCAAGTTCCTGGGAAATTTCAAAAATCCTGCAAAGGGGCGGCCCCGGCTGAGTGCAGGGGCAGCACACACACACACACACACACACACACACACATTTACTGCTCTTTTTCACCTCTCTAGACTAGTACAAATGCTACATTCTTTTGAATATAGCAAATGCTTACATAGGCCCTTTTTTTAAATTGTACAAGTGTGTGTGTGTGTGTGTAAGAAAATCGTTGCTTCTCAAATTATGATGATCCGGCGACGCCGGCTCTAGGCAATTTAAAAATCCTGCAATTCAGGACATCCTGAAAGAAGGAGCATCCATGCAAATATGACAACTATATTCAAAGCAGTACAGACAACATTCAAACACGGGACAACAAATGGGAAAAAGTGTTGATTTCACGGTACTCAAAGCGGTTCATACACATAAAGAAACTTTTTAAGCCCTAGCTACAAAAAAAAAATCAAAACTGTCATGTATTGCCCAAGACCAGCATATCGGCTCTTGTTCAATAAAATAGTTGAAGAAGAATGTTGTGTGCTTGCATAAAATTAACAAACAAAAATTCACAGTAGAATACAAATAACATGACAACTGTACACCTACAATTAATTTTTCTTCATCCGTTAATCAAACAAAGTAGAATGAAACAAAAAGACAAGGGCCATGTATACTGTACACGAGAGAGAAAAATCATCAGCATGATTAATATCACTAGTTGTTCAGAATCACTAACACCACATCCTGATGCATTATATTGAAAAGACATGAATAAGGGTCTGTGCATATTTAAGAAAACTTCTGTATGGAAAACCCACCCGCAAAGAAAGGAAAAGAAAGTGAGAAATCAGCTGAGCCACTCTCTTTCTCTCTTGCCTTTAGGTCTGTTTCTGCTGTATACCATTTATGTCATACGTGTGTGTTCACTTTGTATTCCATTTTTGTTTGAATGCGTTATGAATGATAATGTGTGCGCGCGCTTTGATTCGATTTCTATCAAGATTCAGCGCCGTATAAATACTGTATGTTGTTGTTGTTTCCGCGTGTACTGTGCACACTCCTTCATACACGGGTGAAAGTAAAACGTTATCTCAATCCTGAAATGACACGTTTCGATGTTCTCTGAATCTTCCCAATCCTCAAGTGGTGACCGCATTAAAACTAATTTCCAACGTCTGTGTTTCTATGTGTACATGGTGGGTGGGGACAGTGTAAGAATTGCAGACACATGGGTGCAACTCCCCAAAATGAAAAAAAAATATGAAAGGCTGGGGTCCAGGGACCCCATGGTCCCGGCAGGGTACAGGGGCAGAGCCCCGTCGGACGATTCAGGGCGGGCAAGTTAAGAGAGAGATAACAAGATACAGTTGAAATGATAGACAGAGACAGTTTGAGTCTGATAAGCCTTGTAATATTATTACATTGCTTTTGTAAACTTCCAAGATAGAACAACCATGTTCAAAACGCCCCAAATCACTTTATTTTTTATTTTTTAATGAATTAAAAAACAACTGAAGTTCAGTTTCTGGTAAAATTTAAAATACTGAAATCAGTGTAAAAATGAAAGAGTATCACCCATGCATACATATAATCTTGTTTTAATCTGCCATCAATGTTGGCGGAAATGTTTGATTTTATCAGACAATGGTTCCAGATAACAAGATGGCCAATCCTGAAGACTCATCAGCTTTTCCAATCCTGGGGCGAGTTTCACAAGGGCTAACGTTACGTAGCGTGAGCGCAAATCGGCAAAAACGGTACTAAGAAACACCTCTTTCGCCGACGTTTGCCAAAAACGTTTTGTGGCTGTCATCGAGATAGCAAGCCACGAACTATTTGAAGGATCATGGGAAATATCACGTGACTAACATGGGGTGAATACATTTCTTGTTTTTGATTGGTCCATTAAAGTTTGGTTAAAATAATTAAACAAATTTGACCAATCAGACAAGAGCTTGTAATATTCTTCCGCAAACGCTTTCTAAAGTGTTTCTTAGGCCCTGTTTGCCGTAAGCGCTATTCGCTCGGCGACCGTTATCTAGAGAAACTCGCCCCTGATTTCAGGAGCACTCACTTTTTGTAGGGATTGTAGGTGGGTTTCCATTCAGAAGTTGTAAATGTGCACAGAGCCTTATAACGGCATTAACTGTACAGACTACTGGTCAAAGATGGAGTGATTCTAAATAAAATCCGAGTAGAATATGATAATAAGACACAGAAAAGAAAAGGGGAAAGCATCAATAGTATTACATATCACTAACACGAGCTGTTCAAAATTTAGTGAGTTAGAACAATTTCTATACAAAATCTTCATATAAAACGCTGCAAGGCAAGAAGAAAAACAAACTAGTATTATCATTAACACGAGCACGAGCTGTTCGAAATGTTGCGAGTTAGAACAATTTCTATACAAAATCTTCATATAAAACGCTGCAAGGCAAGAAGAAAAACAAACTAAAGGAAAGTAGCACTAGCATTACCTAACACACTAACTACTAACTGTTAAAAGTAACCAAAGTAAGAAGAACAAGTCTTCAAAAAATCCTCAGGTATTGGCATGACAAAGACAGAATAAGCAGCTATATCTACATTTTCGCCCGAAAGGGAGATCATTTGAAAATGGTCGCTCTTTCCGTTCACAGATTATCTTCTCTTAAGTCTTATGGGCGAAAATGTGAATTTTGCTGAATAAGCAAGGAAAACATCACTTGCACTATCAAGAGCAATGCTCGATGAACACTACTCTACTAAAGGGGGGTACGGACTCTACTAAAGGGGGGTACGGATATTTTAATTTTGAAACAGAAACACCACAAACTAAAAATCACATTCGCACACGGGCGCAGACGGATGAACATGAATGCACAACACCCACATACATACACACATTTTCTGTCTCTCTCCATATTATGTAAGCGCACACCAAAACCAACAAATACAATGTATAAGTTCTGCTTTCAGGCATGGTAGTGGGGGCAAAGTAGTTTTTAAGGAATATGGCCGGGGGGGTCCAGGGGGCCGAAGAAAATTCAAATTTTCACTTTTTCATGCCATTTCAATGTATTTTTTAATAATTTTGTTTCAAACTGTTTCGCTGATTTTCCGCGATTTGCGGAAGTCTACCATGCCTGGCTTTGAAAAAGTAAAAAAGGTGGAATATACTTCAGAGCACAAAAGAAAAAATTAGGTTTTGCTGACACTGTCAACTCTCATGGATACTGGGGAGTGGGGGTGTCTTTCATACAAATAGCTCCCCTACCTTCTTGAAGTTCTGTGCTTTTAACTTCCTATAATCTATCACTCTCTTTGACTCTTGCCTTTTCCCTTTGATTCCTGTCATCCAGTATCTTTCTGCCTTGGTGGTTCATTCTCCTGCCTTTTTTCAAGAAACACAAAGATTTTCTTCAGCCGAAGTTGCACATACATGGCTTATTTCTTAGTTAGGCGCATAACGGCAGCATGACGCATCTGCGCTCATTTGACAGGAAACTGACTGATCGAAAGAAGAAGGAAAGAACAGAAAAGCAAGCCAAGTTTTAAGCGCAAGCACCATCAACCACAATACAGTAGTTACAAATATCGTTTTCTTTTAGCATGACATGATGATGATGAGGAATGCAATTTGTTTATTTCTTTAAACACATGCACAATACAATTTACAGGTAATGCTTTCCTTTAACCCCTTGACTGCCAGAGAAAATTAAAGAAAGACATCATTGGGCAAATCATGCCATGAAAAAGACAACTGATAGAGCCAATCTGGCAAAATGGTCTGGGGATATAACTCTCTTGACTATGTTAGAGCAAAAGCCAGCATATCAGTACATGATACAATCATGGGTGCTACTCTTTCATTTGTACACTGATTTCAGTATTTTTGATTTGACCAGAAACTGAACTTCAGGTTGTTTTTTAATTCATAAAAAAAAAAAAAGGCCACAAGCGATTTGGGGCATTTTGAACTTGGTGGTTCTATCTTGGAAGTTTACAAAGGCAATGTAATAATTTTACAAGGCTTATCAGACTCACACTGTCTCTGTCATTTTAACTGTCTGTGTATCTCGTTATCTTTCTCTCTTAACTTGCCCCCCCCCCCCCCCCCCCGAATCGTCCAACAGGGCTCTGCACCTGTACCCCTGCCTTTCATTTTATTTTCATTTTTAGGGAGTTGCACCCATGTACGTTGGTGGTAGTCAAGGGGTTAAGCGAAAGCGACACATTTTACAGGGAATGCGTGCAACAAAATTCATTTACAAGTACCATCTACGTGACGATATATTTGGTTCCCAGTATTCATTTCTTAAAATGTTTGCATATCTAATCACTGCACAATTTCTTTTAATTCATCCCAGGTGACAAAATAAATCACTTAACTACACGTGTGCTGTTGCGCGCTTGTCTTTCGGCAGGAACCCACTCAAAGGCCATCTTCAAAATGCGGCGGACTGCAACATAGAAACAGATTTTAAATAGAAGCTGTCATGGGGTAGAACTAGGTTAGTTCTGCAATCTTGTACTTTAGACATCCCGCTCCTGTTTACGACCCTCAATCTCAAAGTCTGCTTCTTTCAGTTTAATGGAGAAAAAAATCCTAGGCTGGTTCTGCAATCTTGTATTTAGACACTCCTCTCCTGTTTACGACCCTCAATCTCAAAGTCTGCTTCTTTCAATTTTATGAGAAAAAAATCCTAGGCTGGTTCTAAACATACCCCTTTCTCGAGAATCGGAGAATGTTGCTTCTCGGTGAAAATGTTCAATGCAAAAAAAAAAGGGTGGTGGTGGGGGGTTAAATACAAAAAAGCTGGTTAGTTCATAGCAAAGAACAGTGAAAAATGATGATGAAAAACATATTTAGTTTCCACTGTATCAAAGATGGTCATCATAGTTTTAGCAACAGTACTTCAATATTTTCAAAAACTCTAACAGTGAGGGGAAACAAACCCTGTAATTTGTAACAAACATTCAAACTTGTAACCCTTTCATCGCTACTGTCGCCTCTTGGCACCACAATGATTTAACACCCATGTCACTGAAAGGCATCTAATGAGGGTCTGTTATCCAGTGACCTTATGTTCTTAATTTTGGGAGGTATATAAGGATGTGCCCTATTTTATGCATGTTACAGAGGAATCCCCAATATTGCAGACAAAATCTTTTCTCTACCCAGGCAAGTTTAATGGTAAATTCTGGCTAAAGAATGGCTAACGTTGAAAGGGCTAAATCGAGCTGAGCTGAGTTAATGATAAACAAAACTGTAACTGTTGAAGAATCTTTGAAATTCTTACATAAAGCTGCCGGGTAGTCTGTTATCAAACTACTATTCACAAAAAAACATTTGAACAAAATATTTTATTCTCCTCAATATAATCTAACAAGGAATGCATATGGTAAAGTTTTTATTAAAAGGTTTAATACTAATATAAGGACTTGTTTCAGCATCCGTGTTGCTAACTTATGGAATGAGTTACCTATTAATCTTCTAAAATGTGCACCTAATACTAACACATTCAAAAACCGCTTGGATGATTCTCCAAAAAAATGACCTCGACCGCATATAGTATCATAAAATCAAACTGATGATTGTGGATACTCAACGGGAGAAGAAATATTAAAATATGTTTAGAAGCTTTGACAATTGATTTTCTTTAATTAGGAAAATTGACCGTAATACACCTTGACCACATTTTCGTTGTAATACATTATGTATACGATGGGACTATAGAAAAAGCTTAATGGCTTATTTTGTCCCTACCACTACTACTACTACTAAAAATCATGTTAGGCACAGAGAGAGAGTGAGTGTGTGTGAGTACATTTCATGTGGATATTCCTGGGATCTCAAAAGCTTTAATTACTCTTTCTCTTTACACGAATATCAACTCACAAAGTCACTATATAACTATGTTTTTAATTCCTGTTCGTAGTTCTAATCATGATCAAATCTAAATGTATGATTCAGAATAAAAATGTATGCCAACACAAATAACTTCTGAAATGTGGCTATGGAAAATCTGACAGACATCAACTCCATTGTAAGCATGTGCGTATGTGCGTGTACACACACACACAAACACATCACATAGAACAGTTTGTCAGTTTATCATGAATCGTACAGCAAAATAAAACAAGTTAACTTCTACATTATCTTAATACAATTTTCTTTTTCTTTTCTGTCCCATCTTCTGGGCTGAACAGTGGCGTTGCTCTCACACCACTCATTCCGAGTCCCAACTCGCAGCCACACCCCGGCTTATTCAGGTTGCAGAATCTGAAACCAGCAATCCAAGGGGAACGAATCTATGTTAGGCCATCAAGAGGCAACCAACCGAGGAGACACTGCACTGCTGATGAGTCACATCGGTGGAGTTCAGTGGAGCCTGTACGCAGGACACCACCTACTAAGCCCCCTACTGATGACAATAATGTCTTAGTCGCGGAGCCTGCGTGAGTGAGGTCCTCCTCCGAGGGCGCCACCACGACCGTCCACCGACAGCTCCCCAGAACACACTGATCCCCATGACTTTGACCCGAACACACCAAGGGCATAAACTGGATTGATAATGGAAACTGAGGTCACCATGAGAGCAGGGCATGCAAGGCCACAGAATTTGAGACATTTTTTAAATTTTTGATGATTGATGGAAAAGAGGCAGATGACAATGACGATGCTATTAATACCATTTTCTATAACATGTTCATGTTTCAGTGATTCTGCATAAAAACTATGCCTGTCACTTATCTCTAAATGCAAATAGTACAAAACAATATTAAATTAAAACAAAAATGTGTTAAAAACCAGAAAATGTCTGAATCTACATTTCATTTCATGACACTTGTAAAAAGCGTCACTTCCAAATCATTTACCATTTAAAAACGATTCATTGTAAGCAGAATATAAAAAACAACATATACTAATTCTTTAGAAATGGAATAGTCGGAAAGAATCAAAACACTGGATAAGCTGTAAAGCCTCTATTCTCTAGAATGGATAGTCACAAAACTGAGCCACAAGCATATACAACTACAAGAATATTACACTAATGCAATGTTTTGACAAAATTAGTTCAATACAGTGGAACCTCCCTTATAAGGCTTCCCATTATAAGACTCACTCCCATATAAGACCTACTTCTCCGAGACATGACCCTTCTTTGTAAGTATTAAAATTACCTCCCTTATAAGACCCCTCCCTTATAAGACCCCTCCCTTATAAGACCTTATATGGGAGGTTCCACTGTATACAGTTTTGCTAAGCAAACATGACAATGAAATGGCAAGTTAATAATAAACCCACTTCTAATATAGTATGGGTTTATTTCTCAAGCGAATATCGGGGTGGGGTGTTACTCTCTCCTTTTATGCATGCCGTCGCTGTCCGACGCTAACCGTGTATTTACACAATCAGTGATTTTACAGGAGCATCAAAAAACATATTGTCGCCTGCTACAAAGTCAATCCCCATTTGATATACGCTTGACCCTTCTTCTTTACCGATGAGTAAACATGTGACACAATAAAAGTTGCATTAACACCCAAAATTTTCGTGATAATTCAGTTACACGGTTAGTCACAAAGTTAGTGCATTGTTCTCACAATGGGAGATACGACAGCTGCCGGCAGTTACACGATTAGCGTGACCAGTTACATGCTTATCGCGTCAAAACCAGCAACAACCCGCCACATACACGATTATTTCCGTGGTATCATGTGACAAATTTGAGCATTTTCATTGGTCGCAGACACAAGATATTTATAGAAGACCTGCGTGAGGTCACTGGAAGGAGTTTCAGTAAAAAATCTATTTTTGTCAAATTTTGTAGATGCACGGTTAGCGTCGGACAGCGACGATGCACAAACAAACATACACATAGATTTTTGATAGTTCATTAACCCTTTCACCACCAATGTCGCATTTTTGCACCACAATGATTTAACACCAATGTCACTAAAAGGCATAAAACCAGGGTCTGTTAATCCAAGGACCCTGTTTTCTTAATTTTGGGAGGTAAGGGTAGGCCTTACTTTATACATGTCACAGAGGAATTGCCAATATTGCAGATCATTTTTTTTTCTACCCAGGTGGAACATTTTTGCTGAAAAATGGCTGGCAGCGAAAGGGTTAAATACATTGTCCAAAAACTGGGAACAGCAGCAAAGAGCAACACAAAATATTAGAACACATAGATACAGAAATAAATTCACTGTTAAATTCCTCTATAAATTGTTATTTCTACTCTAAGCGCACGTACACAGAACTTCCGCATGGAAACCCCATAAACAAGAAAAAGGAAGAAGGAAAAATGTCTGACAATATCCATTTTGAATTAAATACTTGTAGCGGTGCCATAGCCGATGAGGTTTAACCGAGGCGTGGTTACCGCTACACCTATCTGTATTAATAAAAAATCGGGACTTTACTGGTTTCATACTGCCTCCGGGCATTGCCTCCAGTATTGTTCCCACCATATTTGTATTCACAAATGTCCCATATGTATCTGATTCAGACCAAGAGGATGTAAAACACCATTTTCATCGCCAAGGAAAAATGTCTATTTTTTCCTTCTTTAAAAGAAAAATGTCTATTTTTTCCTTCTTTCTTTTACTTATTTTACGGATAAGCGCATGGCATTTCCGCATCTAATGTGTACCTGCGCTAAAGCCACATTATTTTTGTTTTTAAGCTTTCCAGATAACATATGAGAAGTAAAAGCCAAAAGATACTATTACAATAGGAATGAGCAAGGTGGATAGGACCCTTTGGCGTCTACCCCTCAATAACAGACCCAATATATTCCCATCCTGAATTTTTGTTAATAAGTTTTCCGCTTACGTGCTGTCAACTACGATGTTAAACACTGTGAATACTTGATGGGTATAACTATGGCAGTGATTGGCAATCAGCTATGATTTAATTTAAAAAAAATTAAAGCTAGGTTAGATTTCTACTGGGTGTGCATTCTTCAGTGTACGATTCATTGACAAAAGGCTAAGGGTACTTGCTCTTTCACAGCCTTCTGCCCACTGTTAAACACTGTGAATACTTGATGGGTATAACTATGGCAGTGATTGGCAATCAGCAATGATTTTAATTTTGTTATTAAAGCTAGGTTAGATTTCTACTGGGTGTGCATTCTTCAGTGTACGATTCATCGATAAAAGGCTAAGGGTACCTGCTCTTTCACAGCCTTCTGCCCACACGTTAAACACCACGAATACTTGACGGGTATTACTACTGCAGAGATTGGTACTCAGCTATGACTTTAAAAAATTATTAAAGCTAGGTTAGATTTCTACTGGGTGTGCATTCTTTAGTACTACTGGCTGTGTACGATTCATCGATAAAGGGCTAAGGGTACCTGCTCTTTCACAGCCTTCTGCCCACATGTCAAACACTGTGAATACTTGATGGGTATAACTATGGCAATGATTGGCAATCAGCTATGACTTTAAAAAATTATTAAAGCTAGGTTAGATTTCTACTGGATGTACATTCTTCAGTGTACGATTCATCGATAAAGGGCAAAGGGTACCTGCTTTCACAGCCTTCTGACCACAAACTGGAAACAGAAATTCATCCAACGCTTTGCATCAAACAGGCTATATTTCATTTCACAAAGCTGGGGAGGGGGGGGGGGGGGGGGGGGGGGGGGGGGGGGGAGAGAGAGAGAGAACAGAAAAAAGAATACAACTACTTAAGAATTTCACAGACAAAAGTCACGTTTCTGTTGATGAGTTTGCCCCCAGTTTTTACACAACTTTTTGACAATTTGTAAGAAAACATAATATTTAACTCTTCTACTGCCATGGACGCAGATGTGCGCCATGATGATGCCTAACGTGCCATTGCCAAATTTGCAGGTGGGCACCAATAAACATCTTCCACATGGTTGTCTGCTTGTAGAGCTTGTATCAGTGCATTTCCATTAATTTAATGCATTTAACCCTTTCACCGCCGATGTCGCATTTAACCCAATGACTCCCAACCATTCGAACCGGGAATCGATCCCAGTTCCCGAGAGATGGGAATTAACTCTGAACGTCACACCAAATATTTTCATTAAAAAAATCACCCAGAATAAAGTCTAACTCACATTTCATTTCTGAAAGATGCATATTGAATAGCAATGATGATATTGTTATTCCAAAGCTAACACAATGTCACACAACAAACCATGAATTGGAATATTAAAAAAATCCGTAATGGCGCTCTGAGCATCGCGCCGAGTCAATACTGCGTCACGTCACGTGGAAAGAAGAAAAAATGGGGGTCACTTCGAAAAATCCGTTCAAAAAGACTAGTGGGTGCTTTCCCTTGCTGTAAGAACCAAAAACGGACCAGCGAGAGTCAGGAACAGGAAGAACTAACTTAGTATATTGCATTGTGGGTAGGGAGAAAGTGAAAGTGAACGTACTAGACCTGGCGTTCAGCGGGCGCAATCGGCGCTTACGGGCTGCATGAGTTGACAAAATTCGGTCGAATTTGACGTCTGTGTCCTAGAGAGGGTTAAACAGACAACCGCAGTATAAAAGGAGGGAAGGCGCAACGCGCGCTCAGTATTCGAATCGCTGCAGCCGCAGAAGCGTGTTTTCCCCTCTTTTCGCTATATTGTGTGAGACAACAGGCTTCGCTCGCCGAGTCAGATGTGTCGGACTATCCGTTACCCGATCCTATGGATCGGTAGTTGTCCCTTTATGCACCACAATGGTTTAACACCCATGTCACCAAAAGGCATTGAATCTGGGCCTGTTATCCGAAGACCCTATTTTCTTAATTTTGGGAGGCAAGGATAGACCTAATGTTATACATGTCACAGAGGAATTCCCAGTATTGCAGGTAATTATTTTCTCTACCCAGACAAGTTTAATGATATTTTTTTGGCTGAAAAATGGCTGGCGGTGAAAGGGTTAATAAAGTAAGATTAAGATTAAAATTATAGCCCTGTCGACAACCAAGGCCATGTCAGGGCTGTCACCACGTTAAATCTTACCACGTATTAAAAAGGGATAAAAACACAAGGTAAAAACAAAATCAATTTAGTAAAGTAGGTGATTGCTCTCTTGGAAAATTACTTTGAAGAGGAGGGTACAAAGAATAGAAAGTACTTGGCCGCAGAAGAGTTAAAGAATTTATTACACATCAATGTTTCATCAAACACACACACACACACACACATTTTGAACAATTAAAACGGCTACAACATTCATGTATACAACACTGAAAGTTAACAGCACTCACAATAAACAAAAGGTCACACACATGTCATGCACATGCGATAAAACTTTCAAACTGCAAAATTGCACACAATGCAGCCACATGCGAAAAAACCCACCTACCAACCTTGCCATTATGATTGAAAGCACTTAAAATCCCTGAAAATAAATAAAGAAAATTAAAAAAAATCAACAAAAAAATCCAAAGAAACACACACGCACACACACACACACAGAGCAGAAAAATGTGCATAACCAAGACACAAAACCAAAATGATGACCACGTCCATTAATACCTGAAAACTAAAAATGTTAAAATCGGAAGGGGGGGGGGGGGGGGGGGTAGGAGGTAAGAAGGAGGTGCAGAAGCAAACCAAAATATGACATGTCCTTTTCAAAACCAAGATCTAAGTTTTTACGCAAAAACCTACAAGGGGAAGATAGGAAACAGTACCTGTACCCAGCGACCCCAGAACGAGAGGAGCCCAAAGATTGTATCAAGAAAGGACAGCCCATCCAGTCCTCTACCACTCTTTCTTTCCAAGAACGCTCAGAGAGTGGAACATGCTCCCCACAAGCCTGACTGAAACCATCTGTTCCTATGCTTTCAGGGCCGGCCTAAGTGGCACTTACATCAGCCACCAGGCCTCCGTCTGCTGATTTTCTAGTGGACCAGTGTATATAGTTTTAACCTCAAGTTTTTGGGGATGGATCCCAGATTATTCAAGCTTTTAAAATTAGGCATTGACAGTCAGTCGCGTACCAAGTTGGACTTTAAACGCCGTGAGGCCCAGTCCAGTAATTGGAATAAGAAGAAGAAGAAGAAGAAGAAGAAGAAGAAGAAGAAGAAAATTCCAACAGCAGGCAACCCAAATATCAAAACCCATTTCCATTGTACGCACATTGAAAATAAACAGAAAACACACTGCAGGGCTGCCAACCCTACATTTTGTGAATCAGGGACAAACGACTCTCAATTCAGGGACATTTTAATAATGATCAGAAATTAGGTACAGTACCCACCACAACTTGACATAACAACGGCGCACATCATCCCTAACACCAGACTTTATATCGAAAAATCACATACAAATTTCACACAAAGCGTAAGTTTCACCTTTTCTTCCTGACATAATGAAAGGCCATTTCTCTGTGTATGTCTCTCGAAATAAACAGGAACGCTTTGAAGCTTTTTCTTTCTTAGAAGAAAAATCATCCTCACACGACCGTTTAGACGCCATTTTTTCAACCTTGACTAAACTGGCCATGAAAATTTGGCTAAAACAGCCAATGAGAATTGATTTCACTGAACTACAACAGCCAATGAGAATTGATTTCACTGAAGATTTAACCAATCAGAATCTCTCTGTAAAGAAGTTGATAGCGTATGATAAAAAAGGAGCAAACCATGATCCGTGACGCGAACTGAAACCTAGCGCTACATAAGCGGTAGACAGGCGGAAAAATTGCACGCTTCCACGATTTTCCGTGACGGTCATTCAAAAATCGGGAAAAGCGGGACAGGTCATGCTTTTCATAAAAAAAAAGAAAGAAGAAAAGGGGGTAGGAGGGCTAAAAAATTACTGATTTAATTCTTCAGCAAAATCAAGCCATTGAACTTCCAAACAGAAAACCCCCAAACAAATTTAGCAGATTCGAAAGCGCCCCCCCCCCCCAACTACATAACATTGAAGCCATTTTAATTCTAAGGCCCTCCAACTTAGGTGAAAACATACATGAAAACGAAAACATAATTTAAAAACAAAAACAAATAGCAATGGTCAACTTAGGATGCTGATTTGACCGGGGGGCAATCAAACCAGTAGGGGCTTAGCGCGTGATATTCTTAGTTGGGCGTAGTTAGAGAGAGAGAGGGAGGGACTGATCTCCCCCTCTCTCTCTCTTACTACGCCCAACTAAGAATATCACGAGATCAGTCCCTCCCTCTCTCTCTCGCCGGTTATTGTGCTTATTCCGCTTTTCCTCAATAAAAAACATTCGTTCGTTCGTTCGTTCGTTCTCTAACTACCCCCAACTAAGAATATCACGCGCTAAGCTCCTACAGGTTTGATTACCCCCTGGCAATAAAATGCATGTCCTAAGTTGCTCATTAAATATACAAAAAAGCAGAGTAGAACAAAAATGACTGATTTATTTTTAGGAGCGCAAAAAGCGTGTACCTAACTCAAAAATCAAACAGGGAAGAAGAAAGGCCCAGCCAAATCAAGCTAAAACTATTTAGCTCCATTTTTCTTGACAAGACGTCTAAAGTTAAATGGAACAATACTGTTTTACCTGGGCAGCACAGCCTTTATTGCACGCTACATAACAAAGGGCACAACAAACTGGGTCAATATGTGTTAATACATTTTATTCTTTTAAGCTTCTACGTGCATGCCAGATAAAGAATTTCTATTTTTAGGACAATGAAGAATTGTGAAGTTGAAATGATATACCAGCACCATCATCAGTATCATCTTCATCATCATTGCTATGACTACTTTCATTCTCGAAATCTCACATTTCAATTTACTTTGAATGGTTCCATCCGTGAGCTAAATGAAGAGATGGATGCATTTTCCAAGTGTGTGTGTGTGTGTGTGTGTGTGTGTGTGTGTGTGTGTGTGCATGCGTGCGTGCGTATGTGCGTGCATGTATGTGTGTATGAGCGAGGTTGTAGGTAGTACAGAAATGTGCATATCTATTGCCAAGTTTCAATCAGCGCTAGCAGACAACCTGTTTGATTCTGACTATCGTTCTTACTAATGGAGAGTCATCTACCTATTTTCATGGGTGCTAGTCTTTCAGTTTTACACTGATTTAAGTTTTTTAAATTTTACCAGAAACTGAACTTCAATAAAATAAAATAAATCATTAAAAAATATTAGACCACAGGTGATTTGGGGAGTTTTTATCTTAATTTTGCTATCGTGGAAGTCTCTCTGTTGCAATCTGGAACACAGCATGGTGCCATGTTGCTTTCAAAGGCAATGTAATCATTTTACAAGGCTTATTAGACTCAAAACTGTCTCTGTCCATCATTGTGACTGTCTGTCTGTCTGTGTGTCTCGTTATCTCTCTCTCTTTTACATTGTCCTCCTGAATTGTCCAACGGGGCTCTACCCCTGTACCTTGCCGGGGCCCTGGGCGGCCCCTGGACCCATGCCTTTCAGTATTTTTTTCATTTTTGGGCGAGTTGCACCCATGTATTTTCGCTTTGATAGTTCACACGTTACCTTGATGAAGATGGCCAAGATGGCTCCCAGGATGACGAAGGGAAAGAATCCCATGATTCCCCCGCGCCGCGGGTTCTTGGTCATCAGCCATTTGAGCCAGCCCAGCTTCTTGTCCGTGTAGGGAGGGTAGCGCAGGCTGTCAGACACACACATCATAAAGAATGACAAGGTTCTGAGGTTAATGCGCATGAAATGTGGTTACACACATATGGACAAACACACCCTACGCACACTCATAAGAAATTACATTACAAGGTTCTGAGATTAATGCGCATGAAATGTGGTTACACACATACAGACAAACACACCCTATGAACGCTCATAAGAAATTACAAGGTTCTGAGGTTAACCCTTTCACCACCAACCATATTTCAAACCAAATATTTCCGTTAAATTTACCTGGGTAGAGAACAAAATCCATCTGCAGTATTGGGGATTCTTCTGTAACATTTAAAAAATAAGGTCTATCCTTACTTCCCAAAATTAAAAAAATAGCGTCTTTGGATAACAGGTCCTGATTTGATGCCTTTTAGCGACATGGGTATTAAACCATTGTGGTGCTAAAATGCAACATTGGCGGTGAAAGGGTTAATGTACGTGAAATATGATTACACACATACAGACAAACACACCCTATGCACACTCATAAGAATTTACATTACAAGGTTCTGAGGTTAATGTACATGAAATGTGATTACACACATACAAACAAACACACCCTATGCACACTCATAAGAATTTACATTACAAGGTTCTGAGGTTAATGTACATGAAATGTGATTACACACATACAGACAAACACACCCTATGCATATTCACAAGTGAGCAAGAGAGCCTCGATTTTGTTTCTCCCTTCCAAAGTAAAAACCAAAGCTTCAGATTGTTTTTAAACTTCATGGGTATTATGCCCCCTAATTGCAGAAAACGATGGGTCCATTTCCAAAATAATGGGCCAGTAATGTGCCACTTAAATTTTAACTTCATAAATTTTATTGCAGACTCTGTGGGTCAGATGACCCCTTCTGCACAAAATGAGGGGTTAAATCATCATCACAATGGGTCAAAGACCCAGGCCCGCTGACAATCTGCTGCTCTGAAAAACATAAACCAATACCTTTTTTGTTGAATTGCAACACAGTGTGAAACCATCTACACAAAAACAGTTACCACAAGACATTCAATAATTCACAAACAGTTTTTGGTCCGAATTTAATCCTTCTTACAGCAAGTCTATTTTTTTTGCTCTCAAAATATTGGCTATCTCCAACTAAACCTTTCAGTCCTTTTTAACTTGTCTTAGCTAATTTTCGCAGAAAATACATAATCCAACAATTTTTTGTTTCACAAAATATTTTTCACTACCGTATTTTTTTTAAAGATTTCGTTATTATATTTTCTTTCTATTTCATCAGTCACATTATAAGGCGCAGGGGTCTGAGTCTTGGAAAAAAAAGTATCGCCTTATAGTCCGAAAAATACGGTACAGACAAACACCTATTTTACGACCCTCTGTTAAGCGACCACCTCTCATTTGAGACCGGATTTGTTGGCACAGATGCATTTTACTATGTAAACGACCTCTCTTAAACGACTTCCTCTAAAACGCGACTTACGACCGCCATTTTGTTCGTTTTTACGACCGTTGCTGTCGTCTGCATAGACTTCGAGCAAAGGGAAACAACCACGGTCAAGGGCCTGAAAGCGGAGTCGCTTCCCTTGTTGTAGAAAAGATGGCGGAGAGTGTAGGAAAAGCACGAAAACCACTGACTTTGAAAAAGAAAACCACTGACTTTGGACGAGAGTGGAGGTGATTAAAAGAAGTCGGCAAAGTGAAACTGTAATATTGATTGCACAATCCTATGGAGTTGGAAAGACCCAAATCCAGTTTTAATATGTCATTGTATGTGTGCATGAAGAAGAGAGTATGAACTGTGCTGAACTTTTTCTTTCTACGGCTGCCAGTGAAAACCTCCGTCATACGACCCCTCCAATTTACGACCGATTTTTCCGGACATTTTGGAAGTCTTAAAATAGAGGTTTGTCTGTACTTACTTGTTGATCGACTCGAGTCCCAGACTCTTCTCCAGACAGGCTCGCTTGTGGCTGAAGGCGTCAAACGTGAACTTGCCATGGTAGGCCCCCATCCCGCTGTTACCCACACCCCCAAATGGCAGAGTGGGACCTACCAACACACGCAGAGAGGAAAAAGGGCCAACGCATCATCATCTGCTCAGAGATTTATTATTAACCATGGTTCGTGAAAACGTACAGATCATGCATATTCATGCGTTAATCAAGAGCCTCAGAATCACCCCTTCAAATTTCAAACCACGCATGAGAATACTCTTTAAATCTTAAAGTAAGAAGTAAGGTTACTCTTTACTCTTTGATTTGTGCATTGGAACAGTCTCACTTTTCAGAAGGTCAGGTCAGGTCAGAGAACGAGGACAATTAGGCTTCGCGGCCTCTAACCACCCGAGCCACAGCTGCCTCTTCTTTTGTGGACACTTATAATAATAATAATAATAACAAGCGCGGATTTGCAATCGTTTGTGGCGTGTGACAATTGAAAACGAAACATCGTTTTAAAGAGCAGCCTCAATTTTGGACCTACCGACAGACCGACAAAGTGAGTTATAGCTTTGTGGCTTGTGCCACAAACAAAAACGGAGGAAAGAAAGTTTCATTGGATTTTCTCCCCTTGGGGAGAGTGGGCTGATCCTGGAGGTACTGCAATACCAGGCCAACTCATGGCGAAGGTGGAGCAAGCCCCTGACACTTCGCCGAGGTTCAAAAATCAGTTTAATATCGAAGCCCCCGATAGGGAGCGCATCAGATATTAAGCTGATAAGAACAGATACTACACTTTGATCTTAGCCAAAAGGCCGAGGAGCAATAAAAGTCAACGGTTTCATGAACCTCAGCCAATCCACGACGTGACGTCATATTTCTAGGCTGTTTTAATTTGCATTTTGACTGTATAAGAATGATTATAATTGTATCTCTGTTGCATTTCACCTTACTTTGCATACATTCATTTATGTACAAATTAAACTTTTAGCGTTGTTGTATTTGAAAATGTAGCATTTTAGGAATAGAAAGACTCTTTGAAACGGTTATACTTAAAGTTGACTGCAAATTCAAGTGATACTATTAACAGCTTTTCAGATCCACAACGAGGCTAAGTTGAAAACATAACATCATTTTAAAGAGCAGCCTCGATTTGAAGTGCGACAATTTTGTAGCCTCGATTTGAAGTGCGACAATTTTGGACCAACCGACCGACCGACAGAGTGAGTTATAGGTTTGTGGCTTGTGCCAGAAACAATAAACGGACACTTACATAGCGCTTTTCATCGAGTACAAAGCGCCTTACAATCAGCATTTAAACACTCACAGACATACGCACACAGACACACACACATAAGACACACACGCACGTACATGCACGCACGTCAGTGAACGCGTTCTTGCACACAGACATACACACACAGACCCACACACATTTAATCAAACACACAGAAAACACATTCTCACTGAAACGCACACACACACTTACACAAACATACACTTGCACAAAGCATGCAAACACACACAAACACACGCGCATGCACACTCACAGACACATACTCGCACACACACACACTCCCCCTCTCTGTCTAGCCAAACACAATCTCTCCTGCACACACATATATACTCATACACATGCAAGCACACATACCCACACAGCTCAAACACACTTCCCCTCTCTCTCTAGCCAAACACAATCTCTCCTGCGCACACATATATACTCATACGCATGCAAGCACACATGCCCACACAGCTCACACACACTCCCCCTCTCTCTCTAGCCAAACACAATCTCTCCTGCACACACATATATACTCATACACATGCAAGCACACATACCCACACAGCTCAAACACACTTCCCCTCTCTCTCTAGCCAAACACAATCTCTACTGCACACACATATATACTCATACGCATGCAAGCACATATGCCCACACAGCTCACACACACTCCCCCTCTCTCTCTCTAGCCGAACACAATATCTCCTGCGCACACATATATACTCATACACATGCAAGCACACATGCCCACACAGCTCACACACACTCCCCCTCTCTCTCTATAGCCGAACACAATCTCTCCTACGCACACATATACTCATATGCATGCAAGCACACATGCCCACACAGCTCACACACACTCCCCCTCTCTCTCTCTAGCTGAACACAATCTCTCCTGCGCACACATATATACTCATACACATGCAAGCACACATGCCCACACACACTCCCCCTCTCTCTCTCTAGCCGAACACAATCTCTCCTATGCACACATATACTCATATGCATGCAAGCACACATGCCCACACACACTCCCCCTCTCTCTCTAGCCGAACACAATCTCTCCTGCACACACATATATACTCATGCACATGCAAGCACATACCCACACAGCACACTTACATCCGGCATGGACAATGGTGTCGTTGACTAGGAAGGCTCCGCTGCTGGTGTTCTCCTTGAGGGTGCGAACCACCTCACTGTCGTTGGAGAACACGTACATCGCCAGAGGCTTCTCTCTGGAACAGAAAAGGAAGCACAGTTGCAGCCTAGCATGGGCGAAAGCTAAACATTCTCTCAATCCTTCTTCTTCTTTTTCTTCTTCTTTGATCGCTCAGACAGTTTCCTGTCAATTATGAGTGCAGATGCGTCATGCTGCCCCGTTATGCGCCCCAATAAGAAATAGTTAGGCCCAGCATGTCCGACTTCAGCTGGATAAAATCTTTTTGAAAGTGTTTCTTTAAAAAAGGCAGGAGAATGGACCGGTAAGGCAGAAAGATAGTAGATGACAGTAAGCAAAGGGAAATGGCAGAGTCAAAGAGAGTGACAGATTAGAGGAAGTTACAAGCACAGAACTTCCAGAAGGTGGGGGAACTATTTATACAAAAGATCCCCCTATCTTTCTGCCTATCCGGTCCATTCTCCTGCCTTTTTTCAAGAAATACTTTCAAAAAGATTTCCTCCAGCCGAAGTCGGACATGCTGGGCCTAATTGTTTCTTAGTTAGGCGCATAACAGCAGCATGATGCATCTGCGCTCATAATTAACAGGAAACTGTCTGAGCGATTGAAGAAGGACTATAAGGCAATATTTTTTTTCCAGACAGAGACCCCTGTGCCTTATAATATGACTGATAATAAAGCAAGAAACTATAACAACAAAATTCTACCAGCCGCCGTGGTGTAGTGGGAAAATCACGGTCTATGGGCTGGGAGGTCACGGGCCGAATCCCATCAGAGGTGGTGTGTACAGTAATGTTCGGGTTATAAGGCGATATTTTTTTTCCAGACTGAGACCCCTGTGCCTTATAATATGACTGATAATAAAGCAAGAAACTATAACAACAAAATTCTACCAGCCGCTGTGGTGTAGTGGGAAAATCGCGGTCTATGGGCTGGGAGGTCACGGGCCGAATCCCATCAGAGGTGGTGTGTACAGTAATGTTCGGGTTATAAGGCGATATTTTTTTTCCAGACTGAGACCCCTGTGCCTTATAATATGACTGATAATAAAGCAAGAAACTATAACAACAAAATTCTACCGGCACTGGGATAAGTTGTGTAAGTGGGAATAATCGCGGTCTATGGGCGCTGGGAGGTCAGCCGCCGTGGTGTAGTGGGAAAATCGCGGTCTATGGGCTGGGAGGTCACGGGCCGAATCCCATCAGAGGTGGTGTGTACAGTAATGTTCGGGTTATAAGGCGATATTTTTTTTCCAGACTGAGACCCCTGTGCCTTATAATGTGACTGATAATAAAGCAAGAAACTATAACAACAAAATTCTACCAGCCGCCGTGGTGTAGTGGGAAAATCGCGGTCTATGGGCTGGGAGGTCACGGGCCGAATCCCATCAGAGGTGGTGTGTACAGTAATGTTCGGGTTATAAGGCGATATTTTTTTTTCCAGACTGAGACCCCTGTGCCTTATAATATGACTGATAATAAAGCAAGAAACTATAACAACAAAATTCTACCAGCCGCCGTGGTGTAGTGGGAAAATCGCGGTCTATGGGCTGGGAGGTCACGGGCCGAATCCCATCAGAGGTGGTGTGTACAGTAATGTTCGGGTTATAAGGCGATATTTTTTTTTCCAGACTGAGACCCCTGTGCCTTATAATATGACTGATAATAAAGCAAGAAATTATAACAACAAAATTCTACCAGCCGCCGTGGTGTAGTGGGAAAATCGCGGTCTATGGGCTGGGAGGTCACGGGCCGAATCCCATCAGAGGTGGTGTGTACAGTAATGTTCGGGTTATAAGGCGATATTTTTTTTCCAGACTGAGATCCCTGTGCCTTATAATATGACTGATAATAAAGCAAGAAACTATAACAACAAAATTCTACCAGCCGCCGTGGTGTAGTGGGAAAATAGCGGTCTATGGGCTGGGAGGTCACGGGCCGAATCCCATCAGAGGTGGTGTGTACAGTAATGTTCGGGTTATAAGGCGATATTTTTTTTCCAGACTGAGACCCCTGTGCCTTATAATATGACTGATAATAAAGCAAGAAATTATAACAACAAAATTCTACCAGCCGCCGCGTGGTGTAGTGGGAAAATCGCGGTCTATGGGCTGGGAGGTCACGGGTCGAATCCCATCAGAGGTGGTGTGTACAGTAATGTTCGGGTTATAAGGTGATATTTTTTTCTCTCCAATTTCGACCTATGCCCTTAATAAACGAGGGCGCCCTATTAGTGAACAAAATCATGAGAAGAGAGGCAACGGTTGCCGTGTTCAGTTCAGTCTACTGTGAGTCAGACATTGAAAATAGTCACGAGTCGCCGATACGACGAATACTATTATCATCCGAGATACCGTCCAAACAGATGCTATAACCCTTCATTGCATGTAAAAAGCATTGTTGTAGAGCGTAAATGCCATAATTCTATTAAGTTTTCGCGAAGAATTGTCCAAACACATCAACAGGAAGCAGCACAAATGGAAGTTTGATTATTTGAAAGGGAAGCCAACTCTCGGTTATGACAGCAGTAATGGCGGTCGGTAAGCGCTTACCGGGCTTCAAAGTTTGACTTTCTTTTTTAGCAGCCTTATAAACGAGGGCGCCTTTTGCTTTAATGTTTTTCAGATTTTTCTTGAAAATTGCCCTATTCGCCTTATACACAGCAGCGCCTAATGATCCGAAAAATATAGTATATATTTTCATTATCGCTACAATTGCACTGATACCAGGCATCTTATAAAACTAAGTCTAAAGGCCTTCGCACACTAGCATCAGGCGTCAATTGTTTCTCAGAGCAACGCCATGACGCGTCGACGCCTGCATCACAGCACACATTGTAGCGAGGCAGTGGTGTTCTCACACACGACTCTTGTCGCTTCGCCTCTTGTCGCGCGAACTTCCTTATTTGGAAAGCAAGGAAAGATTACTCTAGCGTCAGACGCTTTATTTCGGGTTCGAGCAAGTCTGCCATTTTTTTTCTTCAATCAGAGTTATGGTCCTTCCGTCCGTTGTGATTGGCTAGTTTCACGATCTCTGCGATCTTGAGCATCAAAATTAGAGCCGGTTCTATTCTCGAGCAACAAAAAATCGCGCAGCTACGCATAAAAAATCCTGCCGCGCCGCGAATCTCTCACACGCAAGCGGCGCATCAAACTGCGCCTTGCAGTAAAAAATCGCCGCGATCTCGAGATCTTGACGCTAGTGTGCGAAGCCCTTTACCCATTTCTCTAAAATGGGCAGAATGTAGCATGGCATTGTCCAGGTTGACAACACCAGGCTCATCCCAGCACCGAGCCGCCAGAGAAGAGGACATGACCAGCAACTGTCATCCATCCACTGTCGCACTGAATACAGACGGAATTCATTTTTCCCTCGAACCATCCGCGACTGGAACGGGCAACCTGAGGTGGCTGTGTCTGCCACCTGTCCCAGCACCTTCCAGGCATCCATCAAACAACAATAGATTTTTTATATTTTTTAAATAAGGTGTTCCTGTTTTGACGCGGCATCATGTTTGGGATCCACAGGGAGAACCAGCTGGCTGGGTCCTTGTAGATTAGGGTTTCCTCTTTTCCTTTGCTCTCTCTCTATTTTTATTTTATTTTGTTACTATTTTCTTTTCTTCTCTTGTTTCTTCGACTTCGGACCTCGACAGAAATAGTGCTATAAAAATCAAATTGTTGATTGTGGGCACTTAACCGGAAGAAGGATGTATGCATGCCAGTCAGTCACTTCCGACCATGACTGCTAGATAGCAGAGGGGGCAGATGCTATTCCACTGGGCTGGACAAGAGTTTGTTCATAGCTAAAAAGCCTTGCCCAGGGTACATCCCAACTGTCTAAGCCAAAGGGATTTGAGGGCAGCTGGCGTTGGGGAAGGTCCCCAAAGACCAGCCCAGGACACAATGTAAGTTCTCAACCATTATCACTATTTATTTTGTAAAAGAATTGAGGAGCTTACAGGGCTCCCAATCGTCCTGCAAAACAAAGGGTCCCAGGGACTCCTTCACTTACGGCATAGAGGGTCCTGGAGGCGGGATAGAGGGTCCCAGTGGCGTTGTGAATGCTAAAAAGAATTTTTCAAGTGCATCCCTGGGACCCCCTGCACATACTTTTAGAGGGTCCTTTAGAATTTTAGTACTTCATAGACCCAAATGGGGGTCCCTGGGATCCCTGAGCTTACCCGTCATTGATGTGGTCCACAGCTTCCATGTGATCTTTGACCGGCAAAATGGGCAACAATGGGCCAAACACCTGATGAACAGACACCCAACACCCAGTATTAACCCATTCAAGTCGTTCCGGCCATATATGTCTGGAATAAATAGCTGTCAATTTGATGCATTTGCTTCAAGAGAAGTAAATCTGTGTGCACACCATAACTTGGCCACTCTAAACTCGCTTCGCTCCCTTAGACCACAATTTTGCCTCTGACTTTGCTTTTGTAGTGGTTTGTTGTGGGGAAACCAATCGGTGTAGAGAGTTTTTCTATATAAAGTCTATATATAAAAATGTCTGATCTACCGCTTTCCTATGTCTAAATCTGAAGTAAAAACCCGTAATCTTCTTTCATTTTTTTCTCCTTTTCTTAATGTATATTTTGTTTGTGTGTGTGGCTGGTGAGTTTTTTTAATAGTTCAAAATCGTTGCGATGCGAATTAGTTAATATAGTGAATGTTTGTGGACTTTTTTCGACTCTATTTGAGCAGCAATTAAAAAGTCAATTTGTTTGCAGACTTTTCTATGTTGAATATCAAGGGGAAAAAATTAATCTTTCAAAATACTCTCCAGTCTATTTTCTTCATTCTTTGATTAGCAGCAGTCTTAAATTTTTGGATTTCCGCACTCTTCAATCCCTTGTTAACTTTGCTATGGCTGGTATCCACGTGTCGTCACATCCGGCCACAAGGAGCGCCATATTATGGGAGACCGCCATCTTAGTCCTTACCTTTCTTTGAAAAATGCTAGATCGATGCTGCGTGTATGGCTGTTCCAATTCGAAACTTATCTAAATTGTATTTATAACATCTGGATGTTTTCTTTACACGTTTAAGTAACATTTTCACTTTGTTTACACACAAATAAGGACTAAGATGGCGACACTTCCGTTGGAAGGGTCGAGATGCGCACGCAGGTGGGTTGGAGCCATAGTGAACAAAACTACTTCCAGACCTGCTTACCCCTATTTTGCTAATTTGTAATTTCTGAAACAAAAAATAGTAAAAAAAAAAAAAAAAATGTAATCCAATGCGCGGCCAATTCTTTTTCTTCACAAAACCCGATTAACAAGAAAACTATTTGTAATTACACAACTATGTGCAAGTAATAGTGCACTGGGAGACCTATAAAACAATTTTTTAAACCATGTATTTGCCTTTTCTTTGGTGTCTTTCCATCAGATTTTTGATAATTTGACCTAGAACTCTCACCACGCGGTCGCTTTGACGCCATCTTGAAACAGAATGATAGAAATTGACGCGCATTGTATGCTGGGAACTGGAATGACTTTTCACTGAATTGCTTAAAAAGAATCGCATGCTGATGCAACTGTAGTGGTGCTTAAAAAAAAAAAGATTTCTTAATATTTTTTTCGTCGCCAAAATTATCGTCATTTGCCTTTAGTTTGGTAAAAATTACGGCAAGGTCAACAGGTCAACAGGTCTGTATTTCTGACACTTATTAACCCATGTTTAAAGACCTGCACCATATTAACCCTTTCACCGCCAATGTCGCATTTCAGCACCACAATGCTTCAACACCCATACCACTAAAAGGCATCAAATGAGGGCCTGTTATCTGAAGTCCTTATTTTCTAAATTTTGGGAGGTAAGGATAGACCTAATGTTATACATGTCACAGAGGAATTCACAATATAGCAGATTTTTTTTTTCTCTTCCCAGTTAAGTTTAATGGTATTTTTTGGCTGAAAAATGGCTGGCGGCGAAAGGGTTAAAAAAAGATCATCTTCTGAATAATTTTCTTCTTTGAGTTCCTCCAAAATCGGAATCTGTCGGATGAATGCAGCGAAAAGACCAGTGATAACTGCCAACTGGACACATGCGTATTTCACATAACATGGCCATATGGCCTGGGAACGCAGAAGAAGAAAAAGAAGTTCCAGCTATTTTCTCTCACCCCCACCCCCACCCCCCAGACACACTGCCTACGATGCGATCCGACTGTGACATGTGTGAGGCATGATTCTCGTGAAATTCTACTGTCTACATGAATCTGACGAAATCCTGCTAATTTTGTTCACTTATAGTTGTAGCCCCCCTCGTACAACGAATCTGATAAAATATCTGTATTTGTGTATCAGACATTGGTAAAGGTCAAGATGTGCCACCCCCCCCCTACATTTCTCGGTTAATTGTATTTTTCCGTTATTGCCTTTCTTACCATACATAAAGCTGTATTTTAGGAACATTTTTAGCTAATAACCTTTTTGGAATACTAACCCTATCCCTAACCCTAGCCCTAACCCTAACCCTACCCCCCACCCTATAAGACGGAAAAACGCAATGAACCAGTGTACTGCAGTACATAGTGGGGGGTAGGGTTAGGTTTAAGGCTAGGGTTAGGGTTAGTATTCCAAAAAGGTAATTAGCTCAAAATGTTCCTAAAATACAGCTTTATGTATGGTAAGAAAGGCAAAAACGGAAAAATACAATTAACCGAGAAATGCAGGGGGGGGTGGCACATCTTTACCTTTACCCAGACATTTTATGTCATTTATGAACATGAGCACAGTGAACAAAAACAGTAGAATTATTTTCAGACGGAAGCATTTCATGTGAACCATGACTCCCAAACATCGTCCCAATGCCATTTTATGTCATTCGTGTACATGAGTATACGGAATGAAAACAGTAGAATTATTTTCAGACGGAAGCATTTCATGTGAACCATGACTCACAAACATCGTCCCAATGCCATTTTATGTCATTCGTGTACATGAGTATACGGAATGAAAACAGTAGAATTATTTTCAGACGGAAGCATTTCATGTGAACCATGACTCACAAACATCGTCCCAATGCCATTTTATGTCATTCGTGTACATGAGTATACGGAATGAAAACAGTAGAATTATTTTCAGACGGAAGCATTTCATGTGAACCATGACTCACAAACATCGTCCCAATGCCATTTTATGTCATTCGTGTACATGAGTATACGGAATGAAAACAGTAGAATTATTTTCAGACAGAAGCATTTCATGTGAACCATGACTCCCAGACATCGTCGCAATGCCATTTTATGTACAGGAGTATAGTGAATGAAAACAGTAGAATTATTTTCAGACGGAAGCATTTCACGTGAACCATGACTCACAAACATCGTCCCAATGCCATTTTATGTCATTCATGTACATGAGTATACGGAATGAAAACAGTAGAATTATTTTCAGACGGAAGCATTTCATGTGAACCATGACTCCCAGACATCGTCGCAATTGGATCGTATCATATGCAGTGTGCCTGCCCCTTTATGCAGACTCACCTCTTCCTGCATGATGGGGTCGGAAAACTGGCAGTCTCGCAACACGGTAGGGGCGATGTAGTTGTCTGCCTCATCCACCTCCCCCCCTACTGCCACAGTGGATCCCTCCATCAGCTTTTGGACTCTCCTGAATATATGAACAGTGCATGAACATAAATATTCATCAGACATTTTTAGTACTTATGTACGCATAGATACGTGTATCTGCGCAGACAAATATGTTGTTGTTGTTGTTTTTGGTGTACCCTGGCTAAAAGACTCCAGGGATCATCCCAACAGCCGAAGCACTTGAACACTATGGTACAAATGCGTCAGCTAGGAATGAGAACATTAAGTGTGTGACCGTTTTTGATTAGCTCGCCACGTGGGCAGCCACACTCCGTCTTCCGGAGATTTTGGAAACTGATAATGTTATGCTAGGAGCTTGTCATGACTAAAGATAATCCCCGCATATAACTATACATAGCATAACATTTTGATGTAGCCTTGGTGTTCTAGCCTATGTCTATTGGTCAGACACAGCCTTAAGCCAAGGTGACACATCTTACACATGTGCCATCACACATGTTCACACAGATAAGCACATGCACACACACAGGGGTAGGTATACATACATACACATACACGCACTGCATGCGCACTCACATACACACATAATGAACTAAGGAACATCTTTCACACTCACATACACACGTGCACAGGCGCACACACAAGAGAGACACACAGAGAAAGATGCTATTACACACATGTACACACACAAATTACATGTAACACACACACAGATAAGCTATGTCAAAGAGGACTCACTTGAAGTGCCTGTCGTTGATGACGCGGCCATAGCTGTCACTGGTCTTGGGATCACTGGTGTAGAACTCAGGAATCAGCTCCTTCAGTGTCTCTACCAGTTTCTCCTACAGAAGAGAAACACACACACGCACACACACAATCAAGAACACATGTAATACAAAAATAATCCAGACATAAAAACCTGCATTCCAAACACGTAACCAATCAATAATTTTATTCTTTGTTACTTTTTTGTTGAGCGTTGTGGTGCATACCTTGCTGTGGTTTTCGAGGACAGATATAATTCATTCTGATTCTGACTGGATCAACATGCTGTTGATAACTTCAAGAGTATTTAGAATAGATTAAAAAAAAAAGCAATATACAATTATCCTGCAAAATATAAATCTGGATGGGGTAATGTTTTTGCCTTTGTGTGTATTTCTGCCCCATAATTTTTTTCTCCAAACTACTGGATGGATTGAACTAAAAAACCACTTTACATATGGTTTAATAGTGAAGAAAACAATTAAAAGTTAAAGTCTGCTGTCAATTGGTAATGTCCTTTAACGGAGTTTGCACAGTCACTGTCAGTACATTTCTAGTCAATGACCTGCGTGTGTCGCTAACAATCCACATGGGTGCATGTGGTGACCAAAGCTTCCGCCTGAACTTTCAGGGTTGTTGTTTGCCATCGGCCTTCGGCGATTGGCCGAAAATTACAAAAAATGTCCTAAAAGTCAACTGTCCTGTCGGCCCAGTGGGCCGAAGGTTTGATTACCAAATCGGCACGAGTATGTCCGTTTTTTTTATGAACAACGAAGTGTATCTGTTATTTTATGAATAACGAAGTGAAACAAAGTTTGCTTGCACCGTGTGTGACCGAGATCAAAAAGCTAACTTTGTCGCGTCATGATTTTGCTAGCACAAGGCCAATTGCCTCGTGAGAGTTGCTTCCCTTGCTGCTTATGGCGGACGTTTGCCACACCGTAGTGTGAGTCTGTGTGATCTTGTCGTCCTTTAGCGTCAGTGTTTCACTGGGTTTTGATTGAAATGCCTCCCAAAAAGAAGACAAAACTTATAAGCGAGAGAATCTGAGAAAAAAAAAAGAAGTGATCTGACAGTTAAATTTTTTTATCAACTTCATTGTCATTGAGAGTTTATGTTGACCGAGTGAGAGGGCCTAAAATTGTTGAAATTGGCCTAAGGTTTTGTGGCTGTTTAGGCCAAATGGCCTAAAGTGAAAATTTCTAGCACCATCTCTGACTTTAGATCACAACCGTTGATACAATGATCATTTCAAGAGCTTGGTTCTGTAAACAGGAGCCTTATTTTCAGTGACACCACTACCTGAACCTGTATCAAACTGCCCAGGGCTCCCAATCGTCCCGCAAAGCAAGGGGCCCCAGAAACTCCTTCACTTACAGCATAGAGGGTCCTAGAGGCGGGATAGAGGGTCCCATTCTAGTGCATCCCTGGGACCCCCTGCACATTCTTTTAGAGGGTCCTGTAGAATTTTAGTGCTTCATAGACCCCCAAATGGGGGGTCCCTGGGAGCCCTGCTGCCTGAATTCAGGCTTCAAGCAGACCCACATGCAGCCCTGAATCTACCAACCTGGACGTCTGCAGTGCACATGACGTAGTCTGGGGCGATGCAGGTCTGGCCGGCGTTGCTGTACTTTCCCCACATTAGTCGTCGAACCACCACACCCAGGTCCACCCCAGAGTCCACATACACCGGGCTACAGGGTAACACCATAACAATAATGATTAATTGTAAACACTGGCGTTGCTGTACTTTCCCCACATTAGTCGTCGAACCACCACACCCAGGTCCACCCCAGAGTCCACGTACACCGGGCTACAGGGTCACAACATAACAATAATGATTAATTGTAAACACCGGCGTTGCTGTACTTTCCCCACATTAGTCGTCGAACCACCACACCCAGGTCCACCCCAGAGTCCACATACACCGGGCTACAGGGTCACAACATAACAATAATGATTAACCCCTTGACTGCCAGAGAAAATTAAAGGAAAAATCATTGGGCAAATCATGCCATGAAAAAGACAACTGATAGAGACAATCTGGAAAAATGGTCTGGGGATATATACCTCTTGACTGTGCAAGAGCAAAAGCCAGCATGTCAGGGTTATTCCTCTTCATCTGATGATGTCATCAGGTCAGTACGTGATACATTGGTGGCAGTCAAGGGGTTAATTGTAAACACTGGCGTCACTTTACTTGCCCCACATTAACCCCTTGACTGCCACCAACGTATAACATACTGACCTGATGACATCACTGATGATGTTATCAGATGAAGATGAATAACCCTCATATGCTGGCTTTTGTTCTAACACAGTCAAGAGAGTTATATCCCCAGACCATTTAGATTGGCTCTGTCAGTTGTCTTTTTCATGGCATGATTTGCCTAATTATTTTTTCTTTAATTATCTCTGGCAGTCAAGTGGTTAGGCGTTGAACCACCACACCCATGTCCACCCCAGAGTCCACATACACCGGGCTACAGGGTTATAATATAACAATAATGATGAATTAATTAACCCTTTCACCGCCAATGTCGCACTTTAGCACCACAATGGTTTAACACCCATGTCACTAAAAGGCATCATATCAGGGTCTGTTATCTAAAGACCATATTTTCTTAATTTTGGGTGGTAAGTATAGGCCTAATGTTATATATATGTTACAGAGGAATTCGCAATACTGCAGATTTTGTTTTCTCTTCCCAGTTATTTTTAATGGTATTTTTTGGCTGAAAAATGGCTGGCGGCGAAAGGGTTCATAAACAAAAATGGTATTACAATAAAACAAAAATAAAACACACACAAATCTATTTTTAACATATCTTTTACTACACACACCAAGCTCATTTGGAATAGTGCAAGAGCATTTGAAAGAAATATGGCTACAATTGCCCAGCTGTCAAAAAAAGAAGAAGTTGTTTCTAAATATTCAAACATTTAAAGAGGGGGGGGAGGGGGAGAAATAAGCTGGGAGAACGGGCAGAGGGGGTTTGTCCCCGGTGAGCGCTACGCTAGCCGGAGTGGTCCAGCCCGGATCCTGCGAAAAGGCCTAAGGTCAACTCTTAAAAAGCTGTCAACACCACCAGACAGTAAAACAGACATTTTTTTTTTATTAAGAAAAAAAAAAAAAAAAAAAAAAATTCTCAGTTCCGTCGAGTACATAGCCTTTATAGGCTCCTTCGACGTACAGAACCAGAACCAGAGAGATGGGGAAAGGAGAGAGACGAAGGGAGGAGGACAGAACTACTAAACAAACGCATGTACTTTACTACAAGAACAGTTACCCGTACAATGTTCTAGCAAAGGTAGGATTCGTACTCTGGTTATTTTAGTTAAGGCATGACTTGCTTAAGTCAAAACTGATAAAAATTCTTTCGAACCTTTTCCCGCCCAGTTCCAAAACGACAGGCGTGAGGTGCTTGGAGGCAGCGGTCATCACAATGCGCCCCACGGTGGAATTGCCCGTGTAAAAAATTAAGTCCCAGCGCTCGGCTAACAGCTGGGTGGTCTCTGGCACACCTCCGTTGATCACTTTGATGCAGTCCTGTGAACACAATGATAAGGCGTTATAATATCATCAGAAATTAATGATGAAGAAGATGATGACAATGATGAAGATGATGATGATGTAGAAAATGAAGTCCCAGCGCTCGGTTAACAGCTGGGTGGACTCTGGGACACCTCCGTTGATCACTTTGATGCAGTCCTGTGAACACAATGATATGGTGTTATAATATCATCAGAAATTAATGATGAAGAAGATGATGACAATGATGAAGATGATGATGATGTAGAAAATGAAGTCCCAGCGCTCGGCTAACAGCTGGGTGGACTCTGGGACACCTCCGTTGATCACTTTGATGCAGTCCTGTGAACACAATAATATGGTGTTATAATATCATCCGAAATTAACGATGAAGAAGATGATGATAATGATGAAGATGATGATGATGTAGAAAATGAAGTCCCAGCGCTCGGCTAACAGCTGGGTGGACTCTGGGACACCTCCGTTGATCACTTTGATGCAGTCCTGAGAACACAATGATATGGCGTTATAATATCATCAGAAATTAACGATGAAGAAGATGATGATAATGATGAAGATGTAGAAAATGAAGTCCCAGAGCTCGGCTAACAGCTGGGTGGACTCTGGGACACCTCCGTTGATCACTTTGATGCAGTCCTGTGAATACAACGATAAGGCGTTATAATATGATCATAAATTAATGATGAAGAAGATGATGATAATGATGAAGTTGATGATGATGATGTAGAAAATCAAGTCCCAGCGCTCAACTAAGAGCTGGCTGGTCTCTGGCACACCTCCGTTGATCACTTTGATGCAGTCCTGTGAACACAATGATAAGTCGTTATTCTTCTTCTTCTTCTTCGATCGCTCAGACAGTTTCCTGTCAATTATGAGTGCAGATGCATCATGCTGCCGTTATGCGCCTAACTAAGAAATAGTTAGGCCCAGCAAGTCCGACTTCGGCTGGAGAAAATCTTTTTGAAAGTGTTTCTTGAGAAAATGCAGGAGAATGGACCGGCAAGGCAGAAAGATAGTAGATGGCAGTAAGCAAAGGGAAAAGGCAGAGTCAAAGAGAGTGACAGATTAGAGGAAGCTACAAGCACTGAACTTCCAGAAGGTGGGGGAACTGTTTATACAAAAGACCCCCCGGTATCCCCACGGGGGGCAAATGACAGTGACATGAAGCTATGCAGAAGAATCACAATAAATGTTTAAAAAAAATAAAAATTGTATACCACATTCTTTAAAGGCACAGCTAGAGTATATAAGGAGGGATTCGATTGAGCTGTGTGGCCTATCAATCTAAACTTTAGTAAAAATGTCCCATATGTGCCCCTAGGGGTCGAGAGGACGTAAAACACCAGTTACCACCACCAGCTGTGTGGCCTCATTCTGCCTTCCTGCTCGAGTTTGCTGCTCTCTATCCCTACCTTTTTCCCTGTTGCGCGAGGCGGCAAGTGTCGGACTAATGAGACCTGATTCTTTGGATCGGCTGCTATGCCTTTAACTAGGTCGTACACTAAAGCTTTGACTCCCCCAGTCCCCTCCTCCTTACCCCCCCCCCCCCCCCCCCCCCCCCCCCCCGAAAAAAAAAATGAAGGGCAGGAGCTGTGCCGGTCGGGTTTCGTCCCCGGTGAGCGCTTTGCTAGCCGGAGTGGTCCAGCCTGGATACTGTGAAAAGGCCTATGGTCAAACTTTTAAAAGACTGTCAACAACACCAAAGATTTTTTTGATTTTTTTAATAAAATTTTATTTTATTTCCAACTCCGCTCTCCTGTTTCCGTCATGTACATAACCTTCATAGACTCCTGTGACGTAACTGAAACCAGAACCAGAAAAAACAACACAAAAAACCCAACTAAGCTCTCTTGTAGGTCTTTAAGCCACTGGGCATCTCTGTAATCCCATCCACAGAACTGGTTCATGTACTTTGGGACCTAACTAGGGTGAACACACAAACTTTTAATAAACCGAAGATTGCTCTCTTGTATGTCCTTAAAGATACACTGACCCACCACAATTAAGTCCATTGTTTGTTTCTGGGTAGCTGTGACCCACATACAAATGCCCCAAACCTGAAATTGAGGCTGCTCTTTAAAATGATGTTTCGTTTTCAATTTGAGGGCATTTGCATGGGAGTCAAACCCGGTCAAAACAAGATTTCTTACCAGCTATAAGAGGGAAAACATGTGAAACCCGTGATTTTGACACGTGATCTGGTGGGACTTTAAGCCACTATACAGGGTTCATGCAGATTTTTTATGCCAACATTCACAAACTTTCAAAGACCCATTATCCTATTTTCAAAGACCTCACATGATTTGTTTTTGCACACAGAGCAGAACGCATGTTGTTCATTAGTAGCATGCTTTCACAGCCACTTCTCATGCTCAGCTTTTTTAAAGACACTTCTCGTTCAAATGCTGCCGGGCATTTTTAACTTCTTTTCTATTTTATGACGGTTGGATCAATCATAATCATTCAAGTTGCACCGGTGTAGCCAAAAGACCCGAATAGAGCGAAGGGAAGCCACTCTTGACAAATTGAGGACATCTGCTACAGTGCTAGATGGAACTAGATCGTCAAACTGTGTCACGAACCAGAAGGCTGTGTACAATGAAAATTAAGTAAACCCACTCTAGCTAACACCCCAACAACACAGACACAGTGAATTCAAATAGGCGTAAAAGCAACAAAGCAATTTATTTAAAATCAAATCAATAATATTTCTTTCACACAAATAGACCGCCAAATAAACAAACCCCAGGCAATTTAACACACTAAATAAACAATGTCCCGTTACAAATGTTACCCACCAATAATAATGTCCCAATAATAATATGATACAACCTCCACTTAATAACCCATTAAAAAAAAACCAACGTTGAATCAAAGAAACTAAAAAAGGGAAACAGCTGAAGGCTTACAAAATTATTACTTTTAAAGAAAAACTGACTTCCCTCCCTTTAACTTATTATATCAATATCAAAACAGAATAGATGACCCAGGAATAGCTCAAGGCCAGATCACATACAATGGTGCCAAACAAATCACCAAACTAATGCAGTGACCCACCTACCCAGCTAAACCCCTGTCAACTATTAATTACAATTAAATATGTTTAGAAAGAACAGATGGTTGAAGTATAGTTAAAGACCAGATCACACACAAAGGTGTTAAAACTAATGATATGTCTTTCAACTAAAACTCCCACCAACTATTATAATTACAATTAAATTTATTTAGAAAGAACAGATGGTTGAAGTATAGTTAAAGACCAGATCACACACAAAGGTGTTAAACAGTAACGATCTGTCTTTCAACTAAAGCTCCCACCAACTATTATAATTTACAATTAAATCCTAACTGCACAACAAAAAAAGAATCTCCCTTCACCCAAAGTAAATAAACCTAATATAACTAAATAACGATGAGTGCTTAACACTAGTAATCACTCATCCACCCCACAAGAGTGAACAAGTACCAAACGCCCAAAAATATCCCTAAAAGTACACCAAAATGTGTGCACTAATAGCCAACGCTGCAAATGGCTGACCCCAACTTAACAACAACCTCACTGGTAAACGACCACAACAAAATGAGGCTTGTTCAAGCAAACGTCAAATCCGGCTGGTTATAGTCCTTGCAGTGAACAAGCTACTTTGCCTGTCACTGTACAAGGGCAATAACTCACTAACAGAACACCGTCCCAATTAAACTATTAATAAGGTGTAGGGAAAACACCCCACATCTACTATTACTATGTCACTTCACTCCGAGTCAGATGTAGGGAAATACCCTACACTTTATCAAATCCCTCACACAAGTTATCGCTGTGGCGACAACTTAATGTTAGTCTGGTTTAGTGACTGGCACAACTGCACTATGCCTTAAGTTAGTTGAAGAAAGGAAAGGGGTCTGTAGTGTGATGACTTCTTCACACTCCTCGCAGTGTAGTTCTTCCACGAACTAAGGACAGCACCAACGGCGCCACTCCACCTCAGACTCGCGGCCCTTTACACACTAAGCAGCTGGCGTCCCAACTGAGAGCCTGTTTAAAACAAAAATAAAACTATTTTAACCCTATGTCCCTATTAAACTAATCTACGAAACTCCCCCTTTATTTCCGCATAGCCATACACCACTATATCATTTAAATAAACACATCCCAATTACTGTTCACTTAACTACACGTAAATGCACTATCGCACAGACGTGACCTAAAAATAACTAGCCTAACAGCTTCTAGCTTGTCCCTTCCCAATCACAGAAACACAGTCTGTCTTCAAATGACACGAACCCACAATTCTCGTGCAGCACAAGTTACGAGCTAACAACTCAAATCCTATCTCTGCCCTCCGGTAACATATAACGGAGCAAAACCAATTGCATTAAAACAACACCAACTAAAATTTACCATTTAAAATCTCTAGGCCTATCTCTCTCTGGTTACACATTAACACTTCATTCAATTATTTAAACCTGTGCCGACAATGACTCAGCAGCTCTGCTTATTCCTAACAGGTTTAATTTGTTTTAGGTGTGTAGCCCGGTGTGTACCAACCTCTGGCCTAACTTGGAACAGTTGCTATAATACTCAATATTACGGCCGTGTGAATGCGTGTAAAGGGAAGACAATTCATGGTTGGACTTGGCTCATGAATTAGTAACGAACAACACAACATGAAATCTTTACTTGGCCTACAACACATCCCCCGCCCCACACTAGGACATATGGAAACCTACAATGACGACTGGGCTACTGTGTTTTAAATCGAGTCGACTTATTCCACCCCACAAAATCTGTCCCCTGCCTACTGTGGCATTGTTGTGGTGTCATGTGTTTACACATTCATTCATTTAATTTATAAATATTTAAAATAATATATTTACACATTCACACCTTAAACTTAACTATGCACATATCACAGCGTCAACCTGAAAATTCGGTTCGGCAAACCGACTACATTTACACAACATTTTCTCCCCTAAACTGACAATTTTCCTAAACACAACTAGTAAGTTTTTTTAACCAACCTTTGTCCCTAGGAAATGACTTCTGTCATTGTTTTTTTTTTCCCTTCTATGCCTACTCTGACACACCTTACTCCTATCACACCCTATCACCAAGAAAAACTCACTACCGCCTCTGCCCTTCCCGTGACAATTAAACTTAACCCAAAATCCTAACCGAGTGCCGAAATTAATTAACAAGACGCACCTAGCCATCTCCTGACCAATGGCGCACGTCACAGCTTCCCGAAACCGGTCTACCAACAGCTAGGCTCTCCATCCAGAAACGCAGCAAAGAGGGTCCCCTTCTCGTCTGACAGCGCTCCTGACTCGTCTACAGTTCCGGTTAGTGACAGCGTTTCACCCCACAAATATCGAGTTTGGGGTGAAACTACAGCTTCCTTCGACCGGTTAACTAGAAACGAAATCTTGTATAAAGCACAGAGGGAGAAAGAATCGAAAGTTTCCCTCTGCGCAACGGACAACAAAATAAGCAGATGACAATTTTTGACAGACTAAGCTTTAAATATGGCTTTGCAGTTCAGAGGTAACGATTCTGATTGGGAGCTACCCTAGACCAATGAAAACTAAGTTGAAATGGCGTGATTTTTAGGACAAAATCCACAATTTAACAAACTGCCAAAACGCCTAATCCACACAAGCAGAAACGGATTTCGTATAGGAAACTTGAAACTAAGAAAGAGAAAGGATTAACATAGTAGCGGGAAAGCTTAATAAACAAAACCTAATATCCACTTCGTGACAGGAAAGAACTAGCCTTGAAAGTAAACAAGAGAAAAGTTAAATGATATCCACTCATTATAAAGTGACCTGTGACAAACTGCAGATATTAGAAAATAAGACAAATTAATTGTTTCTTTACCAATTCTGGAAGCACACTGTAAAAAAAATGTTTACGGCATCAATTACTTTTTGTTAGGTGTCAATGACTTTTTCACAAACCATTTTGCAATTTTCACAAACCAAAGCCAATTTTCAAACACTTTCAAAGACCGTGCGAACCCTGCCATACCTCTCTGTAATCCTATTTACTGACCTGATCCATCAATGTACCTTGAGACCTAACTAAGGTGTACACAGAAGGGAGGTGGCAGAGTGGCTAAAAATGTTCACCTGCCGATTTCAATGCGTGACTGCAGCGTGAGCGACCGGGTTCGAACTCCAGCCTCGCCCTTTCTTTCTAGTTTGACAGGAAAATTGAACTGAACGCTGAGGCCTTCGGATGGGGACTTAAAGCTAGTCTGACCCGTGCGCTTTATACACATAAAAATCCCACGGCAATTAAAAAATGGTAAGAGCAGGGAGAAATCCCATTGCCTGGCATGACTAAATTGACAGCTAGGTTTCCCAAGTCTGCCCCCACCCCTCACCTTGTCCCCCCCCCCCCCCCAAAAAAAAGGGTAGGCGCTGCGCTTACGGCGATGTGCTCTCCAGAGGAGAGCAGCCCGCATTTCACAGAGATAAGTCTCTGTGACTAGAATGCATCAAATACCAAAAATACCAAACTAACAAAAATGTCTCTCTCTCTCTCTCTCTCTCTCTCTGTGGTCCCATCCACAAACCTGGTCCATGTATTTTGGGATGAGCTCTTCCATCAGAACCGCTGTCTTCCCTGCCAGTTCAGAGGGCTTGATCACACAGCAATTGCCTGCAAAAACACACACATTAACATTAACACTTCCGTGACGGGAACCTTTGATCGTAGGTTCAACAGAACATCTCTATCTGCCGGGAACCTCCAATCGTAGGTAGAACGGTCTAAGGTACAAAACTCCCTACTATACCAGCGGACTTTTCTTGTTTGATTTTACAGTTACTTCCCCAGAATACTGAAACGGAAATTGAAGTTCTCGTTCGTCTGCAGTCGAAATTTGAGAATTTTGCACGAAAACTGTCAAAATTTAGATGTCTGAGTGGCGAGGAGATTGTTTGGTTGCTCGAACTTGATGAAGATGGAAGTAATGCTGGCAATCAGTCAGGTTTTAAGGATGAAAGTAGTGAAAATAATGTAAGTACTGATTAAATTGAACAATGAGTGCCCAGGATGAGTACTCTAGAGTGAGAATGTGACAACAAAAAGTGTTGTTATCGGCAGAATCGTTCGATCTCGTCGCGGATTTCTATCTCGAAGTCAAGCAGCATGTCGGCTGTAAATCGTTCATGCAATATTTTTACAAAGCATAAAATTGAATTAAGCATACATTTTTCATAAAGTACTGAACGTTTGGTGCATATCAGACTTCCTTTAGGCTCTTAAACAATGTTTGATCACAAGCAGTCATTCAACAATAATTTTTCCAGTGCAGCCTCAGGCCAGCAGAGTGGTTTCACTGTCACATTAGTGTTAACCCTCTTGCATTATTTTATTTTGGTCCAAACCAGCCAGCTGGAAGTTGCCTCAGTGTATTCAAGCCAACCAAAACCGACCGTAGCTTGCCCCCCACTCTGAGACCCCCCTCTGACGGCATTTCTATCACGTACTAAGTTCTGGCTTGCTATATACACACACTATGAAGAAGCTTCTAACTTGCAATGATGCGATGGCGCTCTGTGTGTTTCAAAAGAAATATTTCCCAGAATATTTGCGGAAGAATCTGAACACTAGAAGAACTTTTTTCTGTAACAAATGCGAATGCAAGAGGGTTAAGAAAAGAAGAAAGAAGTACAGGCATCAGAATACTCCAGAGTCCAATCCGCGGACGAACAACACTCGCCATGACTCAGAGTCGACATCGAGTCGGATCCCACAAAACTCTAGTCCGTAGTCGGCATCATTGCGATCATTCGCTACCCAATATCTCGCGGAAAAGTTCAAAGTTCTCACATCATCGTAGTCTCCCGCGATCATATCCTCTAAATTGACTCATTTAAAATCCATATCACAATCACTGTCATCAAAACAAACTCTGAAACAGTGAAAGTAAGTCTAGAGAGCTCTAAACTCGGAAGAAAAAACAAATATGGCCGCGATTTTTCGTTTCAGGCGCAGTATGAAAACAAACTTTTAAGAATACCATTTGAGAATAAGATCGCGCTGCCTCATGAAGCTTAAACCGCGGCAAGCAGTGCCAAAACCGCGGCCAGTGGCTACCAAAACCGCGGAAATCCACGGATTCGCGGGCTGTTCTGATGCCTGGAAGTAAGAGGAGAAGAAGGATGAGGAAGATGAGGTAAGAAGGAAGAAGCAGAACAAAAACAACAATATCTGTACTTGCTGCACTGGAACGGTGAAAATTGCAATAATCTTATGTCTGAAAATATGCCATGTTCATAACAACAATGTTGATCATTGTAGGCAGTGGTTTTAAATTTGCCATCATATTGTACATAATGATGAAAGAAAATAGATGAACACATACATCCAACCGCCACTCTCTCTCTCTCTCTCTCTCTCTCTCCCTCTTGCATTCACAAAACACAGAGGGAAACATCATTGTTGATTCTATTCTTTCATTTGGTTGTTGAGGGGTTGTGTATGTTTGAATTTTTTCTTTAACCCTCTGGGCACGATGAGCCCCGATCGGGGCTCCCTGGGACGAGCACGATGGGCCACGATCGGGGCTCAGAGATTCTCTATCTCTCTCTCTTAATTTTTTCCGAGTTTATTTTTATCTTCATGTTTATATGCTTATGATACCTTGTGTATAGAGGGGGGGGGGAGGTGGTGTGTGTGTGTGTGTGTGTGTGTGTGTGTGTGAATACACAGTGTGTGTGTGTGTGTGTGTGTGTGTGTGTGTGTGTGGCCTACAAGAAGGATGGGGCAGACAATTGTTTAGTTTAAGATTGTATTTTCTCCACTCATTTGTTTTCTTTTGGTTGTTCTTTGTATTTATGTTTGATTTCTTTTCTTCAACCTATTTTTGTTTTGCATGAGGACTGGACGAAAAAAAGCAATGTTGCTTAATCTATTATCCTCAATAAAGAAAACTTATTCATTCATTCATTCAGTTCATATTTCACGCTGAACTTTGCTCGTAACGGATGTAAGCGAATACAGCTAACCAATCAGAAAGCTCGTAGCACTCGTACACTTCTGTCTGAATCTAACCATTTTATCGGTCAGTTTGCATTTGTTTGTGTAAAAATGAGTGATGAAAGTAGTGATTGTGAGGATGAGGATGAGTATGTTGCCGATAGCTACTCTGATGCAGACTAGGAAGGTAATTAGGCTTGTATTCGTGTTGCAAAGTGAAGGAAAAGGGTTCGAAGTGAACAAAAGGGTTGACTGCATGGTTTTGTGATGTCTGACACGAGCAGCCATGTCGGATGGGGTGGGGGTGGGGTTAGCTGCAGCCACAGTGAAAGTGCTTTACTGGATTACTGCTGTCACCATATTCAAGGCAAGTTGTTTTCTTTACTTTCATTGCAAAATTCAAGCTTTCTTCTTTCTAAACGTGTATAGGTTTCCCAGTCAAATGTTTGTATGAGAGATGAAAAGTGAAAATAAGAAGTACCGGTTGACGTCTTCAATTTTACGCCTGTCTTTTAGCTTACGTTTTTAAACGTTTACGTCATGCCCAGAGGGTTAATATATTTAGTAATGTTTGTTTGTTTTCTGCAAAATTGTAAAATGTAAAAAAAAAGTTCAATGAAAAAACAACAATATCATCATAATTGTATTAACACTGCACACAATCTTGTAGCAATGAAAATTATACCACTCACACGGAACCTTAAAGTTACAAGCACAAATACTGCTAACTAGCAAAACAAAAGAAAACTTATCTTCTGTATCATCACACTCACAAGTTTGGTGTCTATTTTGTTCCTTTATTCTTTTCCTGTGTTTCCTTTCACTTTCATGTATAGACTTGGTTTTCCACTCAAACTTCACTCTTACACACAGTGGTTTTAAGTTTGCTTCCATAATAAACAAGCACAGCTTTTCACCTTCAGACAAACCACTCATCACCTATGGTTTCTTTAACCTTCTTGCATTCACATTTGTTACAGACAAAACTTCTTCTGGTGTTCAGATTCTTTCACACATTTTCGGGACAAAATTTATCTTCTGAAGCACACAGAGCACCATACAGTTACTATCACATCATTGCAAGTGAGCTTCTTCGTAGTGTGTGTATAACAAGCCAGAACTTAGTGCGTGATGAAAATGCCATCACAGGGGGTCTCAGAGTGGGGGCAAGCTACGGGCGCTTTGGGGGCGGTTTGAATACACCGAGGCAACTTCCGGCTGGGCGGTTTGGGGCGGAATAAATGCAAGAGGGTTAAGCAATAAGCAAGATTTTATGTTTTGTACCTACCGGCAGCCACGGCTCCAACCAATGGGAGCAGGGTGAGCTGGATGGGGTAGTTCCAAGCACCAATCACCAGCGTCACGCCAAACGGCTCGTAACGGATGTAGGCGTTGTCCATCTTGAAAATAATCTCTTTCTGCACCTGTTGATTGGAACATTCACATTTGTTTTCTTTTCAAAAACAATGTTGTTGTTGTTGTTGTCATTCCCTGGCTTAAAGACTCCAGGGATCATCCCAACAGCCGACACACTTGAAGACTATGGTACAATTGCCCCAACTAGGGCTGAGAACATTACGTGTATGACCCTTTTTGACCACCCCGCCACATGGGCAGCCACACTCCGTCTTCGGAGGATTTGGGACTGATGATGTTATGCTAGGAGCTTGCCATCGCTAAAGACAATCCCAGCATAAAAATGTAGAACATAACATTTTGATGTAGCCTTGGTGTTCTAGCTTATGCCAATTGGTCTGACACAGCCTTATGCCAAGGCGAAATGACCTGTTTATTTGTTAAGAAATGAAATGCTTGACAAAGAACATTGATGATTATAATAAAGAGGGCAATTTAACACCTTGACTGCCATCAACGTATTACGTACTGACCTGATGACATCACTGATGATGTCATCAGATAAAGAGGAATAACCCTGATATGCTGGTTTTCGCTCTAACACAGTCAAGAGAGTGATATCCCGAGCCCATTTTGCCAGATTAGCTCTACCAGGTGTCTTTTTTGTGGCATGATTTGCCCAAGGATTTTGTCTTTAATTTTCTCTGGCAGTCAAGGGGTTAAATCCGTGCTTATCCCACTGCTGTAAGTTACAGGGTGCATAACAAAGTTTTGGCAGGCAGACTGAGGGAATGTAATCCTGCCTTTAGTATGGGTGAAAGTAAAACATTCTCTCAACCCTGAAATGACACGTTTCAATCTTCTCTTGGGGCAGTGGGTGGATGCCTCGTGTCTCCATACAAGGAGCTGGATGCCCCCGCCCCCTCCACAAGTCTCTCCCCGTGGGGATAATAGGGGGGGGGGGGTGCTTTCGTAAAAAATAGTTCCCCCACCTTCTTCTTGTAACTTTCTCTAATCTGCCACTCTCTTTGACTCTGCCTTTTCCCTTTGCTTTCTATCATCTACTATCTTTCCGACTTATTGACCCATTCTCCTGCCTTTGAAAAAAAAAATCTACCAATAACTTTTCTCCTTTGAGTTCCTCCGAAATCGGAATGTGTCAGCTGTACGAAGCGGGGAGAGCAGTGAAAACTGAAAACCGGACACATATATACCTTACCCATTGTGGCCATATGGCCTGGGAACGCAGAAGAAGAAGAATGTTCTCCGAATCTTCCCAATCCTGAAGTGGTGACGACATTAAAACTAATTTCCAATGTGTGTGTGTGTGTGTGTCTGTGTAGACAGGATGAGTGGGGATGGTGTTAGCATTGCATGTCTATCATCTTGTTTTATATCTGCCATCAACTTTGGCAGAAATGTTTTATTTTATAAGCCCGTGGTTCTGGATGACAGGATGGCCAATCCTGAAGACTCTTTCTGTCAGCTTTTCAAATCCTGGTTTCAAGAGCATGCCTGAACTACTTTCACCCATGCGCATTGAACCCATTAAGGCCAGTGAATGCAGAAAGGCACTGGCCAAACGGAGCTATGCTGGCGGGAAAGCTGTGGGGTACGGTACCGAGCAACACCTGGAGACAACCACCAAATTCAACAACACCGGACTGGACATCTAGGGCATGATTCAGCTGGAACGCTGAAGAAGAAGAAGCAGAAGAAAGAGTAGTGCTCTCCACACTTACACTCCTTCTCGCTCACTCCGATCTTCCCATGCCAAACAGCTGAAAGTTCCTAAAGTGAATTTGGACAACGCAGTTTTAGTTATTTTTGCCCCCACTGTCTGGAACTCCTTGCCCCCTCACCTCCGTCACCAACCAGCACTTCCCGCTTTCAAAACCCAACTGAAAACTCATCTGCTTCAAAGAGCTTTTTCTATGTAATTTTCATATTAATTTGATGAGAACGAATGTGGGAGAATGGTTGTGTATGTTAGCCCATATGCGTGTGAATCAGTGAAAGTGAGTGCCTTGAGTTTATTTTTTAAAAGAAAGATGCTATATAAATATTATATATTATTATTATTATTATTATTAAGGAACAACCTTAACCCTATAGCTTCTCACCTTCTGTGGTTTCATCCAGTCTCTGAGGTTGTTCATGGACAGAACGATGTCACTCCGCACCAGGTTCAACTCTACCACGATCGCCTCCATCTTGTGCTGAAAATAGCACGCACGAACATGAGTGCATGAAAACATGCATGCATGCATGCATTTGCACATGCCCACACACACAATAATCAATAAACACTGATTACAAGTGCTACCCGGTAGTGTGAAACCAAAAGGTACAAGCATGCATGCATTTGTACACACACACACACACACACACTAATCAATAAACAATGATTTCACGTGCTAGTTTGAAACCATAACTTCTTTGGCATAAGGTACACGCAAAAGCCGATATAAAAAAACCATGACATCCACACAATTCATTTACTATTAAACTTACCTGGGTAGAGAAACCATTTTGTCTGCAATATTAGGGATTCCTCTGTGACATGCATAAAATAGCATCCCAACATTAAGAACATGAGGTCACTTGATACCAGACCCTCATTTGATGCCTTTTAGTGACATGGGTGTTAAATCATTGTAGTGCCAAGAGGCGACAGTGGAGATAAAAGGGTTAAGACGTTTCAATATAAATAATTAGATTGTGAATGCGCACGCATAATGTTTTGACACATAAACAATAGAACCGCTGACAGTAGATCTAAGTAAATCAAGCAGCAGCCGACCACGATGTGTTAGTGTGATTCTTCTTCTTCGATCGCTCAGACAGTATTCTGTCAATTATGAGCGCAGATGCGTCATGCTGCCGTTACGCGCCTAAATAAGACATAGTTAGGCCCAGCAAGTCTGCCTTCGGCTGCAGGCAATGTTTTTGAAAGTGTTTTGTGAAAAAAAGGCAGGAGAATGGACCGGTAAGGCAGAAAGTTAGTAGATGACAGTAAGCAAAGGGAAAAAGGCAGAATCAAAGAGAGTGACAGATTAGAGGAAGCTACAAGCACAGAACTTCCAGGTGGGGGTACTATTTATACAAAAGACCTTCGGTATCCCCATGGGGGTGGTGGGTGGGGGTGGTGTCAATGTGATTATTTGATCCGTCTGGATTACAAGTACGCCTCGACAAAAACGTCACAATAACAAATGTTCATGGGTGCAACTACACAAAATGAAAAAACCCTGAAAGGTCGGGGTCTAGGGGTAATGTCCCCCTGCAGCTGAAGAAAAAAATGATTTATGAAGGTATTTTAGCTTGCTTTTTCCACAATTTATACAAATGTTTATTTTAACGTGCTTAAAAAATACAGTAAACAGACAAAGATCTTGTTTGACAAACATAAAAAAAAAGGAAAATCCTTTTCTGGTAAAATTCAAAAACAGGAGATCCTGGTATACAGTGGAACCTCCCTTATAAGACCTTCAAAAAATCATCCAAAATGAGGTCTTAAGCTGGCGACAGACTATGTGACTGCCTCATGTGACTAGATCAGGTCGTGGCGTTTCACCTCATTTGCATACCATCATTCTCGATCAGTCTGACTCAGTCGGGCCCAGTCAGGTGACAGGGCCGAATAGGGCGGGTTCTAAATTTCACTGATCGAGTCAGATGGCTTGTGACCTCTTCTGTGCGGGAAACAAAATTTGGTCTACATCACGACCTGATCGAGTCAGATGAGGCAGTCGCATAGTCTGTCTCCAGCTTTTTAAGGGAGGTGATTTTACTTACAAAGAAGAGCAATGTTTCAGAGAAGTAGGTCTTATAATGGGAGGTTCCACTGCACCAGGAAAAGTTGCACCCATGAATGTTCATCAGTTGTGGAGAGTACCTTGTGAAGGTCCTGGTGAAGGGCGTCCACCAGCTTGTCCTCGTTCTCCTCCACCAGTCTCAGCATGGCCTTCAGCTGGGACAGCCGCCACTCGTAACTCCGAGTCCGCCCCGAGCGGAACGCCGCTCGCATGTCACCGATCATCTTTAGAGAGAAATGGAAGAAAGAAATTAGGATCAGGGCGAATTACTGTAAAATGCGGACACCAGGCCGCTACTTTTTTCCTCAACTTTGGCCCATGCGGCTTATATATTGATGCAGCTTATCTGTGGATTTTTTTCAATTTTATATTTATCAGTAAAATTGAATTTGTTTCCAGCGACACATTCTCTACTCTGTTTTGAACTCTCAAAATTGGTTTTGACAATTAATTGATTCAAATCCCATGTTTAAAGTGTTTAAGAGTATCACATACTCACATTGTAATAGGAGAATGTGCACATTGTGTTCATTATCCGTAAAAAGGCAGGCAAAATCTACTGCTTTTTTGCTTTGACACCTTTTTGCGAATATCATTTTCTCTGCGGCTTATAAACGGATGCGGCTTATATGTGAATAAATACCTCATATTCTGTCAATTTAAGGGATGCGGCTTATATACAGGTGCGTCTTATAGTCCAGTTTTTACGGTAAATGTGTGGGATTTCTTGCGAGCTTACTGTGCCCTGAAATATGTGATCATGAATTAAATGTGCGTACACACACACACTATCAGTTAGTATGGTTTGGCATAGATGCCGGGATTTAACCCTTTCACCGCCAATGTCGCATTTTAGCACCACAATGGTTTAACACCCATGTCACTAAAAGTCTTCAAATCAGGACCTGTTATCCAAAGACCCTATTTTCTTAATTTTGGGAGGCCTAATGTTATATATTAGGTAGAGAGGTATTCGCAATATTGCAGATTTTTTTCCTCTCTACCCAGTTAAGATTAATGGTATTTTTTTTACTGAAAAATGGCTGGCGGTGAAAGGGTTAAAAAAAAAAGAAGCAAAATAAGAAATTCTAATACAAGATAGTGTTAGTTTAGTCTCTTTGGGTTTCTTTCTTCTTTTACTGTTAATTGGTTTCAATACGGCAATCGCGCTTTCGCTTACCAGCAAGCCGTTTTCCTTTCTTTTTGGGGATGGGGAGGGAAATTTGGAAAAAACGGATTTCTGTCTTTACTGATTTTTTCATGGACGGATTTCCGTCCTAAAATGGAACAGGTTTAAGCCATGCTGTTTTAGCCACGGGGATGTTCCTTCTATCACACTTTGTAAGAATCTTAATTCCCCAATATAAAACACAGACAGAAAAAAATATTAACAAGGACATAATGCACACATATGAATATTCATACATAATGCATGTCAGGGCTCCCAGGGACCCCCATTTGGGGGTCTACGAAGCACTAAATTTATCAAGGACCCTCTAAAAGAATGTGCAGGGGGTCCCAGGGATGCACTAGAAAAATTCTTTTCAGCATTTGCAATGCCACTGGGACTCTCTATCCTTCCTCTAGGACCCTCTATGCTGTAAGTGAAAGAGTCACTGGGACCCCTTGTTTTGCGGGACGATTGGGAGCCCTGCATATAGAGTCCTTTGATGAGATAATCTGGTCTATTTAAAGTGCACTGTCGTACACACAGACATACGCATACACAACACAAAAATAACGACAAGAGGGTGCTGATTTATTTTTTTATTTTTCAACCTCTCCCCATTCCATTCCCCATTCCTGCCGAAACCCATTTTCTCCCAAAACAAGCGCCTAACACCACTACAACTCTTCCCTATCTATCCCACAGCCACCACCCTAAACCCTTTACCAATCCTCTCTCCACCCCCAACCCCCCTCTTCCCCAACCAGTTATTTGGAAGAAATGTGTCAGGTAGCCAAATTTAAACGCAAGCACGTCCCCGTGGGGATACCGGGGGTCTTTCGTAAAAATAGTTGCCCCACCTTCTGGAAGTTCTGTGCTTGTAACGTGCTCTAATCTGTCACTCTCTTTGACTCTGCCTTTTTCCTTTGCTTTCTGTCATCTTCTATCTTTCTGACTTATTGGCCCAATCATCTGCCTTTTAAAAAAAAACAACTTCCAAATAATGTTTCTCTTGAGCTCCTCCGAAATCGGAATGTGTCGGCTGTACGCAGCGGGGAGACCAGTGAAAACTGAAAACCGGACACATATATAACTTACCTATTATGGCCTGGGAACGCAGAAGAAGAAGAAGAAGAAGAAGAAACGCAAGCACACAGACGCCCAGGTAAACAAAAGTGAGCAGACGGGAAAGCTACAGTTTAGACACACCCCTCATTTTTTACGACTCCCAATCTCCAAGTCTGGTTCTTTCAATTTCATGACAAGAACCCCATGCTGATCCTAACCCTATCCCTTTCCTGAGAATGACACAGGCATCAGAATAGTCTGAAGTCCAATCCTCTGAAAACCGCAGTAAAAGGGCCACCAAGGCCCCAGACTGTAGAGGGACAACACTGAAATGAGTTCCCAACACCACCAAAAAGGATTAATAAAGTGAGAAATCACTTTAAAATACTATTTAACACAAACAATAACACTGAATAAAAAGGCAAAACCTCTGACTGAGAAGCCAATCCTCTGTCAGAAATTCTTAATCCTCTGATCCTCTGACAATCCTGATTGACAATCTTTTTCTGTCTGATGACAGAGTGTTGCTTCTTAGTGACATTTTTTAATGCAAAATTTTGATGTGGGGAATCTAAACTATGACTTATCTGAGCAGACTATCGTAACTAGTCTTTGACCAAAGTGCCGGGGTTTTTTTGTGTGGTCGGGACACATTAGCTTCAGGTAGTATGTCAATGTGCAAAATTTTAAGTGATTCTGTTTAGTAGTTCACAGGATATTACACAGACAAACAGACATTCAAAACAAACATAAACAACCACAAAGCTCACATACACACACACATGCACATACGCGCACACACACACACACACGCACTCATGCATGCACACAAGCGCGCACACACACAGGTAGAGAGTGTAAACACACCCATAGGCTTTTTGGCCTCTCTTGAGACTCTGCACTATAGACTTAAAGGGAAAACAACCGATCCCAGGGATCGGGTCTAGCTCGTCAGAAAAGCTCTGCCTCGCTGTGGCTCGCACAACAGGGAACAAAGAAGGGTGAACCGTCTCTCTCGCGAGCTGTGATTTAAACGTGGCGCGCGCCTAGCGCCTCCCCTCTTTTATAGTCCTGTCACGGGTTTAAGGTTAAGTTATTACTTTTCTACCCTTCCTATTTTACCATATTCTCCCCAATCGCAACATACCTCAGTTAGATTTGTCCTCACACACAACCGCGCACACACACACACGCACACAGTGACACACACACACACAGAGGTTTTTAGAGAACAATAGCAAACTCAAAACCAAACATATAAAGAAATTTAAGTAATCTACATGTATAGCCAAAAAAATCAAAATGTCAAATCATCTTACACCAGTTGCAAAGAGATACACCCTGCACTATTCCCAACTGGCAGTCACCAAACAACTTTTTTTTAAAAGTGGGATTGGTACACATGCACTGTCAGTTTGCTCTGGTACATGTGCACCTTTTCTTCCAGTTTCTTTGTATAATTATAACCTTGATGATCCAAAGAACTTCATGGCATATATGAAGTAGAGAAATGATATAAGGTTACACATCACCCTCACAGACAGACAGACAGACACACACACACACAAAATATATATGAAGTAGAGAAATAATATAAGGTTACACATCACCCTCACAGACAGACAAACATACGCACAGTCACACACACACACACACACACTGAGTCACACACACAGTCACACACACACAAACACAAGCACACATAATATATGAAGTAGATAAATGATATAAGGTTACGCATCACTCTCACAGACAGACAGACAGACAGACAGACACACACACACACACACACACACACACACACACATGCACACACACACACACACACACACATGATGAGTCACACACACAAACACACACATAATACAGCTGGATACTGATAAGTCGACACATGCTTAAGTCGACTTTTGCGTAAGTCGACGGATTTATCATTTCCCAGCCAAAAGTGCTCTTTAAAAGACTGATAACAACGGATATCTCGACAACGTATAACTCGATGTTCGTCTATGTCAACGAGATTTTTTCTAAACGTCAAACGGATAAGTCGGCTTCCTGACTTTTGTTTTTTCCCCCTGATTTCCTGACTTAAGTCACACAAGTCTTGTTCTATTTTGATCTGTCTCTTTGAATGTGTCTGCGCGCGTGCTGTGAATGTGTGTGTGTGTGTGTGTGCATGCGCACGTATGTGTGTGTGTGTGTGTGTGTGTGTGTGTGTGTGTGTGTGCGTGTGCGTGTGCGTGTGCGTGTGCGTGTGCGCGTGTGCGTGTGCGTGTGCGTGTGTGTGTGTGTGCGTGAGACGTTTGCAATTATGATTGACAGTTTTATTGTTGTGTGACGTCAACAATTTCCGTGGAGTGAGAAAACAGGTATGTTCGCGTACCTAAAAATAACGAGTTTAAGCCCCCCCCCCCCCCCCCCCCCCCCCCATCCTTTGCACAGTTTGAGGCCCCGAAAAAGGGGGTGGGCTTATACACAGTATTTGCCCTTGTGCTCGAAACATAATTGTAAAAGGAAAGATACACAGCCTGTTACAGGATGCTGCGGATTTTGTTTTACCCTAAAGGGCCTGCTACACTACATGTTACATCCCCAATGCCCGGTGAATCCATTCACGCAGGCACGCGCGCGCATACACACACATACTCACGCACGCATGCACACACATAATTATGTCACAGTAGAAATGGGAATCCAGTAGGATTCGGAATCCTACTAGTACAAATCGGAATTCTGATTTCTACTAGTACAAATCAGAATTCCGATTTGTACTGACAGCCAGTAGAAAATGGAATCCAGTACACATTAGAATCAACATAATATTGTTTCAGTTGTACAAGAAGAAAGACAAAGCAAAGGGATTAGGTTGTACTGTCTTTTCTAGTGCTACAGCCAAATGGATTAGGTTGTCTTTTCTAGTGCTGCAGCCAAGGGATTAGGTTGCACTGTCTTTTCTAGTGCTGCAGCCAAAGGGATTAGGTTGCACTGTCTTTCCTTGTGCTGCAACCAAAGGGATTATGTCGTCTTTTCTAGTGCTGCAGAAAAAGGGATTAGGTTGTCTTTTCTAGTGCTGCAGCCCAAGGGATTTCACCCTTTTACTCAGTATTTTACGGTACATAGTTAAAATATCTTTTCTTTTAGACACTTTGAGTTTACTATGGCTGAACTCAAAACTGCATAGCACAACTTGCATTCTCACTGTTTTGCCATGGAAAAGAGTGAGCATTTTTCATACGTCTGGCAAAATTTCATCCACCGGCCCGGCCCTTTAAGAAACGTCTTTACTGTATATACTCTCTCTCTCTCTCTCTCTCTCTCTCTCTCTCTGGTATGAGTGTGAGTGTGTGAGTGAGAGGGCCAGGTACAAAGAAGCTACTGTAGCTTATCCTTTTTACTCTCAATAAAACATTCGTATTTCTCTCTCTCTCTCTCTCTCTCTCTCTCAGCATTTTTTGTAGTTACCTACTATTTGTATGTGGGTTTTTTTTTACTGTATGCTAAGGCCTTGTTTGTTCCAAAGAGTCTCTATGTCTTATATGCAAATGTGGAAATGGGAAATTATCGGAACAGAAGTGTTATGTCTATTTTTTGTGTCAGCATATAATATCTGATATGCTATATTGCATTTTTATTATGCAACCTAAAATTGTTTGATGTTATAGCAGTTTGCCCTCCTGTTCACCCCAGTCCCTTGATATGTATTGTGGCCTAAGGCCGATATACATTAAACTATTTCCGAGTTCCGAGCTCTCTCTCTCAAAGACTTTAAACATATTTGGACAATATGCACATTCGCGCGCGCGTGTGTATGTGTGTGCATGTGTGTGTGTTTGTGCATGTGTGTCCGTGTGTGTGTATGTGTGCGTGTGTGTGTGTGTGCGCGCGCGTTCGCGAATGTGTGGGTATTCATTGCATGCATTGATTTGTGTGTATATGTGTGTGCACGTGCGTTTGTGTGTACGCACATGCGAGTATGTGTGTGTTTATGTGTGTATGTATGTGTGTGTGTAAGTGTGAGTGTATGTGCGTGTGGAGGAGTATAGGTTACCAATAACATAAAATCTTGATATTGACTTTTCATTCATAAATTATCTGTCTGTCATTCATTAGCCACTCATTCAAAAAAGATAAGCTCTATGTAACCCACTGACGTAGGAACGGGGGGGGGGGGGGGGGGGGGGGGGGGGGGGGGGGGCAGCTGCCCCCCCTGGCTTCGAGGAGGGGGGTGGGGCAGACGTATCTCTCTGCCCCCCCCCCCCCCCCCAGAAAAAAAAATTTATAACGGCAAAAACAACAACAGAAAGGACACAAGGAAACGTAAGAGTTAATAGTCTCAGCCCATTCACTACACATTGCTGTCATGGACTTGATACTGCATCGAAGATGGATTTCAGGGGGGTTACAGGGGTTCCACCCCCTCAGACAAAAAATGGAAAGAAAAAGAGGAAGACAAATTGTAGTTCCATGCTACAGTTATTCTCTCACGAGAAGCCTTGATTGCATCTTTTACATTCAAATTATCATCAGCTTCTGGGAGGCAATCCAACCAGACCCATCACCCCACCCCAACTGACCACTTGGAGCTACCCCCTCCCCTCTTCCATGACTGGCTGATCCGCACCAAACATGGTTGCATTTTTATGCTTTTTTGTTGTCTCCTTTCAATTCACATCATGATTTATTTCATTCATAGATTTTTTTTATATAATTGATTATGATTATGTTTAAAAATAACAAAGTATTTTTGTCCGTGCGCTTGTCCCCCCCCCCCCCACCCCCCACCCCCCCCGTTTTGTTGGCAATCCTGCCCCCCCTGGCTTGAAAACGTTCCTACGCCACTGCAACCTATGACGTCCTTTTACATAGCCTACGTCATTTTTATTTTTTCATCATAGGTTTTGTCATTGCTGTTCTTTAACATCATCGATTGCGTCTTTTCATACACCTAGTAACCATTCTCTTTTGATTTCTTAACTTGGTCAATGGCTGAGGAAGGCTTTCAGTTTAATTAACTGGTAAAATAAAGTCGAACATTTCTTTATTTTCATAAAAAAGGCTTGTAGTTTTGTGTTTAGTTTTATCATATATATATATATATAACACAAAAAGAAAGAAAACTACAACAAATCTGTGGTGGTTCCAATTTAAATACAAGCTTTCGAGAGGGTGTCCTCTCTTCTTCAGGAATGACACACTGGACAATATATATATGTATATATTATTCAAAACAAAGGAAAAATCAACAAGTGGGATGACTGTGGTGTCAATTTAATTAGCAAATATTTCTGACTACTGTCCTTTGACGATGCCTATCTCCTTCTGCCAGAAAGAGTCACATTTAAAATACATGTAGAAACAGTGATTAAAATTCACAAATATTAAAAAACTAGAAGAAATTAAAAGCAAAACGATGGACATTGTATTGCACATGCAGAAAATATAGGCCACAAGGCTCACACAGCACACCACCTTTACTACTCCAATTCCCCACCCTCACCCTATCCCCACCAGCAGGTAAAGCACGCTTAAATAAAGAGCCCAATAGTGATTATTGTGAATACATTGAATAGTGGAAGGCAGTATGGACAGAGGAAAAGTGAGAGAAAGAAGAAGAGAATGAACAAGGAGGAATAACAATTTTATATGTAGATCCGTTCGTGTGTATTAAAGAAAAGGGTGGGGTGGGGTAGGTGTTTGGGGGGGACGGGGGGGGGGGGGGGGGGGGGGGGGGGGGGGAGCAGTTGAGGTGCGAGTAAGTGAAAGAAAATAAAAGTTGATAGATTGAGTGAATGAGAACATGGAACCAAAGGTGGGGGGGGGGGGGGGGGGGGGGGCATCATGTTTCTAGCAAGCAAATAAGGTTGGAAGTTATTAAGAAACAAAAGAGAGGGACGAGAGAGAGAGAGAGAGAGAGAGAGAGAGAGAGAGAGAGAGAGAGAGAGAGAGAGAGAGAGAGAGAGAGAGAGAGAGAGAGAGAGATGGGAGGGTGGAGGGAGAGAGAGGAGGAAGAAAGAAAGATAGGGGGGAAGAAGAAAGGGGATATAGAAAGAGAGAGGTGAGAGAGAGGGAGAGAATGAGAGGGAAGGAAGAAGAGAGAGAAAGAAAGGGATGGAGGGGGAGGGGAAAAGTACTGGAGAAAAACATTGAATGGGGGACAAACTATTAGATATATTGACAGTAAAGAGGAGGGTTATGAGGGGGGGGACAATTGGTCATGGCAGGTGGGGGAAGGGGGATATAAATGCTAAGCATGGACATAAGTAACATTGATAACAGCAGTAGATACATCAATGCACGTATTATGACAACATTAATAGTTCCAGCATCACACCATAACCATGCCAAATACCACTTTTAAAACAATGACAATACCATGACAATAGTTGTGCCAGCAAATATGGAAGTGCTAATACTAATGATGTTACTGACACAACCAGTCACAATAATAACAGTATCATTTTGTAAAGTTGAGCACTCCTCGAATATATATATATATATTCATGGTATAAAAACACCTACCTACCTGCCCCGTACACACACACACACGCGCGCGCACGCACGCACGAACACACACACACAAAAAGTATAAGTCAACATTATCTTCTGAAAGTGTCTGTGAAGTCGAGATATCCAACTGACGGATAAGTCGACATTTTTTTCTGAAAATGTCTATAAAGTCGAGATATCCGACTGACGGATAAGTCGACATTTTTTTTTGCGTCTGTGAAGTCGAGATATCCGACTGACGGATACGTCAACTTACGCATAACTCGACGTAAAATCAATTGCCGCTGGCACGTTGACTTAAGCGTATTCGACTGTATATATGAAGTAGAGAAATAAAATAAGGTTACACATCACCCTCACAGACAGACAAACACTCACACACACAGTCACAACATCACCCTCACATACACACAGAGAATATCAGAGCAGTGAGTGAGACGTTATCACCCCATCCAGCGATTCACTCTGAGGAAGTCCACAGGAGTGGACGAAAACAGTCAGTGAGAAAGGAACACTTTTGTGTGGTGAAAAGAAATAAAAATATGTATATCAACACGATGAACACTTTCAAGTACACACAGATACAAAAGCGCACACACACACACACACATAACTTCATTTGTATCACCCCTCACCCCTTTCCCCTTCCCCCCCCCCCCCCCCCCCCCCCCCCCCCCCCCCCCCCTCAATCCCCTAACTCTTTACATTATCCTTTTCTTCTTTGTTTCTTTCTTCCTTATCATCTTCTTCCACTTGGGGACATGTGTATCGATACTTTAACCCTTTCACCGCCAATGTCGCATTTTAGCACCACAGTGATTTAACACCTATGTCACTAATAAGGCATCAAATTGGGGTCTATTATCCAAAAACCCCATTGTCTTAGTTTTGGGAAGTAAGGATAGACCTTATTTTACATATGCCACAGAAGAATCCACAATACTGCAGATGGATTTTGTTCTCTACCCAGGTTAATTTAATGGGAATTCTTGCCTGAAATATGGCTGGCGGTGAAAGGGTTAAAGGAGATAAAAAAAATATCAGCTTATATAATACATGTAACTATGCCAGCATTGCACATATATATATATTTAAAGAATGAACGAACGACATTTTTATTTATACAGGGTAATGAGATAAGCATACATGCATACATTTGCACACCCAGCCCTGTGCCAAATGAAAATATCGAATAAACAGAGAGAGAGAGAGAGAGAGAGAGAGAGAGAGAGAGAGAGAGAGAGAGAGAGAGAGAGAGAGAGAGAGAGAGAGAGAGAGAGAGAGAGAGAGAGAGAGAGAGAGAGAGAGAGAGAGAGAGAGAGAGAGAGAGAGAGAGAGAGAGAGAGAGAGAGAGAGAGAGAGAGAGAGAGAGAGAGAGAGAGAGAGAGAGAGACAAAGAGAGAGATAGACAAAGAGAGACAGACAGACAGAGAGATGGCAATGGCAACGAATTTTAATGTCAACAGCTGTGTAGCCTTAATCATTAATCATTAAGTTAATGACATGAGGTTGCAGCATTGATTTACATCATTCAGTTGATAGATCAAAGCATATAAAGAAAACAAAAAGCGTAATAAATAAGAAACCAAACAACGGAAACTAGCAGATAAACAAACATTAGAATATACTAAATACAGCAAACAATCTCATGATAGAGCAAATATTGCTGACCAAGCTAACCAACTCCCAATCGTTATTATAAAGTAAACAATGTCCGTCACCAATACAATATGTACCATGACCAATATACAATATAGAACTAATAATACCTTAATAATTCATTAATAATACACACACACAAAAGTTTATAATCCGATAACAAACATTTCCTAATTTTTGATGCCTCGGCAATAAATTTGGCTAAGCATTTAATAAGTTCATTATTATTCAGCATTATAATCTCAGTTACAGTTTGTCTGTAACATTTGACTGAAAAAGTTTACAGTTTTTGCGAACTTCATCATATGCTGTACATTTAAATAGACAGACAGAGAGACAGAGACATGACATTTCAGCTTGTTCATTTCAGGCAAATGTCAATATTGAATCCATGTTAGCTGGGCCACAGAGTGAAGAAATACTTGCCAACTCAGCAGGAAGAAAATGGAGAATATATTATTATATATAGTCCCACCCCCTTTCCCATGTTGGCATCGAGAAAGGTTTGTAGCTTCATAATCTTTACAAATCTATCTCTGTGTGTTTGTGTGTGTGCATAGTGTGTGTGTGTGTATCACTGTGTGTGTGCATAGTGTGTGTGCGTGTGCATCACTGTGTGTGTGTGCGCGTGGTGTGTGTGTATAGTGTGTGTGTGTGTGGTGTGTGAGTGTGTCATTGTGTGTGTGTGTGTGTTGTGTGTGTGTAAATGTGTGTGTGTGTGTGTGTGTGTGTGTGTGTGTGCGTGCGTGTGTGCGTGTGCGTGTGCGTGCATGTGAGCGCTTGTGCATTGTGTGTGTGTGTGTGTGTGTGTGTGTGTGTGTGTGTGTGTGTGTGTGTGTTGTGTGTGTGTGTGTGTGTGTGTGTGTGTGTGTGTGTGTGTGTGTGTGTGTGTGTGTGTGTGTGTGTGTGTGTGTGTGTGTGTGTGTGTGTGTGTGTGTATGTATGTGTGTGTCTGTAGGAAGAAAAAACACCAAAACACCCATATTGTAGCCTGGTAATATTATGGAATTCTCCTTCCTCGAACACCAACTTGACAAAAGCATTGCAACTATGTAACAAAAAAATATGTAAGTATTGAAATAGGTCACATTATGACACATGCACAGGATTTACGTAAAGATAACTTAGGGATAAAAAGAAAAGTGAGAAAGAGAGAGAGAGAGAGGGAGAGGGAGAGGAAGCAAAGAGAATGGAAGTAAAGGGGGAGGAGTTGAAAGCAAGTGGTCGAGAGACACAGAGGGTGAGACAGACAGAGAAAGGGAGAGCGAGAGAAAGATGGGGGAAATATGACTTGAGAAATAACATAGTAACCATGTGTCAAGTATGCCAACACCTGTGCGCGCACACACACAGACAGACACACGCGCACACGCATACAAACTCACACACACATACACTCACTGATTCATTAACACACACTACTCACTTTCTAACTAACACAGACACATACACACACACATACAGACACACACACACACACATAGACACACACGCTTCTGTCGGGTAGCAAAGAGCTGAGAAAAGTCAATCAATCCCAAACATTGAGACCCTCTGGGTAGTTTGTCTTCAGCTTGTGGCGCCAGTACCTTTCTCTTTGCCACATCATCTGTTCTGATCAACTCGATCACTGTGACCCTCAAGTCCAGCACAGAACGATCTCCGGTATGAAAGTGGCGGGCCACCAGGGTCTCCTTTGCCACATCGTCTGTTCTGATCAACTCGATCACTGAGACCCTCAAGTCCAGCACAGAACGATCTCCGGTATGAAAGTGGCGGGCCACCAGAGTCTCCTTTGCCACATCGTCTGTTCTGATCAACTCGATCACTGAGACCCTCAAGTCCAGCACAGAACGATCTCCGGTATGAAAGTGGCGGGCCACCAGAGTCTCCTTTGCCACATCATCTGTTCTGATCAACTCGATCACTGAGACCCTCAAGTCCAGCACAGAACGATCTCCGGTATGAAAGTGGCGGGCCACCAGAGTCTCCTTTGCCACATCATCTGTTCTGATCAACTCGATCACTGAGACCCTCAAGTCCAGCACAGAATGATCTCCGGTATGAAAGTGGCGGGCCACCAGAGTCTCCTTTGCCACATTATCTGTTCTGATCAACTCGATCACTGAGACCCTCAAGTCCAGCACAGAATGATCTCCGGTATGAAAGTGGCGGGCCACCAGAGTCTCCTTTGCCACATTATCTGTTCTGATCAACTCGATCACTGTGACCCTCAAGTCACTGTGTGACTGTGTGTCACTGTGCCTTCTTCTGCCAACTTCTTCTGCCAATGATGTCCACCTGCTGTAACCGGCAATAACTGACATATATTGGGGTTCCAAGAAAAATCGCCTAGACAGATAAAAGAGCATATAGGGCCGCTAGGAACCCCCAGCTAGTCCGAGAACACCTGGCCCCATACGAGGAAGAAAAAAAAAAAAAAAAAAAAAAGAGAGAAGGAGAAGTGGTGGGAGGAGTGGGGGAGGGGAGGAGAGGGGGAGGGAAGGAAGGGGGGAGGGTGGGTGGGTCGGTTTGCATTTGTGCAGACAGCTTCAGCACCTCGAAATGAAGGAGCTGAGCGTGGGGGACTGGATGATTTCTGGGGTCAGGGAGTTCCAGTCTCGGATGATTTTGGAGAAGAAGGAATTGTTTCTGTAGTCAGTTCTTGAGGGGATTCTTTGGAATTGTAGGTTGTGGTTGTGTCTTCTTCTTCGCCTCAAGCAGCCAACTCCATCAGGCTGAAGATTCTGCTGCACTTTGGGGGGTAGTAAGACTAAGAAGACAAGAAATTATCAAGCTGAGATAGAAGTAGCCTAACGGAAAAGGAAAGTAAACATAAAATAAAACCTAGAGTAGATCTGTAGGATTTTTTTGGGGAAAAAACACACACACAAAAACTGGGGGGTAGAGGTTGGAGGGAGCTGTATCTGATGCAGGCTAGTCCATTCATAATTTTTTGTAGAACATGCCAAGCCTGGTTGCACGGCGGCGTTCGGCCAGGGTAGACCACTGCAGATGGTGGAGCATTGCGTTGACGCTAGATGTATTCTGTGTGTTTCCTTCCTCCCGTAACGCTGTGTGTGATTTGTCACAGTTGTGGTTCATTGCGTTTTTCCGTCTTATACGGTGGGGGGGGGATTAGGGTTAGGGATAGGGTTAGTATTCCAAAAAGGTTATTAGCTAAAAATGTTCCTAAAATACAGCTTTATGTATGGCAAGAAAGGCAAAAACGGAAAAATACAATTAACCGAGAAATGTAGGGGGGGTGGCACATCTTGACCTTTACCAATGTTTTATATGTGACTGTGTGTGACTGTGAGTGACTGCTTGTGACTGTGAGTTTCCTGGCAGAAGAAGGTGTTAAAAACAGGGCGTACAAAAATGAGGTCCTTAGGAACAGCGTCCATAAGGGTCTCTGACCGATTGGACGCTAATCTCACCTTCTCTAATGAGGTCAACAAGTGAACAACCTCTGTCCCCCCAAAACAAAAGACCGAATCAAACAATGCATACAGTACGCAAATCAAAGCTTTAGCATACATAGTAATGTTGAGCAGCGTAGAGACCGGGAGGCCTGTTGCTGATCTTTTGATCAGGAAACTAACTAGCCTAACTTGATTGATTGATTGATTGAATTTTATTTATAGAGGGTAATAGAGTAAGCAATAACATGCTTTTTTACATCCAGCCCTTTGGACAAAATACATATATAAAAGTAGAAAATGAAAAACGAAAATAAACACATACATTGATACAAAGTAATATAAAGCATGCAAAAAACATCCCTATATTGTAACACATCAATAACAAAATCAAACCTATTATTATTAACTATGCTAATTATTAACATTCAAAATGTGTGAAGTAAGCGCATACGGGGAAATAAAACCCAATCCTACTTTTCACACTCATCTTTAAACATTCAAAATAGAGAAGTGCACAAACATTAAAAAAAAACAACCTCAATCATACTTCATCATTAAAATGTACTTATTTGAAGAAACCCATGCATATAATAAGTCAAACATAGTATTACTTTACCTACTAAGATGAGTAGGTAAAGTAATACTATGTTAAGATTCTTAGCAACTTTGGGCAACAACCTAGCAATCTTTTGATTGCTCTTATTTCTATGACTGTTCACACGGCGGTCTGCAGCAGACACACTGGCTGTGGCACGCAGCAGGTGACGACTATAGTTGTTAATATTATATAGTCCTCCCGAGGGGGCTCGAGCCTCGAGGACCTTGTCACAAGGCTTGTGACTTGTCTTATAGTAGGAACGACGGAATTAGGTCAAGCCGCAGCGATTTTTCTCGTTGAAAATCCGAACCGCGATTTTGGCTATGTGCCAAACGGTCACTTCCTTTGCTTGTTTTTATTGGTGGTTATTCTTGGCGCTGACCATCCGAGTTTCTTTCTTTCGGGAAGCAGACACCTACTCGGTCATTCGGGAACGATCTTTTTTTACGCTAAGACGGCCGATCGCGAGAGACAAGCGATCCAATATTTGGGTCCAATTCATTCGTTTATCATTTCTGAACGGTAATTATATAATTCTTTAAAACAAATGCGCAGTTACATTTAATTATTTTTCTACAAGTACACCAAATTTGGTGCATCTAGAATAAATCTCAATGCTGCTCAAGGTCTCCACAAGTCGGGAGGTGTTACGTCGAAGACTGTCGGACATGTTTTCTGTCACGCGCATGTTGATGTTGCGATCTTGTGAGTCGCACAAAAAGCTTAGGCCTAATCTGTCTAATGTTTGGGGTTGATGTTGCCCCTTTGAATAAGCTTTATTTTGGTACCAATGTTTTGTTTATTGGTAAAAAAAAGAAAAAGTTATGGCTGTTTTATTCATCCAAACCTTGATACGGTAAGGGCCGGTAATCTTGATCAACTTTTTCTTATATAGCTCATGTAAAAAAAGCTAACATTTTAAAACGTCGTAACTTTCTCAATTTTCGACCGATTTTGATAATTTGGGTATCATTTTAAAGGTCTTGTCGGGCTCTTTCCAATGACATAATTTCATTAGGATTTGACAAAAAGTAAATATTTTTTTAAAATTTTATAACCACCCTACTTATACAGAAATTAGAGTACTATAAGTTATAGTACTCTAATTTCTGTTCTTGAAACTGTTTAGTGACCCGGCATTCACAATAGCACCATCAAGTTTAAAAACAAATCTATGCATATTTACCTTCCCAAAATTAGACATCTCTGTCAATATTAAACACAGAGCAAGTGGTATTTTGTGTGAAGAGACAGTTGTCCCTCAGCTTGTCAACTTCTGTTCTGATGCTGTTTGCCTTGGAGTGCGATCAAAGGGCAAGTACTCACGTGAACAATGACACAACAAAACAGCCCGTCCTTGAATAAAGTACCCCCGGATTTTTTAAAATTATTATTTAAAAAATATAAAAAAATGGGGAGGGGGGTACAATATTTACTTTGCGGGAAACGAAATGATCAACCAACTGTGAATTTTAAAAAAGGTTTATACTTGCCTGTGAGCTTTCTAATTCGCGCACGCACTCATATAAATACACCGCTGTGGCGGCGCATTCGGAGAGAGAGAGAGAGAGAGAGGTGCAGGCACACACACTCAGACACACACACACACGCGCGCGCGCGCATACTGACATGGTTTTTCTCTCTCTCTGTCTGTCTGTCTCTCTCTCTCTCTCTCTCTCTCTCTCTCTCTCTCTCTCTCTCTCTCTCTCTCTCTCTTTCTCTCTCTCTCTCTCTCTCTCTCTCTTTGTTTATCAGTTTTACTTTTGTTTATGTTGTCGAACACTGTTATTTCATTGAAAATATTCAAGTACCCCTCCCCCCCTTGTCATCAGACCCGTGTAGTAATGACAATAAACTTTCCAGTGTTCCAATGTTCTCTCTCTCTCTGTCTGTTTCTGTCTCTCTCTTTGTCTCTCTTTCTCTCACTCTCTCTCTGCCTCTCTCTCTCTCTCTCTCTCTCTCTCTCTCTCTCTCTCTCCTCCTCTCTCTCTCTCTCTCTCCCTCTTCTCTCTCTCTCTCTCTCTCTCTCTCTCTCTCTCTCTCCGTCTCTCTTTCTCTCTCTCTCTCTCTCTCTCTCTCTCTCTCTCTCTCTCTCTCTCTCTCTCTCCTCTCTCTCTCTCTCTCTCTCTCTCTCTCTCTCTCTCTCTCTCTCTCCCCCCCCTCTCTCTCTCTCTCTCTCTCTCTCTCTCTCTCTGTTCTCTGTTCTCTCTCTCTCTCTCTCTCTCTCTCTCTCTCTCTCTCTCTCTCTCTCTCATCTCTCTCTCTCTCTCTCTCTCTCTCTCTCTCTCTCTCTCTCTCTCTCTCTCTCTCTCTCTCTCTCTCTCTGCCTCTCTGGCTCTCTCTCTGTGTGATCGCATATATAATATACATTGACACACATGCATGCGCACCTTCCTAGCCACATACATACAAATGCTGGCACACACTGACACACATAGAGACCTACATAGAAACAGACACACAACGATGATGATAAGATGATGCTGAGTTGATGATGGTGATGATGATGAAGATGTGAAAGATGATTATGACGACGAGTTTGGTAGTCTGATAAGAGGAATAGCTAAAGAGAGACAACTGCATTATCGCTCTGCAACACAAGATAGACACAGTGAATGCCCCTGATGTTAATGCTGATGCTGAGGGGAAGAGGGAAAAAAAGAGAGAGAGATTTGAGTTTTTTGTCTGACAGCTTGGTTCCAAATCAACCCGTACACTCACATACATAAGTAGTAGTAGTAATAGTATAGTAGAATAATAGAGGGACTGGCTTCATCAGCCTAGGCCTCGCGGCCTATCAAGCGTCCCCTTCGTACTTTTCATAAATATGGGGTTGCGCTTGCTCACTACGTCATAATTTCCATTCAAATGATGATGATAAGATGATGATGAGTTGATGATGGTGATGATAAGCCCATCCAGATTATAACTAAGCCTACATGTGCGTTGGACACACGCACAAACAACGCTCAGTGTGGGACTAGCGGCAGGCCTATATGTCCTACTTCCGAAAATTTGCCTGAAGTGCGCTACACAGAGTTGAAGATCGTAATACAACAGACGTTTTCCATTGCCGCAGTTCCGGAAAACCCGGGGTGTATCCACACTCTTTGAAATGATGATTTATAATAGTTGGTCACAGGGTGTGTGTTGGGGGGGGGGGGGAGGGATAGGTACCGATTCGCCATTTCCCATCTCGCCACGTGGCCGGGAACGCCTTTTTTGTGATTAGATAAGAGTGCTAGTTTTTTCGACTCCAGGGATCATCCCAACAGCGGCCAGAGCTCTTAACAATTCCGATGCACCAGCTAGGGATGAGAACATTACGTGTGTGACCGTTTTTGATTACTCCGCCATGTGGGCAGCCACACTCCGTCTTCGGGGGATTTTTTAGACTGATGATGTTATGCTGGGAGCTTGTCATGGCTTAACCCTTTCACCGCCAGCCATATTTCAGCCAAAAATGTCCATTAAATTTACCTGGGTAGAGAACAAAATCCATTTGCAGTATTGGGGATTCTTCTGTGACAGATATAAAATAAGGTCTATCCTTACTCACCAAGACTAAGACAAGAGGGTCTTTGGATAATAGACCCCAATTTGATGCCTTTTAGTGACATCATCATATAGTAAAAAGCCAACTGTCCGTGTGTGTGTGTGTGTGTGTGTGTGTGTGTGTGTGTGTGTGTGTGTGTGTGTGTGTGTGTGTGTGTGTGTGTCTGTGTGTCTGTGTGTGTCTGTGTGTGTGTCTGAAACACAAAACGGGCTTTATAACTCCGCCGTTTTTCGACCGATTCGCTTCAAATTTGCTGTGAACCCTAACGGGGCGATGGCAACGGCAATCGAGGCGGCCATGTCATTTGCGCGTTTCGCGTATAAATCACTGTGGTGCTAAAATGCGACTTTGGAGGTGAAAGGGCTAAGACAATCCCCGCACAATCATTCAGAGCATAACAACATATGTAGCCTTGGCGTTCTAGCTTATGTCAACTGGCCTGACACAGTGCCAATGCAAGCCATCTTTACTTAACTCCTTCACTTCAATCGATTCCTTGCAGTCAGTGAAACGTCACACGGATACTGTGACATATAGGGGAAGACGGGGTAAAAAGCGCATGGGCGGGTAAGAAGCCCACCCCAATTATCTCATGAAATAAAGACAATTTCAGTCAAAGTTGCCCATGAGACGAATGCTAGACATTAACGCTCGTCTCATGGGCAAAATGAGACTGAAATTTGCTTCATTTCATGAGATAATTGGGGTGGGTTTCTTACCCGCCCAGGCGCTTTTTACCCCGTCTTCCCCTATACGCACATTCACTCAAACACACACACAGACAGACACAAGGGCAAAAATGTGGATGCACACCAAACATACATACTCACACAAACATGCACGAGGGCGCATTACCCCCACCCACCCCAACACACACATAGGCTACTGAAATAAACATGCACATTCACACGCACATACATACACACGCACATGCACGCACACTATGTACTCAAATTCAGTTAATGTTTTTGTTTTTTGTTTTTTTCTTACTTACTTTTTTCCCCTCTACTTACTTTTTTTCATGATAGTTTTTGCCCCCCCGGATCCCCACCCTAAAAACACATACTGAAATAAGCATGCATGTGTGTGCGCGCACTTGGGCTTGCACATTCACACACACACACACACACACACACACACACACACACACACACACACATACACACTATTTACCCAAATTCAGTTGTTACTTCTTTTTTAAATTTAAAATTGTTTTCAACACATTTTTATAATGAAATATGAAAAGGCCAGAACGCACAAAAAAGAGACAAGAACTGATCGACTAAGTCAATATCAAGAAAAAGAAACAAGCAGACCAACAATCGAAACAAGAATGCACAATCAAGCATAAATGCACATTATGCTAACATGGGATAACATGAGCTTTGAAACCAGTAACCCCAATAATAAAGGTCACAATGTTACTTTTTTTCCTGATACTTTTTGACCTGTAACTTTTTTTTTACTGTTACTTTCTTTCCTACAACCTGCAAGCTTTTAGTTTCGTACTTTCTTTCCGTCTTTTGAATTTTTTCATTTTCTCAAATTATTCAAAGATGATCAGACAATTTTTTTAAATCAAAATGATAAAATTAATTGTGCGTCTATTTTTATACGAAAGTATGGATGACAAAACAATGGTAGCGTGCAAAACTGTCACGTGGGATAGAGAGCTCACAATATAATTCCAAAAATAACGCGTGTATACAATCAGCCAATCAGTTCATTCGACGCGCCAACTTTGACAAGCGAGACAACAACAAGCAGACGACATGCTTACAAACTTGGTCGTCTGACTGGCTTTCTCTCTATTTTTACAAAAGGTAAGCCCTCGGAATTTGGAAATGAAATGAAATGTGATTAAGTTAGCCGGCATTCGTTGCCGTATTCAATTATTAAATCCATTGTGCGATCCAGTGAATGACCAAAACAATTTTTCAGAGACATGATAATTTTGCAAACGTAAGGTGACGGTCATGCCTGAGTAGTACTCGTTTTCAAGTTTCAAAGCACTCCATTCGAGTTTCGTTTACTTTGTGGCAATATTCACAGTTTTGGTTGTAAAGGAAATTTTCTTTTTCTTCTTCGGGTTAAATTAATGCTTTATGGTAGGTAGGTAGGTAGGTAGATACTAGATAGGGACAGGCTTCAGCCTTCAAGCCTCCGTCGCGGCTTATAAAACGTCCCATCCATTTGAATTTATTTTACATGTTTCTTGTTTGCATATTGCATGCAGTAAAAAGTACGATTTCATATAATTTATGATAAGACGATTGCAATTACAATCTTTTGTTTACATGTTTGTGTGTGGTTTCTTTTTAATTATTACTAGCGCAACGCCGAGTACCAGTAACGCCTAGTAACGGTAACGCCTAGTAACGGTAATGCCAATTACTGGTAATGCTGAGTACAGCAAATTTGAAGCGATTTCGTTAAGAAACGGCAGAGTTAAAAAGCCCCGTTTCCCGTTGGCGCTGCTCTGCGAGTGACGCGCTCTCCCGATTTTTCTTCAAATTTGCTGCCAGGCTTTGCCCCAGTGACAGCAAGCCTGACAGCAAATGTGACGCGATTCGGTTGAAAACCGGCGGAGTTATAAGGCCCGTTTTGCATCATGCTGCTGTTATGCGCCTAAGTAATCGATTCACTTCCGGTTTGGCACATCGATAGTCACCGTCCCCAGTCATCTATCTGCCAAATTCGAAGGCAATCAGCCCAGAAACGTCGGAGATATGGGCGCCGAGAGGCCGGCGGATGCGCGTTTCGCGCATTTGCGAAACCGCGCAAATGATACGGCCGCCTCGGTTGCCGTTGCCATCGCCCCGTTGGGCTCACAGCATTTGAAGCGATTCGGTCGAAAAACGGCGGAGTTATAAGGCCCGTTTCGTGTTTCAGACACACACACACACACACACACACACACACACACACACACACACACACACACACACACACACACACACACACACACACACACACACACACACACACACACACGGACACTTGCCAAATTACTATATGATTGGTAGTTATAACATGAATGCTACAATGTGCTCTAACAAGTTTGTGAATTCTTTGTGCAGCCACCCCACCAGCACGGTTTGTTCCTCCTTCCTATCTGTTGGTGCACCTTCCATGTTAGACCTACCTGGCCCCCGGGAGAATCAACCCTCTACGATGATGATACCCCAGTGTGCTGCTTCAGTGTTCCTGGCCCTTTCTCATGGAACATATATGGATACTCAAATCTGCCACAAAGGTAATTATTTTGCTTGGGTCTGAAAGCGTTGATTGCATTGAGGAATAAAAGTGGTGGACATGATTCTAGAGGGATGCTTTTACCTCTATGTGTGTGTGTGTGTGTGTGTGTGTGTGTGTGTGTGTGTGCACAGTCGCTCGTCCCCCTGGACTCTTAGACGATTTTTGTGAGAATAGTGAAAGTGATGCCTTCATTTATGTCGGAGGCTGTGTGTAAACTGCCAATCCAGTTGATGCTATCGCCATTATAATGCAGCATATGCACAAAAGGATTTTAGAAAAATAAATCTATACTGTTTGCCAATGTAAGTATTTGACTTCAACGATAAGGGCAATATTAACATTTCTTCCCCTCACAACACTATCTGAACCATCTTAGACGGAAAAAGTGCTGTCTCTATAGGGGATTTGAAGAATGAAAATATCACTTTTTCTGTCAAAAAATTCAACCAATATTTCGCAAGTGAAGTTATAGTCCGCGTGTACTACAACTGCACTTGTCGCAAGTGAAGTTATAGTGCGCATGCCCTACAACTGCACTTGTACCGTTTTGGGTTGAGGGGAAGAAATGTTAATATTGCCACGATAAGTATAGATCAGATGTAATAAAATATTAACATTTTAAAGTTGATTTAGAGTTATAACAGTGATGTTATGATGTGCCCTTACATGTTTGTCCTTTGTGCAGGCACCCCATTCAGCACGGTTTGTTCCTTGTACCTGTCGGTGCACCCTCCATGCTAGACCTACCTGGCCCACGGGAGAATCGACCCTCTACGATGATGACACCGTCCATGCTAGACCTACCTGGCCCACGGGAGAATCGACCCTCTACGATGATGACACCCTCCATGCTAGACCTACCTGGCCCACGGGAGAATCGACTCTCTACGATGATGACACCCTCCATGCTAGACCTACCTGGCCCACGGGAGAATCGACCCTCTACGATGATGACACCCTCCATGCTAGACCTACCTGGCCCACGAGAGAATCGACCCTCTACGATGATGACACCCTCCATGCTAGACCTACCTGGCCCACGAGAGAATCGACCCTCTACGATGATGACACCCTCCATGCTAGACCTACCTGGCCCACGGGAGAATCGACCCTCTACGATGATGACACCCTCCATGCTAGACCTACCTGGCCCACGGGAGAATCGACCCTCTACGATGATGACACCCTCCATGCTAGACCTACCTGGCCCACGGGAGAATCGACCCTCTACGATGATGACACCCTCCATGCTAGACCTACCTGGCCCACGGGAGAATCGACCCTCTACGATGATGACACCCTCCATGCTAGACCTACCTGGCCCACGAGAGAATCGACCCTCTACGATGATGACACCCTCCATGCTAGACCTACCTGGCCCACGGGAGAATCGACCCTCTACGATGATGACACCCTCCATGCAGACCTACCTGCCCACGGGAGAATCGACCCTCTACGATGATGACACCTCCATGCAAGACCTACCTGGCCCACGGGAGAATCGACCCTCTACGATGATGACACCGGCAAGACCTACCTGGCCCACGGGAGAATCGACCCTCTACGATGATGACACCCTCCATGTCAGACCTACCTGGCCCACGGGAGAATCGACCCTCTACGATGATGACACCCTCCATGCTAGACCTACCTGGCCCACGGGAGAATCGACCCTCTACGATGATGACACCCTCCATGCTAGACCTACCTGGCCCACATGAGAATCGACCCTCTACGATGATGACACAGTACCGCCTCCCATGCACGACTACCTCCATGTGTGTGTGACCTACCTGGCCCACGGGAGAATCGACCCTCTACGATGATGACACCCTCCATGCAAGACCTACCTGGCCCACGGGAGAATCGACTCTCTACGATGATGACACCCTCCATGCATGACCTACCTGGCCCACGGGAGAATCGACCCTCTACGATGATGACACCGCCATGCTAGACCTACCTGGCCCACGGGAGAATCGACCCTCTACGATGATGACACCCTCCATGCAAGACCTACCTGGCCCACGGGAGAATCGACTCTCTACGATGATGACACCCTCCATGCTAGACCTACCTGGCCCACGGGAGACTATCGACCCTCTACGATGATGACACCCTCCATGCTAGACCTACCTGGCCCACGGGAGAATCGACTCTCTACGATGATGACACCCTCCATGCAAGACCTACCTGGCCCACGGGAGAATCGACCCTCTACGATGATGACACCCTCCATGCTAGACCTACCTGGCCCACGGGAGAATCGACTCTCTACGATGATGACACCCTCCATGCTGACCTACCTGGCCCACGGGAGAATCGACCCTCTACGATGATGACGCCCTCCATGTTAGACCTACCTGGCCCACGGGAGAATCGACCCTCTACGATGATGACACCCTCCATGTTAGACCTACCTGGCCCACGGGAGAATCGACCCTCTACGATGATGACACCTAATGCAAGACCTACCTGGCCCACGGGAGAATCGACCCTCTACGATGATGACACCGTCCATGTTAGACCTACCTGGCCCACGGGAGAATCGACCCTCTACGATGATGACACCCTCCATGCTAGACCTACCTGGCCCACGGGAGAATCGACCCTCTACGATGATGACACCCTCCATGCTTAGACCTACCTGGCCCACGGGAGAATCGACCCTCTACGATGATGACACCCTCCATGCTAGACCTACCTGGCCCACGGGAGAATCGACCCTCTACGATGATGACACCCTCCATGCTAGACCTACCTGGCCCACGGGAGAATCGACCCTCTACGATGATGACACCCTCCATGCTAGACCTACCTGGCCCACGGGAGAATCGACCCTCTACGATGATGACACCCTCCATGCTAGACCTACCTGGCCCACGGGAGAATCGACCCTCTACGATGATGACACCCTCCATGCTAGACCTACCTGGCCCACGGGAGAATCGACCCTCTACGATGATGACACCCTCCATGCTAGACCTACCTGGCCCACGGGAGAATCGACCCTCTACGATGATGACACCCTCCATGCTAGACCTACCTGGCCCACGGGAGAATCGACCCTCTACGATGATGACACCCTCCATGTCAGACCTACCTGGCCCACGGGAGAATCGACCCTCTACGATGATGACACCCTCCATGCTAGACCTACCTGGCCCACGGGAGAATCGACCCTCTACGATGATGACACCCTCCATGTCAGACCTATCTGGCCCACGGGAGAATAGACCCTCTACGATGATGACACCCTCCATGTCAGACCTACCTGGCCCACGGGAGAATCGACCCTCTACGATGATGATACCCCAGTGTGCTGCTTGATGTGTTCCCAACCCTACCTCACGGAACATACGTACATCAAAATCTGCCACAAAAAAGGTAACTCTTTAGTTTTGGTCTGAAGAAGTTGATTGCATTCATAAATTTTAAAAAAAGGTGGACATGATTCTAGAGATAAGTTTTTACATGTGTGTGTGTGTGTGTGTGCGCGTGCGCGCGTGCACGAGTCTCCATGGACTTTTAAACGATTTTTGTGAGAATAGTAAAAGTGATGCCTTCATTTATGCCTGAGGCTGTATGTAAACTGCCTATCCAGTTGAGGCTATCGCCACTTTATTGTGTGTGTGTGCGCGTACGCGCACGCACACGCGCACGCGCACGCGCACGAGTCCCCATGGACTTTTAAACGATTTTTGTGAGAATAGCAAAAGTGATACCATAATTTATGTCTGAGGCTGTATGTAAACATCCTATGCAGTTGAGGCTATCGCCATTTTATTGCAGCATATACACACAAGGTTTTTAGATAAAGCAATTAATAATTTTGACCAATGTAACTGTTTGAATTCAATATAATAGGTGGCTTGTGTTTGTAAGTGTTTTTTTTATAACCTTGTTTATTTTTATGCACTGCATGGTTTTTTTTGCATGGCGTCTCCCACCCAGCACGGTTTGTTCCTCATACCTCATGGGTCGGTGCACCCTTCATGTCAAACCTACCTGACCCACGGGAGAATCGACCCTGTACGATGACGACACCCTCCATGCCAGACCTACCTGGCCCACGAGAGAATCGACCCTCTACGATGATGATTCCCAAGTGTGCTGCTTCAGTGTCCCCAACCCGACCTCATGGAAATTATGTGCTCCAAATTATCTGCCACAAAAAGGTAAATCTATTATAACCATACTGTACCAACACTCAAAACAATTGTATACACGCTTACCAGTTTGGAAAAGGGAAACCACCCTTCGTCGGTAGTATTACCTCCCCTGTCACTACCGACCACGTGGTTCCCCTGACCTTGCCAATCACTTTTTATATTTCCACGCTACCATCTTGTCACACCACATCTCCTCCTGGACGTCAATCCTCTCCTCTCCTGGACGTCACATACCTCCTCTCCTGGCAATCACTCCCCTCCTCTCCTGGACGTCACACCCCTCCTGGACGTCACACCCCTCCTCCTCCTGGATGTCACTCCCCTCCTCTCCAGGACGTCACAACCATCCTGGACGTCACTTCCCTCCTCTACTGGAAGTGACTCCTCTCCTCTCCTGGACGTCACACCCCTCCTCTCCTGGTCATCACACCCCTCCTCTCCTGGACGTCACACCCCTCCTCTCCTGGACGTCACACCCCTCCTCTCCTGGACGTCACACCCCTCCTCTCCTCGTCACACCCCTCCTTCTGGACGTCACTCCCCTCCTCTCCTTGACGTCACTCCCCTCCTCTCTTGGACGTCACTCCCCTTCTCTCTTGGACGTCACTCCCCTCCTCTCCTGGTCACCACAACCCTGCTCCTCCGGACGTCACACCCCTCCTCTCCTGGACGTCACACCCCTCCTCTCCTGGACGTCACACCCCTCCTCTCCTGGTCATCACACCCCTCCTCTCCTGGTCATCATTCTCCTCCTCCTCCTGGGACGTCACACCCGTCTCCTGGTCATCATACCCTTTCTTTTCCGGGACGTCACACCCCTTCACTCCTGGTCATCATACCCCTCCTTCTCCGGGACGTCACACCCCTTCTCTCCTGGTCATCATACCCCTCCTCTCCTGGGAGTCCACCCTCCTCCTCCTGGACGTCACACCCCTCCTCTCCTGGACGTCACACCCCTCCTCCTCCTGGACGTCACACCCCTCCTCCTCCTGGACGTCACACCCCATTCTCCTGGACCCACCTCCTCCTCCTGGACGTCACACCCCTCCTCCTCCTGGACGTCACACTCCTCCCTTGGCGTCACACCCCTCCTCTACTGGACGTCACACCCCTCCTCTACTGGACGTCACACCCCTCCTCCTGGACGTCACACCCCTCCTCCTCATACACCTCTTCTGGACGTCACACCCCTCCTCCTCCTGGACGTCACTCCTCGTCCTCCTCCTCCTGGACGTCACACCCCTCCTCCTCCTGGACGTAGCACACCCCCTCTCCTCGTCATTATACCCTCCTCCTGGGCGTCACAACCCTCTCCTGGGACGTCACACCCCCCTCCTCGTCATTATACTCCTCCTCCTGGGCGTCACACCCCTCCTCTCCTGGTCATCGCACCTCTCCAATCCTGGCATACTCCTCAGTGTTCCTGACCCTTTATCATGGAACATATGGATACTAACATCTGCCACTAAGGTAAATAATCCTATTCTAACCATACTGACCAACACTCCTCCTTCTGGACAGCACACCCCTCCCTGGTCATCTCCTCCTGGACGTCACACCCCTCCTCTCCTGGACATCACACCCCTCCTCCTGGCATACTCCTCAACCCTTTATCACACCCCTATGGATCCTCCTGCCACTGGTAAGGACGTCACTCCCCTCCTCCTCCAGGACGTCAACACCAACACTCAAAACATAAATCACCATCAGTTAGAAAGAGGGTTTCTGAGACCTTTTAAACGAACCTACAATGTTCTCCGTAGCCGAATTCGAAGGAGAGAACCGCTTCTCTGCTGGTCACACCCCACCTCTCCTGGTCATCACACCTCTCCTCTCCTGGCGTACTCCACAGTGTTCCTGACCCGTTATCATGGAACATATGGATACTCAAATCTGCCACAAAGATAAACGTGTTCTAGTCATACTGACCAACACTCAAAACTATAGCGTAAAGAAACAGATTTGTATTAATATTACTATATATTTTGTAACTAAATACTTATTCTAATTATACTGACCAACACTCAAAACTATAGCAGAAACTGACGGATTTCTATTAATGTTACTATATATTTTGTAACTAAATACTTACCAAACTCAAAACACAAATGTTCTCCGTTAGAAAGAATTTCTGAGACCTTTTAAACGAACCCACAATGCTCTCCGTAGCCGAATTCGAACGAGAGAACTGCTTCTCTGCTGGTAACACCCCTCCTCTCCTGACCATTTATCATCGAACATATGGATACTAAAACCTCCTCCTGGACATCACCCCCTTCCTCCTCCTGGACGTCACATCCCTCCTATTCTGGACATCACCCCCCTGCTCTCCTGGACATCACACCCCTCCTCCTCCTGGACATCACACCCCTCCTCCTCCTGGACATCACACCCCTCCTCCTCCTGGACATCACACCCCTCCTCCTCCTGGACGTCACTCATCCTCCTGGACCTCCTCCTCCTCCTGGACATCACACCCCTCCTCCTCCTGGACATCACACCCGTCCTCCTCCTACATCACACCCCTCATCTCCTGGTCGTCACACCCCTCCTCCTCCTGGTCGTCACACCCCTCCTCTCCTGGACGTCACACCCCTCCTCCTCCTGGACGTCACACCCCTCCTCCTGGACGTCACACCCCTCCTCTCCTGGACGTCACTCCCCTCCTCTCCTGGACGTCACTCCCCTCCTCTCCTGGACGTCACTCCCCTACTCTCCTGGACGTCACAACCCTCTTCTCCTGGTCATCACATACCTCCTCCTCCTGGACGTCACACCCCTCTTCTCCTTGTCATCACATACCTGCTCCTCCTGGACATCACTCCCCTCCTCTCCTGGTCATCACACCCCTCCTCCTCCTGGACGTCACACCCCTCTTCTCCTGGTCATCACACCCCTCCTCCTCCTGGACGTCACACCCCTCCTTTCCTGGACGTCACTCCCCTCCTCTCCTGGACGTCACTTCTCCTCCTGGACGTCACATACCTCACCTCCTGGACGTCACACCCCTCCTCCTCCTGGACGTCACACCCCTCCTCCTCCTGGACGTCACTCCCCTCCTCTCCTGGACGTCACTCCCCTCCTCTCCTGGACGTCACTCCCCTACTCTCCTGGACGTCACTCCCCTCTTCTCCTTGTCATCACATACCTGCTCTCCTGGACGTCATTCCCCTCCTCTCCTTGTCATCACATCCCTCCTCCTCCTGGACGTCACACCCCTCCTCTCCTGGACGTCACTCCCCTCCTCTCCTGGACGTCACTCCCCTCCTCTCCTGGTCATCACATACCTCCTCCTCCTGGACGTCACACCCCTCCTCCTCCTGGACGTCACACCCCTCCTCCTCCTGGACGTCACTCCCCTCCTCTCCTGGACGTCACTTCCCTCCTCTCCTAAACGTCACAACCCTCCTGGACGTCACAACCCTGCTACTGGTCATCACACCCCTCCTCCTCCGGGACGTCACATCCCTTCTCTCCTGGTCATCACGCCCTTCCTCTTCTGGTCATCATACTCCTCCTCATCCTGGACGTCACACACCTCCTCCTGGTCATCACGCCCCTCCTCTCCTGGTCATCATACTCCTCCTCATCCTGGACGTCACACACCTCCTCTCTGGTCATCACTTCCCTCCTCCCTTATTCTCCTTGGCGTCACAACCCCTGCTCACACCCCTCCTGGATGTCACACCCCTCTCTCCTGGTCATCATCCCTTCCTTCTGGTCATCACACCCCTCCTCTCCTGGACGTCACACCCTCCTCCTGGTCATCACGCCCCTCCTCTCCTGGTCATCATACTCCTCCTCATCCTGGACGTCACACACCTCCTCCTGGTCATCATACATTCCCTTGGCGTCTCCCCCTGCTCTCCTGGACGTCACACCTCTCATCTCCTGGTGATCACACCCCTCCTCTCCTGGACGTCACACCCCTCCTCCTGGACGTCACACCCCTCCTCCTCCTGGACGTCACACCCCTCCTCCTCCTGGACGTCACACCCCTCCTCCTCCTGGACGTCACACCCCTCATGGCGTCACACCCCTCCTTCTCCTGGACGTCACACCCCTCCTCCTCCTGGACGTCACACCCCTCCTCCTCCTGGACGTCACACCCCTCCTCCTCATGGCGTCACACCCCTCCTCCTGGACGTCACACCCCTCCTCCTTCTGGGCTTCACACCCCTCCTCTCCGATCCTGGCATACTCCTCAGTGTTCCTGACCCTTTATCATGGAACATATGGATACTAACATCTGCCACTAAGGTAAATAATTATATTCTAACCATACTGACCAACACTGAAAACTTCTGGACATCACACCCCTCCTCCTCCTGGACATAACACCCCTCCTCCTCCCAACCATCACACCCCTCATCCTCCTGGACGTCACTCCCCTCCTCCTCCAGGACGTCAACACCAACACTTAAAAAATAAATCACCATCAGTTAGAAAGAAGGTTTCTGAGACCTTTTAAACGAACCTACAATGTTCTCCGTAGCCGAATTCGGAGGAGATAACTGCTTCTCTGCTGGTCACACCCCTCCTCTCGTGGTCATCAGACCTCTCCTCTCCTGGCATACTCCACAGTGTTCTTGACCCTTTATCATGGAACATATGGATACTCAAATCTGCCACAAAGATAAACGTGTTCTAGTCATACTGACCAACACTCAAAACTATAGCGTAAAGAAACAGATTTGTATTAATATTACTATATATTTTGTAACTAAATACTTATTCTAATTATACTGACCAACACTCAAAATATAAATAACCATCCTCTACTGGATGTCACACCCGAACCCACAATGGTCTCCATAGCCGAATTCGAACGAGTCATAACTGCTCCTCTGCTGGTCACACCCCTCCTCCCTGGACAACACCCCCCTCCTCTCCTGACCACCCCTCCTCGAACTGGATACACACCCCTCCTCCTGGTCGTCACCCCCTCCTCTCCTGGACGTCACACCCCTCCTCCACCTGGACGTCACACCCCTCCTCTCCTGGTCATCATACCCCTCCTCCTCCTGGACGTCACACCCCTCCTCTCCTGGGCGTCACACCCCTCCTCTCCTGGACGTCACACCCCTCCTCCTGGTCGTCATACACCTCTTCTCCTGGTCATCACACCCCTCCTCCACCTGCACGTCACACACCTCCTCTCCTCGTCATCATACTCCTCCTCCTCCTGGGCGTCAAGCTCCTCCTCCTCCTGGACGTAATACACCTCCTTCTCCTCGTCATCATACTCCTCCTCCTCCTGGGCGTCACAACCCTCCTCCTCCTGGACGTCCACACCCCTCCTCTCCTGGTCATCATACCCCTCCTCCTCCTGGACGTCACACCCCTCCTCCTCCTGGTCATCACACCTCCTCCTCCTGGCATCACATCTCAGTGTTCCTGACCCTTTATCATGGAACATATGGATACTAACATCTGCCACTAAGGTACATAATTATATTGTAATTATACTGACCAACACTGAAAACTATAGCAGACACTGCCGGATTTCTATGAATGTTACTATATATTTTGTAACTAAATACTTACCAACACTCAAAACATCTCACTGAGTTAGAAAGAAGGTTTCTGAGACCTTTTAAACGAACCTACAATGTTCTCCGTAGCCGAATTCGAAGGAGAGAACCGCTTCTCTGCTGGTCACACCCCACCTCTCCTGGTCCTCCTGGACAGTCACATGACGTAAGTGTCCCGCGCGACATGCTTTCTTTATTTCTATCTACACCCCACCCCCCTTCTCTCCTGGTCATCATACCCCTCCTCTCTCCTTTTCATTTCTCGACCCCTCCACTTTAATTGCCCGACGTCAAAGAGAACGCCGATTAAGGCCGTGTCTGTTTGAAGTTCGATTTGTCTCCCCGGTCGGCACACCCCTCCCCTACTGAGGTTATCTCCCTTCTCCTCCCCCCCTCTTATCTACCCTCCTCACCATGAGAAAGTGACAACCACGGTCCTCTCCTTTGAAGACGGTTTTGCCCACTCCTATCATGAGCTGGACGTCAGGTTAGGAATCCTCCTCTCATGTGATAATGCTGTAATCACCCCGTGATTGTTCTGTACATTTTGAACATCATCTTGTGATGTGTCGACTGCTATAAACCAATCCAGGCTTTCATTGTTTGAAAGTGAAGGACTATAATTGGAGTCCTGAGAAAAAGTTGTCACACAAGATTCTGAAACGTAGCTAGAGCAACACTCCCAGCCTGTCATAATAAGCCCACTAGTAAGTATTATTGATGGCAGGTGATTGAGATCTCCTTTGTTTGACGTCAGTTTTGATCTAGATCCTATGTTCAATGATGAATAAGGAGTAGATAGATATGTTATAGAAAAGAAGTGGTAAACATTCTATTCTATTTATGTGCACTGATTATTTGTGTGTGTGTTTTTTTGACTTTAACTCTTTTCCTACCATCACCGGATCCCTGCCTACTAACCCTTTTGTCTATTTTTAGTAGGAAACCTATGGGCTGCAATCTTGCACTTTACCCCTACCTTCCTTTCCAGGTGTTGGATGGAGAGTGATGTTGTCCTTGATCACCTTTTATGTTTTACTGATCTCAGTTTGTTAACTCCTATTCAGTTTATTTATTACCCTGTGCTATTGTACAAGGGAAGCCTTCTAGCCGGTTGGGATCCACTAATTCCCTGCCGACTGAAGCCCCTTGTCTCTAAGCCATAGAGATCTCACATCCACCTTCTCCTGTGATTATCAGCAGGGCATCGTGGGCAGGACACATCTCCTCCTGACTCATCAACCCCTTATTCCAAGACGGGAAAGCCGCCTCCTGGATGCCACACCTCATGAATCCGTGAGGAGACCACGCCTGAACCGTGCCATCCCGCGAAGCCGTAACCGGAACTCCTCTGGGAGCTACTCTCACCTGACGAGCAAGCCCAGCCACCCCAGCACTCGCCGATCACCCACGGAGGAACACCCCTCAGCTAAGTCCTGGACGTCGCCAATCATTTGAACTTTCCTACGGACACTGAAGATAATTAGTAACCCTTCCGGCATGGGGCGAACCTTATAGAAAGACAAAAGTCTTGTAAATCCTTTCGGATTCCATTGTTTTTTTATCCATATTTTGTTTTGGCGCCATTGAGCTGCTTTATTAAGGTTGTTGCATAATCTTATGCAGATTTTGTGAGTAAACTAAAATACAATAGTCAAATAATCCTGAACCCTTTGGTCAGACTGATGAGAGTGGGAGTCTTGTAATTTCATGTAAAACCCTACTTCTCTCTGTCTGCCATTTAGAGCAATTCAACCACTTGTATTTCTTACAAGGTTACGAGCCAGAACCCGGGCACAAATATAAATTTATTAGATGAAAAGGGGCCGGGAAAGTTGCTCATCTCCCATACCCTAGAGAAGTGGGCTAAAGGCAAATTTTCTAAAGTCTTCCCTAGGGACTTAGCCTTTTAACCCATTACCTCGTCACAGTTCCTGACCCTTTATCATGGAACATAATTATGGATACTCAAATCTGCCACAAAGATAGATGTGTTCTAGTCATACTGACCAACACTCAAAACTATAGCGTAAAGAAACAGATTTGTATTAATATTACTATATATTTTGTAACTAAATACTTACTCCTAAATACTTACCAACACTCAAAATATAAATAACCATCCTTTGGAAAGAAGGTTACTGAGACCTTTTAAACGAACCCACAATGTTCTCCGTAGCCGAATTCGAACGAGATAACTGCTTCTCTGCTGGTAACACCCGTCATCCCTGGTCAACACCCCCCTCATCTCCTGACCATTTATTATCGAACATATGGATACTAAAATCTGCCACAGAACGTCACCCCCTTCCTCTCCTGGACCTATTCTGGACGTCACCCCCCTGCTCTCCTGGGCGTCTCACCCCTCCTCTCCTGGACGTCTCACCCCTCATCTCCTGGTCATCACAAACCTCGTATCCTGGACGTCAAACCCCTCCTCGTCCTGGACGTCACACCCCTCCTCCTCCTGGACGTCACTCCCCTCCTCCTCCTGGTCATCACACCCCTCCTCCTGGTCACCACACCCCTCCTCCTCCTGGTCGTCAGACCCCTCATCCACCTGGACGTCACACCCCTCCTCCTCCTGGACGTCACATACCTCCTCCTGCTGGACGTCACATCCCTTCCTCTCCTGGACATCACTCCCCTCCTCTCCTGGACGTCACAACCCTCCTCCTGGACACACACAACCCTTCTCCTGGTCATTATACCCCTCCTCCTCCGGGACGACACACCCCTACTCTCCTGGTAATCACACCCCTCCTCTCCTGGTCATCATACCCCTCGTCCTCCTGGATGTCACACCCCTCCTCCTCCTGGTCATCATACCCCTCCTTCTCCGGGACGTCACACCCCTTCACTCCTGGTCATCATACCCCTCCTTCTCCTGGGCGTCTCACCCCTCCTCTCCTGGACGTCACACCCCTCACCTCCTGGATGTCACACCCCTCCTCCTCCTGGACGTCACACCCCTCCTCCTGGACGTCACACACCTCCTCTCCTGGACGTCTCACCACTCATCTCCTGGACGTCACACCCCTCCTCCTCCTGGACGTCACAGACCTCCTCTCCTTGTCACACGACACACCCCTCCTCCTCCTGAACGTCACACCCCTCCTCCTGGACATCACATCCCTCCTTCTCCTGGACGTCAATCCTCTCCTCTCCTGGACGTCACACCCCTGCCTCCTCCTGGTCGTCACACCCGTCCTCCTCCTGGTCATGACACCCCTCCTCTCCTGGACGTCACACCCCTCCTCCTCCTGGACGTCACACCCCTCCTGCTCCTGGACGTCACACCCCTCCTCTCCTGGACGTCACTCCCCTCCTCTCCTGGACGTCACTCCCCTACTCTCCTGGACGTCACTCCCCTACTCTCCTGGACGTCACTCCCCTCTTCTCCTGGTCATCACATACCTGCTCCTCCTGGACGTCACTCCCCTCTTCTCCTTGTCATCACATCCCTCCTCCTCCTGGACGTCACACCCCTCCTTTCCTGGACGTCACACCCCTCCTCCTCCTGGACGTCACTCCCCTCCTCTCCTGGACGTCACTTCCCTCCTCTCCTAAACGTCACAACCCTCCTGGACGTCACAACCCTGCTACTGGTCATCACACCCCTCCTCCTCCGGGACGTCACATCCCTTCTCTCCTGGTCATCACGCCCTTCCTCTTCTGGTCATCATACTCCTCCTCATCCTGGACGTCACACACCTCCTCCTGGTCATCACGCCCCTCCTCTCCTGGTCATCATACTCCTCCTCATCCTGGACGTCACACACCTCCTCCTGGTCATCATACCCCTTATTCTCCTTGGCGTCTCCCCCTGCTCTCCTGGATGTCACACCTCTCATCTCCTGGTGATCACACCCCTCCTCTCCTGGACGTCACACCCCTCCTCATGGACGTCACACCCCTCCTCTCCTGGTGATCACACCCCTCCTCTCCTGGACGTCACACCCCTCCTGGACGTCACACCACTCCTCCTCCTGGACGTCACACCCCTCCACCTCCTGGACGTCACACCCCTCCTCCTGGACGTCACACCCCTCCTTCTCCTGGACGTCACACCCCTCCTCTCCTGGACGTCACACCCCTCCTCCTGGACGTCACACCTCTCATCTCCTGGTGATCACACCCCTCCTCTCCTGGACGTCACACCCCTCCTCCTGGACGTCACACCCCTCCTCCTCCTGGACGTCACACCCCTCCTCCTCCTGGACGTCACACCCCTCCACCTCCTGGACGTCACACCCCTCCTCCTCCTGGCGTCACACCCCTCCTTCTCCTGGACGTCACACCCCTCCACCTCCTGGACGTCACACCCCTCCTCCTCATGGCGTCACACCCCTTCTTCTCCTGGACGTCACACCCCTCCTTCTGGGCTTCACACCCCTCCTCTCCTGGTCATCGCACCTCTCCGATCCTGGCATACTCCTCAGTGTTCCTGACCCTTTATCATGGAACATATGGATACTAACATCTGCCACTAAGGTAAATAATTATATTCTAACCATACTGACCAACACTGGAAATTTCTGGACATCACACCCCTCCTCCTCCTGGACATAACACCCCTCCTCCTCCCAACCATCACACCCCTCATCCTCCTGGACGTCACTCCCCTCCTCCAGGACGTCAACACCAACAACAAAACATAAATCGCCATCAGTTAGAAAGAAGGTTTCTGAGACCTTTTAAACGAACCTACAATGTTCTCCGTAGCCGAATTCGGAGGAGAGAACTGCTTCTCTGCTGGTCACACCCATCCTCTCCTGGTCATCACACGTCTCCTCTCCTGGCATACTCCACAGTGTTCTTGACCCTTTATCATGGAACATATGGATACTCAAATCTGCCACAAAGATAAACGTGTTCTAGTCATACTGACCAACACTCAAAACTATAGCGTAAACAAACAGATTTGTATTAATATTACTATATATTTTGTAACTAAATACTTACTCCTAAATACTTACCAACATTCAAAATATAAATAACCATCCTTTGGAAAGAAGGTTACTGAGACCTTTTAAACGAACCCACAATGTTCTCCACGGGAGTTGGAACGAGGGGGAGGGGGAAGGGGGGGTGTCTTTCGTACAAATAGTTCCTCCACCTTCTTGAAGTTCTGTGCTTGTAACTTCCTCTGATCTGTCACTCTCTTTGGCTCTGCCTTTCCCCTTTGCTTACAGTCATCTACTAGATGCCTTAACCTGGTCCATTCTCCTGCCTTTGTTCATGAAACTCTTGCGAAGATTTTCTCCAGCCCAAGGACAACAGTGAGGCCACTTCTTAGTTAGACGCACAACGGCAGCGTGACGCATCTGTGCTCATAATTGACAGGAAACTGAACGGTCCCCCTCGGGGGGAGGGGGGGGGGGGGGGTCTTTCTGATTTAACGTCTATCCACTACTTGTGATGAGACGAATGTGTGTGTGTGTGCGTGGGTGCGTGCGTGCGTGTATGTAGGCGTACGTTTGTTTATCATATAGTGTGTACAATTCATTTTTTAGTGAATAACTAAACCGCTTAGTCGTTGTTGATTTATGCTTTGATTGAAATAGATTGTTTAGAGCAATTTGTGTCAGGTTAATTTCAGCTTCAAGCCTATAATTTTCGATTGAAATGTCCTTTTGGTGATGCCATCGTTTGCAACTGACTATGCTTAAATAATAAATAAACATACTTATTATTGAAATATTCTTTCACATCAAGTGTTCTGCGTTTCCCTCTAAGAATGTCTGTCTGTTTGTCGCTTAACCAATTGCACGCAGACAAACAGACAGACAGACAGACAGATACATATATATACACACGAATACACACATAAATACACGCATGTGTGCGTGAACGCACGTATACACGCATGCAAAGGCAACACACAAACACACATGCACATCACCACACACGACGCACTGCTATGTACACATACATTCATATGCGTTTGCGCGCGCACACACACACGGGCACGTGTGAGTTTGCACATGTCAAAAATAGGGTTAGGTGGCTCACACACGACTGCTAAACACGAAAAAGAAATACAGATATTGAGAGATGCTGGTGAGTAATTCCGGCAGGCTCTTAGCACGCAAACTTCCACAATGCCATCCCATCGCTAGACTCGCGCTAGGCATACAAGTAGCCTACACAGTCTTTTTCTACTGAGTGTCTTTGATTATATTACTTGGTTTAAATACAGTCTCCATCTGTTCAATCAATTGTGCAACTATGATGTTAATTCAAGGAGCACGGTATAAGCTTTGAGCTTGTTGTTGCTCTAATTGTCTTTCTGTCTGATCGTTTTCAAAGGAATAAAGATTTGTTTAAGCCAAACACTGCGTAAGTCGCATCCTCAAAATGTTATGAAACATCTGGTTTTATTTTAACAGTTACTTAGTAAAGTATTAACCATATAAGGCATTGGGGTCTCCGTCAAGGAAAAAGTACCGTTATAATCATTCATGTTTTTGTCGATCACTCAGTTTCCTGCCATATGAGCGCAGATGCGTCATGCTGCTGCTACGCGCCAAACTCAGAAATAGGCCCAGTATGCCTGTCTTTGGCTGGAGAAAATCTTCGTAAGAGTTTCTAGAACGAAGGCACGGGAATGGACCAGTAAAGCCAGAAAGATAGTAGTAGATGACAGTAAGCAAAGGGAAAAGGCAGAATCAAAGAGAGTGACAGATTAGAGGAAGTTACAAGCATAAACTTCCAGAAGGTGGGGGAACTATTTGTACAACTGAAAGACCCCCTGGGATCCCCAAGAGGGACAGTCAGTAAAATAAGGTATGCAGTGGGGCATTTGCCACGGGCGGTCGTCGTCATGCAGACTATACTAGTGTCTGGTTATACTTTTGCCCGCATGTTTTGCCCGTAGTTTTACGAGAACTATCTTATTCAAAGCCTTAATTGACATTCCAAGGTCGCTCATCCGCGCGGCAAATGGTCAATGCGGGTACCCACATATGGCTTGGCATGGAGGACTTTGTGATAGAGGGCAGTTACGAATGGACCTCCATTCGCACCAGGCCTTCCTACTATGGCTGGTACCCACGTGTCGTCATATCCGGCCACAAGGAGCGCCATATTATGGGAAACCGCCATCTTAGTCACTAACTTTGTTTGAAACATGCCAGATCGATGCTGCGTATTTGGCTGTTCCAATTCGAAACTTATCTAAACTGTATTTATAACATCTGGATGTTTTCTTTACACATTTAGATAACATTTTCACTTTGTTTACACACAAATAAGGACTAAGATGGCGACACTTCCGTTGGAATGGTCGAGATGCGCAAGCAGGTCGGGGGGGGGGGGGGGGGGGGAATAACCAAAGACACTGAAAAGAAAAGACTAACATCCGGTCCCTTTTCCCTATATGAGTAGTGAGGACAGAAACACTGGTTATGTCCCTTTTAAACGTGACACATTTAGGTTAAAAACACGTCGATAGGCCAGTTGAATTCTCCGTTCAAATTCCAGTCTAATAGCCGCCACTGTGAATGGTGTAACTACCCCACTAACGATAACTCTAACAGCCCGGCTCGCCGTAACTCTTAAGTAGTCCATCTTACCCTTTTAGAGTCTTTGCTATAACTGGCTGCCTGGCGAACCCAATAACTTTGGTATAATATTTTCTGATAATATTTTCTATTAGATCGTGGCGGTACCATAGCCGATGAGGTTTAACCGAGGCGTGGTTACTGCTACACCTATCTGTATTGTCAAAAATCGGGACTTTACTGGTGTTGCACTGCCTCCGGGCATTGCCTCCAGTATTGTTCCCACCAACTTTGTAGTATCTACAAATGTCTCATATGTGTCTGTTCGATGAAAATGGTGTTTTACGTCCTCTCGGTCATAGACACATATGGGACATTTGTAAATACAAAGATGGTGGGAACAATACTGGCGGCAATGCCCGGAGGCAGTGCAACACCAGTAAAGTCCCGAGTTTTTAACAATAAAGATAGGTGTAGCGGTAACCACGCCTCGGTTCAACCTCATCGGCTATGGTACCGCCACATTAGTAGGTTAACTAATGATGTGTCTGTTCCAGACCGAGAGGACGTAAAACACCATTTTTCATTCAATCCAATAACTTTGGTGACCTGGAGGATTGCGTGGCGATGACCATCCTGTGTAGAGTGGCACAGTGGCAGCGCGTTCGCTTCGTGTCAAGTAAACCCGAGTTTGAACCTGGGTACAGGGGATTTTTCCTCTCACTTTGCGCTAGGCCTTGCGGTCTGAACGTGGAGTCTTTCGGGTGAGACGATAAAACAGGTCCCGTGTGCCCATGCACTTAGCACACGTTAAACCCAGTGGCAACTAAAAAGTTGTCATTTGGTCAAAATGTACCCCCTTCCCTTCCTTCCTCATCAGTCACACAAAAATCGCATGCAATTTTTTTTAAATGGGTGGCGCGCCTCTGTCTGCGACGCGTTCTCCAGGTGGGAGCAACCCAAATTTCACAGAGAAGCCTCTGTGACTATAATGTATACCTAACCTAACCTATTACGGGGATGGTACAACATCCGCTGCGACCTCAAGACCTCTTTTGTCTGCGTAAACATTCAATCATTATTACCAAGTTACTATGATTATTTATATGAATTTTTGCAAATTTTGATGACTATGATAGCTGAATAGACTATTCTATATGAATTTTTATTATTATTTATATTTTGAATGATGACTATGATAGCTGAATAGACTATTCTTTATGAATTTGATCGATTCATTTTTTCTTCTTCTGAAAGTGGTTTTGGACGAGGCAACCTATGAATGCTAGTCTGTCGTTTCCGACAATGACAGCCAGATAGCAGAGGGGGCAGATACTATTCTGGCAGGCTGGGCGAGAATTTGTTTATAGCAGAGATGCCTTGCCCAGGGTATGCATCCCCACTCTCTCGGCCAAAGGGATTTGAGGACACAGCTGGCACTGAGGAAGGTCCCCAAAGGCCAGCCCATCCCTTTGGCTGCAGCATCAGAGCCGGTGCAAGCCAGCCTATCAAAGTAGCAAACTACAGCAAAATGTATGTCGTTATTACCTGCAAGTTTAGATAATTTCGTGACTGAGGCCTATCAGTATAACAAAACACAGCAAACTGTTTTGCGATTACAGTGGAACCTCCTTTATAAGACCTTCAAAAATCATCCAAAATAGCATAGCATCAATGGCACTATAGGCTATTTTGTTCAGCCTTTTGCCCTCTAAATATGTTTTGATCTTTGTTTGGTTTGGCTTCATTCACTGATGACTACTAAGGCATCTGTGTTTTATTCCTTTAAATCTGTATATTAACTGAATACATTTTGTTTTTGAAAAACTTGTCTATGACATTTTGGAACGAATTTAATGTCTCTGCATTAACTGCTTCATCGGGAAGGTTATTCCGTGCCTTTATTACTCTGTTAGTAAAAATGTTTTGTGCTAGTCTGGTGTTAGTATCTTTTGTGTACAGTCTAAAGTTATGGCCACGGGTTCTATCACCCTCACAAAGAGTTAGTAGGCTGTTAGTAGTGGAATAATCGTATAAAGGGAGGGGTCTTATAGGAGAGGTAATTTTAATACTTTCAAAGGGCAATGTCTCAGAGAAGTAGGTCTTATGTGGGATGGAGTCTTATAATGGGAGGTCTTATAAGGGAGGTTTCACTGTACTGCCTTCAAGGTCACATAATCAATGTGATTGATTTTGTTGCTGTTGTTATACACAAAGCTTTATGTTGATTTTTTTCCTCTCAAGGGCTTCTGAAGCCATCATTGGATAACACCCAGGCCTGACGATGTCAAAGGATTCATCAAATTTTCATCCGTGTATGCATTGTCATTAATTTTATGAATCATGTAGTGGGTGTTTTTTTCAAATTTTAGTTGATGCACTCAGCTAAGCTTTTTCTGTTTTCCCTCTATTTCGTCTCCCCCTTACTTCAGATGTTCATGGAAAATAAAATTAAATGGATCAATTAAAATCTGATTGGAGCACTTTGAAGTCTATTGGTTTAAAGCTGGAGACAGACTATGCGACTGCCTTATATGACTCGATCAGGTTGTGACGTAGACCAAATTTTGTTTCCCGCACAGAAGAGGTCACAAGCCATCTGACTCAATCAGACTCGATCAGTGAAATTTAGAACCCGCCCTATTCGGCCCTGTCACCTGACAGGGCCCGACTGAGTCAGACTGATCGAATAGCATGGTATGCAAATGAGGTGAAACGTCACGACCTGATCGAGTCACATGAGGCAGTCACATAGTCTGTCGCCGGCTTTAGTGAAAGCACATGATTGTAATGAGATTCTTACTATTCGTAACAGGTGTGTGTGTGTGGGGGGGGGTGAATTCTTGGGGAAAGGCGGATAACCATGGCAGTCTTTAATTCTAACCACTCATCTTTTGTTTGATTGAAAGTTAATTCCATCCTTCAGCGCACAGCCACATTATTAATTTGGTGCTTGACCCAATGCATCACCAATTAAAAAGGCAAAATACCAAGACCGTGGAGTTAAGTCTGGCTTGCTTAACTTGAGCAAAAGCAAGATAGATTTCCTAGATCAAAAACGGCCCACCAGCCAGAAGTTTTGTGGATTAAAGCAGGCGTTGTTAAAGACCCGCCAGATCACGTGTCAAAATCACGGGTTTCACATGTTTTTCCCTCTTATAGCTGGTAACAAATCTTGCTTTGACCAGGTTTGACTCCCATACAAATGCCTTCAAATTCAAAACGAAACATGACTTTAAAGAGAAGCCTCAATTTGAAGTTGGGGGCATTTGTATGTGGGTCACAGCTACCCAGAGAAAAACCCAAGGGACTCAATCGTGGTGGGTCAGTGTGTCTTTAAAGAGAGAGAGAGAGGGGGAGGGGGGCGCCTATTACGTCAAAACAAACTAATGGTTCAAAAGTTTGTTGTTTACCTGAAATTTCCAATCAACGCTTTCCTCATGTCGCTCATCCTGGGAATTTGTACCCAAATTTAAATATATTTTTGCTTACCATGTTAACTCCAAGAACCAGAAGCCACATTTTTCGGCACTGCACAAATCAGAATCCTCATTTTTCAGCACTCGAAAAACCAGATTTCTAAAGTAGTCTACATCAGAAAAAAACCACCCCTAAATTAGTGTAATGCGGATATCAGCAGTGGTGGACTGTGGCTGTGTGTTAAGACTGACACTGTTACATCATGTGACTTCCAGGATTTGCATTTCCAAAGCAGTCTACATCAGAAAAACACACCCCTAAATTAGTGTAATACGGATATCAGCTGTGGTGGACTGTGGCTGTGTGTTAAGACTGATGCTGTTACAACATGTGACTTCCAGGATTTGCATATTGCTTTCTTAATTAAGTTACTTTGATGTGATTGAACATTGTGCTTCAAGCAAATGCGAAAGCACAAGAGCTAAGCTGCTCCTTGAGGACTGCTTTGAACTAGTACTTTGCTTTATGCGTGAGAGCCCGAAGAGTTTACTGGGGCCAAGTTCTTAAAGGGGCATACTGACGGATGAGTTTTTGTAAGAAGCATGTCAAGGTCACCAGAAAGACAGCATTTTCAAGGGTCAGAACACTCACTTTGCTCCAGTTTCCTAGAAATCAAACTGTCAAAACGGCGATTCCTCCTTGGAGGAGTTCTCGGAGAGAGAGAGAGAGAAGCCATTTTGGATGGGGTGGGTGGAGGCCACTGAGGTTGAAGCTTTCTCTTCTTTGTAGTGCATTAAAATAAAATGGAGCTATTTCCTTTGTTGTGAGCGAAACTCCTTTTGGTAAACTGTATAAAATTAAAAAGGCTTGTATTGTGGAAATTTCATGCAAACGATTTGGTCCAACTCAGGCGGCCATTAGAAAAGAGACTTCTCTTTAACTGAAAGAATCTGACTTCCAGCACCTCCGCCAAGGAAGAATCGCTGATTCAACGGTTTGATTTCTAGGAAACCAGAGCAAAGTGAGTGTTGCGATATCTGTAATTGTAAAGGGTGTTTTCCTGGTGATCTCGACATGTTTCTTGCAAAAACGTATTCACCAGGGTGTCCCTTTAAAGATTTGTTTCCTTCTCTTTTCCATAGGAGATAGATAAGGAACCATGGTCAGTCATATACAGCACAAAGAAATTCAACAGCTCCGCACAAACATTTAACAACATTCACAAAGAAGTTTGAACAGGAATGAACAACAGGAGCACTTTAATCCAGTAAAGTTCAATAAAATGTTACCGACAGAAAATATAGAAACCATCAAAATAATTGATACTAAAACACGAACAACAAAAACAAAAATCCAAACTTCTTTAAAGGTTTACAAACTTTGTTCTTTTCCACCCTTGCACCATTTTCCCCCAATCCGTCCCGTTTGTATAAAAAATAATGAATGTAGCTAGAGGCTGAGAAACAAAATAATCCGTTTTCTTCTGATCTTGTCTTCAGCTGTAATGTGTTTGGTCACTCAAATTTATCCATTTAACCAAAGATAACTTTTGACACAATAACTATGCCAACAATCACATAATAAAAGAGCATGACACAGTCACATACGCTATCATTGAGCATCAGAGGAAAAGCAAATAACAATGGCAAAGCCGAAATTATTTTTTTTCCTCGTTAGTACATTTGGGTTCAGCTGAGGTAAAGCGCTATATAAATGTACTATTATTATTTGTAGAATTTTCACATCCACTGGTATGCATCCTTTAATCTCAGCAATGTTTAAAACGTATTTATTGATAGATACCTAAATCTGCAATTATAAGTAAATTTATTTTGTTGGTACGGATATCACTTTGTTCCATTCTATTCAAATGTGGGTCAAATACTTCATCTAATTTTCTATCCCTAGAATCGGGATAGCTAAATGATATTGTTAGAGCACAAATATATGATAAAAAAAGAATTCTATTGAAATAAGAGTGTATAAAACATAATACAAATTTTTGGGTAAACTTGCACTTTATTGTAAACAACAAAAATATGTTGTTAAGAAGAAGAAAATCAAAATGAAAAAATACAAAGAGAAAATAATAATAATGTAATGTTATATTAAATTTGACTTAATAAAAAAAAAAATGGCACTTTCATGTAAACAAGAAAAACACTGAAATGATGAAATACAAATTAATAGCATAAACGCCCAAATGTACTGTACTTGATTTAAAGTTTAATAAAAATGATACTCTCTCACCTGTGTTTGAACGACAAAAATCAATTAAAAAAAAACGCCCCCCCAACAAAAAAATCAACAGAAACAAAAATTTTTTGATGTTGGATGATTTTTCCCTCCACCCGACTCGTTTTGCAGGTACAAAATATATTTTGCAAAAATTTAAACTGTCTACCCATCTTGTTCTTGACACAATCACCAAAGAACAAATCGAGGGGTGACTGCCTAAACGAGGAATAAAGGAGGATAATAACACGCTTAGGCAATTAGCACTCGAAATTATCACAAAACGTTTTACGTACGAGTTGCCATCAAAAGGCAAAGCAACACAAATAAGTAAACAACCACCACCACCATGGAAACAATACTAATAAAGCTTTTTTGAAAAATTGCAAAAAAAATCCAATCACTTTTTTCTCTTGATTATTTGAATACTAGGATGAACACTTTTTTGTCCCTGAAAACAACCATTATATTGCTACACAAAAGCTAGCTGGACAAAAACTTGTTTCATGATCATCATAAAGAAAACTAAATATAAATGAATAAATAATAAACCAATGAATGAATTAAAAAAGCAAAAAACCAATGAATGAATAAAAATAGATGAATAAATTTTTACCAAAAGATGTGGGTAAAGCAATACAAAGATAAAAAGAACAACCTGTCTGTCTCCTTTAAAGAAATCGAACACATACACTGTTAAAGGAAATAAACAAGACAAGTTCTGCAAACTTGATTCTTTCATTGAGACCACAGAGCGAAGGGTTCAGCTGTACCTAAATAAAAGAGCAAGAGTGCAGAAGAACCTAATAAAGTGAAACAGTTTACTTATAGATCACTTGCACTATAAACTTATGTTTGTACTTTATCTGCTCTTTTGCCATACTCTAATTCCATCCAGGCATTATGTATTTTAGAAAAATAACAAGAACAAAACTTAAAAATACATCTGTCCTGCAGAAATGAAAGAGAGCTGATATTCAGTCGAATCACTTGGCAAGTTCAGACTACACAGGAAAAAAAGGGAGCGCTTAACTTCAAATCCTGTAACTGAACCACATTTTTGCCAGAATAAAATCACAAACATACCTCTCGTGATGTTCAACACAAACATCAAAAATGAACAAGAAAAAAAGGAAGAAAAGCACTCGTTAATCTCAAAACAAAGAAAAAGTCAGTTGTTTCTACAACAGAGCGTTCTTCACCTGGAAACAAACCCACAACACCACCCAAATTTATACTGATAATAAATGGAAGAAATAGGACAATATCCAATCATTCCAATAAGAGGAAATATGTAAATACTGGAGAAAAAAACACCCTGTCTCTCATAGAATTATCTCTTGCTTGGGACGACGACGAAAATGGTGTTTTACGTCCTCTTGGTCTGAATCAGACACATATGGGACATTTGTAAATACAAATATGTTGGGAACAATACTGGAGGCAATGCCCGGAGGCAGTATGAAACCAGTAAAGTCCCGATTTTTTTATAGAGTACTCTTGCTTGGGATATAAATGTGACAACAGTTATGAAAGTTCCAAGAAAGAAAGAAAGAAAAAAGGTAGATGACACAACAAAAATGAACATTTTGTCGCTGTGACCTCTGAGACTAGAGACCCAAAACGTGAAAAGGTGTCGTGAACAAACACAACAAAGAAATATATAAGTTCCAGTGAGAAGTGTAGAAACTAATAACAAGAACAAAAAACTTATTTTATTGTGTAAAAGTTCGGTAACACTCTTTTTCGTACCTAACAAATTTGCACACAAAGACACACATTCAAGTTGGTTACACCCCCTGTCTAATATTGTGTAAAAGTTCGGTAACGCTCTTTTTCGTACCTAACAAATTTGCACACAAAGACACACATTCAGGTTGGTTACACCCCCTGTCTAATATTGTGTAAAAGTTCGGTAACGCTCTTTTTCGTACCTAACAAATTTGCACACAAAGACACACATTCAGGTTGGTTACACCCCCTGTCTAATATTGTGTAAAAGTTCTGTAACGCTCTTTTTCGTACCTAACAAATTTGCACACAAAGACACACATTCAGGTTGGTTACACCCCGTCTAATATTGTGTAAAAGTTCGGTAACGCTCTTTTTCGTACCTAACAAATGTGCACACAAAGACACACATTCAGGTTGGTTACACCCCCTGTCTAATATTGTGTAAAAGTTCGGTAACACTCTTTTTCGTACCTAACAAATTTGCACACAAAGACACACATTCAGGTTGGTTACACCCCCTGTCTAATATTGTGTAAAAGTTCGGTAACACTCTTTTTCGTACCTAACAAATGTGCACACAAAGACACACATTCAGGTTGGTTACACCCCCTGTCTAATATTGTGTAAAAGTTCGGTAACGCTCTTTTTCGTACCTAACAAATGTGCACACAAAGACACACATTCAGGTTGGTTACACCCCCTGTCTAATATTGTGTAAAAGTTCGGTAACACTCTTTTTCGTACCTAACAAATTTGCACACAAAGACACACATTCAGGTTGGTTACACCCCCTGTCTAATATTGTGTAAAAGTTCGGTAACGCTCTTTTTCGTACCTAACAAATTTGCACACAAAGACACACATTCAGGTTGGTTACACCCCCTGTCTAATATTGTGTAAAAGTTCGGTAACGCTCTTTTTCGTACCTAACAAATTTGCACACAAAGACACACATTCAGGTTGGTTACACCCCCTGTCTAATATTGTGTAAAAGTTCGGTAACGCTCTTTTTCGTACCTAACAAATTTGCACACAAAGACGCACATTCAGGTGGGTTACACCCCCTGTCTAATACACAACACCAAACAAACAAGGAAGCCAGTCATAATACAGTTACATCACGTGTCAATGTCAAAGAGGATGAAATGCATGGGCCAGCTTACAAACCGCATGCTCTTGGTCTTCAGCATCTGGAACAAAGAACACAGAAAACAACATTGTTGTTACTAGTCTATAATACTCAGTACTAGTACCGGTAAAGGTCAAGATGTGCCACCCCCCCTACCTATCTCGGTTAATTCTATTTTTCCGTTATTGCCTTTCTTACCATACATAAAGCTGTATTTTAGGAACATTTTTAGCTAATAACCTTTTTGGAATACTAACCCTATCCCTAACCCTAACCCTACCCCCCACCCTATAAGACGGAAAAACGCAACGAACCACAACTGTGACAAATCGCGGTGTACTGCAGTACATAGTGGGGGGTAGGGTTAGGTTTAGGGCTAGGATTAGGGATAGGGTTAGTATTCCAAAAAGGTTATTAGCTAAAAATGTTCCTAAAATACAGCTTTATGTATGGTAAGAAAGGCAAAAATGGAAAAATAGAATTAACCGAGAAATACAGGGGGGGGTGGCACATCTTTACCTTTACCGTAGTACCGTATTTTACAGACTACAAGGCGCTTCTAATTATAGGGCGCACCCCCTGAATTTAACTAAAAATGCGAATTTAAACATACACAAGACGTAACATATTTTAAGGTGCATGCACAATGATCGAACAAAAGCAAAAAAATAGATAAAAAACATGAGATCGACACAAACAAAGGAGGTCGTATTTTGCCAAGTTCTGTCAAAACAATCTTCAGCCACACTCCGACTTCGATTCAATTCAATCATTTTATTGTCTTCACAAAAAGCAAAGAAATTCGCTGCCTGGCATGCACATTTTATAAATAATAAGACACGACACAAGTAATGTCTATAAGGAAGACAACTTAAATAAGACAACAAAACTTTAAAACACACACACACACACACACCACACACACGCATACACACCAACAACAATCCAATTAGATACTGTTCAGACAAACATGCATAAAATTATAAAGTATTAATTAGTACCATTACTTGTGAAAGCAAACATTTGACAATCACTCACACACACACACACACACACACACACCATTGAGCTATCAGTAAGAATAAAATTAATCAGAGCATAGAATTAGAAATGAATTAACAAGTGAGCTAAAATAATTTATGACAAGTAGATGAAGTATAATTGAGTATTAATTCAGAAATAAATAAGTAATGAATCTAACAACATCTCCAGGGCCTGTATTCACGTTGAGATAGCATGAGACTTAGCATGATGCTAACTTAGAAGCTCTTCCAATGTCCTATAGGATTTAATAGGACTTTTGGAAGAGCTTCTAAGTTAGCATCATGCTAAGTCTCATGCTATCTCGACATGAATACCGTCCCTGGTTTCCTAAAAAGACTAATAAAATAAGGGTTCAGAGGATTTTGGAGATTGACGATGTTATGCTAGGAGCTAGCCATGGCTAAAGACAATCCCCGCATAGCTATGCAGAGCATAACATACTGACATAGCCTTGGTGTTCTAGCCTAGGTCAATTGGTCTGACACAGCCGTAACAAGGGCGGGGATCGAACCATATGCAGCGTAGTGGGCCAGTCAGGCAGAACGTACCTCATCTTGGAATCAGTGCTTCCAACTCGGCCACCCCAGCTGGTGGCTGGCAAAAGACAAGGAGTGCCCCAGCAGGATCAGTTCAGCCACGTGAGACAGCAAGCCCCCGTACATTCGCTTCTCTGGAACTACACACACAAATAAAACACACACACAAAAAAGCTGCTGTCTGAAGTCTTTAACAATACACAAGGACCCAAGGATCCTGGGCCTGTATTCACGTTGAGATAGCATGAGACTTAGCATGATGCTAACTTAGAAGCTCTTCCTATAGGATTTAATAGGACTTTTGGAAGAGCTTCTAAGTTAGCATGATGCTAAGTCTCATGCTATCTCAACATGAATACAGGCCCTGGAAAATATATCTTTAAAATATTTATACCGTATTATTCTGACTATAATAAGGAGACACTTTTTTCCTCTCCCAGACTGAGACCTCTGGGCCTTATAATACGACTAAGAATACAGCAACAAAGTATAAGAAAGAAATCTGAATTCTTAGTCCAAAAAATACCATACTCTTCTTTTTTTGTGTGCGTTTTATTTTTATTTATTTATTTACATTATTTTCTCTTATATCTAGTTCAGTTTGAAACATAATTTAGAAGAAAAAAACAACAACATTTCTCCATTGTTCCTCATTTACAGACTCCACGCTCACCAATGATTTTCAACAGCTGCATAATATTGTGTCTTCAGACACAGCAGAAGAAACAACCATAAGAACAAGACAAAAAGTTTATGCTATTGACCCACAAAATTATTGATACAATGATCTTCATGTAGCATGATACTGTTGAACATCATCAATGATTTGTGACTGACATTAAACTGTCAAAATTACCGACACAATGACTTTCACCTAGCATGATACTGTTGTGAGGACATCATCAATGATTTATGACTGACGTTAAACTGTCAAAATTACTGACACAACGACATTCACCTAGCATGATACTGTTGTGAGGACATCATCAATGATTTATGACTGATGTTAAACTGTCAAAATTACTGACACAACGACATTCACCTAGCATGATACTGTTGTGAGGACATCATCAATGATTTATGACTGACGTTAAACTGTCAAAATTACTGACACAACGACTTTCACCTAGCATGATACTGTTGCGAGAACATCATCAATGATTTATGACCGACGTTAAACTGTCAAAATTACTGACACAACGACTTTCACCTAGCATGATACTGTTGCGAGAACATCATCAATGATTTATGACTGACGTTAAACTGTGAAAATTACCGACACAACGACTTTCACCTAGCATGATACTGTTGCGAGGACGTCATCAATGATTTGTGACTGACGTTAAACTGTCAAAATTACCGACACAATGATCTTCATGTAGCATGATACTGTTGTGAGGACATCATCAATGATTTATGACTGACGTTAAACTGTCAAAATTACTGACACAACGACATTCACCTAGCATGATACTGTTGTGAGGACATCATCAATGATTTATGACTGATGTTAAACTGTCAAAATTACTGACACAACGACATTCACCTAGCATGATACTGTTGTGAGGACATCATCAATGATTTATGACTGACGTTAAACTGTCAAAATTACTGACACAACGACTTTCACCTAGCATGATACTGTTGCGAGAACATCATCAATGATTTATGACCGACGTTAAACTGTCAAAATTACTGACACAACGACTTTCACCTAGCATGATACTGTTGCGAGAACATCATCAATGATTTATGACTGACGTTAAACTGTGAAAATTACCGACACAACGACTTTCACCTAGCATGATACTGTTGCGAGGACGTCATCAATGATTTGTGACTGACGTTAAACTGTCAAAATTACCGACACAATGATCTTCATGTAGCATGATACTGTTGCGAGGACGTCATCAATGATTTATGACCGACGTTAAACTGTCAAAATTACTGACACGACGACTTTCACCTAGCATGATACTGTTGCGAGAACATCATCAATGATTTATGACTGACGTTAAACTGTGAAAATTACCGACACAACGACTTTCACCTAGCATGATACTGTTGCGAGGACGTCATCAATGATTTGTGACTGACGTTAAACTGTCAAAATTACTGACACAATGATCTTCATGTAGCATGATACTGTTGCGAGGACGTCATCAATGATTTGTGACTGATGTGTTCAACTGTGCACTGATGTTAACGCTGAGGGCACTTACTTCCAGAGTAGTACCCCAGGGCATATATCACACGACTCAGCAGATACAGCATACCAGCTCCGGCCGTGATTTTCTGCACACACACACACAAGCATACAGCTTTCAATTCAACTGGTTCCTGTTCTCCCGTGGGGATACCAGGGATCTTTTGTACAAATAGTTCCTCCACCTTCTGGAAGTTCTGTGATTGTAACTTCCTCTAATTCTGTCATTCTCTTTGACTCTGCCTTTTCCCTTTGCTTACTGTTATCTGCTATCTTTCTATCTCTCTGGTCCATTCTCCTGCCTTTTTTCTATAAATTCTTACAAAGATTTCTTCAGCCGAAGTCGGACATGCTGGGCCTAACTATTTCTTAGTTAGGCGCATAACGGCAGCATGACGCATCTACGCTCATATGACAGGAAACTGTCTGAGCGAACGAAGAAGAAGAATTGGTTCCTGTTACAACAACACCAACTGCATGGGTGATAGTAAAACATTCTCTTAATCCTGAAATGACACGTCTCAATGTTCTCCGGATCTTCCCATTCCTGAATTGGTGACCACTTTAAAATTAATTTCCAATGTGTGCGTGTGTGTATATGCATGACGGGCGGGGGTGGTGTTAAAATTGCAAGTCTATCACCTTGTTTTAATCTGTTGGAAGAATATTTGATTTTATAATACCATGGATAGGGATCACGAGATTGCCAATCTTGAAGACTCTTTCAATCAGCTTTTCCAATCCTGATTTCAGGAGCATGTCTGAACTGCATGTACTTTCATCGATGCAACTGTAATATACACTGTACTACACCCCGAGACTACTGTGCTTCTGTATGCTCGTCAGTCGTGTTCACTTACGATCATCAGATAGCGGTGAAGGCGATGTCTATTCTGAAAACCCAAGCTCAATTTTTTTAATTAAGAAATGCTTTAACCTGGGGACACTTTAGAATAGCTGGCACTGAAGAGGAATTTTAGAGGCAGACTAAGGCCCAAAAGGCCCCTACTTTGAGAGGCACACAGACGCACAGTCATACATACACTGCAACTTCCCAATCTCTCAAAAAAAGATGTGACCCAAAACATGTTCACTGATTTTTATCCCCTTCATATCCGGATTAGTGAGTGTCCACCTTGCTATGAAGACCTTTTTTGGGCTGATTTGTCAAGGTCTTACTTAATAAGGGAGGTTCCACTGTATAACTGCTCTACAATTTTCTATAACTGTAGGCAATGACTTCTTCTTCTTCTACTTCTTCAACTCCCTTCTACTTGGTTGCCCACAGGTGCTTCTCAGACCCTTACAACAACTTCAAAACTCTGCTGCCAGAATGGTCTTCAAAGCCAAGCGTCTTCAACACACATCACCTCTACTTAAAGAGTTACATTGGCTACCCGTTCAACAAAGAATAAATTACAAAGCTGCCTGTCTCTGCTATCAGATCATATCGGGAACTGCGCCGCAATACCTCTCTGAGCTTCTTGAAATTTACGTTCCTTCTCGATCCCTCCGCTCAGCAAAGGACAATAGGATCTTTTAAATATAAAAATTTAAACGTGATAGGCATGGTGGTAGAGCTTTTACATTATCAGCAGTCAAACTCTGGAATTCATTGCCTTCTGCTGTCAGACAGTCAATCATTAGCATTGTTCAAAACAAATCTGAAAACCCATCTGTTCTGGCAGTCTTTCCAATAACACCCCCCATCTCCATGTGCGCATGTGTGTGTGCATGCGCGTATGCGTGTATTTGTGCGCATGCGTGCGTACGTGTGTGTGTGTGTGTGATTGTGCGATGTGTGTGTGTTTGTGTGTGTGTTTGTGTGTGTGTGTATGTGTGTGTGATTGTGTGATGTATGTCCGCATGTTTGTATGTAATTTGTGTGTGTGTATGTGTATGTATGTAATTTGTGAGCGTGTGCGCGAGTGTGAGTGCACCCACAGCCGCGCTTCCGAGCAGGTGTGTGTTGTGTGTGAGTGTGTTGCGTGTGTTCTGTGTGGGTATATGTGCTTGCATACATGTGTATGAGACTCATTGAGTGTATGCGTGCGCAGTAGAGATTGGTTTTCGGCTACAGGGGGGGGGGGGGAGTGAGTGTATGCGAGTATGTGTCTGTAGTGTGAGTACACGTGAGTGTTTTGTGTATGTGAGTGCGCGTGTGTGTCTGTGAGTGTGTGTGTGTGTTTATGTGTCTGTGCGTGCGTGCGCGTTTGTACAAGCTAGTGTACGTTTGAGTAAATTTGTGTGCGTTTCAGTGAGAATGTGTCTTCTGTGTGTTTGATGAAATGTGTGTGGGTCTGTGGGTGTATGTCTGTGTGCAAGAATGCGTTCACTCGTGTGCGTGCACGAACGCGCGTGTGTGTCCGTCGTGCGTGCGTGAATGTTTCAATACTGACTGTAAAGTGCTTTGTGCTCGATAAAAAGCGCTACATAAGTATCCGTTTATTATTATTATTATTACTGCGTTCCCAGTGGCCATAGGCAATAACAATATGACGATCACAACAACTACTACCGATCATCAGGATTTGAACTTGATACTCCTTCCCCCACCCCAGTGGGGATACCGGGAGGTCTTTTGCATAAATAGTTCCCCCACCTTTTGGAAGCTCTGAGCTTGTAATTTCCTCTAATCTGTCACTCTCTTTGACTCTGCCTTTTCCCTTTGCTTGCTATCATCTACTATCTTTCTGCCTTTCCGGTCCATTCTCCTGCCTTTTAAAAAAAAACACTTTCAAAAAGTTTTCTAGCCAAACTCGGACATGCTGGGCTTAATTAATTCTTACTTAGGCACATAACGGCAGCATGACGCATCTGCGCTCATAATTGACAGGAAACTGTCTTGAGCGATTGAAGAAGAAGATATTCCTTGATCCTGACACTGATGCTGATGATGTTCATGACGATGACAGCAATGACACAACGATGATAACAATAATGATGGCGACAATGATGATGATGATGATGATGATGATGATAACATCTGAACTACAGAACTTACTGGGTACTGCAGACCTCCAATGAAAAGCAACGTGAGGAACTGACCCTGGCCTTCCAGACTGCAAATCACAAACCACAGCAACACAGAACATATCAAGCCAGGGCTCCCAGGGACCCCCTAGGGGTCTATGAAGCACTATAAATCAAAAGGACCCTCTAAGAGATTGCGAAGGGGGTCCCAAGGATGCACTATAAAAATGGGCAAAATAACAAACCATGGTCTTGGCATGCCAAGTTATGACTTGCAATCAAGGACCTTTCACCATCCTTCTAGGCCTAATTCATTGAACTGATTCTCACTTTTTGTCATTGACCTATTCTTTGCATACCCTCTGTGTGTGTGAGTGTGTGTGTGTGTGTGTGTGTGTGTGTGTGTGTGTGTGTGTGTGTGTGTGTGTGTGTGTGTGCATGTGCACATACTCATACATGTACACATTGACATTCTAATTCTAAAGCTTTCTATCAAGCTACTTTTATTTGGGGACCCTCTCTAGTCTCTATCCCTCCTCCAGGACCCACTATGCCCTAAGTAAAGGGGTATCTGGGACCCTTTTGTCTTGCAGGATGACTGGGAGCCCTGCAATCACCAATGGTCTTGCAAAGATTCCTATCTATCTGTTCCACACCGGTACATAACTACATCATAGGCACTATTATTAACGGAGTGCAACTACAATCATTATCATTCACAACACTTATCACCAATGGTCTAGCACTGATTCTTATTCGTCTGTCCCGCACCAGTACATTACTACACCACTTTCATTAACGAAGCATAACTACAAGCCTTATTATAAATCCACACCATGTATCAATATCACCAATGGTCTAGCACTGATTCTTATTCAACTTTCCCGCACCAGTACATTACTACATCGGTATTAACTAAGTACAAGCCTTATTATTATCATTATCATTATAAAACCCATGCATGTCCATATATTGAGTACAGCAACAACGGAAAATTTATGGCAATACAATCGTACATCTTTTTCTTCTGCGTTCCATATGACCATATGACCATAATGTAGGTATTCCAAAGGGGTTTTCAATAATACATGCTACACATTGTCTGTTGCTACAGTTTGATAGATCTTTTGATCCTGATTAATGTGATACCAAAAACAAGTCTGTGTGGTAAAAAAAAAAAAAGTTATGACGTTTTATGTGATTTTTGGACTTAGAAAATTTTTCGGCAACATTTTTGTGCCATTTTCACTCGCACACAGCAAAAAAACATAAAGTCACAGAGATCTCAAAGTTTTGGTTTTTAATCTTTATATACTGGTAATCAAACACACAAAATTTGTTGACATCAAATGCTTTACAAAAAAAGTTGTAAATCTCCAAACTCGGTCAAAAATTAAGTTATTTCCACAGATTCTTGGAACAAAATCGCACAATGGGGGTATTTCAAAGGTCTGGTACACAGTTGTTTTCAGTACCATAACTACAAAATCTTGATTACAACTTTATAGTGATAAAGAGATTATGCTCAATTTTTTTCAGAACTCTGTTTGTGATAGTTACATCATACTGGTCCAATGAAAGGATCAATTTTGAAGGTTTTTCAAATTGCTATAACTTTTTCATTTTTAATGCTACTGAGTTGCCCTTTATACCAAATTGTCAAGTTTTTAATGTCCTCTACTCTGAAAACAAGTAAAAGTGCTAAATTTACAAAACATTTAAAAATTTTATGCTTTTTTTAACAAAAATATTCAAATTTGTAATTTTTTCACATTTTCAACTTTCTTTCTTTTTTTTCCTGAATGAAAATTATGAATAAAAACTCATACCAAATTGTACTTCTGTCTTTTGAGTTTTATTGGTGTGCTTTTTATTCTTGTGTATGATGTGTTATTATTTTTAAATATTTGTTGAAAATACCAACCGTATTGGAGATTTTGGCCACCGCCAGAGCCTTCAGACTAAGGCCGTCGGCACCCCCCGGCACTTCATGGCTTTGGATGAGCGTGCCCCTTTACTCAATATTAACTAAAATGGTTCTATCTAAAAGAAAATTGAATGCTCTTTAAAACCATGTACTTTTTGAAAGGGTGGGGCAATGTTAAGCTGGTTAAAATTTAGTTCAAACTGTTCAAAATAAAATGTCTTATCGAAAATAGTATTTTTGCATAAAAGTTACACCGATCGAAAGCTTGGGGTTTCCTCTTCCCGTGACAACATGTTCTATTTTTATCCGACCAATGGGCATGCTCAAACAATTGCCAAAAAGGCGTGCAGCGCGTGACGTCAAGTGATCATTCACTAGCTGGCGGACAACAATACAACAAGGAACAAAAAACAAATATTTTTGCATGATGCACATAGACTTGATTGAGTTATGCCGTAATGCATTATTCAAAATGACAACGTCAAATTCTTTGGCAAGCAATGCTTTGACAGGTGAGTTTCCCTCAGTCCTGAGAGGTTCCTGGCACATTCAGGTGGAAACCCGGAAGCAGGAATCAGATCTTGGAACCATTTCGCCACCTGCAACATAATAAAACAGAATATATGCGTCAGTTCTTTGATTTAACTTTTATTTTCCGAAATGAATACTTCCATATATTTTCATCTTTAGCAACTAAGCAAGACACCACAAGTGCTTTGCGTTAAGATTCTGTTGTGAAGTCCTTACATGAATTTAAACTTGAGGGAAAAAAAAAACTTCAATCCACAGTCCAATTTTTTTTCCCCACCTGAAATATAATTTTCCCATCTTTTTTTTCAAAGACAAAGTAAAATGAAGCTAATATTTAAATAATCTGAAACGAATCTCCAAAATTTATTTGAAAACTCCTAATTGGCCCACTCCCAGTACGGTGATTATGAATCACATCAGGTGGTAGTTGACCTCCTGTCAGTCGTTGACGACCATGGATGTTGGGCCCTAGGTCAGGCAATGCAATAGAACATTGTATTAATTTAGTCGCACACACAGAACGAGAGAAAGGTTATGTGCGTATGTGCATGCATATTTGCATGTGTGTGAGCTATTAATAAAATTATTATAATTATATTATGTCTTTGTTGAACTTCGTTTTTAAAATTTTAAGCGCATATATAAAATTTAGTCTCTCTCTCCCCTTAGTGTGTGTGTGTGTGCGCGCGAGAGAGAGAGAGAGCAGGCATGGGAATTGTCAGAGACAAAAAAATCTGAAAAGCCCCCCCCCCCCCGCCCCCCCATTTTTACAGCATTAAAATATAATATTATAAAAATTGAAGTATTTAGTAACTTAAAGTTTGCCTTTAAAAAAAATTTCGCGGACAATTCCCATGCCTGCAGAGAGAGAGAGAGAGAGAGAGAGAGAGTTTTTAGGAAGTCAGTTGCCTGAAACTGCATCAAATTGTCTTAATTCAGGTACATCCACATGCACTGTGTGTTGTTGGGTCTTTAATTGTATGTTTATTATTGGGTTGCTAGGTGCTTGAGTTAAGTTCCTTGTAGTGTGTGTGTGTGTGTGTGTAAAATAAAGCGTGCAGAAATCAAAATCTCATGTTTGTGAATGAGAAACAGCAGACCCTTTATCAATCATTCAATGTATTGTTAGTGTGTGTGCATTCTCCAGTATCTGTTCATTGTTAATGAAACACAATATTGAGAACAATTGACTGTTTTTTGTAGTTTTGCTTAGCATTAACTAGTTTCGATTTTGTTGGTAGCCGTAGGTCTAGGCCAAGACAACGTTTACTTAGGCCTAGCATGATATTCCTCTCTATCTCAGAATCTGGGTTGAACTTGAAGTTGAAGATGCTTCACTTTACTGACTAAAGGTTTTCAATTCAGAAACAAACAGTTGAATCTTTTGCAAAATACATGCAGAAGTCTAGAAGCGCAATAATTTTAACCAAAACAATTACTGATTTGAATAAGTATTGGGCAAAAAACGAGGAAATATAATTCTGATCCTAGGCCTAGGCCGATCGAAAAACAGAATCGAATATTGCCAAGGGAAGTCACTCAGTCTAACTAGTCAGACAGACCATTTTTTCAACATCACGTGATCTCACATTTTGATCGATTTCTTTAAAATCTTTCAATTTTATTCCTAATTACATCTTTAAGCGTTAATAATAGGCTTTTTCCAAAACATCTATAATGGTTATGATCGGTTTACATGATGAGAAAAAATTAGCTCGGCTTCGATAGTACTCGACTGCTCGCCGTGTCAAAGATTTGATTTCTAGCTCAAGAACGATGTCATGTTTTACGGAAATACAAAACTTTACATCATCATATATGCATAAAAAATGCACGATTATAATCTTAAACAGCAATACTCACCTAGCATGGAATCAATATCGTAGATAATTTCAAGATGGGCAATATTTTCGCGATGAAACTGAACCTCTGTTAGCGTTGTCGTGCGTGCGCCATTTTTGTCGGCCAGTTGTAAATGGCTGAATGAGGTCACGCGCTTCGCGGAATTTGGGCTCGTGGTTGAGCCTGCCCATTGGTCGGATACAAATAGAACATGTCGTCACGGGAAGAGAAAACCTCAAGCTTTCGATCGGTGTAACTTTCACGCAAAAATGTTGTCATTTTCGATCAGAAATTTTACTTTGAAAAGTTTGAACTAAATTTTAACCAGCTTAACATTACCCCACCCTTTCAAAAAGTGCATGGTTTTAAAGAGCATTCAATTTCCTTTTAGATAGAACCACTTTAGTTAATATTGAGTAAATGGGCAGGCTCATCCAAAGCCATGAAGTGCCGGGGGGTGCCGACGGCCTTAGTCAGAAGGCTTGTCGGCGGCCAAAAACTCCAATACGGTTGGTATTTTCAACAAATGTTTAAAAATAATAACACATCATACACAAGAATAAAAAGCACACCAATAGAACCACAAAAGACAGAAGTACAATTTGGTATGAGTTTTTATTCATAATTTTCATTCAGGAAGGAAAAAATGAAAGTTGAAAACAAGCAAAAATCGGCATTCTGGGCAGTTTGTCACAGCTGCAAGGCAGGGCTTTGGAATACCTACATAATGGGTAAGGTGTTCGGTTTCACTGGTCTCCCCGCTGCATTCAGCCGACACATTCCGATTTTGGATGAATAGACCATACAACAGCTTTTTAAAAAATAGCAGACACAAACATGACAAGGCCAGCACACAAACAGTTACTCACGTATTCTGGTGCGCCCTCTGAATGCAGTTGAACTCTTTGCTGGTAGTAGAGTACATGTCAGGGTACTGCAACACAAATGCACACAGCAAAGTGAGCACATTGCATGACTTTTGTATTTATAAATGGGTGTAACTGTTTAACTCTAAAGCACCATGGGTGAATACATTCACCCAGTACATCCAATCCAATTTATTTTCTACAGCATTAAATTTCTCACTCATGGCTGGCCAAACTTTTAAAATTTAACTAGCTCTCTGGGCGAGTAACTTAAAATTCTTACTCGCCCGAACACATTTTCACTAGCCCGAAATAGGAAAATCCCTGAACACACACATGTGTGCGCATGCACACACACACACACACACACACACACATACACACACACACAGTGACACACACACACGCACAGGGAAGAGGGAAGGAGAGAGAGGAAGAGAAAGTAAAAGTGTTAAAACATGCACATGAGCATGCATGCACATATACACACACACACACACACACACACACACACACACAGGCAAGACACATACACACAAAGATGGACATCAGTCATTGCCACCACATACATACACACAAGCATTTATTTTATTTTTATTTTTTCCATTATTTTTTTAGTCCCGTCAACAGCTACGGTCATCTCAGGACTATCACCGCGTAAAGTTCGACCACTTATTACAAAACACTCATCAATGTATCTTACCAACGTTCAACAACCTGTAAACAACAAAACATACAGTGCAATTCATAACATGATAAATGTACACACAGGTTCAAGAACTCGAACCCCAAACTGACCTGCACATCAAACTGCTTGCGGGCGCGGGACACATTGATGGCCATCCACATGTTGACGAAGGTGTTGCCCACGCAGCCCACCAGCACCACGTAGCCATAGCCCTCGGGGAGACAGCTGGCAAACTTTGAGACAGAACCCATGGCTCTGGACTTTCTTAAGCTTCGGTACGGAAGGCAACACACAATCACAATCTGCAAAAGGAACGAGCAATTATTTAGAGGTAGAAACATGCTTGGTAACGAGACATACTCGACAATGCGTGAGTGAGTTACTGGTATTCTCAGAGCTTCAGATTGTCTTCCAATTTTAGGGGTAATATGATAATATAAATATGACCCCTGCCCACAGAAAATGATGGGTCAATTTCCAAAATAATGGACCAGTAATGTGTCACTGTAGTATTTAGTGTTATTATTAGTAGTAGTAATATTACACAAGTTTGAATTTTGCTACAAACTTCATGGGTCAGATGATCGGCAATATTAACATTTCTTCCCCTCACAACACTATCTGAACCATCTTAGACGGAAAAAGTGCTGTCTCTACAGGGGATTTGAAGAATGAAAATATCACTTTTTCCGTCCAAAAATATAACCAATATTTTCTGTCCCGGATAGTACACTTGATACTTGAAGCGCAAGTGAAGTTATAGTGCGCGTGCACTACAACTGCACTTGTACCGTTTTGGGTTGAGGGGAAGAAATGTTAATATTGCCAGATGACCCTGGGTGCACAAAATGAGGGGTCAAATCACCTTAATTAACCCTTTCAACGCCAGCCATTTTTCAGCCAAAACTTTCCATTAAACTTACCTGGACAGAGAAAGGATTTCGTCTGCAATACTGAGGATTCCTCTGTGACATGCATAAAATAGCGCATATCCTTACCTCCCAAAATTAAGAACTTAGGGTAACTGGATGACAGACCCTGATTTGATGCCTTTTACTAGTTTTAGTGACATGCGTGTCAAATCATTGTGGTGCCAAGAGGCGACAGTGGCGATGAAAGGGTTAAATACGGGTCAAAGGCCCAGGCCCGCCAACAATCTAGTTGAAGTTGAAGTTGAAGTTGAAGTTGAGACGTGATTGACTCATTGAGGCATCAATTGATGCCTGTTCACCATTCAAGGTTCTTAAGCCTATGTATTCTTCTTCTTCTCCTGCATTCCCAGGCTATAATGATAATGGCTGAAATATGTACGTGTCCATTTGTCAGATTTCACTAGTCTCCAGGCTGCATTCAGCCAACTCACAGCTTTTCTGAACTTTGGACTCCATAGGTTTGCCCAATTACACACTGCTGGGTGAAATCAAGGTGGTTATTTTGCGTAACTGTTATGTTAAAAGACTTTTTCGTTCAGATACTCAGTTTAAAAAAAAATCTGAAACTGAAAAAAATAATACATGCAGAACAATTTTCTACATCATCATGGGGCTGAGCCTGATTAAATCACGTCTGAGAAACTGAGAAACAGAAAGGCATGCGACATGCACTGACTGTGGACAATTTTTCTGAGATGGGGCAGGAAAAGCCTGAAAAAAATAAAAGTTAACGAAATGCCCTAAGCGTCAACGACTCATCCAACCGTGTCGAAGAAAATTGCAAGGACTAAAATATGCACAATCTTACGTGATTATTGTGATATATTTATTACTCAGCACACCAACCTCAGCTTCTGTCACAAAACGACGGCAGAGGACGTGCTTGGAGGTCACGGGGAGAGTATTCTCGCACTGACTTAGAACTGATAGGCCTAGAGTGATTTCCCCTGAAACGACGAGAAAGCGAAAGCGAAAGTAGCGTACAATTTTTTTTTCTTCTCCTTGGTTTTTATCTTTTTGATATATGAATAAAGAATTCAAAGCAAAGAGAAAATGTTCACTGCCACCAACAATATTCAGAGCTTCAGAATGTCTTCAAACTTCACGGGTCTTATACTTCTAGTTAGGAACTAGCAATTCCTCTAACAATTTTATATAATAAAAGTTTAGAATTTGGGGAACTCCCATCAGATTGGAAAACAGCTGAGGTCATTGCAATCTTCAAAAAGGGTACAAGAACTGACCCAGGTAACTATAGACCAGTGAGCCTGACGTGCATATTATGTAAGATTTTAGAACAGTTTGTACGGGACGCTGTTGTTAAACATATGGTAGATTTTAATCTGTTCACAGAATGTCAACATGGGTTCAGGACAGGGCGTTCTTGTATGACCCAGTTGTTAGATGTGATGGACGATTTTACCCAACTTTTAGAGGAAAAAGAGGCATTTGATATCATTTACTTAGATTTTAGAAAGGCCTTTGATTCTGTGCCGCACGAAAGGCTACTTCTTAAACTGGAAGCTTACGGGATAACAGGAAACATATTAACGTGGGTTAAAAACTTTCTGAAGGGAAGATCTCAAAGAGTGCGGGTGGGAACAAAACAGTCTTCTAGCACTGATGTTTTAAGTGGTATTCCCCAGGGTAGCATCCTGGGCCCAGTACTTTTTACAGTTTTTATAAATGATCTCCCAGAAGACATACAAAGTGCATGCAAGATATTTGCAGATGATACTAAAGTGTATAATCGTTCCCAAAATTCAGATGTACTGCAAAACGATATTAACAGACTCATAGAATGGTCAGAGAAGTGGAATTTATATTTTAACGCAGGAAAATGCAAGGTTACGCATGCGGGGTACAATAATCCAAGTAAAGGATATGAAATTACTCATGGCTCAACTAAGCATGTTTTAGATACTTGTACAGAGGCACATCACAACAGCGATAAATAAAGCCAGTAGGATGCTGGGCTTGATCAGAAGGAGTTTTAAAAACTTAAATAAAGAGGTGTTCATAAATCTTTACAAATGTTTAATACGGCCTCATCTTGAGTATGGCAATATAATTTGGAATCCCTTTCTTAAACGACAGTCCAGTGCAATTGAGAAGGTACAGAGGAGAGAAACCAAACTGATAAAATCCATGAAAAATTTGGATTATGAGGACAGGCTAAGTAAATTAGACTTGCCATCTTTAAAATACAGAAGACTATATAAGGGGAGATTTGATAAATGTTTACAAGATTCTTCAAGGCACTGACAATACTAACAAAGGCTTGTTTCACTTGTCTAACGAAATAAGAACCCGTAATAGTGAACTTAAGATCCTAACCAGGTACAGCAGAACTAACATTAGAAAAAACTTTTTTTCTAACAGAGTCACCCAATATTGGAACAACCTCCCTGCACATACTAAACTGGCCTCAGATACTAACAAATTCAAAAACCTCCTAGACAGTGATCCAAAAATTGCACTGTTAAAGTACATCCATGATTAGTGCATCAATATGGATGCTAAAAACCGCCACAGCAATTGCCAAACTCTAACCAAAAGGAAGGACGCATTGAGAGGCTGCAAGGCCTGGTCGTCCAAATACCTGACCTGACCTGACCTTCTTCTTCTTCCAATTACTGGACAGGGCCATATCCAAGTAACTGGTCACATTAGGCAGGCGGCATTAAAACAGGATTTTAAAATAGAGCAGTACTGCACTAAAAGTCTTGTGTTAACTATTTACATTTCTGCATGGATTTTTTTATCAGAAAGAGGCCCGGTGGCTGGTGGTGATGCCACCGAGGCCGGCCCTGAAAACTTCTGGACTGATGGTGTCTGTCATGGCTGTAGGGAGTGAGTTCCATTCTCTCAACGTGCGAGGGAAGAAGGAATAGTAGAGGACCGGGTGTGCTGTCCTTTCTTGAAAGAATCTTTGTGACCCTCTTGTTCTAGGGTTACTGGGGCGTAGGTACTGGTTGGGGTTGAAGTCAACGAGTCCATTATTGGTCTTGTGCAGCAGGCACAGACGTACGGTTGATCTTTCTCCTTTCTTCTAAGCTGTCCCACTGCAGCTGCCCCAGCATACCATCAACACAGCCAGGTAGTATCATAGTATTATATTATAGTATCATAATCTTCAAAATGTTGAAGGAGGATACTAATCGAAAGAAGAAGAAGAAGGCCCCTGATTACAGATAACGAGGGGTCAATTTCCAACGTATCAATTCAGGTCATTGACCCTGACAATCTGAAGCTCTGAATTATTAATTTTACCATTATGCCATCTATTTTTTTAATTATCTATCCATGGTGAAGTTTACAAAAGCCATTAATCATACCGTGGTTTCTGTTTTGGAATGGTCTCAAATACAACTGTATATACGGTATCACATGATATGACCTAATATGACCTGATATCTTTCTTCTTCTGTGGTGGCCACCAACTTCTTTGGAAATAAGTAACTGCACACTTAGGGACGGCTCATCGTCCATAAGGGTCTCCGACCAATTGGACGCTAATCTCATCATCTCCCTTAGGGATCTTCTTCTTCTTCTTCTTCTCCTTCTTGTTCTGTGGTGGTGACCAACTTCTTTATATGGAAGTAATTGTACACACTTTAGGGGGTGACCATAGAAAAAGAATCAGAGAGAGAGAGAGAGGAAGAGAAAGTGAATACACATACAAACTATTAGATTGGCTTAGAATCAATAGGAAAAATCAAGGGAAGGAAACATAATTTTTTTTTAAACACACCAAAAACCCCACCTAGTTCTGGGCTGGGAAAGGGGAAACTACAGGGAGCTGCCGGCAGTTACTAATTTTCACGTTCGCCCCCAGCAAGCTGGGAACTAGCCGACCCTAGACACTCCATAAGGAAATGCCCAAGCCCCAACCAAAAAGACAAGCAAAGACAGAACAAACAGATCCTTAACTACTGGAGTAAAAATAATTGGGGATGAAGATGGAGGGACTGGGGTAGGGGCGTTTGTTGAAGGTTTCAGTGCTGGGTTGTGGCTGAGAGCTCAGCTGACGCCGGCTCCCCTCCAGAGTCTGGGATGTTGGTCCAGTTCTGAACTGCAGCCTGGCTTCGAAAGTTGCCAATGTTGGTGCCGCTGCAATGCTTTCTGGCAGACGATTCCACTCTGGAATTGTTCCGGGGGGGTGGGGGGGGTGGGGGGGGGGGGGGGGGGGGGTGTTCCTCGCTGGTACTGGGTTCGATGTACCCGGATGTCTTATACGCCTTGCAGTTCGTCTGTGGCCCACTTTTCTTCTGATGGTTCATAGTTGGGGCATGTTAGGTTTCAATCTTGAGGAGGCCATTTGAGTAGGCTACTTGTACACGGTGGTAAGTCAGGCCTTCTTTCTCCTCTCCTGCAGCAGTGGCCAGGCGAGTTCTTCCAGCATGTTGTCAACGCCGGAGGTCAGCTTGTAGTCCTGCATGGCCCACCTTGCTGCACGTCTCTTGACTTTCTCTATGGAGTCGATGCAGGCCGTTGTGATGGGGTCCCATACAGGGCTCGCATACTCCAGCACGGGTCTCACGAGAACTTTGTATGCAGTCTCATTGGCCTTACGACGGCAGATCTTGAGGTTTCTTCTTACAAAACCTAAGGTCTTGTTTATTTTGCAGATCGTGTTGTTGATATGGAGGTACCATTTCAGGTCTTTGGTCAGGGTCACTCCGAGATATTTGGTGTTTGGTACACTCTGAAGTATGTGACCGTGGAGGGTGTAGTTTGCAGACATTGTCTTCCTGCGCCTCGTCATGTGTAAGTTTTCTCAGAATGGAACGACATTTTCCAGCGTTCTTCTTCCCACTCTGCAAGTTTCTCAAGATCCTGCTGGACAAGGCGCTGGTCGATCGTCGCTGCTCTCGGCCTCTTCGTGGCATCAGCACATAGTCCGGGTACGTTTTCTGTTCTAAGTACCATATTGAGGCAGTTTGTTAACATCAGGTCCAGAGCGTTTTCCCCTCTGGTGGGCTGCTCTATCAACTGCTCGAGACCGAGGTCGTGGATTGTGTTCATGAACTGATGGTGTAGTCCAGGTTGGGGAGCTCCTTGCTTCAGGGTGCAATCTTTCCCTGGAAAATTAAAATCACCACCGATCATGACAACAGCGTTTCAGGTCTTCAAAGCTTGATTGGCAGACTCTCTGAATAGTGGCAGCTGGCTACTTTTGTCGTTAACATCTGGCCTGTAGTAAGCTCTCACCAGCAGGTCTCTGTTTCTTTTCAGCTTAATCTTCACCCACACATCAGTTCACAGCCAGGGTCAGTGAGGACAGCCTCTTCAGCACACGCCAAGTCCTCCTGCACTACAATCAAGACACCACCACCCGTCTTGCCTGTTATTTAAGAGGCCGCGAGGCCGAGTTGTCTTCATTCTCTGACCTGATCTTTACGGAACACTTAAATGATATGACATGGGCCATGTGGAGTGTTGTGGCTCTCGTTTAGGGTTTAATTGAGAGAGAGAGAGAGAGAGAGAGAGAGAGAGAGAGAGAGAGAGAGAGAGAGAGAGAGAGAGAGAGAGAGAGAGAGAGAGAGAGAGAGAGAGAGAGACAGACAGAGAGAGAGAGAGAGAGAGAGAGAGAGAGAGAGAGAGAGAGAGAGAGAGAGAGAGAGAGAGAGAGAGAGGATCGGAGAGAGAGAGAGAGAGAGAGAGAGAGAGAGAGAGAGAGAGAGAGTTTCTTGCTAATGAAACGTGAAAATGATGTTTTACGTCCTCTCGGTCATAGACACATATGGGACATTTGTAAATACAAAGATGTTGGGAACAATACTGGGTGCAATGCCCGGAGGCAGTGCAACACCAGTAAAGTCCCGAGTTTTTAACATTATAGATAGGTGTAGCGGTAACCATGCCTCAGTGAAACCTCATCGGCTATGGTACCGCCACAGTTGATAATCTAATGAAACGTACTGTGACAAAGCTCTTTTATAAAGGTATCAGGGTTTACCCTGCTGTACCTGTCACATGCACTCAGCTAGGCAAAAGGTGTCGTAGGTGACCTTCATAAGGGAGATAAAGAGACGGGGGGTTAAGCGTAAAAATGGCTATAAAGTTCTGCCAGAAACGAATGGACAGTGGTGTGCAACGTATTATTTAACAACACTACGGTACAAGTGCACCAGCTAGGGATGAGAACATATTCAACGTGTGTGACCGTTTTTGATTACCCTGCCACATGAGCAGCCACTGCTGAGTGCTGGTTGATGGCTTGGCATTGCTTTCATAGCAATTCAGTATCCAGTAATTGATGTGTGTTTATGGGAATGGGAATGTGTGTGTGTGTGTGTGTGTGTGTGTGTGCTTTCTTCCCGTTACTCGACTTCATCATGTTAAAAGTCTGCTGCATTTTGTACTCTGTGTGTGTGTGTGTGTGAGAGAGAGAGAGAGAGAGAGAGAGAGAGAGAGAGAGAGAGAGAGAGAGAGAGAGAGAGAGAGAGAGAGAGAATATAGAAGTGTATGTGTAAGGCAGAAAGAGACAGGGAGGAGAGTGGACAGAGAGAGAGAGAGAGAGAGAGAGAGAGAGAGAGAGAGAGAGAGAGAGAGAGAAAACTTGAACTTTATTTTTCAAGGATATAGATTTTAGGCAACGCCTATTCTTCCAATGGGAATGTCCTTGAGAGAGAGAGAGAGAGAAGGATGTGTGTGTGAGGGTTTTCCCCCCACCTGATAAGATTTTGTGCAAGTACAGAAATATAATTATAATGACTGCCATCTTTCATTTTCTATTTTAGTTCAGTTGGAATTTCTTCAACACTGAAAATAAAATGCTCTTTTTTTACCTTTTTAAATTCAATACATGTATCAATTTTCACTTTTACATTGGAGGATCAAGGAATCACATGCATGCACACACACACACACCAAATGAGAAATGTATTTTTTCATTTAATAAGAAAACATTCAAATCTATATGGATAAAAACTGCTATAGCACACCAATAAAAAAGTAAATATAAGAAAATACATTTAATAAATTCATGAAGCAGTGTAATAAGATCCATTATGTCATTAATTAAAAACTTTTGCATAGATCTATATCAATCATGTTCTGGAAACAACTACTGGTCTTTATCTAGGTGAGTACATATTCTGCACACAAAAAAGTAGGGGAAAATAATATCACCATAAGATACCAAATCAGAAGTTTGATTTTATGTGAGACTGGTACAGTCTCCTGAAGTTTTTCTGGAGGAGGAATGTTTTTCCTGGCGTCCCTAGATCCTCTTACGACCATTACAATGGTGCAAGTTGAAACAGTAACACGGCAGCATTAGGCAGATTGTAATCTCCAACATAAAAATTTACATCTCCATTTTGTGCAAGATCACCTTCATATCCATGGAACCCAGACCCTCTCACGGCCTACAAGGTCCTGTGACCATTTTCAAATGAATGCCTTGCAATGCCTTGCAGGAAACAGTGGTCCAGCTGTTTCATGACTATTTTGTGATTTTTGGACATTGCACCTATAGATACCCACCTTCTCTGGCAGTCTCATGACATTTCAAACTTAATTTTAGTCTTTGATTTTATGTTAAAGGAAGAACATACTTTGTTTTCAAATGGAATAAAACATAACATTTGTTATTCAGCCCATGGTGATCTTACAAAAGTCAATACCCCCTAAATTTTTCAGTACTATAGTTTCTGTTTGTGATTCTATCTAATCATACATTTTGTACAGAAAAATCTAAAAACGACAATGAATGGTAAAAAAAGAAAAGAAAAAAGAAAAAGAGTTTGAGAAATCAGTTTGAATTTCTAACTTCTGAATGGAAACTATAGAATGAAAGTAATAACTAAAGTAAGCAGATGACATGTACAAAATTCTGGTATCCATGAAGGATCACAATCTTATCATCCCAGAGACAAGCCACATCGGAGCGTACTGACATTGCATTTAGATGCTCCTACATCAAGCGTGCAAAAACACTGTAACCCTTTAACATTTATTCCAGCCGGCCCAAAGTCGCTTCTGTGTCTTTAATCTGCCCCAAACAGGCCGAAGCTCTCCCCCAATCCACAAATAAAGTAAAAAATAAGCGGATGGCGATCTGAACAAGCCTGGGTGTGGCTGCAAGTTGGGACTCAGAACGAGCGGCGTGGGAGCAACGCCATTGTACAGCCCAGAAGATGGGACAGCAAAAAAAAAAAGAAAAAAAGAGGATGGGATATGTGGATGGGTTTCTGCATGTAATGTGCACACTCCTTCATTCTACGGATTGCGGATGGGTTCCCGCATATAAAGTGAGAAATAAGAGGATGGGATATGTGGATGGGCTTCTGCATGTAATGTGCACACTCCTTCATTCTACGGATTGCGGATAGGTTCCCGCAAGTAAGGCAAAAGAAAGTAAGAAATAAGCGGATGGGAAATGTGGATGGGTTCCTGCAAATAAACTGAGAAATAAGCGGATGGGATATGTGGATGGGTTCCTGCAAATAAACTGAGAAATAAGCGGATGGGATATGTGGATGGGTTTCTGTGTGTATTGTGCAACACTCCTTCATTCTACGGATTGCGGATGGGTTCCTGCATATAAAGTGAGAAATAAGAGGATGGGATATGTGGATGGGCTTCTGCATGTATTGTGCACACTCCTTCATTCTACGGATTGCGGATGGGTTCCTGCATATAAAGTGAGAAATAAGCGGATGGGATATGTGGATGGGCTTCCGCATGTAATGTGCAACACTCCTTCATTCTACGGATTGCGGATGGGTTCCTGCATATAAAGTGAGAAATAAGAGGATGGGATATGTGGATGGGTTTCTGCATGTAATGTGCAACACTCCTTCATTCTACGGATTGCGGATGGGTTCCTGCATATAAAGTGAGAAATAAGAGGATGGGATATGTGGATGGGCTTCTGCATGTAATGTGCACACTCCTTCATTCTACGGATTGCAGATGGGTTCCCGCAAATAAAGTGAGAAATAAGCGGATGGGATGCGTGGATGGACTTCTGCATGTATTGTGCACACTCCTTCATATTTCTTACTTCCAGATTTTTTGTCTGTTTGCGGATGGGTTTCCGCACGGAATTTGCGCGTATATGTGCACATGGATCCTAGTCTGTAAAATATAGGTACTTTTCCCACTGGATAGGGTTAGGGTTAGGGGGAAAAACCTTACAAGTGCTACACTACAACATAAGAAGAATAAAAACCTTGGATGGGTTATGACGGCAGTGAGTGCTAAAAAAACCGTACATGAAATGGGCTACTGTGCTCTCTGATTGAAAATCCCTTTTGATGGTCTGGCACCAAAGAGCGCTTCTGGTTGACCAACGGGAGATAACTCTAGTGGCTTATCTTATTTCCCTTGGTCAAGTAGAAGAAACTGACTTCAGATGGAAAGGGCCAAGGACCGTAACTCTAAACAGATCACTGACTTCAGATGGAAAGGGCCAAGGACCATAACTCTTAAACATATCATTCATTTTCTGAGTCTTTGCCCCTGTGGATTTCATTGAAGGAGTTGACTTTCAATGGAGAGTTCTGCTAGCTCAGCCCATTCTTCTTCTTCTTCTCTTTGGGGCCCAAAGAGTGTGCAGAGTTCGCCTCATATACAATAAACCCAAGTTCGACCCTGGGTACACAGGATTTTTCCTCTCACACTGCACTAGGCCTTACGGTCTGAACATGGATGAGATGCTAAATCGAAGTCCCATGTACCCATGCACCTAGCACACATTAAACCCAGTGGCAACGAAAAAGTTGTTATTTGGTCAAACTTTACACACACACACACACCCTTTCCTTCCTCATCAGTCACAAAAATCGCATGCACATTTTTTTTTAAAAGGAAAAAAGGGTGGCACGCCTCTGGCTGCGACGTGCTCTCCAGGTGGGAGCAACCCGAATTTCACAGACGCCTCTGTGACACTGACTATAAAGTACTATAAATACCAAATACCACAATCATTTAGTTGATCATTCTGGCACCCTTAGGGGAAAAGCAAGGACTATGGTCCTATTTTCCTATTGTAAAATTTGGTTAGGTTAGGTTAGGAACATTATACATGTAGTCAGAGGTATCTCTGTGAAATTCAGGTTGCTCCCACCTGGAGAGCGTGTCGCAGCCAGAGGCTAATTTAAAAAAAATATTTTGCATGCGATTTTTGTGTGACTGATGAGGAAGGAATTTTTGATCAAATAACAACTATTTCATTGCCATTGGGTTTAACGTTAAAAATTAAAAACACACCCTGATTCTGTTACCTTTTCAAGATTGTCATTTGTGCTCAGAACAGGATCGCTAAAAAAATTGTATAATAAAATGAATATACGTTCAAAATTCTTCAACAGTTGACCTCTCTCTCTATCGTTCTCTATTTTCTTTTATACGTAAACACACGGAAGCTGATTGGTATTACATATGCATGGGTGCTCCTGGGAAATTTCAAAAATCCTGCAAGCGGAGTGCAGGGACAGTGCCCCCCCTGGGGGTTCCGGGGGTCAATGCCCCCTGGAAGCTGAAGGGAAACAACAGTTTCCAATGTAATTGACAGGCTCTCGTCGCACTTTCACTTCTGGTTAAACTTTATGTCTGCAACGAGCAAAAATTCATTTTCTCAAATTCTCATAATCCAGCAATGCCGGCTCCAGGCAATAAAAAAAATCCTGAACTTCAGGACATCCTGAAAGCAGGAGAATCCATGCATACGTTGTTTCTGCATAACAATATTGTCTGTATACAAACACATATGTAAGCTGATTATTTATAGCATAGTTTGTTACCGTGAAACAAAAACAAAAGACAAAAAACACCCCCCAAAAAACCCTGTACATCCACAAGATAAATGGTAACAGAAAAATTTGCTGCTTACATATGTGTTTCATACACTGTAAACATACGAATAAAAAATGTAACCCGTTTAATTAATAATTTCTAATAGGTTAAAAATAAAGAATACAAAATGTATACAAAATATATCTCTAAAGGCACAGCTTATATTATTCACTTTATCATATCTTAAATAACACACACACATTTCCATTGCTACATATAAATTATATCATCACTAATAAACAAAAGTGCTTAAATGAGACAGGTGCAAGAGATCTTTTTTTTGCCTAAAAATTTGTGCTTTCACAATCAAATATGAAGTTTCAAACTCTCAAATGCCTCCATTGCCCCAGACCTGTTTACCCCAAATCTTCACTGTCAGTAATCCCAAGCTCTGAAATCAGTAATTTCAGGCATCTGTCCGTCATTTTGCTGGCCGAGAAATCCTTCCACCAGAATTTTCCGCTGCCGTCAAACCTTTGTTGAGGGGGGGGGGGGGCCCCCAACTTCGACAACTGCTGAAATCTTGGTTGCGTTGAGGGTGGGTGGGGGGGGGCCTCGCTTTTTTCTTTAGCGTCTAATCAGGATACGAGACAGAATCATCCGCTTGCGAGTGTTGCTTTTCTGGCATGCCTTCAGATTGCACTCCGTACCTAGAAAAATGGTGGCATGGAGAAATAAACCTGAAGTATTCATTCAAGGGACATCACTCGAAGTGATACCTTTGATAGCAGACAACACAGTAGCGAGTACGGCTCAAACGCCATGCCTTCTTTTGATTTTTTTCTCTTTCGCACTCGTTCAGCGGAAATGCGGATTTTTGTTGTTGCTGACTATAATAGCGTAATCGGAGGTCTCAAAACGTAATAATTACAGACAAATCCGTAGGGAAAACAGGTCTGATTGCCCCCTCCCCTACCTCATTACTCAAAAGATATACACACCCACACCCACCCTTGAATTAGTGGACTATACCTGACCAGTTTTGCACAAGCAAAACAAACTACGCATGTTGAGAAAAACAATTCTTTGTAATATTATTATGCTACCGAAAATATACTCTCATCAGTAACTTTACCATTGTCATTATGTTGATTATGATATCGAGCTAAAACGACAGCACCAATATTCCTCCAGTTAACGACAAATGTGTGATCACACATATGGCATATTTTATCATGCATAGACAAACAAGTGGGATGATGGTGGTGGGGGGTGGGGAGGTCCCAAAATTAACAAAGTTATGAAGTTTTTCATGCGTTATGTTTATGATTTGAGGATCTGTAAATAATATTGAGAAAAACAATTCTTTGTAATATTCAGGCATGAAAGTGGATGGAGATCAAAAAAGAGGAAAATAATTCGTCCGAGAAATCCTTCCACCCGGATTTTCACCTGACGTCGGAAGTTTTGTTTTGAGGGAGGGGGGAGCATACGTTCCCCCCCCAAATTTTTCAAACACAAACACAACTTTCAAGCTTCAAAGAATAAAATTCTTTTCAGCCGAGCACAAATTCTTCCACCCGGATTTTCACATATCGTCCGATGTTTTATTGACGGGGGGTTCCCAATTTTTTTTTAAAAAACACCTACCTCACGTCACAACTTTCATTCAGCGAGGAGGGGGTTCGAACATTTCGTCCGCTGTTCAGCGAGAGCTACTCATCTCGCCTTCCTTCGCACAACTTTGAATCGAGTGAGCTAAAGCGACTTCCGGTTGACCAGTTTGAGAATCGCCAAATACGAATACGGCAAGATCGATCATTTACGCAGAATTTTTTTTTTTCCACGGAAGTTTTTAAAAATTTCCGCGGATTTTCCGCGAAAAGCGGAACTCTTTCATGCCTGAATATTATTATGCTACAAAAAATAAACTCTCAGTAACTTTACCATTGTCATTATGTTGATTATGATATCGAGCTAAAACGACAGCACCAATATTCTTCCAGTCAACAACAAATGTGTGATCACATATATGATATATTTTATAATGCATAGATAAACAAGCAGGCTGGTGGGGGAGGGGTGTCCCAAAATTAACAAAGTTATGAACATGTTTGATATTTGAGGATCTGTAGATAATATGCGGGAAATTAATGTCATGTTGGGACATTTTTTCATAACAGGTTACTCTCAGAACAAACAAAATAAAACCCAATATACTTTTTTTTAATACCACATAAAAATGTAAAAATGTTCACTGCATCAATAAAAATGAACGTATTTTCGATAATGTAAAAGACAATAACTTAATAAGAGAGAGAAAGAGACAGGCAGACAGACAGACAGACAGAAAGAGACATGGGTAAATAATGCTTGACTTTTTAAATCTATCACCAACTGATTACATAGGTATACTTTCGTAATCACAAAATGAGCTAAAAAGCAAAAAAGTAAAGACATTGCGAAACAAGCAGCACCAATCTTTATAAGCCATAAGTAAGCCAATAATAAACCAAAACATTGTTACCAAATTTTTCGGACTATAAGGCGATACTTTTTTCCCCCAGACTCAGACCTCTGCGCCTTATAATGTGACATAAAATAGTAAGAAAATATAATAACAAAATCTGAATTTTGTGTACAATTGGGGGTGGGGGTGGGTGGATGGGGAGAAATAATAATAAGGTATTAGGTATTAGGTACTTTATAGTCACAGAGGCGTCTCTGTGAAATTCGGGTTGCTCCCACCTGGAGAGCGCGTTGCAGCCAGAGGCGCGCCACCCAATTAATTTTTTTATATTTTTAGCATGCGATTTTTGTCACTGATGAGGGAGGGGGGGGGGGGGGGGTAAATTTTGACCAAATGACAACTTTTTCGTTGCCACTGGGTTTAACGTATGCTAAGTGCATGGGCACACGGGACCTCGGTTTATCGTCTCATCCGAAAGACTCCACGTTCAGACCATTAAGGCCTAGTGCAGAATGAGGAAAAAATCCCCTGTACCCAGGTTCGAACTCGGGTTTACTTGACATGAAGCGAACGTGATACCACTGTGCCACTCTACACATTATAGTCCGAAAAATACGGTAATTTAAAAAAAGTGACATGAACTGCCACAATTTTGGAGACAACGGCATGCAACACTGTTACCAGGCATGGTAGTGGGGGCAAAGTGGTTTTCAAGGAATATGGCCGGGGGTCCAGGGGGCCGAAGAAAATTCAATAAATGAGAGTGAAATTTTCACTTTTTCATGCCATTTCAATGCATTTTTTAATAATGTTGTTTCAAACTGTTTCGCGGATTTTCCGCGATTCGCGGAGGTCTACCATGCCTGGTTACTAATATTTTAATAATGATATAAAATCCAACAACAACACAGGGCTTTCCTTCCTTTCCATAAAGCGACCACAGTCACTGTTGACTATTCTGTCGCTGTAACTTTAGGGAGATCTACGGAAATGCGCACTGAGGTAGTACTACACTACTAGTACATGTACTGAGAAGAAGAAAGTTGACAGTAGAAGAAGAAGAAGACAGAAAGCCTGGCGCACACACACGAAAAAGATTACATTCTAAGAATGTCCTTGAGCGCACACACACACGAAAAAGATTACATTCTAAAAATGTCCTTGTGCGCGTGCACACACACACACACGTTAGGCCCGTACTGCGCCGATGACGAAATAAGCCATACTGAAGGAGAATAATATTTATTAGTGTCATATAAAACCTTGTATTGGTTTTAAAGGGCAATAAACATTGATTCTGATTCTGATTCACACACACGAAAAAGATTACATCCTAAAAATGTAAATGTCTTTGCATTCACACACACACACTCTATGATACATCTATTAAATCAATTAAGTCTTAAAGCAGCTACATTGGAACTGTCAGGCATTCTGATTATGAAATTGATCCCAGATTTTTAAAAAACCACACCAATCAAACAAAAACAACAACAAATAAACATAAACAACGCACACACAAACAAATCCATGACAAAAACTACTGTATTTTTCGAACTATAAGGCGCACCTTTATATAAATGTTACCCAAATTTCAGATTTTGTTATTATGTTTTCTTACTATTTTGTTCATCATATTATAAGGCGCAGAGGTCTAAGTCTGGGGGAAAAGTATCGCCTTATAGTCCGAGAAATACAGTACTATATTTAACAAAATAGAAGAAAAAGAAGTCATGACACAACAGAGTGAGGAGTTAGTGTCCATTAAGGCTGTGTTTAAATTTTTATTATGTGGTCATCACACTACAGCAAAAAAAAACTACCCCCCCCCCCCCCCCCCCCCCCAAGAAAAAACACACAACAAAAACACAAAATCAAAATGTATGGATTAATGTTTAAAGGCCATTATATACATAAAAAAATAGTGACACCTCCCTATTAAGACCTTGAAAATCATCCAAAATAAGGTCTTAAGTGGGAGGGAGTTGTAATAGGGAGGTAATTTTAATATTTACAAAGAAGGGCAATGTCTCAAAGAAGTAGGTCTTAACTAGGAGGGAGTCTTATAAGGGAAGGTCTTAATAGGGAGGTTCCACTGTAGTGTGATTTATCTTGTAAAGGTGGCTTGGAATATACATGCACAAAAGGGTGCATCTGTAAATATGCGTGGATTATTCTACGCCAAACAACCACAAAATCAACGACAACAACAAAAAACTATTAAAAAATGGTCAGTTTTCCTCAAAATACTGCGAAAAGCAGTAAAAGAATTGAGTAAATTGGTCTTGTGCGATAGTCTTTAACTCACTCGGGACGAAAGAGCCGGCTCCGGCTCATGGCTTGCACGACCGTTTAGGACTAATGAGCCTGATCCGGCTCATAAGCGTTTTCAAGAGGTTTTGATTTCTGGCTTGTAACCAGCTTTCAAGCGCGATGTCATAGCCTACTTTCAGTTTGCTTTGACCTTGCCTCACTTTAAATTAACCAATGATTGCAGACTTTACATTCATGTTTAGCTGTAGGGGGGTGTGTGTGTGTCAAAAATCGGTACAAAATTTTCCTTCTTTCTATATGTTAGCTGTTTTCGTCAATAGGAGACAAACGACGAAGGTAAGGCATCTGATATTTTACGATCGTTTAGTGCATGGTGTTGCAAATCTTTTCTGAAAATATCGATGCCTAACTCTTCATAACTTGGTTTTGGTGATTGTTTTCCGAACCTAGTCAAATGCCCAGTCCCCACAAAACAAGGGGAAATAATTCAGCCAGTCCCGAGTGAGTTAAAAATGTTAAAACAATTGAAAACATGCTGCCTCAGTAGCGTTTACATTTTGTAATATTGAATGATAGACAAAAAAGACCACTGTAGTAAAAGGCATCAGAAAACTTTAACAAACACAAAAAATAAACATCCGAGTGAACAAAAAACCCAAAAACTCTTAATCTTGTCAATATTTGATTTGTATGTACATATCAAAATACACTTTACATCCTTTCTATATAAAAAAAAAATGCACCTACTTTTCAAAACAATTTCCCCCCCTAGAAAATGTAAGTAATAATCTAAACATAATGCTGAAGACAGAAAAAATGCACGAGTACATTGCTCTTATTATGACTCTTAAAAATAAATTAATCATAGCACGTAATGATAATATGGCACAGAGTGTTAGAGTTGAATTCTTAACTCCCGAAAGTTTTTGGGTAACCGTCTAAACCATAAACAGTCAGCACTACAATATTGTATAGCCACAATGCAAAATATATAACTATTATTTAATACATCTGTGGCGGTACCATAGCCGATGAGGTTTAACCGAGGCGTGGTTACCGCTACACTTATCTCTATTGTTAAAAACTCGGGACTTTACTGGTGTTGCACTGCCTCCGGGCATTGCAACCAGTATTGTTCCCACCATCTTTGTATTTACAAATGTCCCATATGTGTCTATGACCGAGAGGACGTAAAACACCATTTTCATCATCACCCAAAATATATTAAAAAAGGAGCAAATTCTAAATAATACATCTTTAAATTTTGTTTTTGTTGCATAATTATATACGTTAAATGTAAACAGGTGCCCCTTGAATGGAGACAATTAACAACGCAATAAGTGAAACAAAATGCTACAACATTAAAATAAAACCCAACAAAACATCTCTTGTTTGTTGTTAATACCATTTCCAGTTTCCCTAAAGAATAAAAAGATTTTTTCCCTCCTTTCTAAATAATGTAACGTGTGTAGTGTTTATTTCACCTTCATGTGCTTGTGTGAGTGTAGCATTTTGATGTTTTTTAGTTCAATTATTAAGATTTTTCCCCTCCAAAGTTTGTACCATAGTGTTCAAGTGTTCCGGCTGTTGGGATGATCCCTGGAGTCTTTAAGCTAGGATAAGACAACAACAAAAGATTTTTTGGGTCTCACTTTTCCTGCTCTTTCATGAGACATTTTTAAAATATTCATTTTAAAGCCATTTTTGATAATCTTTACTATGCATTCAGTTTTGCATATCTGTTTTTGCTTCACTTGTTTTTCTGCATTGGTTATCATCCAAAATAATGTAACGTGTTTGGCTAACAATTTGACTAATACTTAGGTAAGAATTTCTTTAGAATTTGTATCTTTCAGCTTTTTATTCTTCTTCTGTGTTCCCAGGCCATAATGGGTAAGGTATGTATGTGTCCCGTTTTCAATTTTCATTGGTCTTCCTGCTGTACATATTCTGATTTCAGAGGAGCTCAAAGGAGAAAATTATTTGGAAGATTTGTTTTTTGGAAAAAAAAGGCAGGAAAATGGACCAGTAAGGCAGAAAGATAGTAGAAGACAGTAAGCAAAGGGAAAAGGCAGAATAAAAGAGCGTGACATATTAGAGGAAGCTACAAGCGCATAAATTCTAGAAGGTGGGGGAACTATTTGTACCAAAGACCCGCCACGACGGTGTCCCCACATGGGCAGTGTTTTATTCAAAACGTTCTCTTCACCGTTTCCAGTCGAGGAGCACCCACATTCCAGAAGGTGGGGGAACTATTTGTACCAAAGACTCGCCCTGGTATCCCTACATGGTGAGTGTTTTATTCAAAACGTTTTCTTCACTGTTTCCAGTCGAGGGGCACTCACTGGAAAATACTCCCCATATGGAGGCAGGAGGCATCCGGTCATGGTGAGTGTTTTATTCAAAACGTTTTCTTCACTGTTTCCAGTCGAGGGGCACTCACTGGAAAATACTCCCCATATGGAGGCAGGAGGCATCCTGGTCATGGTGAGTGTTTTATTCAAAACGTTTTCTTCACTGTTTCCAGTCGAGGGGCACTCACTGGAAAATACTCCCCATATGGAGGCAGGAGGCATCCTGGTCATGGTGTCATGGGGAGTGTTTTATTCAAAACGTTTTCTTCACTGTTTCCAGTCAATGGGCACCCACTTGGCGTCACGGTGCATCCTGGTCATGGTGTCACTGAGGTGGCTGTAGGTGGTGAGGAAGTCGTCATTGACGATGGCGTCGTCGAAATAACTGCTGTACACCGTCTCTATCGCCTGGCTTTCCTGCACAGTCTGAATGAACAGCTCCTCCTGAAAAAAAAAGATAATTGACACCGGTCATGGGTGCATGCAGTGACCAAAGAGTTTGCCTGAACTTTCCATCATAACCCTTGCTATAATGGTCAATTTAAGAGCAAAATGAGCACGAGAAGAGCCCTATCTTCAGGCAGACCACTGCCTGAACCCAGGCAGACCACTGCCTGAACCAGCATCAAATTGCCTGAATTCAGGCTTCCGGCACACCCACATGCACCCTTGACCGGTGTTGTCGAAATAACTGCCGTACACCGTCTCTATCGCCTGGCTTTCCTGCACTGTCTGAAAGAACAGCTCCTCCTGAAGAAGAAAAAGGTAATTGACACCGGTGTCGTCAAAATAACTGCCGTACGTCGTCTCTATCGCCTGGCTTTCCTGCATTGCTTAAATGAGCAGCTCCTCCTAGTGAAACATGATAAACAATACTTCTTCTTCTGCGTTCCCAGGCCATAAGGCCATAATGGAAAAGATATGTATGTGTCTGGTTTTCAGTTTTCACTGGTCTCCCCGCTGCATATACGGCTGACACATTCTGATGTCGGAGGAGCTGAAATTTTTTTTATTTTTAAAAGGCAGGAGAATAGGCCAATAAATAAGTCAGAAAGATAGTAGATGACAGAAAGCAAAGGGAAAAGGCAGCGTCAAAGAGTGGAATGGATTAGAGGATGTTACAAGCACAGAACTTCCAGAAGGTGGGGGAACTACTTGTATGAAAGACCCCCTGGTATCCCCATGGGGAGAGACTCGTGGAGAAGATGGGGTCATCCAACTCCCCATATGGAGGCATAAGGCATCCAACGCCTTACCTCAAATGAGCCCTAAAAGTGCGCTACAAAAAGATACATAGCTGCCAACTTTTCCCAAGCAAAATCCTGGAGGGTGGTGGGTTTGGGAGGGGGGAGAGCGGGGGTCAGGGAGCGCAGCCCCCTAGAGCTGAGAAACTTTTTTAATTTTAAATGTGAAAACTAGTACTTGTTTTAATGGCCTTCTCTAGATGTATTTTTTGTATTCGTTTAAAAAAACGGTTTTCTATTTCTTTGTCTTCTCCTTTGCCTTCGGCATCGTGGCGAGGTTACTTCAATGGCGGCGTGAGACAGGCCTAAAGACCGCCAAACAAAGGATTGCAAGAGGAAGTAGCCTCCGTTTCCGATATGCGCAGTACGAACTCTGCTCCGCGAAGCTTCCTGAAACCCAGTTTCGGTTTTCAGGTTTCATAACACTCGTTTCTGAGGTCATCTAAGCTGGAAATTTCGAAATCCGGGAGTTTCACGTGAATTCCGGGAAGACCGGGAGAGGTGAGAAAATCCGGGAAGCTCCCGGATTTACCAGGAGGGTTGGCAGGTATGAAGATACCCAATTAACAAGCACAGAACAAATGACACTTAAGCTGGCGACAGACTATGTGACTGCCTCATCAGGCCGTGACATTTCACCTCATTTGCATACCATCATTCTCGATCAGTCTGACTCAGTCAGGCCCAGTCAGGTGACAGGGCCGAATAGGGCGGGTTCTAAATTTCACTGATCGAGTCTGATGGCTTGTGACTTCTGTGCGGGAAACAAAATTTGGTCTACGTCACGACCTGATCGAGTCATATGAGGCAGTCGCATAGTCTGTCTCCAGCTTTAAGGAGAACAACACTGGACGAGTGACACACACACACACACACACACACACACACACACACACACACACACACACACACACACACACACACACACACACACACAAGACACACAGACCAGAAATGAACTCACATACATACATACAGACCAAGCAAGTACATAACTATACCCTCTCTTTCTAATTACTCTCTTCCCCTACCCCCCTACTTTTCTCACATCTCTTGATGTTCTCTCTTCGGCTCTCTTTCATCCTCACAATCTCTCTCTCTCACACACACACATTGGTGCTCCAGCGAAATTTAAAAAATCCTGCAAGGGGGCGGGGCGGCCCCGGTGGAGTGCAGGGGCAGCGCACACACATTTACTGCTCTTTTTTCACCCCTCTAGACTAGTACAAGTGCTACATTCCTTTGGTTTAAACAAATCTTTATTCACTCACTCGGAAACGATCAAACAAAAAGACAATTAGAGCAACAACAAGCTCGAAGCTTATACCGTGCTCCTTAAATTAACGTCATAATTGCACAATTGATTGAACAGATGGAGACTGCGTTTAAACCAATATAAACTGTGAATACAAACAAGAGTTTTAAGTGTGAACATTCCTTTGAACATAGCAAATGCTTATATAGGCCCAAGTGTGTGTGTGTGTAAGAAAATCATTGCTTCTTGAAGTCTCATAATCCGGCGACGCCGGCTCTAGGAAAATTAAAAATCCTGCACTTCAGAACATCCTGCAAGGAGCATCCATGCACACACACACAGAAGAAAGTCACTGATAGTTAAATAAAAACATAAATTTCACTTGCACTCATTCTCTCAGTAAAATACTGATAGTTGCATTTCCATTCGCTCGTTCTTTCTCGCTTACTCTCTCTCTCGTCTTCCATCTCCCTTTCTAAAAAAAACCTCCTCCCCAACTCTCTGTCAATCTCTCTATCCCTATCACCTCTCTCTTTCCTCATCTCTCTCTTTCTTTCACTTTACCGCCTTGGCTTAAGGCTGTGTCAGACCAATTGACAAAGGCTAGAACACCAAGGCTACATCAATTGTTGTTATGCTATGCATAGTTATGCAGGGATTGTCTTTAGCCATGACAAGCTCCTAGCATAACATCATCAGTCTCCAAAATTCCCCGAAGACGGAGTGTGGCTGCCCACATGGGGATGGGGTGGGGTGGTGATGATCAAAAACGGACACACGTAATGTTCTCATCCATAGCTGATGCATTTGTACCAAAGTGTTCAAGTGCTTCGACTGTTGGGATGATCCCTGGAGTCTTTTAGCCAGAGTAAGCCAACAACAACATTCTTTCATTGATTCTCTTTTCCATTCTCTCCCCGCTCCGCTATCTCTCAATCTCCCCATCATCCATTCTGTCTATTTCTATTTCACACACTCTTTCTCTTACTCTCTTTAAATTTCTCTCACCTGGAACAGCTCTTTCAATGATCGCCGAGAAGACTGAAAAAAAAGAGAGAAGGAAATGAAACAATTTGAAGAAAGAAAGAAAGATGCAGAGAAAGAGGAAAAGAGGCGGGAGAAAGGGAAAGACAAATAGAAAGTAAGAGAGAGAAAGAGAAAGAGAAAGAGAGAGAGAGAGAGAGAGAAAGAGAGAGAGAGACAAAGAGAGAGAGAGAGAGAGAGAGAGAGAGAGAGAGAGAGAGAGAGAGAGAGAGAGAGAGAGAGAGAGAGAGAGAGAGAGAGAGAGAGAGAGAGAGAGAGAGAGAGAGAGAGAGAGAGAGAGAGAGAGAGAGAGAGAGAGAGAACACTGAACACTGAAATGCTTAATGCATATTGGCCATGGACCACAATACATGTTAGGGGAAGGGAAGCGGATCAGTTACAGGAATCATATTATCAAAGTAACTTGTCAGTTTGCCTCCCAATATTTCTTTTAACATTTTATAATCAATATATAAGAACAAAATAATTATAGATTCTGATAGAGTCAAACTATAACATAAATGTACCAAACATCTTTGTAAATTAATCCACTTTAGCGGAAAACGCACATATAGGAATACCTTACAAACAAGAAACACATCACATGATCACATGACTGACTTTCTTCTGTTCATGGCATGAAACACATACCTAGATAACCTGTACATGTGATCATTATTATATGCTTTTAGCATTTGAAGTGTAGACACAGTGTGTGGAGAGAGAGAGAGAGAGAGAGAGAGAGAGAGAGAGAGAGAGAGAGAGAGAGAGAGAGAGAGAGAGAGAGAGAGAGAGAGAGAGAGAGAGTGCGAATTTTAAATCAGATTAAGGCCAAAAGCCCCATACCAAAGGGGATTTTAAATACATACAAATAAACAAAATTCATAGGTACACATTAAAATAAATCATAAAGAGAGAGAGAGAGAGAGAGAGAGAGAGAGAGAGAGAGAGAGAGAGAGAGAGAGAGAGAGAGAGAGAGAGAGAGAGAGAGAGAGAGAGAGAGAGAGAGAGAGAGAGGAGAAAGAGACAGAAATATATATATATATATATAGTTTGCTTTGATAAAACGTTTCTGTGTCCAATGTCTGTAATTGTGAACCTCAGAAACAAAACCAGTTAACGCTAACTTTGAGTAATGTTCCGTGTTCAAAAAATAAAAAAAATAAATTATATAAATTGTGCTGATTTACTTTTTCTCCCAATGGGGGAGGGACAGTGCCTTATGCAAAGACAGCTGTGATGTGTTTCTTGTTTGTAAGGTATTCCTATATGTGCAAAGATTTTTTTTTTAAAGACCGGAGAATGGGCCAATAAGTCAGAAAGATAGATGATAGAAAGCAAAGGAAAAAGACAGTCAAAGAGAGTGGCAGATAAGAGGAAGTTACAAGCACAGAACTTCCAGAAGGTGGGGGAACTACTTTTACGAAAGACCCCCCCCCCGGTATCCCCACGAGGAGATGACAAAGATCCCCGTATCCTCATGGGGGCAACAGGGAAAGCTCACCCTGCTGTTGCGTGATGGTTGCGGTGGGTCCAGCTGTATTCTCTGTTCCTCGTACATCACTTTCAGAGCCTCGATGCTGGGTGCGGCTATGAACACGATGTACGGCTGTAGGTCGGGAGACTTCAGCATCTTCAGAGCCTGCAGTCATCAGAAATGGGCACGCACAAACATTTGTTCAACAATTACCGTATTTTTCTGACTATAAGGCGCACTTTTACACAAAATTCAGATTTTGTTATTATACTTTCTTACTAAATTATTAGTTCTATAATAAGGTGCAGGGGTCTCAGTCATGTTATTTTTTTTTTATTCAAAATTTTGTATTCCTTCTCTTCATTCATTCCACAATTCCTGCTTTCACTCACTCTTTCATCCCATCAACATATACATATAGTGAAAGAAGCGCAAACGTAAGAAAAAGTAGCCCATTATAAACAACAGGATGAAAATAAAATAATATAAAATAAGGAAGCAGTCAGTCATGTTTGATATTATAAAACTGTGGTTCTGGACGACAAGATGGCCAATCCTGAAGACTTTTTATCAGCTTTTCCAATCCTGATTTCAGGAGCAATGCTGAGCTACTTTCACCCATGCATCAGAGACACACACACACACATGTGTGTGAAAACGCACTGTTCATACTCACAGTGGGGTTGACCGCCATGACGCAGACTCTCCCCGTCTTGATGATGGCGCGCACGGTGCTGAACTTGATTCCGTACAGGTCCCCTTCGTACTCCCCGAAGTCCACAAACTTGTTCTCCCTCATCTCCTGCTCCATGCCGTCCCGATCCATGAAGAAGTACCCTTGTCCGTCCACCTCCCCGTCCTTCATCGCTCGACTGGTGTCTGCAAAACAGGTGGAAGAAACGGATAAGAACTTTACTCCAAACTCCTGGGGATACCGGGGAGCTTCATGGCTCGACTGGTGTCTGCAAAACAGGAAGAAACGGATAAGAACTTTACTCCAAACTCCTGGGGATATTGGGGAGCTTCATGGCTCGACTGGTGTCTGCAAAACAGGAGGAAGAAACGGATAAGAACTTTACTCCAAACTCCTGGGGATATTGGGGAGCTTCATGGCTCGACTGGTGTCTGCAAAACAGGTGGAACAAACGGATAAGAACTTTACTCCAAACTCCTGGGGATACCGGGGAGCTTCATGGCTCGACTGGTGTCTGCAAAACAGGTGGAACAAACGGATAAGAACTTTACTCCAAACTCCTGGGGATATTGGGGAGCTTCATGGCTCGACTGGTGTCTGCAAAACAGGTGGAAGAAACGGATAAGAACTTTACTCCAAACTCTTAGGGATACCGGGGAGCTTCATCGCTCGACTGGTGTCTGCAAAACAGCTGGCGGAAGAAACGGATAAGAACTTTACTCCAAACTCTTAGGGATACCGGGGAGCTTCATCGCTCGACTGGTGTCTGCAAAACAGCTGGCGGAAGAAACGGATAAGAACTTTACTCCAAACTCCTGGGGATATTGGGGAGCTTCATGGCTCGACTGGTGTCTGCAAAACAGGAGGAAGAAACGGATAAGAACTTTACTCCAAACTCCTGGGGATACCGGGGAGCTTCATGGCTCGACTGGTGTCTGCAAAACAGCTGGCGGAAGAAACGGATAAGAACTTTACTCCAAACTCCTGGGGATATTGGGGAGCTTCATGGCTCGACTGGTGTCTGCAAAACAGGAGGAAGAAACGGATAAGAACTTTACTCCAAACTCCTGGGGATACCGGGGAGCTTCATGGCTCGACTGGTGTCTGCAAAACAGCTGGCGGAAGAAACGGATAAGAACTTTACTCCAAACTCCTGGGGATACCGGGGAGCTTCATGGCTCGACTGGTGTCTGCAAAACAGCTGGCGGAAGAAACGGATAAGAACTTTACTCCAAACTCTTAGGGATACCGGGGAGCTTCATGGCTCGACTGGTGTCTGCAAAACAGCTGGCGGAAGAAACGGATAAGAACTTTACTCCAAACTCTTAGGGATACCGGGGAGCTTCATGGCTCGACTGGTGTCTGCAAAACAGCTGGCGGAAGAAACGGATAAGAACTTTACTCCAAACTCTTAGGGATACCGGGGAGCTTCATCGCTCGACTGGTGTCTACAAAACAGCTGGCGGAAGAAACGGATAAGAACTTTACTCCAAACTCCTGGGGATATTGGGGAGCTTCATGGCTCGACTGGTGTCTGCAAAACAGGCCAGGGCTCTCAGGGACCCCCATTTGGGGGTCTATGAAGTACTAAAATTCTAAAGGACCCTCTAAAAGAATGTGCAGGGGGTCCCACAGATGCACTAGAACAATTCTTTTTAGCATTCGCAATGCCACTGGGACCCTATTTCCCAACTCTAGGACCCTCTATACTGTAAGTGAAGGAGTCCCTGGGACCCCTTGTTTTGCGGGATTGGGAGCCCTGCAGGCGGAAGAAACGGATAAGAACATTACTCCAAACTCTTAGGGATACCGGGGAGCTTCATGGCTCGACTGGTGTCTGCAAAACAGGCGGAAGAAACGGATAAGAGCTTTACTCCAAACTCCTGGGGATATTGGGGAGCTTCATGGCTCGACTGGTGTCTGCAAAACAGGAGGAAGAAACGGATAAGAACTTTACTCCAAACTCCTGGGGATACCGGGGAGCTTCATGGCTCGACTGGTGTCTGCAAAACAGGCGGAAGAAACGGATAAGAACTTTACTCCAAACTCCTGGGGATACCGGGGAGCTTCATGGCTCGACTGGTGTCTGCAAAACAGGTGGAAGAAACGGATAAGAACTTTACTCCAAACTCCTGGGGATATTGGGGAGCTTCATGGCTCGACTGGTGTCTGCAAAACAGGAGGAAGAAACGGATAAGAACTTTACTCCAAACTCCTGGGGATACCGGGGAGCTTCATGGCTCGACTGGTGTCTGCAAAACAGGGCGGAAGAAACGGATAAGAACTTTACTCCAAACTCCTGGGGATATTGGGGAGCTTCATGGCTCGACTGGTGTCTGCAAAACAGGCGGAAGAAACGGATAAGAACTTTACTCCAAACTCCTGGGGATACCGGGGAGCTTCATCGCTCGACTGGTGTCTGCAAAACAGCTGGCGGAAGAAACGGATAAGAACTTTACTCCAAACTCCTGGGGATACCGGGGAGCTTCATGGCTCGACTGGTGTCTGCAAAACAGGGCGGAAGAAACGGATAAGAACTTTACTCCAAACTCCTGGGGATACCGGGGAGCTTCATGGCTCGACTGGTGTCTGCAAAACAGCTGGCGGAAGAAACGGATAAGAACTTTACTCCAAACTCCTGGGGATACCGGGGAGCTTCATGGCTCGACTGGTGTCTGCAAAACAGCTGGCGGAAGAAACGGATAAGAACTTTACTCCAAACTCTTAGGGATACCGGGGAGCTTCATCGCTCGACTGGTGTCTGCAAAACAGCTGGCGGAAGAAACGGATAAGAACTTTACTCCAAACTCCTGGGGATATTGGGGAGCTTCATGGCTCGACTGGTGTCTGCAAAACAGGCCAGGGCTCTCAGGGACCCCCATTTGGGGGTCTATGAAGTACTAAAATTCTAAAGGACCCTCTAAAAGAATGTGCAGGGGGTCCCACTAGAACAATTCTTTTTAGCATTCGCAATGCCACTGGGACCCTATTTCCCAACTCTAGGACCCTCTATACTGTAAGTGAAGGAGTCCCTGGGACCCCTTGTTTTGCGGGATTGGGAGCCCTGCAGGCGGAAGAAACGGATAAGAACATTACTCCAAACTCTTAGGGATACCGGGGAGCTTCATGGCTCGACTGGTGTCTGCAAAACAGGCGGAAGAAACGGATAAGAGCTTTACTCCAAACTCCTGGGGATATTGGGGAGCTTCATGGCTCGACTGGTGTCTGCAAAACAGGAGGAAGAAACGGATAAGAACTTTACTCCAAACTCCTGGGGATACCGGGGAGCTTCATGGCTCGACTGGTGTCTGCAAAACAGGAGGAAGAAACGGATAAGAACTTTACTCCAAACTCTTAGGGATACCGGGGAGCTTCATGGCTCGACTGGTGTCTGCAAAACAGGCGGAAGAAACGGATAAGAACTTTACTCCAAACTCCTGGGCATACCGGGGAGCTTCATCGCTCGACTGGTGTCTGCAAAACAGGGGGAAGAAACGAATAAGAACTTTACTCCTAACTCCTGGGCATACCGGGGAGCTTCATCGCTCAACTGGTATCTGCAAAACAGGTGGAAGAAACGAATAAGAGCTTTACTCCAAACTCCTGGGGATATTGGGGAGCTTCATGGCTCGACTGGTGTCTGCAAAACAGGTGGAAGAAACGAATAAGAGCTTTACTCCAAACTCCTGGGGATATTGGGGAGCTTCATGGCTTGACTGGTGTCTGCAAAACAGGCGGAAGAAATGAAGAAGAACTTTACTCCGAACCGGTCTCCTTCATACTTCCCATAGCAGAGATGCTTACAGTATTTTTCGGACTAGAAGGCGCACCTCAGCTCTTCTAGCACCATGGTCGGATACATTCGCCCAGTGCATCACTCTACACTGCCACCAAATTTACAGACATTCACTGCCAGGTACCCTGCCATGTGTTTGTCTTTGCTCAGAGCTTATGTCAGTCATTTTTCCATTAAAGCAATGTATACATGTGCACTCCAAAAAAATAGTTACTCCACTCCTGTCGGTTGACATGCAACGGACAACGAAGAACGTCAAAAAATACATGGTACTAGAAGAGTTAATATAAGGCACCCCCCAAAAAACAATTTTTCACAAAATTCTGATTTTGTTGTTATATTTTCTAACTATATTATTAGTCATATTATGGATGGGGACCACCAAGCAGTACAGGTACATATGGGACATTTTTTAACCATACAATATAGTGGGTCGATCCTGGAGGTATTGCAATACCAGGAAAAAAACAAAATTTATACATAATATTTTACAAGGAAAAGCAGCCTGGAATAGTCTGAGGCTGTCCTCTTCAAGCTTCTTGTTCTTAAACTATCCACCTCAAACTACTGGACTGATTGTAATGATGAAAAAGCCCAAACAGAGTGGGTTTTTTTGGCTCACTCGTGTTAACAAAGTTAACATGAAGTGAGTATATAGTATGATAGTTGTTCGGTTGTGTGTCTGTGTGTGTGTGTGTTGCATCTGTGGTCTAATCTCCAAACTTTAACGCTGGCATTTTCTCGGGAAATAGAAGGCATACATTGTTCAAACTTTGCACACATAAAGATGTCTATGCAAGCTTTCGAACAATAATCATTTAAATAATTAAATATTTAAAACAACACTGTAAACAGATAACAAACAGATAATATTTTAGATTAGTGGGTTAGAGAGTATTCAACAGGCAATATGAGTTAAGAAACTCATCAACACTGAAAGCCTTGATAGCTCATTGGTAGAGTGTCTGTCATGCCAATGGTTCCAGGTCCGATTCTAGGCACAGGCACTTAATTTTTTTTAGTTGTATCCATTAACGATATTTTCATTTGTACTTTAAAATTTTATTGGCAATCTTGTACTTTAGACACACCCCCTCAATTTTTGTTGTCCCACATGTTCCTGTTCGAGTGAGCCTTGAAGGCTTTGCCTCTTGTTCTAATGTTGGTAACATTTTTCTAGGACAGCCACTGTTGGCTATATCTTTTTTTTCTAGTAATAGTAAACTGTGTTAAAAGAATGGTTACAAAAATACAAACAAAAAAAAGCCCAAACTTAGAGACAATCCCCTGTGGGGATACCAGGGAGGTCTTTCAAACAAACAGTTTCTTCACCTTCTGGAAGTTCTGTGCTTTGTAACTTCATCTGTCACTCTCTTTGACTATGCCTTTTCCCTTTGTTTACTGTCATCTACTATCATTCTGCCTTACTGGTCAATTCTTCTGCGTTTGTTGTAGAAACTCGGCACACAGGTTTTCTCCATGCCGAAGAAAGAAAAGCTGGACCGAACTATTTGTTAGTTAGGCACATAACGGCAGCATGATGCACATAAGTTCATATGACAGGAAACCGTCTGAGCGATCAAAGAAGAAGAAGAAGAAAGAGACAAAGACAGAGTAAAAAATAAATAAAAGTATACAGATGACAACACTCTGGCTTAAGGCTATGTCAGACCAATTGACATGGGCTAGAACACCAAGGCTACATCAAAATGTTGTTATACTATGCATAGTTATGCAGGGATTGTCTTTAGCCATAGCACGCTCCTAGCATAACATCATCAGTTTCCAAAATCCCCCGAAGACGGAGTGTGGCTGCCCACATGGCGGAGTAATAAAAAAAATGTCAACACACGTAATGTTCTTATCTCTAGCTGATGCATTTGTACCATGGTGTTCAAGTGCTTTGGTTGTTGGGGTGATCCCTGGAGTCTTTTAGCCAGGGTACATTAACAAACAAACAATACAGATGACACCGCCATCATCTCACAGGGGATAGCGGCCTGGAAGCGTCGTGGGTTGTCCTTGACCAGCTTCTTGATCAGCGACTGCTTGCCCACGTTCTTCGCCCCCACAAGGGCCAGCACTCTGCTGTGGTAGTTGGTCAGAGTTACCTCCTCGTACACTTTGATGTCGCAGTCGTCATATTCTGCGCACACAAAAGGAGCAGAGAGCGTCACAAATTGTAGCATTAACCCCTTCCCTGTCCAGCCCTGTGTCTACTACAGGGTGTGTGATGTCATTGATGATGTCATAACTTCTGATGTCATAGCCCTGGACTGATGCTTTTTGGTTTAGACAAGTCAGGAATGTATATATCTCTAGACCATTTTCTCAGATTGAGTCTAACAGGTCTCTTTTAAATTGTACAATAAGAAAATAAATAATTTCTCAGTTTTCCTCTGGCAGTGAAGGGTTAAATCATAAAAGTAAAGTGATAGGTCTTTATGATGGACTATGTAGTTTGAAGGAACGCTGTCGTCAGAAAGAGTTACGGGGTTCGTCAAAACTTGGCTTACAGCTTTCCTCATGTAAACATGTTTTTGAAAGTGATCATTGCTGAAGGCATAAGTAGTAGTAGTAGTAGTAATTAGGGCTAGAAGTGGGCCTCACAGCCCTTTTTCGTTTGTGACTTTGATTTGTTTCAATGTGGCTTGCTTTCTACAGCTAAACTATAAAATTTAACGAAAATATGGAATGGACTTTTTTTTTTTTTTTTTTTTTAATTCATCGAAATTAGTATAAAAATTTGACATCATTGTCTTTGTTCAGAAGATTTTTGAATATATTTATGTTAGGTGCAGCCTTAATGTTAGTTGACAAATTATTCCAGTATTGAACAACTCGGTTAGAGTTGATTTCCCTTGCAATTTTGTTTCTTTTCTTATAATATTGTTTCAAATTTTGTGGTTATGAACAGAGCTTTGTTTAAATATTATTTTATGTATATATTTGATTTGATTGTAGTGAGACTTATGTGTATAATGTTAACTTATTTGTGTTTTATTGTCTATGTAAAGCGCTTTGAGCTCTCTGCAAAGGGAGTAACGCACTATATAAATGTTCAGTATTATTATTATGTACAACACCTGTTGAACTAACCTGTATTGTTGTTGGTGTTGTAGTCGATACGTTTCTTCTTCTTCATCTTTAGTCCACACACTGAAAAACCAAACCAAACATGCAGGGCAGCCAGTAAAAGGACCATCATAGAAAAGAAGGTGGACGGCACAACTGCAGTGCCAGTTACCGTAAAAACTGGACTATAAGACGCACCTGTATATAAGCCGCATCCCTTAAATTGACAAAATATTAGGTATGTATTCACATATAAGCCGCAGAGAAAAATTGCATGTGCACAAACCAACGCAAATATAGACATTCTCCTACCAGAACATAAGTATTTAATGTTCTCAGACACTTTAAGCATGAGATTTGAATCTATTGATTACCAAAATCAAGTTTGAGTCTAAAGAAGCTCAAAATAGGCTGAAGAATGTGTCCAGAAACAGACTTAATCATACTGATACTGATACTGATAAATGTAGAATGGACAAAAATCCACACATAAGCCGCATCAGTCTATAAGCCGCATGGGCCAAAGATGAGGGGAAAAGTAGCGGCTTATAGTCCGCATTTTACGAGGTAAGATGAGCATGTTGTTGTTGCTGTTGTCGAACCCTGGCTTGAAGACTCCAGCAACTCGAATTTCACAGTCTTGCACACGGAACCTCAGTTATTCGTCTCATCCAAAGGACTAGAAAATAAGAGTAAAGTGTCTTTCCCAAGGACACAATACCATGGACCCGAGCTGGGTTCAAACCAATGCACTCGTAATACCATTGGGTTATGAGCGGCGACTCTAACCAACTGAGCCACAGCGCCTCCTAGAATTTCTCAGAGTCTCTGTGACTAGAATATACCAAGAAAAAAGAAGAAAGGTAATGAAGATCATTATAACTGTTGATTTCACTCACACATACTACGGGCAAGGGTCCTTGGCTATTCACTGTGTCTGTACATGTGATGCAAGTGAAATTGACCCATGGCCAATATTAAAATGATACAGCTGTGCCCAATGGAAGCTGCCTTTACCAGTGGCAGTTCTCCCTACACGCCATAAAGAATTGTTGGTTGTTGTCACTCCACGGGTGGAGTGAATGTGTGGGTGGCTCCATGAATGGAGCGAAGTCCCCTGAAGTCGGAGTATGGCCACCCATGTGGCGGGGCCCTTTAAAAGCAGCCATACACGTAATCGTCCCACCCAAGGCCATGCGAAATGTTGACATGGCACTGGGTGTGCCCCCAGAGTGCTTAAGCTGGGGAACGAAAACAACAACTACTCACACAGACTGGTCTTGGTGTTGGTGAGGGCAGGCTGGACGAAGGCGCACCGTTTTTCCTGTAGTGTTCTGGATGGGATGAGACCGACTGGACCGTGGCCTTCCGCAGTAGCCACACGCCGCGCCTGTGTTCACAACACACACGTACAAACTTCATACAAAATTGCATCCTTTTCCACTAATAACCCTACATAGTGTAACACTTTGTGTGGGAGGGAATCTTATAATGGGAGGTCTTATAAGGGAGGTGCCACTGTATTTCTCAAATTCTCATAATCCGGCGACGCTGGCTCTAGGCAATTTAACCCTTTCACCGCCAGCCATTTTTCAGCCAAAATATACCATTAAGCTTAACTGGGTAGAAACAAAGATTATCTGCAATATTGTGAATTCCTCTGTGGCATGTATAAAATTAGGCCTATCCTTGCCTCCCAAAATTAAGAAAATAGTCTTTGGATAACAGTCCCTGATTTGATGCCTTTTAGTGACATGGGTGATAAACCATTGTGGTGCATAAATGCGACATTGGCGGTGAAAGGGTTAAAAACCCTGCTATTCAGGACATCCTGAAAGAAGGAGCATCCGTGTCCCTGTGAAAGCACGGACCTGCCACCAGTTTTCGTCAGCCGAGCTGACCACCTGCAGGACATCAGCCGGGATCAGCCGCTCTATATTATACTCAAGTAGGCCCAATACACGAATTTCACGTGAATCATGACTCACATCGTCACAATCGCATCACACTGACAGTGGGAAAAGGGAAAAGGAAGAGTCAAAGAGACCGACAGATTAGAGGAAATTACAAGCAGAGAACTTCCAGAAGATGGGTAAACTGTTAAATCAGGGCTCCCAATCGTCCCGCAAAACAAGGGGTCACAGGGACTCCCTCACTTACAGAATAGAGGGTCCTAGAGGCGGGATAGAGGGTACCCAGAAGCACAGCGAATGCTAAAAAAGAATTTTTCTAGTGCATACCTGGGACCCCCTGCATATTCTTTTAGAGGGTCCTGTAGAATTTTACTGCTCCCTGGGAGCCCTGTGTTTGTACGAAAGAGCCACCCCCCCCCCCCCCCCACCCCCCTGGTATCCCCACGGTGCAAAGGCATCTCTGTAAAAGCACGGACCTGCCACCAGTTTTCGTCCACCGTGCTGACCACTTGCAGGACGTCGCTGATGCGGAAGGGCATCCCTACTTTCTTGCAGGGGATCAGCCGGTCACTGAGCGGGTCGTAGCTGAAGTTGGCCCGCACAAAGAACTGAAAACAGCAGTCGCAAAATATCGCCTTGTCTTAAACTCGTTCGCATCGCAACAATTTTGAATTGTTAAAAAAACTCAACAAATCACTCCAGCCATACACACAAACAAAACGTACAAAAGGAGAAATGAAAGAAGATTACGGGTTTTTACTTAAGGTTTAGACATAGAGAAGTGGTAGATGAGACTGTTTTATATCTAGACTTTATATAGAAAAACTCTGTACACCGATTGGCTTCCCCACAACAAACCACTACAAAAGCAAAGTCAGAGGCAAAATTGTAGTCTAAAGAGAGCAAAGCGAGTTTAGAAGTGACCAAGGTATGGTGTGCACACAGATTTACTTCCCTTGAAACAAATACATCAAATTGACAGTTGTCTACTAATTCCGGACATATATACTTGAATGAGTTAAACCCTTTCAACACTAGCCATTCCTCAGCCAAAATTTACCATTAAACTTACCGGGGTAGACAAAAGATTTTGTCTGCAATATTGGGGATTCCTCTGTGACATGCATAAAACAGGGCCTGTCCTTACCTCCTAAAATTAAGAACATAAGGTCACTGGATACCAGACCCTCATCTGATGCCTTTCAGTGACATGGGCATTAAATCATTGTGGTGCCAAGAGGCGACAGTGGTGATAAAAGGGTTAAGGCTGTGTCAGACCAATTGACATAGGCTAGAACACCAAGGCTACATCCAAATGTTGTTATACTATGCATAGCTATCCGTATGCGGGGATTGTCTTTAGCCATGACAAGCTCCTAGCGTAACATAAAAATCCCAAATTCCTTGAAGTCGGAGTGTGGCTGACAAGGTGGTAGGGTAATTAAAAAACAAACACGTAATGTTCTCATCCCTAGCTGATGCACTTGTACCATAGTGTTCAAGTGCTTCTGCTGTTGTGATGATCCCTGGAGTCTTTCAGCTAGGGTAAGACAACATCAACAATCAAAAGAAACATGACGACAAACACACCTATAAAACTAAATTAAGTTAACTACACACATCAATCAAAAGAAACATGATAAACACACCCATAAAACTAAATTATGTTAACTGCAAACATCAATCAAAAGAAACATGATAACAAACACACCCATCAAACTAAATTATGTTAACTGCAAACATCAATCAAAAGAAACATGATAACAAACACACCCATCAAACTAAATTATGTTAACTGCAAACATCAATCAAAAGAAACATGATAACAAACACACCCATCAAACTAAATTATGTTAACTGCAAACATCAATCAAAAGAAACATGATAACAAACACACCCATCAAACTAAATTATGTTAACTGCACACATCAATCAAAAGCAGCATGATGACAAACACACCCATCAAACTAAATTATGTTAACTGCACACATCAATCAAAAGAAACATGACGACAAACACACCCATCAAACTAAATTATATTACGCGGTCCCCCATTGACCCTTTCACTCCCGATAACAAAGTTCTCGCATAACTGAAGGGGTGGGGCACACCCATCAAACTAAATTATGTGTGTGATGTGTGTGTTAACTGCACACATCAATCAAAAGCAGTGATGACAAACACACCCATCAAACTAAATTATGTTAACTGCACACATGTGTGTGTGTATGTGCGTCAAACACACCCATCAAACTTTTGTTAAAGACCCTCTGTACACAAAGACAAACACACCCATCAAACTCCACCAAGAACTGAAAAGAAAGGGAGAGGCTGCTATTCCAACCTCAGTCACTCATGCATTTAGTTAGTTAAATACCGGGTAGTTCTGTTAACAGCTGTGGTCATCTAAGAACTGCCACCGCGTAAGGTACTCATGCAGTGAAATGGCAGGCGAACGGCTCAGCTATCCTGCCGCCTGGGCATACCTGCTCTTTGACGACGCGGTCCGATCGACAGGGAACGATCTTCATGGTGATGGAGGTGGCCGCCTCCTTCAGTATCCGCATCATGTCTTCAGGCGTGTACACCTCTTTGTTAAAGACTCTCTGTACACAAGCTCCACCAAGAACTGAAAAGAAAGGGAGAGGCTGCTATTCCAACCTCAGTCACTCATGCATTTAGTTAGTTAAATACCGGGTAGTTCTGTTAACAGCTGTGGTCATCTAAGAACTGCCACCGCGTAAGGTACTCATGCAGTGAAATGGCAGGCGAACGGCTCAGCTATCCTGCCGCCTGGGCATACCTGCTCTTTGACGACGCGGTCCGATCGACAGGGAACGATCTTCATGGTGATGGAGGTGGCCGCCTCCTTCAGTATCCGCATCAGATGAACTATGTCCCCCATGTGAAGAAGGCCTGGGGGAGGGGGCAAAATATTATTAAATTTAAATTAAAGCGCGTTAAGATGAACTATGTCCCCCATGTGAAGAAGGCCTGGGGGAGGGGGCAAAATATTATTAAATTTAAATTAAAGCGCGTTAAGATGAACTATGTCCTCCATGTGAAGAAGGCCTGGCGGAGGGGGGCGGAAATTAAATTTAAATTAAAGTGCGTTGAGATGAACTATGTCCCTCATGTGAAGAAGGCCTGGGGGAGGTGGGGGGGGGGGGGGGGGGCAAAATTAAATTAAAATTAAAGCGCGTTGAGATGATGAACTTATACCAAACTTTACAGACCATAATGTGCTAATAAGGCTGTGTACAGATATACATGGAAGTTGCGCACGGAAACCCGTAAATAAGTAAAAGAAAGAAGGACCAAAATAAGCGCACGTTTCCATGCGCAAACATGTCCGCTTATTTTTTTCATCTTGTATTTGTGCAAGCCTATTTGTAGTCCTTTTCTTCTGCAATAGATTACTGCTGTGTATGTTCTTGTCTAAATTGTCTGTGTAGAGACGGTGTAGGTAGGCCTACTATTATTGCTGCATTTTTAAACGTTATTCTTGCCTCATTTTTTAATTGAGTATGTCTTGATTTAAAATGTATTTTAAATGTATTTTTTAAATGCGTTCTACTTTTACTGGACTATTTGTTCATATTTGTCCGGTTTGTTAATTACAACATTGCAGTGTTATTAGTTACTAGTTCATATTCTTTGTTGTTGATCAATTTGTTTATTGTTGTTTTTCTTGTGTGCACCTGGCTGCAATTTCTCTGTTATGAGATAATAAAGATGATTTGGATTTGGATTGTGTTTGGATATGTGCGCTTAGACCCTTACACCTTATTATCATGACTAATAACATAGTACAGGCATCAGAATAGTCTGAAGTCCAATCCTCTGAAAACCGCTGTAAAAGAACCATCAAGGCCCCAGACTAAACAGGGACAACTCTGAAATGAGTTCCCAACACCACCCAAAGGGCTTAATGCAGCGAGAAATCACTTTAAAATGCTATTTAATACAAAGGATAACACTCAATAAAAAGCCAAAACCTCTGACAAGAGAAGCCAGTCCTCTGTCAGAAATTCTTAATCCTCTGAAATCCTCTGATCCTCTGACAATTCTGATGCCTGATAGTAAGAAACCGTTAATAACAAAATCAGAATTATTATAAAATTTGGGGGTGCGCCATACAATAATTGCGGTTTATAATACTGTAAAACGTGGACTATAAACCGATAGGAAGTTCTGTGCTCGTAACTTCCTCTAATCTGTCTTTCTCTTAGACTCTGTCTTTTCCCTTCGCTTACTGTCATCTACTGTCTTTCTGCCTTACTGGTCCATTCTCCTGCCTTTTGTCGAGGAACTCTTACAAAGAATGTCTTTAGCCGAAGACGGAATGCTGGACCCGACTATTTCTTAGTAAGGGTAGGTGCATTATAGTAATTGACAGGACATTGTCTGAGCGATCGATGACGAAGAAGAAGAAGAAGAAGATGGCAGTTTTTTAGCGTCAGAGGCGCACATAACTGCATCAACAGTAACAGTAAACAGGTGTGTTGCCATTGGTTGACATTAGTTCATTAAACATTAGCTCATTGGACAGAAAGTTACCACTTTCAGATTGCTATCATGCATTTTTGGAAAGGGGCGACTCTACAGATGTCAAAAAATATACATGATAGGAATTGCCCCCCCCCCCCCCCCCCCCCCCCCCCCCCCCCCCCCCCCCGATGGTAATCATCCCTATTTTGGGGATCTACCAGATGGTAGAGTAACTTCCCCTGTTTGACCGATTGAATTAGGCAAGATCACTCCCATACACCATAAGATTACTCTCCTTAATTATTTCCGAACAATTCCTATTGCTTCGGCTGTTGGGACGATCCCTGGAGTCTTTAAGCCAGGGAACGACAACAACAACAACAGAAAATAATTTACCTTGCCTGTCTGCCAGACTCCCCTCCAGGATCCTGGCCACCTTGAGGTTGTTGTCGCTGTCCAGATTGACCGTGATGCCCTGCGGTGACACACACACAAAACAGGCACTGGTCAGCATAATAGCCAGAGCTTTGGAAACAGCTTTTCGTTTCCAAGCACCGCACATCTGGAACAATCTCCCTTTCTCTCTCCGCAGCTCTATATAAAGTCTATATATTAAAAAAAAAAGTCTGATCTACCACTTCCCTATGTCCAAACCTGAAGTAAAAACCTGTAATCTTCTTTCATTTCTCCTTTTGTTTATATATGTTTTGTTTTGTTTGTATGTATGGCTGTAGTGAATTTTAAAATTTTTAAAAATTCAAAATTGTTGTGATGCGAATGAGTTAATTATTATTATTGCAACACTAAATTTGTGAAGTGTTCAGCTCAAAGCAGGACAGCACATAAAACATTCAATGGGGGGATGGGTGAATACATGTTGCCCACATGCTTTTTTAATGTATGTTGCTCTTGTGATGTGAAAGTGTTTTTAATGTTTTAATCTTGTGTGTCTCCGTTTCTTCATTCTTAAACCTGTTGGTTTTCACATTGTAATGGCGCCTGGAGCCTTGCGAGGGGCAGACATCAATTAAAAAAAAAAAAAAAAATTAACATTAGTATTATTACGCATGAACTGACCAGAGGCTGTTTTCCCTGCTTGGTGATGGTGACCAGGCTATGGTTTTCCCCCACCGTGTCAAACACACACACACACACAGAGATGAACTGACCAGAGGCTGTTTTCCCTGCTTGGTGATGGTGACCAGGCTATGGTCTTCCCCCACCGTGTCAAACACACACACTCACACACACAGATGAACTGACCAGAGGCTGTTTTCCCTGCTTGGTGATGGTGACCAGGCTATGGTATTCCCCCACCGTGTCAAACACACACACACACACAGATGAACTGACCAGAGGCTGTTTTCCCTGCTTGGTGATGGTGACCAGGCCATGGTTTTCCCCCACCGTGTCAAACACACACACACACATACACTCAGTCACACACACACACAGATGATGAACTGACCAGAGGCTGTTTTCCCTGCTTGGTGATGGTGACCAGGCTATGGTTTTCCCCCACCGTGTCAAACACACACACACACACACACACACACACACAGATGAACTGACCAGAGGCTGTTTTCCCTGCTTGGTGATGGTGACCAGGCTATGGTTTTCCCCCACCATGTCAAACACACACACACACACAGATGAACTGACCAGAGGCTGTTTTCCCTGCTTGGTGATGGTGACCAGGCTATGGTTTTCCCCCACTGTGTCAAACACACACACACACACACACACAGATGAACTGACCAGAGGCTGTTTTCCCTGCTTGGTGATGGTGACCAGGCTATGGTTTTCCCCCACCATGTCAAACACACACACACACACAGATGAACTGACCAGAGGCTGTTTTCCCTGCTTGGTGATGGTGACCAGGCTATGGTTTTCCCCCACTGTGTCAAAACACACACACACACACACATACAGATGAACTGACCAGAGGCTGTTTTCCCTGCTTGGTGATGGTGACCAGGCTATGGTTTTCCCCCACCGTGTCAAACACAGGAGGGGGAGGCGACGTCAAATCAAACAACGCCGGCGGCTTCACCCCATAACTCTCCTGGGCCACATCATCATGGGCCATAATCAAGCCCTGCAAAAGAAACAAAAATGATTTATTTGTTTTATTTGTCTGTTTCTGAGTCTGAACAAAAATGTTACTTTAAAACACTAGGACTGACTATCATTTGAAAGAAAAAAGACGTCTATCTGCCCATCTATCTATGAATCATTTATCAGCTAATCTCTTTCTCTGATAATATATCTTATAACGGACTACATGGACATTCTCTTAAATCAATTTCTCCAGCTCATATGCATTGAACTCTTCTTCTTCCATTAAGTATCCACAATCAACAAATTGATTTTTTGATAGTTATGGTCGAGGTCCGAAGGTCGCACACAAGACAAAAACAAATCAAAACCCTAATCTACAGTGACCCAGCCAGCCAAGACCCGTTCAGCGGAAGCTCAGCATGATGCTGAATCGGCAGGAACAGGAACCCATAAGCCTTTTTTAATTTTTTTTAAAATTTGCAGTGGTTAGACAACTGATGCATTAGTCACAACAGTTTTCAAGCCATACAACGCAAAGGAGAAAGTATCACTATCAGGTTTCCCCATTTGTTTCTGTCTTGTCATTTAAAGTAATTAGACAACAAACAGTACCGGGTACTTGGCAAAACATGCTATGCGAGGATGAGCATGCTTCTGTGTAGAGTGTAGAGTGTAGAGTGGCACAGAGGTAACGCGTTCGCCTTGTGTTAAGTAAACCCGAGTTCAAACCTGGATACAGGGGATTTTTCATCTCACTTTACACTAGACCTTACGGTCTGAATGTGGAGTCTTTCGGATGAGAAGATAAACCGAGGTCCTGTGTGTCCATGCACTTAGCACACATTAATCCCAGAGGCAACGAAAAAGTTGTCATTTGGTCAAAATTTACCCCCCTGCCTCCTTCCTCATCAGTCACACAAAAAATTGCATGCAAAAAAAAAACAAAAAAAAGAAAAGTGGGTGGGTGGTGGCTGCCTCTGGCTGCGACACACTCTCCAGGTGGGAGCAACCCGAATTTCACAGAGATGCCTCTGTGACTATAAAGTACCTAATACATAATACCTGTGATCAAATGATATAAGCAAATTCAGTGCCAACGTTATAAAATAAGAAATAGCAATTATAGAAATATTTCTTTTTGATCAATGGTGGGCCTTTCAATTTTATTTCAATCACCATATTCTGTTACAATCATTAGCGCACATACACAGTACAGGTGGAAACCCCGTGCGTAATCCGTAAATAAGTAAAATAAAGAAGGAAAAAGTATATGGACGAGTTTCCGCACGGAACATCCGCATATGTGTGTACATGCGCTTACTCGGTGATTTGGAACGTGTCAAATTTATCACATCCCATTCTATCACTAGTTTCATATTCAGAACTTAATGACTGCTTAAGTAGATTTTTATTGTTGCTGTCCCATCTTCTGGACCATAGCTCCCACATCGCTCATTCCAAGTCCCAACCCACAGCCACACCCTGGCTTGTCAGGTCGCAGAATCTGAAACCAGCAGTCCAAGGGGAGCGAATCTATGTTAGGCCATCAGGAGGCAACCAACCGAGGAGACACTGCATTGCTGCTGAGTCACTTCGGTGGAGTTCAGTGGAGCCTGTTCTGAGCTAACACATGCAGGACACCACTTACTAAGCTCCCTTCTGATGACAATAATGTCTTAGTCGCGGAGTCAGCACGAGTGAAGCCAAAGACGGACATGCTGGGCCTAAATATTTCTTAGTTAGGTGCATAACGGCAGCATGACGCATCTGTGCTCATAATTAACAGGAAACTGCTAAGATACTAGATACTGCTGATACTAGTTTGCGCTTTTGTTCTCTCTAAATTAGATTATTGTAATTCACTCTTGTATGGCTGTCCCCAACACCTCATTGACAAGTTCCAAAAAGTCCAGAACTCATCTGCCAGACTTGTCCTGAAGGCCTCTAAATATCATCATGTTCACCACTCCTGATATCCCTCCATTGGCTTCCCATCAAAGCATGTATTGATTACAAAATTTCCACTCTATGTCATTCTTATTTCTCTGGAAATGCCCCAAGCTACATTTCTGACATGCTTTCTGTCTATACTCCATCAAGGCAACTGCGGTCATCTTCAGATTCCAAAATTCTCTGTGTTTCAAGTACACAAACAAAAATGTTTGGAGAGCGCTCCTTTTCTTTTTTCGGCCCCATCAGTTTTGGAATTCTTTGCCACGTGAAATACGTCATATCCAGTCTTTACCATCTTTCAAAACAGCTCTCAAAACCTACCTATTCAAACTACATCACAACCTTTAGGCCACAGTACTTTTGATTCTTGTCTCCCCCCCCCCCCCCCCACCCACCCCTTTTAATGTTAGTTGACTGTGTGTTGACTATGTCAGATTAGGAGAGAGAGAGAGAGAGAGAGAGAGAGAGAGAGAGAGAGAGAGAGAGAGAGAGAGAGAGAGAGAGAGAGAGAGAGAGAGAGAGAGAGAGAGAGAGAGAGAGAGAGAGAGAGAGAGAGAGAGAGATTGTTGATACTTTATTCAACAGGAGTGTCATGTATTGTGCTTTGGCTGGGGTGAGTGGTGGTGATGTAATGGTGTGTGTGTGTGTGTGTGTGTGTGTGTGTGTGTGTGTGTGTGTGTGTGTGTGTGTGTGTGTGTGTGTGTGTGTGTGTGTGTGTGTGTGTGTGTGTGTATGCCTATTTGCATGTGTGTGAGCGATTATATATGTCTTTGTTGAACTTGTTTTAATTTTTTGTTAAGCGCATAGAGATCCACATTGGGTGGAGAAGTGCGCTATACAAATGTTTCACTATTATTATTATGATTATTATAAACTGTCTGAGCGATAAGATGAAGAAGAAGAAAGACTCCACTGACCACCATGTGTGGGTGGTTCAGCAAATCTTTGACCTCCGCAGCTCGACTGTTGGTGGCAGCGTGTGCCGACACAATGTCAAGGACATCCGCCATGACCTCTCTGGCCTGCTCGTTGTGGGCTACAGGGAGTTCTGTTATGGTCAGGTCATCGTACATCTGTACCAGAAGAAGCAAATTTAGATATATGAGAGAGAGAGAGAGAGAGAGAGAGAGAGAGAGAGAGAGAGAGAGAGAGAGAGAGAGAGAGAGAGAGAGAGAGAGAGAGAGAGAGAGAGAGAGAGAGAGAGAGAGAGAGAGACAGAGAGACTTCAGAAACTTTATTTTACAAGGAAAAGAATTTAGGCTGGGCCTAGTCTTCCATTCTGTCCAGAGAGAGAGAGAGAGAGAGAGAGAGAGAGAGAGAGAGAGAGAGAGAGAGAGAGAGAGAGAGAGAGAGAGAGAGAGAGAGAGAGAGAGAGAGAGAGAGAGAGAGAGAGAGAGAGAGAGAGAGAGAGAGAGAGAGAGAGAGTTCAAACTTTTAACGGAGGTCATATAATAGAGGTTTGACTGTAACACATTCTGTTTTTCCGAAAATCATATAGAGTAGAAAGGGGGGTTGCGCAATCCTTAAAATGACGCAAAAACAATGACGCAAGCATGACGTGTTTCTCTACAATCTCTACTATTTCAAGGTGGGGTACGCGTGTTCCCCACCAACGCGCAGACCTGTTTCTACTCTATTGGTCTTTGCAACTAGGGTTATTAATGCCCTTGACAGTGAGAGTGAATCCCTTGTTGGTCAGTACTGAAAAGGGCATTCACTCTTGCGGAAGGCAGCCATTCAGTGGCCTCAAATAGGGTTATTGGAGAGAGTTATTCCCTTGTTTGGTCAGTACTCAAGCAGCTACCAAGGGCATTCACTCTAGCAAAACATGGTTGTTGCAGCGGCCAATAGCATGTTGGAACTTATACAAACTGTAGTACAGGCATCAGAATACTGATCCAGAGTCCAATCCGCGGACGAACAACACTCGCCATGACTCGGAGTCGACATCGAGTCAGACCCCACAAAACTCTAGTCCGTAGTCGGCAATCATTCGCTACCCGATTTCTCGCGGCAAAGTTCAAAGTTCTCACATCATCGTAGTCTCCCGCGATCATATCCTCTAAATCGACTCATTTAAAACCCAAATCACAATCACTGTCATCAAAACAAACTCTGAAACAGTGAAAGTAAGTCTAGAGAGCTCTAAACTCGGAAGAAAAAGCAAACATGGCAGCGATTTTTCGTTTCCGAAGGCGCAGTATGAAAACAAACCGTTTAAGAATACCATTTGAGAATAAGATCGCGCTGCCTCATGAAGTACAAATCGCGGCCGGCAGTGCCAAAACCGCAGCCAGTGGCTACCAAAACCGCAGAAATCTGCGGATCCGCGGGCTGTTCTGATGCCTGGTAGTAGCTTTTCAAGCATTGAAATCTCCTTCATAAACCAGAGAAATCAAACTGATAGCTGAATGACCATATTTTTCGGACTATGACTATAAGGCGATACTTTTTTTCCCCCCAGATTGAGACCCCTGCGCCTTATAATATGAATGATAATTTAGTAAGAAAATATAATAACAAAATATGAATTTTGAGTAAAATTTGGTGGAGGGGTGGGGGTGCGCCTTATATTAAGGTGCACCATATACCCCCCCCCCCCTGTGGGGATACCGGGGGTGAGTGGGTGGGGGGTGTCTTCCATACAAATAGTTCTCCCACCTTCTGGAAGTTCTGTGCATGTTACTCCCTCTAATCTGTCTCTCTCATGACTCTGCCTTTTTCCTTGCTTTGTGTCATCTACTATATTTCTGACTTTTGGCCCATTCTCCTGCCATTTTTTCAACAACAAAAATTCCATATAGTTTTCTCCTTTGAGCTCCTCCGAAATCGGAATGTGTCGTCGGCTGAATGCAGCGAGGATACCAGTGAAAACTGGAAAACGGACCATACGTACCCATTGTGGCCATATGGCCTGGGAACGCAGAAGAAGAAGCACCTTATAGTCTGAAAAATATGGTATTAAAATTTGTACTAGAGATTTTGTGGGGTGGGGGGGGTGTTGTGTGTCAGTCACCCTGTGTGTAAGTTTAACAAATGGAAGTCAAAAGGTAAACAAAATATATCATTTTTATTTATTATTATCATGGCACTGTGACTGACTGACCTCCAAAAGTGCTCCCAGAGCAGGACTGTCGAAAAAATCCTGAAGAAAATCAGCATCTTTTTTGGATTTCTTTAAGTCCTGTAGTGTGGCAATGTTGTCCTGAATGGTTTCCAGAGCATCTAAAAATATTCAAGAACAGTTTAAAACAGCCGTTCAAAAAAGGGAAAAAACCAACATAACTACCGATATATACTGTATACACACAAACATATAATGTGTGTTGTGTGTGTGTGTGTGTGTGTGTGTGTTATGTGTGTGTAAGTACAGTATAAGTGTGTGTGTGTAATTACCAGCCGCGAACGAAGAACGAAGAGAGCCAAGCTGGTAATGTTTTCATTGCTGTCTGTGGCTATCTATCTAGTATCTATGTATGTTACCACGATAACGTTTGAACAGAGGGGCCTGACATTCCCTGACATTGAGTCATCGCACCCGATGAAGATTCTATGAATAGAAGCGTTGTGTCTCCCCTCTCCAGGTACCTTTTCCTACCCTTATAATTATTGTAAGCTGTGATAAGCTACAGCAATACATTCTTTATTTTACTTGAAAATGAAGGTCAAAGCTCAAAGGTCAAGGCCACAGGAGCTGAAAATGCTGCCGAGCATTTGGGCCTGTCTTCACATTGTGATATCTTCAAGGTTCGTTACCAGCTGCGAGACGAAGCACTGCAAACGAAAATACTGCCACGCGGCTGGTGATCTAGAATCTTAACGCTCTAGTTAAGAGTGTGTGTGTTCTTGCGCAGATGTATGTGTGTGTGTGTGTGTGAGTACTGTATGTGTGTGTACTGTGTGTGTGAGTGAGTACTGTGTGTGTGTGTGTCAAGTCAAGTCAAGTCAAAATGATCTTTATTGACGATGTGTGTGTGTGTGTGTGTGTGTGTGTGTGTGTGTGTGTGTGTGTGTGACTGTGAGAGAGAGAGAGAGAGAGAGAGAGAGAGAGAGAGAGAGAGAGAGAGAGAGAGAGAGAGAGAGAGAGAGAGAGAGAGAGAGAGACACTCAGTATTGATTAAGCCTTTCTGCCCGTATCAAGTAGGGAAAAGGGGGGTGAGGGTGAAGATAAAGACAAAATAAATTATGTGGACAGTGGTGATTACAAAACATAAAGAGACACTGAAAGGTACGTTGGGATTGGGTAGGGGGATGGGGGAGGGGTTACTAACAAATATAACAAAATTAGCAACATTCGCAAAGATAAAAACACATAATAGTGATTACAAACACACACACATGAACAAGTTGTTTGCAGCCCATTATTTTGTGCCTGGTAGAACAGTGCACTTTTTCAAGGAGAGAAGAAAGAAAATTTTTGAATGACAAAATAAACAAATACAAATGATGTAAACAAAATGATGACATGCAATGCCTTAGTGACCCATTTGGTGTCTATTTTTTGTGCTCTCTCTCTCACTCTCTCTCTATTTTACAAAACATAGAGACATAGTAACATACATTAGGGTGGGTCAGGGATGGGTGTGGAGGGTGTGGGGATGGGGTATGTTTGCGCGTGTGTGTGAGAGAGAGGGAGAGAGAGAATAATAATAATAATAAAATAATAATTTAATTCATTTTAGAAAAGTGACGCCTGTCCCTCGCGAGGCTCCAGGCGCCATTACAGACATAAAAACCAACAGGTTTAAGAAAGAAGAAAAAGGAGACATACAAGATTAAAACATAAAAAAGAACTTTGACATCGTAAGAACAAGATATCATTAGAAAACATTAAAATTAAATACATGCGGGGAACATATACCCCCATCCCCTCCACTCTCTCTCCATCGCCTCCCCCCCTCCCTCCCCCTACCCTGTCTCCCCCCCCCCCACCCTGTCTCCCCCCCCCCCCCCTGTCCCCCCCCCCCTAATCCCCCCCCCCCCTCTCTCTCTCGCGCCTTCTCACTCACACACACATTGATAATTTAAAGAGAGAAAGAGAGATTAATAGAAGCGTTTTTTATCATAAAATGATTACAATATTTTTCTTCTTCTTCGCAGTACGTGGCCGCTCTGTGAGCTTACATTACATGTACAATTAAAAACAAATCAAATTAGATTACTAAATTACAGATCTGATATAGTTTACAACAAAACTTACCAATGCCACCGATGGTTTTCTTTCCTGATGGCATTTTGAAAAGTTGAGTGTTTTTACAAGAATAAACTGCACACACACAAAAACACACACCATTTATTATATATAATGTAAAAGCATCTATGAGCACACACACACACACACACACATAGCCACACACAATTAATTCAACCATGTGATTTAACACTGCTTTCTTCTTCCTTGCTGTTGACCAACTTCTTAACCCCTTCAGTGCCGCCTACTACTTGCGCATGCGCCGCCGGCTTGCCGCGCGATTTTTGAACACGGCAATATCGCTGCTTAGCGGCGATGTATATATACGTCGGTGGCAAGTACTGAAACGCTATAGAGGACGTATATATACGTCGTGGGGCAGCGAAAGGGTTAATAATATTAATAACATAGAAGTAAATGTACATACTTTGGAGATGTGACCAGAGAAAGAAAAAAGAATAGAAGTGAAATAAAAAAGGTCTTCAGCCAGTACAGTAAGAAAGAAAAAATCCAGTCCAAGAATCCATGTCCATTTGCCACTTTCCATGTATACACTTGGGGTGAGGCGGTGCCCGGGGTAGAAATTACCCAGCCACCCAGGTTCCGCTGATCAGGCCCAAAAAGACATAATCAGACGTGCCCAACTATGACCACCACAAATCAGAAAGGTAAAAAGCTAACTATTCTGGAAAACTGAGTAGAAATTGTTTATAGTCAGTCACAGTGGAGATGCCTTGACCAGGTGACATCCTCACTCTCAACATTCACGACTTTTTGGACAGTTAGCATTGGAGGATTTGGTTCCAAAAGATCCACTG